>CM066992.1:6385000-7006730 GCA_033977485.1 Hydrangea macrophylla | reverse complement strand
TTTTATACATTAAACTATAATCATTATACCACAACTCCCACAACAACTCCAACTAGAAATTAAAAAAAATGATTATTACAAAACCCATCTTAACAAACTCAGTCCCGTAGTTTTGATCATTCCTCTCCTCTTCCCGATCTGCACATGTGGTGGTTATTCAATAACCATAATAGAAAATAAAGTTTTGTTTAAGCTTTCGCTTAGTGAGCATTCTAATCATGCTATCGGAGTGTGAAAATGCAGCATATGTAATATTTAAGCATTCACAACAATAAAATTAGTCGCCGGCATGTCAAGTAACTAATCACCATCGTTCTGGACCCCTGATTCCGGACCTTTCTCTCTGTGTCGTCGCTTTAAAAGAGATATCACACACTCCCACGTGGCCGAAGTCAATTCATTATGGTCGTCACCATCGTCCCCTTTTCTCTGAGGAATTCAACGACCCTTATATATGGGCTAAATAATGGTGATTATCACTTGACACCCTTTGACCCAAATAAGCACATAAGTATGCTCACATATCAACATGGCAATATCAACATTTTTGACATGTTGATTCTAAATCAACACATGCTTTTATAGTATTCAAGAATTAAGCATTTTAAAACTACCAATATCACATAAACAACATTAAACACCCAATTTTGAGATTAGGACACTTACCTCTACAAATAATCAAAAGCCTAGAAACCCCAAATTTGCCTAGATCCAACCCAAATATGAACCTATAGTTAATCCTACACATTTTTGGTAAACTAAATGTTACCAACCCATTTGGGTCACGAAAAATCTATCGATTAAACTCAAATTAAAGGACATCTATGTGTAGGCCTTACCTCCACAAGTCCGAATATGGTTTCACATTGCGATTTGGGCAACATAGGCGAAGCTATGGTATTGGGAAGGTGAAACCCTCACTTCTTTCTTTTCTTTCTCGGCCCACTGTTCTCTTCTCTGTTTTCTTTTTTTTCCTTTCCTTGCTTTCTCTTTTGATGTCTAATGGATGATGGAGTATTTTTGGTGAATATTCGTGTGAGGTTCAACTAAAAATACTCCACCAACAAACAATTGAATCAAGCATGAATTTTGGGCTGACCAAAAAAAAAAGGTAGGAATTTTGAGGGAAATGATTGAAAGAGTTTTTTTGAAACAATTTTTTCTTATACATTTTCGAAAATTCAACCTAGATTTTGAACATTTGCCAATACAAAAGATAAAAAAGAAAGAAGAAAAAAAATCCCAGCTTTTGAATCAATGGTGTAAGTCCCAGAGAATAAAAGAACTGATTATTTTTATTAGAGAGTATAGTTAATTTGTATAGCAACAGAGCACAAAATAATTCCATGGATCCAAGCATAAATTGGACACCCAAACCTAAAGTAAAATGGAGACTAGGAAAGAGTATTTTGTTTTAATTTTTATTTTGGATAAAAGGCATAACCATTGCATAGAACCTCGTAAATAGATCCAAAGCAAAATCAAGGATTTAGCTAGACAACAAACACCGTGTCTAAACCAAAAGAATTACATAATACCTTACGAAATTCTTAAGAGGGAAAGTCAGACCGGCCCCCAAACAGAGGGATCACCTCAACTAGATAATTCCTGGACAACACAAAAAAAGAACCTCAGCATAGCAGAATTTAATGAAACACTTTAGCAAGATGAAATTAAATGAAACTAATACGTGAAACATAATAAAACACAGCCCAGATTGGCAGTCTCTGTGCGCAATGATATAAACACAGCCAGTGTTCAGTTCTTCAGAGTATCATGAATAGCAAAAAAATAGCTTCCAGCCAAGGACCCACATAAAATACAATTTCAATACCACTGGGAAAAAAAAGCACCAGAAATATCACCAAGGTAAACATCATATTGCTTGATATATATATATGTACAAACATCAATAAAAGAAAACATTATATTCCTTTTCGGCCACTAGGTATGATATGAACAATTCTCTTAAATAGTACATCAAAGATGGTTAACTTATTAAATCATCCAGCCTTGCTTCTGGGTGTTTATTTCTAAAACCTGTGGAGGGTTTTACACTAATGTCACAAAAATAAGAAAGACTTTTAAACTATATGGTGAGCTCCAAATTATTGATCGACGAACCTGCAAAGCTTCGTTGGTCCAAACAGAGGAGGAAGGCAGAAGGGCAGATTGCAAATGTAGGGAGTGAGTGGAGTTCCCAGGTGGTGAAAACTAAAAATAGTGAATTAAAATGAAACGTATCACCCTCAGTTGTAATTATCATTAATGGTGTATTAGTGTTACATCTAGCAATACAGAAAGAGAGACTTCCATATATGTGTTTCAGTATTCAGGAGAAGTGACATGTGTCAACACTGGGTCAATTTCAGCATAAATCTTCTGCTATCAGATATTCTATAGATATATATATATATACAATCCGCCGCTACCACCTTACACTTATCATATACTCAAGTTTTTTTCTTTTCTTTTTTGAGACAAAAAATAGAATATTCCTTCGAATATTCTCCATCTTAGATCTATTTTCATTTACACCCCCAATCTTTTTAAGTTTTTATTATAACACCCAAACTAATTATATTACTATCCCAATATTAAGTGGGTCTATATCTATGTCACGTATGGGTCCCAAATGTGGTCCCAAATATCATATGAAGGCACTAATTAGCCTACCAATTATGTCATGTGTCCCATTTACACCCTCACAAGGGTACCCAAATTGGTCCCATAAATAATCATGAATAATAATAGAATATTAAAGCACCTAACATTTTATCAATTAAATAATTATATGGTATCAACATATATTTTAAGGTACACATTTACATTTACATGTTTACCATTTAATCACATGAATGCAACTAAATACAATTTATCTAATCTGGACCTCCCATGGGTCCGGTTTCACATCTGTCCAACTGTGCCCTTTATCAAGCACTTATCACATCGAGGTAACTGGAATTTACCCAAATCATCACATGTAATTAATTATACCAATTAATGCATACAAAATAAATATTACTTCCATTTTTCGGGTACGTGTATTACAGAAAATATGGATATGTCAGAGTTCGGAGTAATGGTGTAGGATGATGTAGACCTTACTAACAGCCCAGCCAAGGCTAATGCTGAACACCCAATAAATGTGTGGATTCAGAACGGTCAGAAGATGACAATTTAGGTCACCTCACAAAAGATGAAATGGTCTTGTTAGGAAAATCATTACTTTGTCTTGATGACAACATGGTGTACACAATGCCATCTGTTATTGCTACACAAAAATGGCAACCTGATGGCCTGGAAGGGGATGTCAAAGATTAGTCAGAACCCATGGTGCTTATCACCAAAGAGGCACAATCACTTAAGTTAGTGATCCAAAACATACCGATCTCAGAATCAAAATAGAAAATGGCCATTATGTTTGATAAGCCAAATGCTGGAATGGCTAGACACTTACGACCATTATATGTCAATGATAATTTTTACAGTATTCCAATATCCAAAGTCTTAGTGGATAATGGAGCTTCTGTTAACTTATTGCCTTCACACATGCTTAAAATTTTGCAACAGACTAGCGATGACCTCATTAATGCTAATTTGGCAATAGTGGGCTTTTCGGGAGCCTCAGTCCAACCAAAAAGAGTGCTCCCAATCACTGTGTCCATTGAAAATAGGACTATTCAAACATCATTCTTTGTAGTCGATACTACTTCTCACTACAATGCTTTGTTAGGAAAGGAATGGATTCATACAGCATGGTGTGTGCCATCTACTCTACATCAATGCATGATTTTCTGGAAGGAAGAAGAAGACGAATCGAATAATGTTGAGGCTGATAAGAAGCCATTCTTGGTGGAATCTCATATGACTGAGGCAAGATTCTATGATATCGATGTGGCCCCATTGAGGTTATGGGGGATTGACAAAAATGTCCGTCCCAAGGGGATTGCCTCTGCAATAAGTGGAGGTAACCATGAGTATGTTGAATCATACAACAATGTCTAATGGAAGATAACCATTTTGATGCATAACTCGATATACTGCGTCGTATCCAAAATGATGTTCAACTCAGTGTTCATCAGATAGCTTACTTAGCAGATTGCTTGACAGAGGGGATTGATCAATCCGAAATAGAACAAATTCTTTCGCCTGAACTCCCACTAGCTCCTACAAAGTTGGATGATATTAAGGTTGAAGTCTAAGATTCGTTGGAAGAAGTCAACTTAGGGGGGGTAGATGGTCCTAGGAGAATTACTTTCATAAGTCAACTTCTCCCAACAGATTTCAAAATGCATTTGGCTAGTTTGCTTCATCAATATCAGGATTGTTTCACTTGGGACTATTATGAGATGCCTGGCTTGGATAGAAGCTTGGAGGAACATCAACTCCCTATAAAGCCAGGGTATAGACTTGTAGGGACAGCCTCTAGGGCTTCTGGAGTTTCAGAATTGATTTTTCTTTGAAATATTTGAAAAAAGAAGTCAATGAAAATAGATATAGAGTTGCCACTTGGTCTTTAGGGAATCAAGAAACCCAATTTTGACTCACCCAAATGGATAAAGGACACCGACCCTTCATAACCAAAGAATTTGGTTTGAGGTTTTGGTACGAGAGAGGAAGGAGCCTTTGTCATGACTAAAACACCCTCAACTCGCCCCGTCTGTCGACGGGCCTCAATTAGCATCCGAATTCATACTATGTTTGGTTCGACAGTTAATAATATGATGATAAGTATATTACATTGCATAAGAATCTTGAAATAGAAGATCAAAAGATAAGATATCATTCATAGGATCTAAGCCAAGTATCACACAATGCAACAGTGAAAAATCACACAAACAAACCTAGGAAAAATTGTCTAATCACATATCAAGTAATCAAGTTTTCCTAATCTAAAGGGGACATAGATTGTTATTGAAACAAATGATCAATGAAAACAAAGTATGCTTAACAAACTAGTATGATGCATGTCAATCTTTGAAAAAAGAAGACCTCTCAATTCCTAGGACGAATGAGAAGGAAGATGTGATCGAGGGGAAGCATGAACGTGTGATCAACTTCATTCCTTATAATCTTCATAGATTAGGAGTAACTAAAGCTCTAAATCTTGATTAGATGCAATGTATGATCCTAGAATGTGCAAAGTAGTAGTGTGTTTGTGTGCATGGATTTTCTAAAGTGATTTAGAAGTCTAAATATGCATGAATGAATGAAGAATATAATTATAGGATATGTACAAATGTGGTATGAACTACTTCATAAGATATGAGTTAATTTGGAATACATGTGAACATCTAATCAAAGAATGAAAGTAAAACATGCTTGCTGTGAATAGTGGATAGAACCGTGAACTAATTTTGGAAAAATAGAAATGTGAGTCTAGAAATGTTTTTAATTCATGATTTTTTTATGGAGATCATACCTATTGTGTCTGTAGCAAAATCCAAATCAAAATTGAAGTTGTAGATTGAGAGAAATCATATAAACAAGAGAGGTTACTCAGAAACAGAATCCGTATTGTCGATTGAAATGTAGAAAAATCTTTGAAAATAAAAAATATAAAATAAAATAAAAAAACATTTGGAGGCCCATATTATACAGAAAGTTCCCTGCGACACTGCAGTTCAAGGTAAAAATGGGTTAGGACCACTCTTTTTGGAAAGGTTTTTTGGAAAATAAGTTGTAAGTCAATTAAGTTGTTGTGTCAGAGAAAATAGAATGTTTGGATCAAAATGGGACCCTTCCAAGTGTTTTTAAATCAAACCCGAAATCATGGGTGTTCTTCAATGAGTTAAGAAGAATTTTCAAGTGGCCTTGCAATCATCCATTAAGTATTGAACTCAGAATGACATTTAAAAGTTAAATAACTCACTATTTTGAAGATTTTGATAAAAACAAGTGTTTTATTTCTTGAAATCAAAATGAGGGGTTTAAGAGGGGTTTTGAAATAGGAGGCTTTGAGGGTATATTTTCAGCACCAAATGGAGATTATAACCTCTTGGAAAATCAACTTTAACTCATATCAAGAACTTCCAATATTGTTGGAGAGCATTGTTTTATTTTGAACATTACTTCAAGAATACTTGGCAAGTATTGAAGTTAGAATCACCATCTATCAAACATGTTTTTGAGGTCAAGAGATATTATCCATAAGGATTCACTCACCTCAAACACCATGTCATCATCTAGATGATGATAAATAAGTAAATGAAATAAGAAAAATTAAAAGAAATGGGATAAGAAGAGATGAAATGTAATGTAAACAAGCAAATAATAGTAATCAAAGCATGAGAATCATTGAGATATTTGGACTTGTAGCTGGTGTTTCAATCATATATATTGACATTTGGACATGAAAGTAGATTCTTAACTCATAAATACTCAAAATGGTGGTTAGAGAGGATTTGAATGTAAGAAATGAAGAGTAGTAATAGAAGAACTTGAGTTTAGAACTCACTTTCTATAGAAAAACAGTACCTAAAGCTCACTTTTTTACTTCTAACTCTAACTCTATCTCTCTCTCTCTACAACTTTCTATAGCTTTGCACTCGACCCTCCTTAAAATGAAGAACAAAGGGGGTTTATATAGGCTAATTTGGGGGTGGTTTTGGGATTTAAAAAGTGCTCACATTGGTCCCAAACATCTGTGAACAAGAAACTATGCCGTTTTAGCTTTCAATTATTCAATTTGGAGATTCTGGGGGAGAGTGCCACAGCGGCATTGGGCCAGTGCCGCGAAGACACTGCTCCTCAGACGATCAAAAAAATCCATTTAGGCCCCCAGAGGTTTCAGTATTCGCGAAAAGGCCCTATTTCGTCCGAAATTCACAGAAAATGCGTGCGAACTCCAAACTGAGCTTGTGATACACTATTGGAAATTTAATGAATTCTACTTTACATTAAAAAATATAGTTCAGAGATAGGTCACTTTGAAAAGTTTTGCAGTATTCGCGATAAAGCCGATTTGATTGCCTTTTTCTCCTTTAGATATTCATAATAAATCCATTTTAAATCCATAAATTATGTACAGTATACCATTGAAAATCTATTAACCTCCAGCATCCATGAAAGATATTTAAAAAATAACATGGTGCTCTGATCTCCGAGTCAACTTTTAGGTCAAACCGGTTAAACCAAGGAGCTCCAAGAAGTTCTAGGAACCTCTGGGAGCTCCCAAGAGCTGACATTTTCATCCGATTTTCTTTTAAAATTTTGCTTAAGTACTTTTCACATGATCTTGAATGATCTCAAAACTTTTGGGCAAATTCGAATGTGTTTGGTCAAACCTTGGTCAAACCGATCACAGGGACCTTTCGGGAACTTTCGGGACTTCTGGTAGCTGACGTTTCTGATTTTGTTGTAAAACCCATTTTATTACTTTTCTTATGACGTAGTGTGTTTTAAGAACTTTGGTCCAAATCTGGGAGTGGTTGGGCTTTCAGGGGCATTTTGGGAGATAGAATTAACTTTCAGGAGTCCTTTTTTAGTCTTTTTTCAATCATTGAGAACCACCAAGCTATGGATCTCCTAAATCTGATAACTGAAAAAATGGGGTGTCTACAAGACCTTACAAGCAACCCCCAAGACGAATGGCAAATGAGATCATCCAAAAAGTCAAAGAGGAGTTAGAACGATTGTTGAAGGCTGGTTTCATCTGCATAACCAGTTATGTGGAATGGCTTTCAAATATCGTTCCTGTTTTGAAAGGATTGGAAAATTAAGAATATGCATTGACTTTAGAGATCTCGATAAGGCAACTCCCAAAGATGAGTATCACATGCCTATTGCTGACATGTTAATTGATTCAGCACTCGGGCATAAGATACTTAGCTTTGTGGATGATTACTCTGGCTATAATCAAATTCTTATAGCCAAAGAGGACATGGCAAAAATAGCTTTCGATGTCCAGGGGCAATTGGGACATTTAAATGGCTAGTAATGCCATTTGGGTTAAAAAAAATGTTGGAGCCACTTACCAACGAGCCGTGAATGCTATATTTCATGACATGATTGGAAAGTGGATAGAAGTCTACATTGATGACATGGTAGTGAAATCAACCTTTGATGGTCATCTAAATTTTTTAACAAAAAGTTTTGAAAGGATGAAATGTCATCAGCTCAAAATCAATCCATTAAAATGTACGTTTGGTGTATTAGCTGGAAATTTTCTCGAGTTTCTTGTACATCAAAGGGAGATTGAGGTTGATAAAATAAGGCCAATGTCATTGATCTCGTCAGAATCAAGATATAAAAGTATACTCTACTTTAAAAGATTTGTAGTGTTGAAGTAGATGTCGAACCCATAGAGATTGAAATACTAAAGCATTTTAATTTTAAAACCTAACCTAGTTAATTAAGAAAACAGAATATTGATTTTGATTTTAATTAAACTATGAAGCTAAGGAAATAAATCTAACATTGAAAGCGATTAAAAGTTGTTTTGATAAATATGTGTATTGAGCCTAGGATTGCAAATCCACCACTAGCTTCATATTACGTTGGATGATAATGGGGAATCATAGCTACAAGCCCGATTCCTCCGTCAAGAAGAAAACTACGATTCAAGCATCAATGTAATTCATCTTTGGTTGCATGGAGTGTCTCACACTAAACTAGGGTTACAGCACACTCCGTCATCCCTATGCATGAACTATTCAACTACTTGATCTCACAATTCAAATAAGCAATACTATATGTAAATAATCTATACAAGCACATCAAATATAGATTATTGAGCACACCACATTCAAAATAGATCTCAGAGAAGAATAAACTTTAAAAGCAATGATCTAAGCTATAGAGTACGATTTTGTTATTCAAAATCCTTGAAACATGTAATCATCATCCATACATAATAAATCTAAAAGAAAAGCATATATAACACCCTATTACTTGGCTAGGACTTCATTGAAACCCTAGATATCGGTCTAGGCGACCATAGAATTGAAGATTGGCAAGAGGTTGATGGAGGAGGCCATGGAAATCCTTGGTCTTCTTCTTCTTCTCCTTGCTTCTCCCTCTTCAATGGCTTTAGTTTTAGTTGTTAAAGGATGTGTATATTATTGTGTAACCCCCCAATTTGAATTGAAAGTGGGTATATATAGATTTGGAACAAGTCTTGGAGGCATTCACAAAACCTAATCGCACTAAAACTATTGTATTTACGTTTTTAGACGTATTCAGCCAATTCAGATCACACAAGGCTCTTCAGTACATCGAAATACGCATTTTTGGTTTTTCAAGGGGTCGCGTGCGTAGGTCGCTCACGTGCGATGCTGCAGCGGGCCGCTCAGCGAAATGCCTATTTTCTAACTTTTCTCCAATTTTATCAGCTTTGCTCTCTAATTGTAGAATTGCGATAACTTTTGACTTGGACCTCGTATTGACTCGCCGTTTATGGCCACGTATCCTAACTCGAAGATCTACATTTTCTATTTCAGGAGAAATTTCACAAATTCAAAGTCTCTATTGTCAAAAATGCAATTTACTGAGGTTGCCACTGTCTCCAACTTTCACCAGACTCACCTTTTGATCATAGAATGTCTTCCAAAGCCACTAATCATTGGATTTCAATGCATTTTTACGTTAAAGCTCCAAAACCTACAAAACATAGAATACTTATTAAAAATAATTAATAATTAAATGAAGTAGGCTAACAAAGCGTATCTTTAGGACTATAAATAGGAACTATTCGTTCCCGATCACAATCCCAAACCTACACTTTGCTAGTTCTCAAGCAAAGAAAAACATAAAAATAAAAACTAAAGTACAATTAAATATCCTAACTCATTGTCGTAGGCAACGTGATTGAATTTAGCATATGCAACAAGTCTTTTAAACCCCTAGGTATCCCTAGTAGGACGAGTGAAGTCTTGTGAGGGTTCTCGTCGATTAAGACACTCACAACCATCTTTATTTCATTATGCATTTAAAAAGTTTTATTAATAACAAAAAACATAACATTCAATACTCCTAACTATAAAATAATGATTTGAAATAGAATAATAAACAAAAAGAAATAGAACCAAACGTCCACCTACGCCATGAAAAACAATCTTAAGCTCATGCATTGTATAAATCAATGGAGTTTCATAAAATTGCACGTGTGTGATGCGGAAGTCAAATGAACATGCGCATGTCATGAACTTGGAATATAACTCGGATAACCATCCAACTATGCTTCGACTACGAATCTCATAATATTAATTACACTCTCAAATAAAATGTTCAGAACATATGTAATCTCTCTAATGTATGGGAGTAAAGGAAATATGTTTTCAAAATTAGAAATGCTCACATATGACTCAAAAAAGACGTATGACACAAAAGAACACTAGTCTCTTGGATAGGATACCAATAGTCAAGAAAAATTAATTGTCCATGTTTTAATCCCCCTTCCATCGTTTGCATATCCAATCCATGTTTTCTAGGATCAGATAGGACTTTTCAAAGGTTATAATGTGGCTCAGGCAATAAAAAAAGGATAGAAAGGATTCATTAAGTAGTTTTAGATTGGCGTTGTAAGGCATGTTCGATATCTTTCATCATCTCTTCTACCAACTTTCATCCTTTCATTCTCTTCTTTCATTTTTTTTCTTCTTCTAACCTTTTTCTTTTTCCTTTTCATTGATTTTTGAATAATTATTCATCGAAGGCCAAGGCAAATACCCCAACAACATCTTATTTTCTTTTTCTCTTGAATTAATGCATCGCCTTATCAATACTAAAAAATGATCAGTGGTGAACTCCAAGTTGATCAAGTTGGAGCAAAAAAAAAATAATGGTGTTTGAAGAAAAAGAGGCATGTTAAAGGCTCAAAGGGGCGACTAAGGAAATTTTATCATTTATCTGTATAGGTCAATGGTCAAAAGGGTGGAAAACAAAGAAGGCCCAAAATCATGTCTTGGGATGATACAATTTTTCAATGTTTACAATCGAAGATTATTTAGCAAGGTAACAAATATTTTAACTTGACTATCAACCAAAACAAGAATAGTAAGACTGAACAATGAGTTAATGAGCTATTTCAATGAAATTTGAAAAACACAAAATGCATTTATAACCCTCTAAAAAGAAAAGATAGGCTCCAAAGCTCATCGGGTTTACTTTCCACACTATGTGTTATCTAGAAATCCGAATCATATTATAGTTCACATCAAATATATGTTCAAGCGACTACATGTAGTGCGTAGGTTTGTGTGCAAATCTATGATATAAAACTACGATTCAAACGATGCATATCATTAACATCGCATCATGACTTTAGCAAATGTTTAACTACATCTTCTCATGTTTACCATTCAATAACAATCCAAGTTACCTAATAAGAAGTATCAACTTGAGATTGCAAAAACGTCTATAAAATCATTTATTTATGCACAAATATTGAAAAAAAATCAAAAAATCGGTGCATAATAATGTGCATGTTAGTGCATACCCCCAAACAAAACCTTTTATTATCCCCAATGAAATAATAAAATGAAAGAAAGGAGAGTACGTAAGGAAGGAACGACATTACCTTGATCTTGGCAATCACAAACCAGGTGATCTTGGCAATAAAATTCAATTGCTCCAAATGGAGCCACTAATTCACCTGTCAATACTCGACAAAAGAAAATAAACAAACAAAAGAACAATGTTAGCTAATAGAAATATATATATATGTGTGTGTAATGCAGACCGTGGCACACTCGTTGAAAAACTAAACTAAAATCAAAAGACTCAATGAAAATCAAAAAGAACAAGCACAAACAGAGCTATCAAAACAAAGAAGGACTCGATCTAAAAGGGGCCTAAGAGAGCAAATAGAAAGGAGAAAAATATATAAGTAAGGGTTGAGAGTGAGAAGAAGAGAACAAAAGACAAAAACACAAAAATCCCCCCTTATCGTGAGGCAATACCGAGGCTTGTTTTTCAGAAACAATAAAAAAAATCCTAAGGCATAGGCTCGCTGGCTCAAGCCCCGCATGCGAAAACATGATTGCGTGAGTGATCTAGTGCGCAACAAATTATTGAGAGCTATTTTATTGAAAAAAAAGGTAAAAATTTTCTAACTATAAATCTCGCATGCACGGGTTGCGCGAGTGAGTTGCCTCTTTATCTCTTTTCTTTCATTTCCTTTCAATGTGAATAAGTACAAAATAAATTGACCTTGACCCCCAAATCTGTCTAGAAAATGAAAAGGTGACTCAAAATGACCCAAAAAGTATACAAAAATGAGAAAATGAAACGATAAAAGCTTGGGTTGCCTCCCAAGAAGCGCTGCTTTTTACGTCTTTAGCTAGACCATTCTAGCTCAAGACTCATAGAGGCCAAAACTCAGACTTTGGAACCTTGATGGCATTAGGGATACTTCGGTTGAAAATAGAAATAATGTCATTATTTGTTAACTCATTCGACGGCTCCTATTTTTTGGTTTCGAATCGATCCTTGACCTTTTGAGTAAATCTTTCATTAGGATCTGGTTTGGTAGGGTCCCTTTCATTAAGGTTCATCTGTGCACTACACACTATATAGTTTTCTTTCCTTAAGTTTTCTTGTCTATTAAGTTCTTTAGCGTGCCTTACCTCACTTTCTGCCACACATGGGTAATCGGCATCCTTGGGAGGTTGATCGACGACATTGAATAAATTTAATTTTAGGTTCATGTTGCCAAACGACACCTTCATCACCCCCATTCGACAGTTGACACGCTCATTAGTAGTTGCTAAGAATGGATGACCAAGAGTGACAGTGGTGTATTTTCTAACATCTATCACCGATTCAGTATCAAGGAACATGAAATCGACGGGATAATAACATTTATCGACTTTAACTAGGACGTATTCGACGATTCCCCTGGGGATTTTGATAGAACGATCCAAAAATTGTATGGTAGGGACCATGGGCTTAATTTCACCTAATCCTAGTTGTTGTAGACGGTGTAAGGTAAGAGATTAACACTTGCTCCTAAGTCAATAAGAGCCTGATGAATGATAGTGTCACCTATGACACATGGAATCATTGGTGTACCAGGATCCTTATACTTTGGAGGAACGTGTTGGAAGATTGAACTTACTTTTTCTTTGAGGAAGACCTTTTTTGAAGTATGATTACGCAACTTGCGCTTTTGAGTGCATAGGTCTTTAAGGCACTTAGCGTATGCGAGAATTTGTTTTATAACATCGAGGAATGGGATATTAATTTTCACTTGTTTAAACACCTCGAGTATATCTTCATTTTTTTTATCTTTTCTTTGAAAGATGTGATGGTTCCTCAATGTTTGGTGGGAAAGGCATTTTCAGAACATAATTAGTTAGGACCAGTTCATTTTCTTACCTAATTCAACTCGTGTCCTCACCCTTCTCTTGATTTAAATTAATGTTCACACCTTTTAAATCATCTCTCAGAATCTCTATAACTTCTTCCTCTCGTGTAGTCATCCTATTCGAGACAGCGTTTACTTGCTTACTTATACCTGTAATCTCGTATTATCCCTTAGGATTCTTAATAGTTTGACTCAATAACTTACCCTTATTCCTACGATTCAAAGCATTAGCTAGTTGTCCCATTTGGGACTCAAGCTTCGCAATGGATTGTGTGTAGGAGTAACGAGTTAAGCTTTGATTGTGATTGTGCCTCTAAATTTTTCAAAGATGCCAACATCTTCCCCTCAAAAGCGTTATCCCTAGGAAGGTTAGGATTAGGAGGGGGGTGCTGGTATTGAATTTGTTGAAATTGGGGTCGGTTGGTATTAGGAAAATTAATCGTCTCATTATTATTATTAGATCTCCACAAGAAGTTAGGATGACTTTTTCGTGGGGCATCCGGATTGTTTATCATAGTATTATAATTATTTTGTGGGAATTGTTGAATAGAGTGTATATGTTGCTCAACAAATTTCAGAAATTGAGACGCAGATGGGCATGAAAGTGTAGAATGCGAAGGGTCGAAACATATTTGATAAATTTCATAAGCGGGTGAGCCTAACGTTTGGTTCATCATCATAAATCAGTCATGTTTCTTAGATAGTTCTTGCAATTTAATTGAGTGACTTGACTCGAGCTGCTCCTCTTACTTAGTTTGAGGGGGAAGGCACCCCTCAAGACATATTGATATGGTTTGATGCATCAAATTTTCACTTAACATTTCTAATAATTTTCATGCCTCGTAGGTGCTTTTGTGTATGAAGGTACCCGCACAAATGGCATCGACTATATTACGAACTAAGGGAACAAGTCCCTTGTAGAAGATCTGTACCAATTGTCACTTGGGAATTTGATGATGTGGGCAAGAGCGCAATTGTTCTTTAAATTTTTCTCAAGTGTCATAGAGCGTTTCCCCATCTTGCATCACAAAGTTCATTATGGATTTTCTTATTTAATTGTTTCTTGTGATGGGGAAAAACTTTTGCAAAAATGCAATATGTAATGCTTCCCATGTTCTAATAGTTTTTTGGCACAAGAGATTGGAGCCAATACTTAGCCTTATCTTTTAAAGAAAATGGGAAAAAGCACAATTTTAACTCATCATCAATTAAGTTTTGTATTTTCAAGGTCGCACAAATATCTTAAAATTCTCCTAAATGGTGATATGGGTCCTCTTTAACACGACCATAGAATGAAGGGCGTAGCTCAATGGTAGATGACTTTATCTCAAAGTGAGACGTTGTCACCTCTGGTAATTCGATACATGCTTGTGGCGTGTAGGGCGTAGGAATGAAATAATCTTTTAAGGGAGGCGGTTGAGGCATATTAAGATTATTTCCATTATTTCCAAAGTTGGCCATCGTAATAGATTCTATGTTATTGACACGTGTTTTCTTTAGTTGTTTAAGGGTACAGTACATTTCGGACTCAAATAAAGACGATTGTTTCGGGGTTGATTCGTTGTCTAACATCAACGAGCTCTAGAAGCTTGGGTTGAAGTCCTATTGACTCTTAGGGTATATTCGAGTTAAGGATTGAAAGAATATAATTCGGGTTTACTTGAACGCGTACCAAGCATACACTAAAAGAAAGAAACTTAAACAATGACTGACTAAAAAAAAAATATGAAATACAACCATGCAAATAAGACAACAAGCACACTACTATGATGCATGAAAGTTATCCTATAATGCAATACTTGCATCAAAGCCCAATGCCCCGGGTTTCCTAGCTAATGCATGTGCAAATCACCCCTAAACTAATGCAAATAGTGTGTCTCAGTGCCCTGACTTACAGTGGTTTGTAGCAAATTTTAAAGGAAGCGATTTACTTGAATTTTTGCTCTTTTGCAATTTTTTTTAATTGATTCTCTTAAGCTCCTTTGATGTGCTAAGCTCTTCCACTGCGAAATGTAATACCTTGTATTTTGATATATAAATAAGACCTGGTATTCATTTCTATATGCTTATATAACCCTTACCTTTCATTTGGTAGTTTTGTAACCCAATCGATTGCCTTTATTTCCCAATCGATTGCTACTTTTTAGATACCAATCGTTTGTCATGTTTCCCATTCGATTGCCATTCTGCTGACATAAATTTATTATATGGAAATATAACAATCGATTGCCATCTTTTTCATTCAATTGCCTTTAAATATTTGTAACCAATCGATTGCCATAAGTTCCAATCAATTAGCATAAACAGAGATAAGTTTTCTACTTTGCTTCGTAAGTTGACACATGGCACTCTCAATTTCTATATATATGGGTTCAGTTGGTGCCTTGGGTCTATTTTGGCTCATAAATACCTTAAGAGAGAGATATATTATATATCTATATACACATCTATATATACATATACCCATACATACAAACACACACACACACACACACTGCTGGAATCGGAGAAGAAGAAGAGAAGGAAGCAGAAGAAGAAGAAAGAAGAAAAGAGAAGGACAGAGAGAGTGAGCTGGAAAGAGAAGAGATAGAAGAGAGAGAAAGCCTAGAGGTTTTCAAGCCAAACACACCCTAGGTGAGTTGTAACTCACTTGGTCGCTTTATTTGATGTTTTTACAAGTTCTTATGAAGCTTAGACGTATTAAATATGTCCATATGACATTTATATATGTTGTTTGTTTAATTTGCTAAAGAAGACAAAGTTCTAACCGATTGGACTTTTCCCAATTGATTGACATCACTTTAGTCCCAATCGATTGGATAGATTTCCAATCGATTGTCATAATTTGTAACCTAATGGATTGCCAAAGTTAGCAATCGATTGACATTGTTTTGGATCCAATCGATTGATACATTTTCTCAATCGATTGTTACATATTTTATCCCAATCGATTGGACCCTTATCCCAATCAATTGGCATTAGCAGAACAAGGATTCCTTTGCCTATGTATTATATAAGAGGTTCGATTATCAACTGTCGATTCGGACTTCCGTTATGTGAATATGGGTTACGCAGGGATAATGTGATACCAAGAATAATGGGCATTTAATAGACGAAAGAATATGGCGATGTGGGAGACATGTTGATTCTTGTATGAGTTTGATATCTGTTTCTTTTAATCAGAGTAGTCATGCCACATTGGGAATTGTCATGTGTCGATGAAAGAACGGAACTTAGGTAGGTTTGGTAAGTTCTGGGAATGGTACGTGGATGGACATTTGGTCATGATATGCTCTTAAAAGCGGTGAGATGAACTAAGTAGTCCCAAGATAGATCAGATGATTCATGATATGCTCTTAAAAGCAGTGAGCTGTGTAATATGCTCTTAAAAGCGGTGAGCTGGGATCACTAGTAGATGACATTGAGTCATGGCAATAGATTGATATGCCTTATTGGAAACGTTGTGTCCTTGTAAAGCGGTGAGTTGTACATATGTTCTTAAAAGCTAGGGACGAACTGACGTGGAGTTCATGACCTACGGTGAACTGGGAATATGCTCTTAAAAGCAGTAGATGGAATGAGGGTATATCCCTAGAGTTAAACGATTGAGTCTGTTTATTCAGTTAGAGTATATTGAATATTGGTCTTCGAGTAACAAGACGACAAGGGTTGGTTATCGACGTTGAGTAAAGGAGAAGGATATTATTATAGTAGAATTTAACTCGTGTCTTCATAAACTTGTTATTTTTCTTTAGATAACGGGTACCTTGTTATTTTATATTCACTCAGCTCTCAGTAAGCTAAGATCCTTTATTGCCTGGACTTTTCCCATCCAGACTATCCCGTACCTTATTCTCCAGGTGATGGAGCCTACAACTACGGTTACTATCCGGGAGGGAAATACGCAGAGGGTGGCTCCACTGATGATGTCTATGCCAGGGAGGACTACTATGCTGATGTTTACGCCAGCTGAAGATTCAGAGATAGATATTAGTTTATTATTTCTGTTTAGTCTGTTTTGTTATATTTTGTACTCAGGCATATGTTGTTTCCAAACATTATATACTTCCGCTGTAGCTCTATTGTTGTAATAACTCTGATGCTGTTAATATACTAGTTTTCTTTATATTATTGTGGGTTGTTCTTTCTGTTTACTAGAACTGCGTGGTGTGGAAATTAGTGACATTCGCCCGTCATTCCCTATGGACCCAAAAAGGAAATTTATTTTCTCTATTTTTGCTGTTCCGGGGCGTGACAGAAACGCTAGAATTTGATGACTTGAGAAACTGCAAAACAAAAGGAAAAGTTATTGACTCAAAATAAAAATAGAAAATAAGAAAAAGAAAACTTAATCTAATATTTACAAATTAACTAAACTAAGATTCTAAAACTAAAGGTAGTAATTTGCAATCCCCAGCAGCAGCGCCAAAAATTGATCTCATCAAAATCAAGATATTAAAGTATACTCCAATTTAAATGATTCGTAGTGTGGAAGTAGAGGTCGAACACTAAGATTGAAAATATTAAAGCACTTTAATTTTAAAACCTAAACCTAGTTAATTAAGAAAACATAATTTTGATTTTTATTTTAATTAAACTAAGAAGCTAAGAAAATAAATCTAACTATGAAAGCGATTAAAAGTTGTTATGATAAATATGTGTATTGAACCTAGGATTGCAAATCCACCACTAGCTTCATAATAAGGGTATCTATGCATTCAATTTGCTTATTACGTTGGATGCTAATGGGGAATCATAGCTACAAGCCCGATTCCTCCATCAAGAAGATAACTACAATTCAAGCATCAATGTAATTCATATTCGGTTACACAGAGTGTCTCACACTAAACTAGGGTTGCAGCACACTCCGCCTTCCCTATGCATGAACTATTCACCTACTTGATATCATAATTCAAATAAGCACTATTAAATGTAAATAATCTATACAAGCACGGTAAATGTAGATAATTGAGCACATCACATTCAAAATAGACCTAAGACAAGAATAAACTTTGAAAGCAATGATTTAAGCTATAAAGAACAATTTTATTATTCAAATTCCTCGAAACTTGTAATAATCATCCATACATAATAAATCTAAAAGAAAAGCATAAATAACACCCTATTACTTGGCTAGAATTTTATTGAAACCCTAGATATCGATCTCGGCGGCCATAGAATCAAAGATTGGCAAGAGGTTGATGGAGGAGGCCATGGGAATCCTTGGTCTTCTTCTTCTTCTCTTTGCTTCTGCCTCTTCAATGGCTATAGTTTCAGTTGTTGAAGGATGTGTATATTATTGTGCAAAGGGTGGCCCCACTGATGATGTCTATGCCGGGGAGGACTACTATGCCGATGTTTACGCCAGTTGAAGATCTGGAGATAGATACTAGTTTATTATTTCTGTTTAGACTATTTAGACTGTTTGTTATATTTTGTACTTAGACATATGTTGCTTCCAAACCTTATATACTTACGCTGTAGCTCTATTGTTGTAATAACTCTGATGCTAGTAATATACTAGATTTTCTTTATATTACTGTGGGTGGTTCTTTCTGTTAACTAGAACTGTGTGGTGTGGAAATTAGTGACATTCACCCATCATTCCCTATGGACCCAAAAAGAAAATTCATTTTTTTTTCTATTTTTGCTGCTCTGGGGCATGACAGGATTTTTGGTATCGGAGCCCTAGGTTTGTGATACTTTCGTTCACTAACTATTCCACACCATCTGTTCCTAGTATTTTGAGATCCCTGAGATGAGATATGAGTTTAAGATAAGTTCGTCCTCCTGAAGATAGATAGTTTCCTTTATAAGTTAGCATCGAGCCTGATTTCCACCTGTTTGTGGATGATTCTTTTGGCGGGCATGTCATTCATGGTGACACTGTGGAGCCATCCATTCCATAGATATACCAGAGCCACATTTTCCAGACTGCTAGTCGATACTTGGAGGAGACGATGTGGACTTCTCTCTATGTTGTGGGCATAACACACCCGACAGAGATACGTATGGATGCCTATCATTACGCTATGACCCGGGCCGCCATATACCAGGAGATGGCTAGATTGATTCAGAGTAAACCTGAGATAGACGAGATTGAGTTACGAGCTATTTTAGTAGGGCCTGTTCTAGCAGCTGCAGCCTCACTATCACCGGTACCTGACGTACCAGTTCCAGAGCCTGAGCCGAGTCAGGGTCATAAGGACCCAGAGCCAGAGGATGAGTACCCTGACGAGGATATTGACGGGGATGGAGAGGAGGAGACGATGGACAATAAGGACCCAGTAGAGGAGGGACTGTAGACGATGACGATGATGACGAGCCAGAGGATGACCCAGAGGAGTCAGAGTATGTTCTTAATGAGGAGCCAAAGCCAGAGCAGGAGCCAGAGGACCCCAAGGCCGTTGAGGTAGATTTAGTGGTTGGAGAGTGATGTTGTCAATATCAAGATATAAAAAGTGTACTTTACTTTTCTAAGGATTTGTAGTAGTGAAAGCATAGGGCGAACCCACAGAGATTGAATTACTACGACTCTTAATTTTAAAACCTAAATTTAATTAATTATGAAAATGAGATTTTGATTTGAATTTGAATTAAATTAATAAAACTAATGAAATTAAATCTAAATTATGAAAGTGATTTAAAAGTGTTTTTATAAATATGTTTAGGGAACCTAGGATTGCAAATCCACCACTAGCTTCATAATAAGGGTATTTACGAATTACTTTATCTTATTAAGTTGGATGATAATGGGAAATTGTAGTTACAAGATAATGGGAAATTGTAGTTACAAGCCCAATTCCTCCGACAAGAAAATAACTATGGTTCAAGCACCAACATAATCCATCTTCGGTTAGCACGAATTATCCCACACTAAACAAGGATTGTGGTATAATCCGTCTAGTCTAGGCATGGACTATTCGGATACTTGATAGCACAATTCAATTTAAGCACCATTACATGTAAATAATCAAAACAAGCACAGCAAGCATAGATCATTGAGCACACTACCATCAAAATAGATCTAAGATAAGAGTAAACTTTGAAAATAACGATTTAATCAATAAAAGCACAATTTATTTATAAAAATCCTCGGAACATGTAACTGTCATCCATACATAATAAACCTAAAATAAAAACATAAAATACACCCTATTACTTGGCTTGGGTTTCATTGAAACCCTAGATCTAGGTTTAAGCGGCCATAGAAGCGGCAGATGGCAAATAGTTGATGGAGGAGGCCATGGAAATCATTGGTCTTCTTCTTCTTCTCCTTTCTTTCCTCCCTTCAATGGCTGAAAGTGTGGTTGTATATTGTGTGTATAACAATTGTCAACCCTTTAATTGAAGTAAAATAGGGTATATATAGATTTTACAACAAGTTTTGAAAGCTTTCCTAACCCGAAACGTACTAAAACTGCTTTATTTTACAATCTGGACATAATTAGGCAGTTTCGTTCGCGTAGAAATCATCAGTAGAGTGAAATATAAAAGTTCCATTTTTGCATAGGTCGCGCGAGCGGATCGCGCGAGCAATTTCCTGGGTTTCGCGCGAGAGGGTTGCGCGCGATGTGGATTTTCTTGATTCTTTTGCTCTGCTTTTTCACCCCATTTAACTTGGTTTACTTGATTTCTTTCAAAACCTATCAGAAAATAGAAAACGAAGTAAAAATACACAAAAACAGGATAAAAAGGTACTAACAAACGTAAGTTAAGGCATATAATTAGGATCAATTTTTTCTCGATCACACCCCCAAACCTACATTTTGCTAGTCATCGAGCAAAACTAAAATAAAAACTAAACTAATGATAACATACTATTCCATTTTCGCATGGATCACGATTGCATTTAGCTTACGCAACAAGCCTTTTAAACCCCCAGGTGTCCCTAGTAGGACGAGTGAAGTCTCGTGAGGGTTCTCGTCAATAAGTCACCCACAACCATCTTTATTAACTTATCAATTTAAAAACTTTTATTAAAAACAAAGAAATAATATTCAATACTCCTTCATTATATAACAAAGATTTGAAATAGAATAACGAACATAAAGATACATAATGAAACATACACCTAAATCATGAAAAACAATCCCAAGCACATGCATCGTATAAATCAATAGAGTTCCTCATAAAATTGCACTTGTGTGATATGGTAGTCAAATAAACACGCGCATGTCATGAACATGGAATATACTTCGGATAACCATCTAACTATGCTTCGACTACGAATCTCACAATGTTAATTGCACTCTCAAATGAAACACTCAAAAATAGGTGTAATTTTTCTAAAATATGTGAGTAAAGGAAATATATATTCAAACAAGAAATGCTCACATATGACTCGAAAAAGACGCATGACACGAAAGAACAGTAGTCTCATGGATAGGATGCCAACAATCAAGAAAAATTAATCGTTACCATGTTTTAATCCCCCTCCCATCGTTTTCATATCCAAACCATGTTTTATAGGATCAAATAGGACTTTTCAACGGTTGTAATGTGGCTCGGGCAATGAAAAAGGTTAGAAAGGATTCATTTGGTAGTTTTAGAATGGCATTGTAAGGCATGTTCAATTTCTTTCATTCATCTCTTCTACCAACTTTCATCTTTTCATTCTCTTCTTTTCATTCCTTTTAATTTTTTCTCCTTCTGTTTCTTTTTCTTTTTTTTTTTCAACCTTATTCTTTTATTTTCTTTTGTTTTCTTTTCTTTTTCTCTATTCTTTACCTCCTTGTTGCTTCTTGAAACAAATATTCATTGAATACCATAGCAACTACCCCAAACATCATCTTGCTTTCTTCTTCTTCTTAATCAATACATCACCTTATCACCACTAACAGTTGATCAATCTTTCAGGGGTGAACTCCAAGTTGGCCAAATTAGAGCAAAAACAGGATAATGGTAATTAAAGAAAAAATGGCATTTTAATGGCTCAAAGGGCGAACTAAGGAAATATATCATTTATCGGTCAGTAGCAAACAAAGAAGGCCTAAAATCATGTCCTATGGTTATATGGTTCTTTAATGTTTACAACGGAAGATTATTTAGCATGGTAGCAAATATTTTAACTTGACTATCAACCAAAACAAGAATAATGAGACTAAACAACAAGTAGATGCGCTATTTCAATGAAATTCGACAAACACAAAATGTAATTATAATCCTCAAAACAGAAAAGATAGGTTCAAAAGCTCACTGGGTTTAGTCTCCACCTTGTGTTATCTAGAAATCCGAATCATATTATACTTCATATCAAACATGTATTCAAGCGACTACGTGCAGTGCATAGGTTTGTGCAAAACTATGATATAAAACTACGATTCAAACGATACATGATCTAAAACGTTTCAACATGACATCAGCAAATGTTTAATTACATCTTCTTTTGTTTACCATTCTATAACAATCCAAGTTACATATCAAGAAGTATTGAATTCAAGATTATAAAAACATCGGTAACATCTTTTATTTAAGCACAAGTATCGAAAATTTTTCAAAATTTAGTGTAATAATGTGCATGTAAATACATACCCCCAAACCTAAACCTTTCATTGTCCCCAATGAAACAATAAAACAAAAGAAAGGAGAGTACGTAAGGAAGGAACGACAATACCTCGATCTCGGCAATCACAAACAAGTAAACGTACAATAATATGGAATCAAAGTTCAATTACTCCAAATGGAGCACTATTTCACCTGTTAATACTTAACAAAAGAAAATTAAACACACAAATAATGGCTAAAATATAATACATATGTTCTTTTTATTTTATTTTATTTATTTATTTATTAATCAGTAAAAACTAAACTAGAATTAAAAGAATGTAATGAAACACATAAAAACAAAACTCTCTAAACAAAGACAAACTTGATCGTAAAAAACTACCAAAAGAGAAAAACAACTAGAGGGGTGTGGGAAACAGAAGGTAAAAGAACAAAGAGAAAAATTGAGAAATAACCACCTCGCGCAAGCGGACTACGCGAGCGACCCTCGCTCGCGCGAATTCCTCCGCGAGGTAAACCTGAGGCCTCTTTATTATTTTTTTCAAAAAAGTTTCTAAGGCACAAGCTCGCGCGAGAGGACAGCACGAGCGGACCCCTCGCGCGCGTGAATTCAAGCGCGAATAGATACTGAGGCTATATATATAAAAAAAACTTGAAATTTTTTGTCTATGGGAGAATCTCGCGCGAGCGACATGTCGCGCGAGCGAGCGACTTTGTTCTTTTCCTCTTTTTCTTTATTTTAATGTAAATAAGTGCAAAATAATTTTACTCTGACCCCCAAATCTGTTCAAAAACTCAAAAATATGCCAAAACGACCCAAAAATAGTCAAAAATCATTAAAACAAACGAAACAAAGCTTGGGTTGCCTCCCAAGAAGTGCTATTTTTTACGTCTTTAGCTAGTCCATTCTAGCTTATGATTCAAGGAGGCCGTAAATCGGACTGTGTACCCCTAAGGATATCAGGAAGAGCCCGGTGGTAAGCAGAAATAACGTCGCTTTGGAATTCAATTGACGGTTCATCCTTATTATGTTCAAATCTATTTCTTACCTTCTGAGTAAATTCATCTATGGGGTCTTGATTATTTAAATTCATCTGCTCATCACTAACCATATTATTTTTCTCACCCATGTGTAGTGCATTAGTAGGTTCAATTTGTCGTATAACCTCACTACCCTCTATACATATATAATCATTGGGAGGTTAATCAACAGCATTAAACACGTTTAATTTCAAGTTCAAGTTCCCGAATGACACCTTCATCACCCCCGTTCGACAATTGACACGCGTATTGGCGGTGGCTAAGAATGGACGACCAAGAATAACAGAAGTGTGCTTCCTAGTATCTAGGAATAACAGAAGTGTGCTTCCTAGCATCTAGGACCGGTTCAGTGTCAAGGATAATAAAATCGACAGGATAAAAACATTGATCAACTTTAACTAAGACATCCTCGATGATTCCTCTAGGTACTTTAATAGAACGATTCGCTAATTGTATGGTAGCGGCCGTAGGCTTAAGTTCACCTAGTCTTAGTTGTTTATAAACGTGATAAGGTAAGAGATTAACACTCGCACCTAAGTCAAGAAGAGCCCTATGGATGACAGTGTCACCTATGACACATGAAATAGTTGGCGTACCAGGATCCTTATACTTTGGAGGTGAGTGTTGAAAAATAGAACTTACTTTTTCCGTGAGAAAGACCTTTTTTGGTGTATGACTAAGCAATTTACGTTTTTGAGTGCATAGGTCTTTAAGACTTTTAGCGTAAGCGGGAATTTGTTTAATAACATCGAGGAATGGAATATTAATTTTTACTTCTTTAAATACCTTAAGTATATCTTCAGCTTTTGACCCTTTCTTTGGAAAATTTGATGGTTCATCAACGTTAGGTGGAAAGGGCAATTTCAGTATATGATTAATCAGGGCCGTTTCTTTTTCTTTCTTATTTTGGCTCACGTCCTCACCCTTCTTCGTATTAGAGTTGATGTTCATATCTATCACACATTCTCATTCGGAATTTCTATTACCTCTTCCTCTCGTGTAGTCAACCTAGTTGAGATGGTGTTTACTTGCACATTCGATCCCTTAACCTCGAATTGTCCCTTAGGGTTTTGAATTGTTTGACTAGGCAACGTCCCCTCATTTCTACGACTCACTACAGTAGCTAGTTGTCGATTCAAGCTTCGCAATGGATTGTGTATGTGAGTGCACTATTTGTGTTTGTGCCTGTACTTGTGTTTCGATTTTATTAAGGGACGCCAATACCTTCTCCTCGAAAGCTTTACCCCTTGAAGGGCTCGGATTAGGAGGCGGTTGTTGGTATTGATTAGGTTGAAACTGAGGTCGATATGCATTAGGAAAATTAGTCGCCTCATTAGGATTATTATTATTATTTTTCCACGAGAAGTTAGGATGGTTTCTCCATGGCGCGTCCGGATTATTAGTAGTCGAATTATAATTATTTCGTGGGTATTGTTGAATAGAATTAATGTGTTGCTCCACGAATTCCAAAACTTGAGATGCAGAAGGACATGCAAGGATAGAATGTGACGGATCGGAATATATTGCACATACTTCATGATTGGGTGGGGCTGTCGTTTGGTTCATTGTTAAAAGTCGATCAAGTTTTTTAGATAGTTCCTAAAATTCTATTGAATGACTTGACTCAAACTTTACCTCACCTTTAGGTTGCGAAAGATATCCCTCAGAACGTACCGACACAGCCTGATGCATCGAGTTCTCACTTAATGTTTCAAAAATTTTTCAGGCCTCGTCGGCGCTTTTGTGTAGGAAGGTACCCGCACAAACGGCATCGACAGTATCACGGACTGAGGGAATAAGTCCCTCGTAAAAAACCTGTACTAACTGCCACTTAGGAACCTGATGATGTGGACACGAGCGTAATAATTCTTTAAATTTTTCCCACGTGTCGTAAAGTGATTCCCTATCTTGCATCACAAAGTTTGTTATGGATTTTCTTATCTGATTAGTTCTTGTGATTGGGAAAAACTTTTGTAAAAATGCGTTGTGTAAGGTTTCCCAAGTTTTAATCGTGTTTGGCTCAAGTTTTTGTAGCCAATCCTTAGCTTTGTCCTTTAAAGAGAATGGGAAAAGACGCAGTTTTAATTCATCATCAGTGAAATTTTGGATTTTTAAAGTAGAGCATATATCTTGGAAATCCCCTAAGTGCTGATATGGATCTTCATTTATACGGCCATGGAAAGAAGGAAGTAGCGAGATGGTAGATGACTTTATCTCAAAGTGAGATGCCGTCGCCTCCGGTAATTCGATACCAGCCTGTGGCGTGTAAGTCGTAGGAATAAAAAATCTTTAAGCGGAGGAGGTGGCGGTATATTATGATTATTTAAATTATTTCCATTGTTTTGATTATTTCCAATGTCGGCCATTAGAATAGGTTCTACGTTAATTAAGCGTGGTTTCTTTAGGTTTTTAAGGGTACTACGTATTTCGGACTCAAACAACGGCGATGGTTTCGGAGTTAATTCGTCGTCTATGTTTAACCTAGTTCTGGAAGTTATGTTTGAATACTTGTTAACTCTCAATGTACGTTCAAGTTCAAGATCGCAAGGTTTTAATTCCGATTTACTTGAGCGTGTACCAAACATAAACTAAAAGAAAATAACCTAAAATGATGTCTAACTCTACAAAAACAGAAAGCAATCACGCAAATAAGACAACAAGCAAGCACACAGTACTACTATGATGAATGTAATTATCCTTATGCAGTGATTTACGTCAAAGCCCAGCGTCCTGGGTTTCCTAGCTAATGCAGTGCAATTCACCCTAAACTAATGCAAATAGTCCGTCACAGCGCCCTGACTTACAGTGGCTTGAAGCGAATTTCAAAAGAATCAATTTATTTTATTTTATTTATATTTTTTCGCGTAAGTTCCTTTGATGTGCTAAGCTATTCCTCCCGAAAACGTTAGAATTTGATGACTCGAGAAACTACAAAATAAAAAGAAAAGTTAGTGACTCAAAATAAAACGAAAAATAAGAAAAAGAAAACCTAATCTAATATTTACGAATTAACTAAACTAAGATTCTAAAACTAAAGGTACTAATGCAATCCCCAGCAACGGCGCCAAAAATTGATGTTGTCAAAATCAAGATATAAAAGTATGCTTAACTTATGCTTTACTTTCAAAAGATTTGTAGTGTGGAAATAAAGGTCGAACCCACAGAGATTGAATACTACTTTAATTTTTTAAAATCGAGATTTAGTTAATTAAGAAAAACGGATTTTGAATTTAATTTGAATTAAACTAATAACAATAAAAGTAAATCTAAATTATAAAAGAAATTAAATATGATTTTTATAATAAGTTTAAGGAACCTAGGATTGAAAATCCACCACTAGCTTCATAATAAGGGTATTTACGAATTACTTTAGCTTATTAAGTTGGATGATAATGGGCAATTGTAGCTACAAGCCCAATTCCTCCATCAAGAAAATAACTATGGTTCAAGCACCAACATACTCCATCTTCGGTTAGCACAAATTATCCCACACTAAACTAGGATTGTGGTATAATCCGTATAATCTAGGCATGGACTATTCGGATACTTGATAGCGTAATTCAATTTAAGCACCACCACATGTAAATAATCTAAACAAGCACAGCAAGCATAGATCATTAAGCACACTACCATCAAAATAGATCTAAGACAAGAGCAAACTTTGAAAGTAACGATTTAATCAATAAAAGCGCAATTTATTTATAAAAATTCTCGAAACATGTAACTGTCATCCATACATAATAAAACTAAAATAAAAACATAAAATACACCCTATTACTTGGCTAGGGTTTCATTGAAACCCTAGATCTAGGTTTAAGCGGCCATAGAAGCGGCAGATGGCAAGTAGTTGATGGAGGAGGCCATGGAAATCCTTGGTCTTCTTCTTCATCTCCTTGCTTTCCTCCCTTCAATGGCTAAAAGTGTTGTTGTAAATTATGTGTATAACAATTGTCAACCTTTAATTGAAGTAAAATAGGGTATATATGGATTTTACATCAAGTTTTGGAAGCTTTCCTAACCCGAAACGTACTAAAACTGCTTTATTTTGCAATCTGGACGTAATTAGGCAGTTTCGTTTGTGTAGGAATCATTAGTAGAGTGAAATACACAAGTTCCATTTTTGCATAGGTCGCGCGAGCGGGCCGCGCGAGCGCAATATTGGGACCTCGCGCGAGCGGATCGCCCGAGCGATTTCCTGGGTTTCGCGCGAGAGGGTCGCGCGCGCGATGTGAATTTTCTTGCTTCTTTTGCTCTGCTTTTTCACCCCATTTAACTTGGTTTACTTTAATTCTTCCAAAACCTGTCAGAAAATAGAAAACGAAGTAAAAATACACAAAAATAGGATAAAAGGGTACTAACAAACGTAAGTTAAGGCATATAATTAGGATCTGTTTTCTTTTTCTTTCTTATTTTGGCTCACGTCCTCACCCTTCTTCGTATTAGAGTCGATGTGCATATCTATCACATTATCATTCGGAATTTTTATTACCTCTTCCTCTCGTGTAGTCAACCTAGTTGAGATGGCGTTTACTTGCACATTCGACCCCTTAACCTCATATTGTCCCTTAGGGTTTTGAATTGTTTGACTAGGCAACGTCCCCTCGTTTCTACGACTCACTACAGTAGCTAGTTGTCCCATTTGGAATTCAAGCTTTGCAATGGATTGTGTGTGTGCGTGCACTGCATGTACTTGTGTTTTGATTTTATTAAGGGACGCCAACACCTTCTCCTCGACCGCGTTACCCCTTGAAGGGCTCGGATTAGGAGGTGGTTGTTGGTATTGATTAGGTTGAAACTGAGGTCGATGTGCATTAGGAAAATTAGTCGTCTCATTAGGATTATTATTATTATTTTTTCACGAGAAGTTAGGATGGTTTCTCCATGGCGCGTCCGGATTATTAGTAGTTGAAATATAATTATTTCGTGGGTATTATTGAATAGAATTAATGTGTTGCTCCACGAATTTTGAAAATTGACTTGCTGATGGACATGCAAGGATAGAATGTGACGGATCAGAACATATTGCACATACTTCATGAGTGGGTGGGCTATCGTTTGGTTCATTGGTAAAAGTTGGTCAAGTTTTTTAGATAGTGCCTGAAATTCTATTGAGTGACTTGACTCAAACTTTACCTCACGTTTGGGTTGAAGGTGATATCCCTCAGAACGTACCGACACAGCCTGATGCATCGGGTTCTCACTTAATGTTTCAAAAATTTTTCAAGCCTCGTCGGCGCTTTTGTGTAGGAAGGTACCCGCACAAACGGCATCGAAGGTATTACAGACAGAGGGAATAAGTCCCTCGTAAAAAACCTGTACCAACTGCCACTTAGGAACCTGATGATGTGGGCAAGAGCGTAATAGTTCTTTAAATTTCTCCCAAGTGCCATAAAGCGTTTACCCATCTTGCATCACAAAATTTGTTATCGATTTTCTTATTTGATTAGTTCTTGTGATTGGGAAAAACTTTTGTAAAAATGCGTTGTGTAAGGTTTCCCAAGTTTTAATCGTGTTTGGCTCAAGTGAGTGAAGCCAAAACTTCGCTTTATCTTTCAAGGAGAATGGAAATAGCCGTAATTTTAATTCATCATCATTTAAGTTTTGAATTTTCAAAGTAGAGCATATATCCTGAAAATCACCTAAGTGTTGATATGGATCTTCATTTAGATGGCCATGGAAAGATGGAAGTAGCGAGATGATAGACGACTTTATCTCAAAGTGAGATGTCGTCGCCTCCGGTAAGTCGATACATGCTTGTGGCGTGTAAGTCGTAGGAATAAAGTAATCTTTAAGTGGAGGAGGTGGCGGTATGTTAAGATTATTCATATTATTTCTGCTGTTTCCGTCTGCCATTTTAATCGGTTCGATTTTTAAAATTTGAGTTTTCCGTAACCTTTTAAGGGTACTTTGAATTTTGGCCTCAAACAACGACGACGGAATCGGCGTTGATTCGTTGTCTTGCAACCTAGCTCTAGAAGCTTGGGTTGCGGACTTACTAACTCTTAAAGTACGTTCATGTTCAAGATCGAAAGATTTTAATTCTGGTTTATTTGAACGTGTACCAAACATAAACTTAAAAAGAAAACTAAACTAAAATAACGTCTGACTCGACAAAAACATAAAGCAATCATACAAATAAGACAGCAAGCAAGCACACAGTACTACTATGATGTATGTAATTATCCTTATGCAGTGATTCGCGTCAAAGCCCAGTGCCCCGGGTTTCCTAGCTAATGCAGTGCAATTCACCCTTAACTAATACAAATAGTGCGTCACAGCTCCCTGACTTACAGTGGCTTGAAGCGAATTTCGAAAGAAGCAATTTATTTTATTTTATTTATATTTTTTCGCGTAAGCTCCTTTGATGTGCTAAGCTATTCCTCCCGGAAACGTTAGAATTTGATGACTCGAGAAACTACAAAATAAAAAGAAAAGTTAGTGACTCAAAATAAAGCGAAAAAGAAGAAAAAGAAAACCTAATCTAATATTTACGAATTGACTAAACTAAGATCCTAAAACTAAAGGTAGTAATGCAATCCCCAGCAACGACGCCAAAAATTGATGTTGTCAATATCAAGATATGAAAAGTGTACTTTACTTTTCTAAGGGTTTGTAGTAGTGAAAGCAGAGGTCGAGCCCACAGAGATTGAATTACTACGACTCTTAATTTTAAAACCTAAATCTAATTAATTATGAAAACGAGATTTTGATTTGAATTTTAATTAAATTAATGAAACTAAAGAAATTAAATCTAAATTATGAAAGCGATTTAAATGTGTTTTTATAATTTGTTTAGGGAACCTAGGATTGCAAATCCACCACTAACTTCATAATAAGGGTATTTACGAATTACTTTAGCTTATTAAGTTGGATGATAATGGGGAATTGTAGCTACAAGCCCAATTCCTCCGTCAAGAAAATAACTATGGTTCAAGCACCAACATAATCCTTCTTCGGTTAGCACGAATTATCCCACACTAAACTAGGGTTGTGGTATAATCCGTCTAATCTAGGCATGGACTATTCGGATACTTGATAGCACAATTCAATTTAAGCACCATTACATGTAAATAATCTAAACAAGCACAGCAAGCATAGATCATTGAGCACACTACCATCAAAATAGATCTAAGACAAGAGTAAACTTTGAAAGTAACGATTTAATCAATAAAATCACGACTTATTTATAAAAATCCTCAGAACATGTAACAGTCATCCATACATAATAAAACTAAAATAAAAACATAAAATACACCCTATTACTTGGCTAGGGTTTCATTGAAACCTAGATCTAGGTTTAAGCGGCCATAGAAGCGGCAGATGGCAAGTAGTTGATGGAGGAGGCCATGGAAATTCTTGGTCTTCTTCTTCTTCTCCTTGCTTTCCTCCCTTCAATGGCTGAAAGTGTGGTTGTATATTGTGTGTATAACAATTTTCAACCCTTTAATTGAAGTAAAATAGAGTATATATAGATTTTACAACAAGTTTTGGAAGCTTTCCTAACCCGAAACGTACTAAAACTGCTTTATTTTGCAATCTGGACGGAATTAGGCAGTTTCGTTCGCGTAGGAATCATCAGTAGAGTGAAGTACGCAAGTTCCATTTTTGCATAGGTCGCGCGAGCACGATATTAGGATCTCACGCGAGCGAATTGTGCGAGCGATTTCCTGGGTTTCGCCCGAGCGATGTGGATTTTCTTGCTTCTTTTGCTATGCTTTTTCATCCCATTTAACTTGGTTTACTTGATTTCTTCCAAAACCTATCAGAAATTAGAAAACGAAGTAAAAAACACAAAAACAGGATAAAAAGGTACTAACAAACGTAAGTTAAGGCATATAATTAGGATATGTTCTCTCCCGATCACACCCCCAAACCTACATTTTGCTAGTCCTCGAGCAAAACTAAAATAAAAACTAAACTACTAATAACATACTATTCCATTTTCGCATGGATCACGATTGCATTTAGCTTATACAACATGCCTTTTAAACCTCCAGGTGTCCCTAGTAGGACGAGTGAAGTCTCCTGAGGGTTCTCGTCAACAAGTCATCCACAACCATCTTTACTAACTTATCAATTTAAAAACTTTTATTAAAAACAAAGAACATAATATTCAATACTCCTTCATTATATAACAAAGATTTGAAATAGAATAACGAACATAAAGATACATAATGAAACATACACCTAAATCATGAAAAACAATCCCAAGCACATGCATCGTATAAATCAATAGAGTTCCTCATAAAATTGCACTTGTGTGATATGGTAGTCAAATAAACACGCGCATGTCATGAACATGGAATATACTTCGGATAACCATCTAACTATGCTTCGACTACGAATCTCACAATGTTAATTGCACTCTCAAATGAAACACTCAAAAATAGGTGTAATTTTTCTAAAATATGTGAGTAAAGGAAATATATATTCAAACAAGAAATGCTCACATATGACTCGAAAAAGACGCATGACACGAAAGAACAGTAGTCTCATGGATAGGATGCCAACAATCAAGAAAAATTAATCGTTACCATGTTTTAATCCCCCTCCCATCGTTTTCATATCCAAACCATGTTTTATAGGATCAAATAGTACTTTTCAACGGTTGTAATGTGGCTCGGGCAATGAAAAAGGTTAGAAAGGATTCATTTGGTAGTTTTAGAATGGCATAGTAAGGCATGTTCAATTTCTTTCATTCATCTCTTCTACCAACTTTCATCTTTTCATTCTCTTCTTTTCATTCCTTTCAATTTTTTCTCCTTCTGTTTCTTTTTCTTTTTTTTTTTCAACCTTATTCTTTTATTTTCTTTTGTTTTCTTTTCTTTTTCTCTATTCTTTTCCTCATTGTTGCTTCTTGAAACAAATATTCATTGAATACCATAGCAACTACCCCAAACATCATCTTGCTTTCTTCTTCTTCTTAATCAATACATCGCCTTATCACCACTAATTGTTGATCAATCTTTCAGGGGTGAACTCCAAGTTGGCCAAATTGGAGCAAAAGCAGAATAATGGTAATTAAATAAAAACGGCATTTTAATGGCTCAAAGGGCGAACTAAGGAAATTTATCATTTATCGGTCAGTAGCAAACGAAGAAGTCCTAAAATCATGTCCTATGGTTATATGGTTCTTTAATGTTTACAACGGAAGATTATTTAGCATGGTAGCAAATATTTTAACTTGACTATCAACCAAAACAAGAATAATGAGACTAAACAACAAGTAGATGCGCTATTTCAATTAAATTCGATAAACACAAAATGTACTTATAATCCTCAAAACAGAAAAGATAGGCTCAAAAGCTCACTGGGTTTAGTCTCCACCTTATGTTATCTAGAAATCCGAATCATATTATAGTTCACATCAAACATGTATTCAAGCGACTACGTGTAGTGCATAGGTTTGTGTGCAAAACTATGATATAAAACTACGATTCGAACGATACATGACCTAAAACGTCTTATCATGACTCCAGCAAATATTTAATCACATCTTCTCTTGTTTACCATTCTATAACAATCCAAGTTACATAGCAAGAAGTATCGAATTCGAGATTATAAAAATATCGGTAACATCGTTTATTAAAGCACAAGTATCGAAAACTTTTGAAAATTTAGTGTAATAATGTGCATGTAAATACATATAAAAGTATGCTTAACTTATGCTTTACTTTCAAAAGATTTGTAGTGTGGAAATAAAGGTCGAACCCACAGAGATTGAATACTACTTTAATTTCTTAAAACCTAGATTTAGTTAATTAAGAAAAACAGATTTTGAATTTAATTTGAATTAAACTAATAACAATAAAAGTAAATCTAAATTATAAAAGCAATTAAAGATGATTTTTATAATAAGTTTAAGGAACCTAGGATTGCAAATCCACCACTATCTTCATAATAAGGGTATTTACTAATTACTTTAGCTTATTAAGTTGGATGATAATGGGGAATTGTAGCTACAAGCCCAATTCCTCCATCAAGAAAATAAATATGGTTCAAGCACCAACATAATCCATCTTCGGTTAGCACGAATTATCCCACACTAAATTAGGATTGTGGTATAATCCGTCTAATCTAGGCATGGACTATTCGGATACTTGATAGCACAATTCAATTTAAGCACCATTACATGTAAATAATCTAAACAAGCACAGCAAGCATAGATCATTGAGCACACTACCATCAAAATAGAAATAAGACAAGAGTAAACTTTGAAAATAACGATTTAATCAATAACATCATGATTTTTTTATAAAAATCCTCAGAACATGTAACTGTCATCCATAGATAATAAAACTAAAATAAAAACATAAAATACACCCTATTACTTGGCTAGGGTTTCATTGAAACCCTAGATCTAGGTTTAAGCGGCCATAGAAGCGGTAGATGGCAAGTAGTTGATGGAGTAGGCCATGGAAATCCTTGGTCTTCTTCTTCTTCTCCTTGCTTTCCTCTCTTCAATGGCTGAAAGTGTGGTTGTATATTGTGTGTATAACAATTGTCAATCCTTTAATTGAAGTAAACTAGGGAATATATAGATTTTACAACAAGTTTTGGAAGCTTTCCTAACCCGAAATGTACTAAAACTGCTTTATTTTGCAATCTGGACGTAATTAGGCAGTATTCCTAGCTACCGTAACAAGAACAAGGAAACACTATCTTGTCTAACCCGCTTGCTGTCTCAGTTCGGCTATAAGCCTTTTGTTGCGAGTGTTGTGTACTAAAACGATTCAATGCCTGGGCCGGGACTTGGGTTCATGGAATAGATTTCCATTGTTTTGTTCGCGTAGGAATCATCAGTAGAGTGAAATACGCAAGTTCCATTTTTGCATACGTCGCGCGAGCGGGCCGCGCGAGCACGATATTGGGACCTCGCGCGAGCGAATTGCTCGAGCGATTTCCTGGGTTTCGTGCGACCAGGTCGCGCGCGCGATGCATATTTTCTTGCTTCTTTTGCTCTTCTTTTTCACCCCATTTAACTTGGTTTACTTGATTTCTTCCAAAACCTGTCAGAAAATAGAAAACGAAGTAAAAATACACAAAAACAGGATCAAAAGGTACTAACAAACGGAAGTTCAGGCATATAATTAGGATCTGTTCTCTCCCGATCACACCCCCAAACCTACATTTTGCTAGTCCTCGAGTAAAACTAAAATAAAAAATAAACTACTAATAACATACTATTCCATTTTCGCATGGATCACGATTGCATTTAGCTTATGCAACAAGCCTTTTAAACCCCCAGGTGTCCCTAGTAGGACGAGTGAAGTCTCGTGAGGGTTCTCGTCAACAAGTCACCCACAACCATCTTTATTAACTTATCAATTTAAAAACTTTTATTAAAAACAAAGAACATAATATTCAATACTCCTTCATCATATAACAAAGATTTGAAATAGAATAACCAACATAAAGAAACATAATGAAACATCCACCTAAATCATGAAAAACAATCCCAAGCACATGTATCGTATAAATCAATAGAGTTTCTCATAAAACTGCACGTGTGTGATATGGTAGTGAAATAAACACGCGCATGTCATGAACATGGAATATACTTCGAATAACCATCTAACTATGCTTCGACTACGAATCTCACAATGTTAATTGCACTCTCAAATGAAACACTCAGAAACAGGTGTAATTTTTCTAAAATATGTGAGTACAGGAAATATTTTTTCAAACAAGAAATGCTCACATATGACTCGAAAAAGACGCATGACACGAAAGAACAGTAGTCTCATGGATAGGATTCCAACAATCAAGAAAAAATAATCGTTACCATGTTTTAATCCCCCTCCCATCGTTTTCATATCCAAACCATGTTTTATAGGATCAAATAGGACTTTTCAACGGTTTTAATGTGGCTCGGGCAATGAAAAAGGTTAGAAAGGATTCATTTAGTAGTTTTAGAATGGCATTGTAAGGCATGTTCAATTTCTTTCAATCATCTCTTCTACCAACTTTCATCTTTTCATTCTCTTCTTTTCATTCCTTTTAATTTTGTCTCCTTCTGTTTCTTTTTCTTTTTTTTTTCAACCTTATTCTTTTATTTTCTTTTGTTTTCTTTTCTTTTCTCTATTCTTTTCCTCCTTGTTGCTTCTTGAAACAAATGTTCATTGAATACCATAGCAACTACCCCAAACATCATCTTGCTTTCTTCTTCTTCTTAATCAATACATCGCCTTATCACCACTAACAGTTGATCAATCTTTCAGGGGTGAACTCCAAGTTGGCCAAATTGGAGCAAAAATAGGATAATGGTAATTAAAGAAAAAATGGCATTTTAATGGCTCAAAGGGCGAACTAAGGAAATTTATCATTTATCGGTCAGTAGCAAACAAAGAAGGCCTAAAATCATGTCCTATGGTTATATGATTCTTTAATGTTTACAACGGAAGATTATTTAGCATGGTAGCAAATATTTTAACTTGATTATCAACCAAAACAAGAATAATGAGACTAAACAGCAAGTAGATGCGCTATTTCAATGAAATTCGACAAACACAAAATGTATTTATAATCCTCAAAACAGAAAAGATAGGCTCAAAAGCTCACTGGGTTTAGTCTCCACCTTGTGTTATCTAGAAATCCGAATCATATTATAGTTCACATCAAACATGTATTCAAGCGACTACGTGCAGTGCATAGGTTTGTGCAAAACTATGATATAAAACTACAATTCAAACGATACATGACCTAAAACGTTTCAACATGACATCAGCAAATGTTTAATTACATCTTCTTTTGTTTACCATTCTATAACAATCCAAGTTACATAACAAGAAGTATTGAATTCGAGATTATAAAAACATCGGTAACAATGTTTATTTAAGCACAAGTATAAAATTTTTTTCAAAATTTAGTGTAATAATGTGCATGTAAATACATACCCCCAAACCTAAACCTTTCATTGTCCCCAATGAAACAATAAAAAAAAGAAAGGAGAGTACGTAAGGAAGGAACTACAATACCTCGATCTCGGCAATCACAAACAAGTGAACGTACAATAATATGGAATCAAAGTTCAATTACTCCAAATGGAGCACTATTTCACCTGTTAATACTTAACAAAAGAAAACTAAACAAACTAATAAAGGCTAAAATATAATACATATGCTCTTTTTATTTTATTTTATTTTATTTATTTATTAATAAAAAAACTAAACTAGAATTAAAAGAATGTAATGAAACACATAAAAACAAAACTCTCTAAAAAAAGACAAACTTGATCGTAAAAAACTACCAAAAAAGAAAAACAATTAGACAGGTGTGGGAAACAGAAGGTAAAAGAACAAAGAGAAAAATTGAGAAATCCCCACCTCGCGCGAGCGGACTGCGCGAGCGACCCTCGCTCGCGCGAATCCCTCCGCGTGGTAAACCTGAGGCTCTTTATTTTTTTTTCAGAAAAGTTTCTAAGGCACAAGCTCGCGCGAGCGGACCGCTCGCGCGCGCGAATGCATGCTGAGGCTATATATATAAAAAAAACTTGAAAATTTGTCTATGGGAGAATCTCGCGCGAGCGACATGTCGCGCGAGCGGGTCGCGCGCGCGACTTTAATATTTTCCTCTTTTTCTTTATTTTAATGTAAATAAGTGCAAAATAATTTATTCCGACCCCCAAACCTGTTCAGAAACTCAAAAACAGGCCAAAACGACCCAAATATAGTCAAAAATCATTAAAACAAACGAATTAAAGCTTGGGTTGCCTCCCAAGAAGCGCTATCTTTTAAGTGTTTAGCTAGACCATTCTAGCTCAAGATTCAAAGAGGCCATAAATCGGACTGTGTACCCCTAAGGATATCAGGAAGAGCCCGGTGGTAAGCAGAAATAACGTCGCTTTAGATTAATTAAATTGACGGTTTATCCTTACTATGTTCAAATCTATTTCTTACCTTCCGAGTAAATTCATCTTTGGGGTCTTGATTATTCAAATTCATCTGCTCATCACTAACCATAATATTTTCCTCACCCATGTGTAGTGCATTAGTAGGTTCAATTTTTCGTATAACCTCACTACCCTCTATACATAGATAATCATCGTCTTTGGGAGGTTGATCAACAGCATTAAACATGTTTAATTTCAAGTTCAAGTTCCCGAATGACACCTTCATCACCCCCGTTCGACAATTGACACGCGCATTGGCGGTGGCTAAGAGTGGATGACCAAGAATAACAGGAGTGTGCTTCCTAGCATCTAGGATAGGTTCAGTGTCAAGGACTATAAAATCGACAGGATAAAAATATTGATCAACTTTAACTAAGACATCCTCGATGATTCCTCTAGGTGCTTTAATCGAACGATTCGCTAATTGTATGGTAGCGGCCGAAGGCTTAAGTTCACCTAGTCCTAGTTGTTTATAAACGTGATAAGGTAAGAGATTAACACTTGCACCTAAGTCAAGGAGAGCCCTATGGATGACAGTGTCACCTATGACACATGAAATTGTTGGCGTACCAGGATCCTTATACTTTGGAGGTGAGTGTTGAAAAATAGAACTTACTTTTTCGTGAGAAAGACCTTTTTCGGTGTATGACTACGCAATTTACGTTTTTAAGTGCATAGGTCTTTAAGACATTTAGTGTAAGCGGGAATTTGTTTAATAGCATCGAGGAATGGAATATTAATTTTTACTTGTTTAAATACCTCGAGTATATCTTCAGCTTTTGACCCTTTCTTTGGAAAATTTGATGGTTCATCAATGTTAGGTGGAAAGGGCAATTTCACTATATGATTAATCAGGGCCGTTTCTTTTTCTTTCTTATTTTGGCTCACGTCCTCACCCTTCTTCGTATTAGAGTTGATGTTCATATCTATCACATTCTCATTCGGAATTTCTATTACCTATTCCTCTCGTGTATTCAACCTAGTTGAGATGGCTTTTACTTGCACATTCGACCTGTCCCTTAGGGTTTTGAATTGTTTGACTAGGCAACGTCCCCTCGTTTCTACGACTCACTACAGTAGCTAGTTGTCCCATTTGGGATTCAAGCTTTGCAATGGATTGTGTGTGTGAGTGCACTATTTGTGTTTGTGCCTGTACTTGTGTTTCAATTTTATTAAGGGACGCCAACACCTTCTCCTCGAAAGCTTTACCCCTTGAAGGGCTCGGATTAGGAGGCGGTTGTTGGTATTGATTAGGTTGAAACTGAGGTCGATATGCATTAGGAAAATTAGTCGCCTCATTAGGATTATTATTATTATTTTTCCACGAGAAGTTAGGATGGTTTCTCCATGGCGCGTTCGGATTATTTGTAGTCGAATTATAATTATTTCGTGGGTATTGTTAAATAGAATTAATGTGTTGCTTCACGAATTCCAAAAATTGAGATGCAGAAGGGCATGCAAGGATAGAATGTGACGGATCGGAACATATTGCACATACTTCATGATTGGGTGGGGCTGTCGTTTGGTTCATTGTTAAAAGTCGATCAAGTTTTTAGATAGTTCCTGAAATTCTATTGAATGACTTGACTCGAACTTTACCTCACCTTTAGGTTGTGAAAGATATCCCTCAGAACGTACCGACACAGCCTGATGCATCGAGTTCTTACTTAATGTTTCAAAAAATTTCCAGGCCTCGTCGGCGCTTTTGTGTAGGAAGGTACCCGCACAAACGGCATCGACTGTATTACGGACTGAGGGAATAAGTCCCTCGTAAAAAACATGTACTAACTGCCACTTAGGAACCTGATGATGTGGACACGAGCGTAATAATTCTTTAAATTTTTCCCACGTGTCGTAAAGTGATTCCCCATCATGCATCATAACCTTTGTTATGGATTTTCTTATCTGATTAGTTCTTGTGGTTGGGAAAAACTTTTGTAAAAATGCGTTATGTAAGGCTTCCCAAGTTTTAATCGTGTTTGGTTCAAGTGATTGAAGCCAATACTTAGCTTTGTCCTTTAAAGAGAATGGGAAAAGACGCAGTTTTAATTCATCAATAGTGAAATTTTGGATTTTTAAAGTAGAGTATATATCTTGGAAATCTCCTAAGTGCTGATATGGATCTTCATTTATACGGCCATGGAAAGAAGGAAGTAGCGAGATGGTAGACGACTTTATCTCAAAGTGAGATGTCGTCGCCTCCGGTAATTCGATACTAGCCTGTGGCGTGTAAGTCGTAGGAATAAAATAATCTTTAAGCGGAGGAGGTGGCGGTATATTATGATTATTTAAATTATTTCCATTGTTTTGATTATTTCCAATGTCGGCCATTGGAATAGGTTCTACGTTAATAAAGCGTGGTTTCTTTAGGTTTTTAAGGGTACTAAGTATTTCGGACTCAAACAACGACGATGGTTTCGGAGTTAATTCGTCGTCTATGTTTAACCTAGTTCTAGAAGTTATGTTTGAATACTTGTTAACTCTCAATGTACGTTCAAGTTCAAGATCGCAAGGTTTTAATTCCGGTTTACTTGAGCGTGTACCAAACATAAACTAAAAGAAAATAAACTAAAATAACGTCTAACTCTACAAAAACAGAAAGCAATCATGCAAATAAGACAACAAACAAGCACACAGTACTACTATGATGCATGTAATTATCCTTATGCAGTGATTTGCGTCAAAGCCCAGCGCCCCGGGTTTCTAGCTAATGCAGTGCAATTCACCCTAAACTAATGCAAATAGTGCGTCACAGCGCCCTAACTTATAGTGGCTTGAAGCGAATTTCAAAAGACGCAATTTATTTTATTTTATTTATATTTTTTCGCGTAAGCTCCTTTGATGTGCTAAGCTATTCCTCCCGGAAACGTTAGAATTTGATGACTCGAGAAACTACAAAATAAAAAGAAAAGTTAGTGACTCAAAATAAAATGAAAAATAAGAAAAAGAAAACCTAATCTAATGTTTACGAATTAACTAAACTAAGATTCTAAAACTAAAGATAGTAATGCAATCCCCGGCAACGGCGCCAAAAATTGATGTTGTCAAAATCAAGATATAAAAGTATGCTTAACTTATGCTTTACTTTCAAAAGATTTGTAGTGTGGAAGTATAGGTCGAACCCACAGAGATTAAATACTACTTTAATTTTTTAAAACCTGATTTAGTTAATTAAGAAAAACAGATTTTGAATTTAATTTGAATTTAACTAATAATAATAAAAGTAAATCTAAATTATAAAAGCAATTAAAGATGATTTTTATAGTAAGTTTAAGGAACCTAGGATTGCAAATCCACCACTAGCTTCATAATAAGGGTATTTACGAATTACTTTAGCTTATTAAGTTGGATGATAATGGGGAATTGTAGCTACAAGCCCAATTCCTCCGTCAAGAAAATAACTATGGTTCAAGCACCAACATAATCCATCTTCAGTTAGCACGAATTATCCCACAATGAACTAGAATTGTGGTATAATTCGTATAATCTAGGCATGGACTATTCGGATACTTGATAGCATAATTCAATTTAAGCACCATTACATGTAAATAATCTAAACAAGCACAGCAAGCATAGATCATTGAGCACACTACCATCAAAATAGATCTAAGACAAGAGTAAACTTTGAAAGTAACGATTTAATCCATAAAAGCACGATTTATTTATAAAAATCCTCGAAACATGTAACTGTCATCCATACATAATAAAACTAAAATAAAAACATAAAATACACCATATTACTTTGTCACGCCCCGGCGTAGCCAAAATAGGGAAAAATTTTGAATTTTCCATCTTGGACCCTGAGGCACGTGACTAGTTGCATTACCGAATTGTCCATCACCAAATGCTAATAATAAACAACATAACTAAAGGGATAAAACCAACAGCAGCTAACAAGGATGTATTATAATAAGAGGCCACAATACTAGTTAACTATTACATCATGGTAGATACATCAGAGTCTTATGGTTCTAGGGCCTTACAGAACTATTACAAAAGATAGATGAAGTCCTCTGCTAGAGGTTACAACCAAAATCATTTACAAAGACATCCATTAGTCTTCTCTCTAACTAGTATATCCATAGCCATCTTCGGTGTACTCTTCCTCCATGTTCTCCTCTTGCGTAGCATCACCCATGTACTTATCACCTAGATAAGTTGGACATAGGAATGTCCAGCGACATGAACGTCGTCAGCTTATGAAAGCTGAGCGAGAAAACTAAATCAAATGGAAATTATATAGTCATACACAATAAGAAATATATTTACTACTTTATTACGTCTATTAAAGTTCTCTCACGTTCTCACTGTCGGACTATAACCACTTACGTGCCCATATAGGCATTCGAAGAGAAAACAAACAATCGATACAACTCGCTTCAACATCTCAGAACGTTGCCACAGTCCATTGCCGAAGTCTATTTCGGAGTCCTAACTCTAATCAACAACTCCAAAAAAAGCTGTCACTATTGCACAACTAAGTCACTTTGTACTTGTCAATTGTAACCAATCCCTCTTTCGTTAACCAAACCATCTTGCACTGATCAAATCCATCTTTTATTAACCAAACTATCTCGCACTGACTAAACCATCTTTCATTAACCAAAACACTCCTAACCTTCACTTTGTCACGAAGAACCAGAATGTTCCCACAACCTTCACAGAACCATCTTGTACTAACCAAACCATCTCTCATCAACCAAAACATCTTTCACCAACCGCCTTGTCACGAAGAACCACCACTTCGCCATCACGAAGAACCGAAGCATTTTCGGAGTGCAAGAACATCCATTCCATCACTAAGATCTGAAAGGAGTCTTCACTCTAAGAACCACCACTTCTCCATCACGAAGAACCGAAGCGTTTACGGAGTGCAAGAACATCCAATCTATCACTAAGAACCGAAAAGAGTCTTCACTCCAAGAACCACCACTTCTCCATCACAAAGAACCGAAGTGTTTACGGAGTGCAAGAACATCCAATCCATCACTAAGAACCGAATGGAGTCTTCACTTTAAGAACCACCACTTCTCCATCACAAAGAACCAAAGTGTTTACGGAGTGCAAGAACATCCATTCCATCACGAAGAACCGAAAGGAGTCTTCACTCTAAGAACCACCACTTCTCCATCACAAAGAACCGAAGTGTTTACGGAGTGCAAGAACATCCATTCCATCACGAAGAACTGAAAGGAGTCTTCACTCTAAGAACCACCACTTCTCCATCACAAAGAACCAAAGTGTTTACGGAGTGCAAGAACATCCATTCCATCACTAAGAACTGAAAGGAGTCTTCACTCAAAGAATCACCGCTTCGTCATCACGAAGAACCGAAGCGTTAACCATACCCCCTTTCGTCCCGAAGACCCGAAAGGATACACAATAGTCATCACTTCACAACCCATCAATCACCTCCTTTCCTCACTATCCCGGCCTCCGTGGTTGATACACACATCACGAAGACCATATCCACTTCGTCACGAAGGATCGAAATGATACACACGTCACGAAGACCGTATCCATTTCTTCACGAAAAATCAAAATGATACACACGTCACGAAGACCATATCAATTTCGTCACAAAGAATCGAAATGATACACAACTTTCACATTCGTCAACCATACCTTTTTCTCACTATCCTAACCTCCGCTGCCCAGATTACCTATCCGACAATTATCCTTAGCATAATCTGCTTCTACATAGCACAGCCGGCCCTTACATTTTTCCCGACCGCGCATTCGTCACTCATTTCAGAATTTAGTTCATTAAAGGACTTCTGAATATGCTTTCGAAGTCATGATCATACATCCGTCATTCTGTTTTATGTTATAATATACTTACAATGGAAACTTATCCAATCACTATCAACACAATAATTGTGCCGTACAACATACTTATAGCTTGGGTATGAACTCTCTATGGTCATCACACTATATTCATAACAATGGAAACCTAGCGTGTAGCTCGTGGATTTAATACCAATAATATATAGATTAAACCCTTAACATACTCATCTACTCGATAGCACTGCCATAACACAAGATATCCATAACCACACAGGTATCGGAAAGCAAGCATCATTAATAAACACATCATACAAGTAGTTATATAATCTGCTAGGAATTAATTTTACTATGTCGACTGAATTGATATGATTTATTTGGGCATGATGAATTGATTTGTGGATCAAACTCAAAACTAGAACATTGTATACAATTGGATTATCTTCATGTACAACAAAATCTAGATTCAATAACATTTTTGAACTACTCCAAATATTTATTTTACTTAGAAATTTCTATATTTTCGGACTGCTCTGTCCCAGATTCATAGTACTGCGTTGCATTTGCATTTCACCTATCAAAGAGTCATTGTTAGACTAGGCTATAAAAGAGTTATTTGTAGATAAATGAGTTAGATTTATCCACAAAAAACCTAGCTTAATTTAGATTTCGGAGCTTCTCAAAACACTCATTTTACTAAACTACATTCTGCTTGAGGTTTATGTTTCTCAGATTTAAAGTACTTCGTTGTATGTACATTTCACCTATGAAGAAGTGATTTTCAAACTGAGATATAGAAGAGTTATTTGTAGATAAATGAGTTAGCTTTCTTCACAAAAAAACCTAGCCTCATTCCCATTTTTTAACTGCTCGAAATGTTTGTTTTACTACACAACATTCTGCTAGAAGTTTCTGCTTCCCAGATTTGAAAATTTATCTTGCATGGCATTGATCTCTCAAACTATCAACATTAAGCACTTAATAAACATTACTGCATACTATATAGGTTCTAAAGTGAGTTAGAATACTCACCTAAACTTGAAATTGAACTTGGGCTTTGGATTTGAGCTTAGGAAGTTTGAACACAACTTCAATGGTGGATGTTCCTTCTTCTTCTTCTTCTACTATTCATTGTGTACTTCTTCTTCTTCTAGGGACTCTTGTAGGTTCTTCTAAAACTTCTTATTACAAATTATAAGTCTCCATGGTGGTGTGTATATAAGTGTATGGGTGCATGTTTGAAGGTGCATGCAAGGAAAAGAGATGAACACAAGACTTCTTCCTAATTCCTCTTCTCTATCTCCTAGTATCTCTCATCTCCTAACTTATGTGCAGATTTTGGTGGCCAAAAGAATGAAATGTATGAGTGTATGCATGGTTATATAGTGCTAGGTGTAGTGATAGGTGTCAATGTGCATGGATGCATTTGTGCATGCATTGACATGTGTCAAGGTTGTGGACAAGTGTCCAACATGAGATGGTGACATGTGTCTAGGGGGTTGCATGTGCAACAAGTGGCCGGCCATGTGGGGCCCACCTTGGGTTCTGTGCCACTTTCTCGATTTACGTGCATGAGTTCCTCAATACGTGTGTCAGTCTCGATTTACGTGCAACTGGGTATTATTTCTATTGTCCGAGTCCGAGTACGGGAGTAAGTTAAGTCTTTCTACGGTCGAGTCGGTGCGGTGATTATAGTCTAATTAGTAATTACATACACTGATAAGGTCACACAAATAAAATAATAATATAATAATATACCAGACATAGAAATTCATAAAACTCCTACTATTGAACGTTGAGAAATTACAGGTATTACACCTTCTACCACCTATTACAGGATTTCGTCCTCGAAATCAGAACTAGTTAGTACTAAATTGAAATGAAAATTTCTCTCGAATTTTCGATTCCAGATCCCAAGAAGCTTCTCCTTCAATATGATGCTTCTACTAAACCTTTACCAGCAGAATCTCTTTGTTCGTTAGCTTCTTGATTCCAATATTCCATTTGGTCGGATCCTTTGCTTTGGCCTTCTCAAACCATTTCCTTAATCCTTCGTCATTCTTTTGGGCTTCGAGTATGCGATGAATGAGGGTAGGCTGCATCGTAAGACATCCAAAAGGTCTTCCACTACTTAACTAATCAGACCTTCTCCCAAATTCTTTCAAACGTTCAAAATTCTTTGCTACGTCAGTACCATATGAAATTCAAAGTTCTGACGTTGAATATGGCACCTTCAATCTTTTGTCTTGTTTAATGCTGAGATTGATTTGCTGATCTGCGAGCTCTCTTTCAGAATTTTCATGGCGATTAAACATTGTTCTGAATTCCTCTTTTTGGAAAATCTTTGCGCATACGTCCAGTCTTTCCACAATTGAAACATCGTGCCTCTCATCTTGTGACGTTTCTTGATGTATCTAGAGTTTCCCTTAATGATTGTGGACTGCATTCGAGTAGCTATTCTTGTCACTGGTTTGTTTCTTCTGCGTCTTTAATCGGCAAGATTCTTACCTCTCAGCTCCTTGATGCGATGGTTGGGAAGTCTAGTTAATCTCGCGATTGTCTTCTATAACTTGTAGGAGTCATGGCGTCCTCTTTAAGCGTGTTATTGTGATTGAGTTCCTTTGCGTGTCGACATGAAATCGTTGTGGAGTTTCGGCATTGTAGGCGATGATACAAGCCATTAAGCAATTTCCGCGTGCACCAATTAATATATAGCATATAAGGTGTTACTGGTAATTGAGGTACTTGTAAGGAGTTGAATTCATAACAAAATGAATACTCATGGTGTATTGAGTTAGAAACAAAGAGATATGTGATTACTCATTCGTAGGATCACAATGTATAGAATGAGTATCTCAGAATGATCATCATATGATTACTATAGGACAATCATAGTAATGCAATGACTAAAGGTGTAAGGCCTCCAAGGTAGGACATAAGAATTCTTGTCTCATGAGCCAATAATTTAGGTAAAGTCTTAATGATAAAAGTTAAGAAGAATTTGTGAAATGAAAGGAAATGAAGACTAGTTTACAAAGGGGTGCAATATGCTTGAGTTCCTTAGTTGAACAAATACAAAGAGCTCCTTTGCAATAATGTCAAGGGATATGCACTTGCAAGAGTTGATCAAACGGTTGACGGTCCAAACGATTCATAGAGATTAATTTAACAGATCATAAGTCCAAATGACTTACAGTGAGTGGTTTGTGGTTTGTAAATGAATTGTTGGAATCAATTTATATGAGGATAAGTCCAAAGAGGTGACTTATAGCATTGGAAAGCAAATGAATTCACAATTGGATTTATCACTGATCAAAATGATCCAAAATCTTGTTAAGTGAAATCAGAGGGGACAACAAATAACTGTCAATTAGTGGATCAATAAAGGACATCCCAAGGTTCATCATAAGGATAATTGATCTAATGCAGCCAATGATATAAAATAGTGGGTTTACTCAAAAGGAGTTAAATCAGAAAGATGGATATAATTACTCAGCCTTATATGGTTTTAATTTATAACATGCACAGGATGTTGTAAACCCGAAACGTGTCTTCTCTTGGTAGGCCCTGTGCGATCTGATCGTTGGCTTGAAGGTGGAATGCAGTACTCATCTTTGTTCCCAATGCGAGTCGTTTGTTGTGATTGAATGTGGTCGATGTCAGCAGTCTATGAGGTCGTTCGGTCAGTCGAAGGTACGTTCCACTCTCGCGTCTTCCATCGACCTGGGTATTTAATTACGCCGATTTCTCATGCGGTCCTTGCTGTAGAAAAGCATTGTCGTTGTGTGCCCTCAGCATCAGACTATCTTTGAGAAGATGACCCTTCTTGCTGCAGTACTAGCAAATGAAATTTGATCGTTGGTAGATCTTGGGAGTTCGACAATCTTTGTGCATGTGGCCTGGCAGATTGCAAGTGTAACAGACGTTACAAAGATTCGCGCGTTCTTATGTATGAGTTGGGGTCCATAAGGTTATCCCAACTTACAAGTGGAACCACTCAACTAACATGTAACTTAAGGGGATGAAGTATCTTATCCTTAGTCTTTCTAGACTCTAGGCTAAGGTGACTGTTCCGAAATTCATCTCAGGAAATTCGTCAAAGCCTAAACTTCTTGTTGATATAACAAGTCGTTCTAACAAAATTTCTAAGGAACCCATCCACATAAACTAAGCGTCTATCGTCTAACGGCTAACCTTATATCTTTCAAAGATGTCTGGTACTATGTATGGCTCCATAGCTTACCTGCATAACAAAACTAGCTATGACCAGTATTGGTATAAGAAGTCTTACGGTTCATAGCTTAAGCGTGTTGGACAGACGGTAAAAGCCTAAACAAAGACTCTGATACCAAAAATCCCTGTCACACCCCGGCGTAGCCAAAATAGGGAAAAATTTTGAATTTTCCATCTTGGACCCTGAGGCACGTGACTGGTTGCATTACCGAATTGTCCATCACCAAATGCTAATAATAAACAACATAACTAAAGGGATAAAACCAACAGCAGCTAACAAGGATATATTATAATAAGAGGCCACAATACTAGATAACTATTACATCATGGTAGATACATCAGAGCCGTATGGCTCTAGGGCCTTACAGAACTATTACAAAAGATAGATGAAGTCCTCTGCTAGAGGTTACAACCAAAAACATTTACAAAGACATCCATTAGTCTTCTCTCTAACTAGCATATCCATAGCCATCTTCGGTGTACTCTTCCTCCATGTTCTCCTCTTGCGTAGCATCACCCGTGTACTTATCACCTAGATAAGTTGGACATAGGAATGTCCAGCGACATGAACGTCGTCAGCTTATGAAAGCTGAGTGAGAAAACTAAATCAAATGGAAATTATATAGTCATACACAATAAGAAATATATTTACTACTTTATTACGTCTATTAAAGTTCTCTCACGTTCTCACTATCGGACTATAACCACTTACGTGCCCATATAGGCATTCGAAGAGAAAACAAACAATCGATACAACTCGCTTCACCATCTCAGAACATTGTCACAGTCCATTGCCGAAGTCTATTTCGGAGTCCTAACTCCAATCAACAACACCAAAAAAAGTTGTCACTATTGCACAACTAAGTCACTTTGTACTTGCCAATTGTAACCAATCCCTCTTTCGTTAACCAAACCATCTTGCACTGATCAAATCCATCTTTTATTAACCAAACTATCTCGCACTGACTAAACCATCTTTCATTAACCAAAACACTCCTAACCTTCACTTTGTCACGAAGAACCAGAGTGTTCCCACAACCTTCACGGAACCATCTTGTACTAACCAAAGCATCTCTCATCAACCAAAACATCTTTCACCAACTGCCTTGGCACGAAGAACCACCACTTCGCCATCACGAAGAACCGAAGCATTTGCGGAGTGCAAGAACATCCATTCCATCACTAAGATCCGAAAGGAGTCTTCACTCTAAGAACCACCACTTCTCTATCACGAAGAACCAAAGCGTTTACGGAGTGCAAGAACATCCAATCCATCACTAAGAACCGAAAGGAGTCTTCACTCTAAGAACCACCACTTCTCCATCACAAAGAACTGAAGTGTTTACGGAGTGCAAGAACTTCCAATCCGTCACTAAGAACCGAATGGAGTCTTTACTCTAAGAATCACCACTTCTCCATCACAAAGAACCAAAGTGTTTACGGAGTGCAAGAACATCCATTCCATCACGAAGAACCAAAAGGAATCTTCACTCTAAGAATCACCACTTCTCCATCACAAAGAATCGAAGTGTTTACGGAGTGCAAGAACATCCCGTCCATCACGAAGAACCGAAAGGAGTCTTCACTCTAAGAACCACCACTTCTCCATCACAAAGAATTGAAGTGTTTATGAAGTGCAAGAACATCCATTCCATCACTAAGAACTGAAAGGAGTCTTCACTCAAAGAATCACCGCTTCGTCATCACAAAGAACCGAAGCGTTAACCATACCCCCTTTCGTCCCGAAGACCCGAAAGGATACACAATAGTCATCACTTCACAACCCATCAATCACCTCCTTTACTCACACTATCCCGGCCTCTGCAGTTGATACACACATCATGAAGACCATATCCACTTCGTCACGAAGGATCGAAATGATACACACGTCACGAAGACCGTATCCATTTCTTCATGAAGAATCAAAATGATACACACGTCACGAAGACCATATCAATTTCGTCACGAAGAATCAAAATGATACACAACTTTCACATTCGTCAACCATACCTTTTTTTCACTATCCTGACCTCCGCTGCCCAGATTACCTATCCGACAATTATCCCTAGCATAATCTGCTTCTAACATAGGACTTCCGAATATGCTTTCGAATTCACGATTATACATCCGTCATTCTATTTTATGTCATAATATACTTACAATGGAAACTTATCCAATCACTATCAATGCAATAATCGTGCCGTACAACATACTTATAGCTTGGGTATGAACTCTCTATGTCATCACACTATATTCATAACAACGGAAACCTAGCGTGTAGCTCGTGGATTTAATACCAATAACATATAGATGAAACCCTTAACATACTCATCTACTCGATAGCACTACCATAACACAAGATATCCATAACCACACAGGTACCGGAAAGCAAGCATCATTAATAAACACATCATACAAGTAGTTATACAATCTGCCAGGAATTAATTTTACTATGTCGACTGAATTGATATGATTTATTTGGGCATGATGAATTGATTTGTGGATCAAACTCAAAACTAGAACATTGTATATAATTGGATTATCTTCATGTACAACAAAATCTAGCTTCAATTACATTTTTTAACTACTCCAAATATTTATTTTACTTAGACATTTCTATATTTTCGGACTGCTCTGTCCTAGATTTATAGTACTGCGTTGCATGTGCATTTCACCTATCAAGGATTCCTTTTTAGACCTGGCTATAGAAGAGTTATTTGTAGATAAATGAGTTAGCTTTCTTCACAAAAAAACCAAGCGTAATTTAGATTTCGGAGCTGCTTAAAACACTCATTTTACTAAACTACATTCTGCTAGAGGTTTATGTTTCTCAGATTTAAAGTACTTCGTTGTATGTACATTTCACCTATGAAGAACTGATTTTCAGACTGAGCTATAGAAGAGTTATTTGTAGATAAATGAGTTAGCTTTCTTCACAAAAAAACCTAGCCTCATTCCCAATTTTTAACTTCTCGAAATGTTTATTTTACTAAACAACATTCTGCTGGAAGTTTCTGCTTCCCAGATTTGAAAATTTATCTTGCATGGCATTGATCTCTCAAACTATCAACATCAAGCACTTAATAAACATTACTGCATACTATATAGGTTCTAAAGTGAGTTAGAATACTCACCTAAACTTGAAATTGAACTTGGGCTTTGGATTTGAGCTTAGGAAGTTTGAACACAACTTCAATGGTGTATGTTCCTTCATCTTCTTCTTCTACTCTTGATTGTGTACTTTTTCTTCTTCTAGGGACTCTTGTAGGTTCTTCTAAAACTTCTTATTACAAATTATAAGTCTCCATGGTGGTGTGTATATAAGTGTATGGGTGCATGTTTGAAGGTGCATGCAAGGAAAAGAGATGAACACAAGACTTCTTCCTAATTCCTCTTCTCTATCTCCTAGTATCTCTCATCTCCTAACTTATGTGCAGATTTTGGTGGCCAAAATAATGAAATGAATGAGTGTATGCATGGTTATATAGTGCTAGATGTAGTGATAGGTGTCAATGTGCATTGATGCATTTGTGCATGCATTGACATGCGTCAAGGTTGTGGACAAGTGTCCAACATGAGATGGTGACATGTGTCTAGGGGGTTGCATGTGCAACAATTGGCCGGCCATGTGGGGCCCACCTTGGGTTCTATGCCACTTTCTCGATTTACGTGCATAAGTTCCTCGATACGCGTGTCAGTCTCAATTTACGTGCAACTGGGTATTATTTCTATTGTCCGGGTCCGAGTACGGGAGTAAGTTAAGTCTTTCTACGGTCGAGTCGGTGCGGTGATTACAGTCTAATTAGTAATTACATACACTGATAAGGTCACATAAATAAAATAATAATATAATAATATACCAGACATGGAAATTCATAAAACTCCTACTATTAAACGTTGAGAAATTACAGGTATAACATACTTGGCTAGGGTTTCATTGAAACCCTAGATCTAGGTTTAAGCGGCCATAGAAGCGGCAGATGGCAAGTAGTTAATGGAGGAGGCCATGGAAATCCTTGGTCTTCTTCTTCTTCTCCTTGCTTTCCTCCCTTCAATGGCTGAAAGTGTGGTTGTACAGTGTGTGTATAACAATTGTCAACCCTTTAATTGAAGCAAAATTACAACAAGTTTTGGAAGCTTTCCTAACCCGAATCGTACTAAAACTGCTTTATTTTGCAATCTGGACGTAATTAGGTAGTTTCGTTCGCGTAGGAATCATCAGTAGAGTGAAATACGCAAGTTCCATTTTTGCATAGGTCGCACGAGCGGGCCACGCGAGCGCGATATTGGGACTTCGCACGAGCGGATCGCGCGAGCGATTTCCTGGGTTTCGCGCGAGCGAGTTGCGCGCGTGATGTGGATTTTCTTGCTTCTTTTGCTCTGCTTTTTCACCCCATTTAACTTGGTTTACTTGATTTCTTCCAAAACCTGTCAAAAAATAGAAAACGAAGTAAAAATACACAAAAATAGGATAAAAAGGTACTAACAAAGGTGAGTTAAGGCATATAATTAGGATCTGTTCTCTCCCGATCAGAGAGGATGATGCAGTGGTAGAGGGAGACGTGATTATGGATGTAGTAGAGGAGGATATTCCTGACGAGGAGGTAGTTATGCCAGAGATACCCATTCTGCATGAGTTACTCGCCGGACCTATTGTACACATAGCAGTCATGGTAGTAGGATGGATAGCTGAAATGCTAGGACAGCCAGTTGGATTTATTATGGGAGAGGCTGCATTAGCAGGGGCATTGGACATAGCTGACAGATTAGCTACTGTAGCCGTCGACGTAGCTAACCAGGTGATGATGGCAGAGGACGTAGTTGAGGATTGGGACATTGGAGTATTAGCTAGAGACCTTGCTGCACCAGTTGAGGATGCTCCCCTTGAGGAGATGGATATCATTTTGGAGGATGAGGCACCACCAGCAAGATCAGACGCTAACAATTTTTGAGTCAGGATCTGCAAGGGTTTAGCTTTTGCTTATTTTATATCAGGACATGTTGTCCACATGATTTTTGGGAGCTTGAGAGATAGCTATTTGACCATAGCTTTATTGTATAACTAGATGCCACTAGTATAGTTATTCGTAGCACTATATTTGCTTATGTCCCATGTGGTATATGGTATGGTTACTATGTACTCCATGGTACATCTTTTGATATATATACGAGCAGTACTTTCGCTATTGATTGTATGTTGAGTGTGATATGCTGATTAAGAGAAATGTTAATTCTGGTTGCTTCTAGTTCTATCTTGATTTCGTTTCTACGAGAAGAATTTTTGTTAATCCATAGGTCTTTTGTAGGTATACATCACACATTATCATTATAGTTAGACCGAGGAATCAAGCACGATTAGGAGCCCCTATTCCGGAAGGTATGGATCCACTGGGAGTTTTTGAAGCCTTCATGCAAAGGATGGAGCATATGGGAGATACTTATAACCACTCTACTCACAAGAGACCTGTTGCACCACCGCCACCGAGACAGATTGGTGATAAGTTAATCGAACATTTCTGTGGGTTATGCCCAAAGAAATTTAACGAGCTAATGGAGTCATGGAAGGCAGAGCAATGGATTTGGGAAATAGAACTAATTTTTGAAGTTTTGGAATATACTGAGCAAGATAAGCGTCGTCTTGCCAAATTTCAGTTGACTTACGCTATCGCAGATTGGTGGGAAGCTGAAAGAGCTACAACAGGAGCTGAAGCTACACGGAAAATGCCTTGGGTGATATTTCAAGAAAGATTTCTAGAAAAGTATTTCCCAAAAGATGAGAAAGACCAATAGGAGAGGAACTTTCTCAATCTAGTTCAAGGAGGATGGACCGTGCGGGAATATACAAAACAATTCGAGCGTCTATCTCGTTTTGCTCAACATATGATAGAAACTCCACAGAAGAAGGTGAAGAGATTTCATCAAGGATTGAACTCCCATCTTCTCCATATGATGATTGGTCACCTAAACCAGAGTTTTGAAGGACTGGTCAGACTTGTTGTAAGTTTGGAGAAGGATGTATATCTAATATCGTGACCGCAGATGAATCGACCCCAGCCATCGGGGAACTTCCAACAGAGGAATTTCCAGAACCAACCGCCAAGAAATACCTAAGGGTGGAGACCTCAGGGAAATTTTCATGGAAATAAGAGAACCTGGGAAGGAACCAGGAAGCCGCAGGAAGGTTATCTTCGACCCCAGCAATATCAACAACAAGGACTGCAACCTCAGGCACTGCTTACAGCTCTGCCACCAAACGACGGAGGATATTTTAATTGTGGAAAGCCAGTCCATATTTCCAGAAACTGCACTGCCCCCAGAATGAATTGTAGGCTGGACATTGTCTATCGTAACTGTAACAAGTTAGGGCACTTGAGTAGGGATTTTTGTACACCACGAGGAATACACTATCGGGCCCCAGTTCAAGGAATGCAAGGACCCCCAGATCAGACTCGGGTAAATGCTATAATTCTAGGAAAAATAGGCTTTAACGCTGATGAAATAACATCTGGAAGGTACACTTATACTCTTTCACAATCAAGTTAAAGCTTTATTTGATACAGGCATTGCACGTTCATTTATTGATGTTAAAATTATATGTCAGTTGGGTTTAGAACATCAGACACTTGAGCTGGCACTTAATGCTGTGTCACCATTAGGAGTGACTGTTAAGTTGGGTAAAGTGTGCAAGGATTGTCCACTAACCCTAGAAGATTAGAATCTTCCAACAGATTTGGTAGTTCTATCAATGTCAGAGTTTGACATTATCCTAGGAATGGATTGGCTTATCAAGTATTGTGCCAACCTAGATTGCCCTACCAGGACTATTGTATTCCCGATACCTGCACGACTGATGACCAGATTTCAGTATCAGCCAACGAACGACATGTTTCTCACAAGTTGTGTAGCTGCAATCAAAAGTGCGAGTACGGAACTCATGATGGATCAGATTCCTACTGTACGAGATTTTGTAGATGTATTCCAGGATATAAAAGGACTTCCACCGAAAAGAGAAATAGACTTTTGCGTGGAATGAGTGCCTGGTACATTGCCAATATCTAAGACTCCATATAGGATGGCACCAACAGAGATGTTGGAATTGAAGAAGCAAGTTCAGGAGCCCCAGTTCTATTCGTGAAGAAGAAGGAAGGAACACTTTGTACACCCCGATTTTTACCAACCGTCGAATTTAGGGGAGTATTACCTCCAAGTCCGATAATGACAATGTCTGACTAATCTGGGGTTTCCAAAGGTGATTTAAGCTCTTCAAAAGGCTCTTTCAATTTCAAACAAAATAAAAGTGACAAAGAAAAGGAGAATAGAAGAAAAGCGGCACATAGTGTTTTTGCGGCAGTCCATGTCGCCGCAGGGGCACTCTCTAACTGCCGCGACTACATTCAGTGAATTTCGCAACGGCATTCACCAAAACACACCAATTTTCGCAAAAAATAAAAAATCCAAAAAAAGACAGCAGTCTGCAGAGATGTATGTAGCATTCATGGAGTGCTGCATTGGCGTTTAGTGAATGTCGCGCTGGCTATCAGTAAGTGCTGTTCCAGCACTTACTGAGTGCCGCAGACAACTCCACTAACTGTAGTATTTTTCCAGCAGTGTGCTGTAATATAGTACGCTTTGTAACTTCAAAAGTACATTCGAGATTAGTGTTTTACCCCTGAAATTACCAAAATAACCCTTTAAATTTTTCCTATAAATAGGGAGTGACTATCCCTTTGCAAGGGGATCTCAATTTTTAGATTTGAATCTAGAATCTTGAATTTCTTAATGTTGATATTCCTTAAGGCAATTAGGAGAATCATATGAAAAATTAAGAAAGCTAGGAAGTTGCAAAAGTTGGAAGAAGAGCTTGAACAACCTTTGGAAGACTTAAAACCACAACGAAGTTGAGGATAATTGGAGGTAAACTTTAGATCAATTAGTCTTTAATTTAAGTTCAATCACAATATATAGAATTCCTGAGGTTCATTTACACATTTTCAAAAACTCTCTTCCCACCTCATTTCATCACACACCACTAATATTGTGATTGAACTTTCATTTTGTTGATTTGGATCAAAGTAATCTAAGGTTTAAGATTAAACAAACCATAAGGTAAAGTTTAATTTGGACGTCATGTGAACTTTGATTTCCTTTTCCTTTGTCATATTTTTTAGGATTCATGGGGTTCTCAATGCCTCTTTTGACTCCCTTTGAGTTAATGTTTTAAACTCTCTATGAACTTGTGATTCAAATGAGAACAACCTTGTCCATGCATAATTAGTAGGTCTAAGTTTTGATTCATGACTTGGGCTTCTAGTTTGAAGGCTTATGAAATCCTTTCCATATTTCATTAAGGCTCACATAGATTAGTCACATTTGATCTCCAATGACCATCAATGGGAAGGAGAATTAGTTTTAGGATGAGTCAACTTCTATGGTTTGGTTGATAGATTCAACCAAAAAAGGGATAAACTCAACATTGGAGCGGTGAATTCATAAACCAATTTTGATCAAGGATTTTTAATTAAATAATGATCCATTGGAATTGAATGAGATCAATCGGAGAGTGTTAAGAACACAAAGATCTACCATTGCAATTTTTGTTTTTATGAGATTTCATGTTTAAAATGGTTTGGTCATGAGTTTTGTGAAGCAATCATAATCTGTCCACAATTTTAGAACAGTAACACCTTCTTGAAATGAGTAAATCAGAGCCTTAATCAAGCATTCCTGACTTTAAATATTTTTTTATATGAAGTTTAATGTGTTAATAAGATCTCCTAAAAAGATTAGAGTCATTTGGATTTATTTACTATTTTTAGAAAATCACACAAAATCTTTGCATAGAGAGTTGTAAATTTCTGAGTGATGTCTGGATATTGTCCAATTCCTAGAGATTGAACCGTTGACCTTTGATTTTTCTTTTTGGGTTAGAAACTAGGTTCACATAGGCATCTTCTGTCCAAAAATCATTGAAATCAAACCATGGGATCCATGCTTTTCCTATTTTTTAATTTTAGGCTTCTTCGCTGTGATTTATGAAAATCTATTGTAGATTTGGTAAACTTTGCAAACAATGGCCTAAATTTTAGCCACAAAAGGCTAAAATTTTGAGGGCCTACATCTCTAGTGTCTACTAGACTACTACTAAGTTATATTAATATATAGGCTATACGATTTTATATATATAATAGTATAAAGTGACTAAGTGAGGTTTGAAAATCAAAAAATTTGAGGACATTATGCCATCATGCGATATATAAATATATATATAATAGGGAGTAAAGATTGGGACACACCTAAAGACACATTCAAGACACAACTTTTGGGACACAACTCAAAAGATGTGTCTGTATCTCTCATGTGATGTCACTGGACCACACAGTGACACAGGAGAGATAGACACATCTCTTGGGTTGTGTCCCAAAAGTTATGTCTTTGGATGTGCCCCAAGTATTGCCCTATAGTAGGCTAAGCCGTTTTGTGACGAGAGCATTTTTGTTCATTCAAAAAATGGTTTATCAATGCTCACCCAAACATTCTATTAAACAATGCAGTGGAACCAAGGATTAAACATACCCAAGCATCCCATTAGCCAATGCAGTGGGACTCAGGATTAAACAAATGATGTTTAATCTTGGGTTCCACTGCATTGGCCAATGGGATGCTTGGGTGAGCATTGGTGAACTATTTTTTGGGTGAACAAAAGTATTTTCTTTTGTGGCAATGCACTGACGCAGTCATGTAGGCAGCAGAATCAACTGATCATTGATCAAGATTCAAGTACTGATCAAGGTAATTAACTTAAAAACTTAAAATCTGACTCTTTAACTTATGAGTTTATCATATATGATATATATATTATAATAGTATAAAGAATCAAGATTGTATTACAGTATTTGGTATCTCCAAGACTCCAAGTTTTCAACATCTTTTTATGTGGGGTTTTGTTAACATATGCCCTTAGGGCATATGTTTAGGTTTCAAAAGTAAAAATAAATAAGGAGACAAACACTAAAACTTACACAGAACACTGAAATCTAGACTATACACCTTGTTTATTTTCACATTTAGAACCTTAAACAAAACCCTTTTATGTATATATACTTTGATGATAGATATTGATCAACTCAATTGACTTTTAAATATGTGATGAATAATTCAATTGACTTTTACATTTTTTGTTTCAGATAATCATATTTTCAAGTTGGAGATTGATATTTGAAAACTAGAAAGAGAAAAGTTAAAGAGGGGTGATTTCAATTTTTTTTGCTGATCAGGTTCTATTTTTCTTTATCTTTGTTTGGGATTTGAGATTGATTGCTGCATTGTTTATTAGTATGGGTCCTCGAAAGCATATGTCTAGATTTGAAAAAAGAAAGAAAAAGCAAAATATAGAAAAATTGATTCAATCTCAAAGCGGAGCTATTTTTAAATTTTTTAGTGCCACTAAAAAGAATGATATTGAGGAACATGTGAATGATATTGATGAAGATGTGAATGATAATGAAGAACCTCTAAATGAACAACATGAAGATTTAGTGCATGAAGAGCATGGGGATTTGAGGCATGAAGAACATAAAAATGCTAATGAAGAACCTATTGAAAAAATTGAGCCTTTAAACATTTATGATCCGGGGAATTGGGACAAAATTAATGGGAATTTTAGAGATTTATTAGTTGATTTTGATTTTGATTTCCCTAAAAGTAAACCTAGTGTTAGACATTTTTCTTCCGTGCACTACACGAGACAATGATAAAATGGAGAAAATCATAATAGGAGATGGCTTGTATATTCAATTGCTTTAGGTAGAGCATTTTATTTTTGTTGTAAGTTGTTCAAGAAAGAGGGAAACAATAGTCAATTGGCCACCGAAGGTTTTAAAACCTAGAAACATCTTAGTCATAGGCTTCAAAGTCATGAAGGAAGTAGTGAACATATGAATTGCATGAGTTCATAGGCAATCCTAAAGTTACTTGGATGCACCACTTATTAGCTAGCAATAAAAAAAATATGATTTTATCTTAAAAAGTAGTCAAAAATGAACTTTAATGTGTTTAAAAAAAATTTATATGTAAATGTAAAGGGGCCTCTCATTTGGTAGTTCGTCCTGGGCCTCCAAATACTCGAGACCGAGGAGCAAGTGGTTTCGTAAACCACTTAGGAAACTCTCCTAACTTCATGTAAATCGGTTGTAATAAGATTAAGCTTCCTAATCTGCAGACTTACCTTGTACGGGTAGTCTCTTGCACCTATAAAAGAGGCCACGCACCCCCCATTGAGGGGGAGGGCATTCTAAACCTAAAGAATAGCATATCATATTCACTCATACGCATATACCCGGTCGGTTTTGCAGGTAGTGCCGCCTACTCTGTTGGCTCACCAGTCCCCGCCTGTGATCTGTTAGTAAAGCGCACCGACGCACAACATGGACGTAGGTCGCCTCATTAACGGGGCCGAACCACACACAATTCTCCTCTCTTCATCTCTCTCATATAATTACTCTTACCCAATTTTTGGCATCATCATACTATATATGAACATTTATTATATTTTTTTTTTGCTGAAGAAAATTTATTATATATTGATGATATATATACGCACATAATACGCAGATGTGTATATACATATTTTAACTATTTAGAGGATTCTATTGAGACAGGGCCAAGTTCAATTTCACTGCTACAAGATGTCATAACATACGGTTTCTTTGCTTCGTATTTCTGTTACCATGGATTCCCTTTTGGCTTGAATAGATTGTTTAACCATTCAATGTGGAACTGATCTCCCACAATCACTACGACTTTATAGAGAGAGATTAGAGTTGAATCAGTTATGACAATTTGATTTTGTAGATAAGATTTCAATGATCAACACCTTATGATGATTATAAAATTTAATTCTTTCTATTGGGAATAGAAGAATCGTAGGGATGGTGGGTGCAGAGAGTAATGAGAAATGGTAGGAGTTTTTAGGGTTAGGGTTATTTTGGGAATGAATAGTGGGTGTAGATAGTAAGTTGTTTTAATTTCAATTAAAATGATGGGTGTAGAGAGTAAGTGGGTGTAGTGAGTAAATAAAGTGGGTGTAGATAGAATTACCTCTAGTCCTTTGATCCACTTAATTACCATTTTTATGGACATATTTGCCCATTAGATATACAAGAGACAATATATATACTTCTGTATATTTTTATCCATATTTATGTCATTAAAAACTAGTTATTTAACACGTGCAATGCACACGTGACAATTATTTAGTACATAATTAAAGTTTATAACATAGAGGAGTTGTGAAGCCCATTGATTACCTTTATGCTATATGCATAATTTATATATAAAACCAAATAATCCTCTAAAATCCTCTTTTCAACAAATAAATCCTACATATGATTGAAACTTGTGAATAATGGAAGTGAGACATGTGAAATTCACAAACCAGCACATGTTTAATTGTAGATGGGCTATTATAATCTAGGGTGATCAAGCCCTAGATTTTTGTGGTGGTCCTTTTTACAATGACAGTATAAATGGCGATTTAATTATTGAGTTATGAACTTTGAATTGGTCAAAGGAGGAATTTAGGGGAGAAATTTGAGGTCTAAATGGTAGTTTGGGGATGAAAATATGGAAGAGACTTTATCCAAATTTGTTTTAACCAAGGGACCCAAAACCAAAAAACCCTATATTAGGGGGATGTAATACTAATTAACCCATATATATACACTTCTCTATATATTTATCCACATTTATGTCACTAAACTACTATTTAACCGTGCAATGCATGGGACAGTTATTTAGTACATAATTAAAGTTTATAACATAGGGGAGTTGTGAAGCACATTGATTACCTTTATGCGATATGAATAATTTGCATCTGAAACCAAACAATTCTCTAAAATCCTTTGTAGCAAAATAGCAGTTCAGCAGCTAATTTAGCTCAAAGGGAAACATTTTTGTTCTAGATTTTTAATTTTCTTTTTGCATGTCTTTATAGCATGAGTCAAGCTTTGAAAATTCAAATTCATCGTTGGGTCATATATTTCAAAAGTAATATGCTCTTCCTTGCTCCTTCAAATACAAATAAAATATCCATCAAATATGAGGTCAAATAGAAAATAACTATGCATATACAATGTATGAGAGTAATGTTCTGTTCTTATCTCCTTGTACGTCTCTAGTATGGTATTTCTATCTCCTTTGCAAATGTAAAAAAAAAATCATTTTTCATATCTGTTGCATTGAAATATAGAGAGACTTCAAAAATATTGAAAGAAAATGAAAAGAGAAGGCATAGGGTCTTGATTTCTATCTCTAAAAGACATGAGTTAGGCTATGGAAAAAAAAAAGACATGAGGTAGAGTGTACTGCTCTCGTGAAATTATTATGCTCAAAGTGGAGGCTAAAATAGCACATGTAAGTTAGCTACACTAATGTTCATCATGACTGTTGCAAAGGGTATTTTAAAGTGTAATATATATGGATTGTTTGATTGAATGCCAGACAACTTTTACTTGTAGAAATATTTGTTTTACTAACAGAAAAGAGAGAAACTAAAAATAAATTGATTACATACATACTTATATAAAACAACTTGTAGTGTTTTCTCGACATTTATTTGATCTCCTTGCGTCGTGCAGATAATCAAGATTGTGGTTACCACCTGCATTAGAGGCATTAAAAACTGAATTGTGCAATTACAGAGATGAATTAACTAATGCATACTACTTTATATTACAATAAAAAAAATAACAATAAAAGAGCCCCTTAAAAGATCAAACAATAAAATAGATACAGCCATACAGAAAGTTAGAATACAGTGACATAGAAAGAGAGGAATAAGACTACATACGGTCATATATTATTCGTTATAGGTGCAATTAGATTTAGGATACATAGGGAGAAACAAATTACCTACTGTCATTGTAATTTAGAATTTTAATTTTGATTTCTTGGATAAGCTAAAGTCATCTACAATTCTAATTTATTGAATAACATAAGACTTGTGTATATCTTGCCTAACAAATTATGTATATACATATCTTATCTTGTATATACGTAGAGAGAGAGAGAGAGAGAGAGAGAGAGAGAGAGAGAGAGAGAGAGAGAGAGAGTATCAAAGCATTTAACACTGTTAAGAGCCAGTTCCTTGGAATTGTGATTTGATCACTTCTACTCAAAGATAAAGTTCTAAAACAAATACGACAGGCAAAGAAATGTAATTATTTATGTTTTTCCCCTCTATTACGTTGCATATGGATGTTTGTAAAAAAATCTTATATATAATTATTGGATGAATTTGAACCAACACAACATCCTACTGGTAGCTATTTATTACGTATGTTTTTGAGGATGTATATTTGAATTATAATTTTAAATTATGAGCAATCAAATATACATACATATATATATACAAATCAAATTTATTACTTATCTAATAAAAATGTGAAAGTATTGAAAATAAGGAATTAAAATAGTAGTGATATAGTTTCATAAAAAAAAATATAGGAGTGAGATAGGATATAGGAGAGAGAGAGAGAGAGAGAGAGAGAGAGAGAGAGAGAGAGAGAGAGAGAGAGAGAGAGAGAGAGAGATAGGTGTTGATAGATAAGGAAAAAAAACAAGAGATTAGAGAAAGAGAGCGCGTTGTGAGATAGAGGGGGTCAGAGATAAGGAAACATATAAAAATTACTATACATATATATTCGTATTAAAAATAAGGAAAATCATAAAATAAAATCAAAATTATTGAGAATATTATACATATACATGTATTAAAAAAAATAAAAAATCAGAGAGCTGCCATGTGGCGGGTTTCTGATTCCACTTTATAATATATATGTATATTAGATGAGTCAAAATCTAATATAGAATGTGAACCATAACAGATTTTATGACATTCCCATGATTTAAGCTCATTCAAACCATTAGTGATTGCAAACAACATATCCCCCATGATTCAAGCAATTTTGGTTTTTGAATATTGATGTTGTTCCAGCAGGCAGTAGTGCATTGTTGACAACATCAAGAGATTTGAAGCTATTGTACAGAATACACCTGCATACATCATACTTCTCTGCAAACGAATAACATCCTTTTGACGATCCACTTTTTTTTTCGAGTTTGATTTCAAGAAAGAAGTACGTATTATTTTGGTTCATCATTTACGGTAAGTAGTGTTAGGGATGTATACTAAAAGTCATGCTTTATGTAATTGATTTATTATTCATTTAATAAAATCAGTTAATCCATTTTTTATGAGAATCTGTGTGGAAAATATTTTTATTATATTGTTTATTTAATATTATGCATGTGTGTCTTTCATTCTATATAGTAGGTGGTTTGGTGTGTAGAGTTCGACTTACACACGGAAGATCAGGCCATCAGATATTATAGAGTGTAAGATTTTGGTTTACAGTCTTAGATGGGATTGGACACACCATCGGTAGGACTGCAGCATGGTGTTGTAGTAAGTTTGTCTTGACTACGGAAAACGGTATAGTTTTAACTCACTATGCTGGTACACTTTGTGTATTAAACGGGACTGACTTGGGGTAATTATCTTTATACTGACTTATAAGATAATTAATACCTCATGGCTATTATGAGTGCTTATGCTCTAAACCCTAAGTTAATTTGTAGACACGTACATTTGTTATTTACACTTTGATCCCTAAAAGGGTGAGATCCTTAAATGGGTCAATATCTCATTGGATTGGGTGGCAATATAATTGTGTGGTGGATATTAATTAATGATGGAATCCATGTCTCAATTTTGGGATTGATGATATCCCCTTGAGAAAGCTTATAAGTTTTGATTATGTCAAACCCTGCAGGTGGATTTTGAATCCGACATATCAGATAAGTTAAGCAGAGGATCTCAAGGAATTTTAAGAAATTAATTAAATATGATTGTCAGTAATTATATTTAATTAATGGATATCTGTAATCTTAACATGGGGAGATAATAAGCATTTAATAACATGGAGCTCAAAATTTATTTTTGAGATAAGGGTAGAAGTGCAATTATAATTCTTTAGTGGTATGAATTATAATTTATGAAAATAGGAATCTGATTCAGTTCGAATTAGGGTTTCCTAATTCCATAAGGAAGCCTATTCCTTATTGACTTCTTATGGTCCCTATCGTAGCCTATATATATGCTGCTTTGGCTCTCTCCTTAGTTAGCGTTTTTCTATATAGAGAATTATAACTTGGAATAGAAAAGAGAGCGTAAAAGAGGGAGAGCAGAAAACAGAAAGGATTTCGAAAGAGCCCACACTCAGTTCGATATTCTGGCAGCAAAGGAATACGGTAGAAGATCGTGAGCCGTTATCGAGCCCGTGTTCTCGATTCGCCTACTGCAGCAATCCGTTTTAGTAGATTAAGGTAACCCTAGTTCCACCCTTGTAGGGTTATCGTAGTTTTCACGTAATTTTTTTTTGCAGTACCAACTTATACGCGCTATCAATGGATTCTGGGAACACAGTTTCCTAACAAGTAGGTTTCATATTCAACGAAATTTCACATTTTTCATTACCTTTTTTTTTTTTCAAGTCTTTGTGTTTTTGTACGAGACATAAATCATTTTTCAACAAAAATGTTTCTTAGAATTCAATTCAGAGTTTTGCAAAAGGATTTTCAATGTTTTCTTGAATGTGAATTTTCACATCCTCAAATTTGGATTTTTCACATGTGTTTTGTAATTGCAGTTTTTTTTACGTCAGATACTGTGTTTTTAATGGAGAATCAAATGATTATTTGTTGCATATAACAATGGTCTGAATGTGAAATTTCTCATCCGTAACATGTGAAATTTTATAACAAGAAGTTTTCTTCACAAGAGTTGCAGCTTGACCATAATAGTGGGATTCCTATTTTATTGTGGTTTCCTTATTTATTGTGATTGAATAATTATTATTGTTTTATGTTTAATGCATAGGACAACATGGATAATTGTTCCTAGACCTATTTCAGATGTCTAGCTGTATATATAATTTATATCAATTTAAAATGATGGACAACTACATGTGTATTTAGAAATAAAACTAATTCCATAATTTGAAAACATAAGTACTTATTTTCTAAAATCATGAGAATAGAATAATTTTATTATCTACACATGTGGATTTCACAAGTAAGGATGAATTAATCCTTGTCAAGTATTCCATTATTTTTTATTAATTAAATTAAAAAGTTTTTCTAAAAAAATTATAACCCTCAAATTTTTTAAAATTCTAAGTGGGAGAGGGAATTTATCAAGTATAAATCCCATGGTCTCCATCACTGGTTTGTAGATGATATGATTAATTTGTGTGATGGCTCTAGTGTCATCCTCCCTATCGGATGTAGTTGATCATGGAATCATCAGTACAAACTTCTTTAAAAGAATGTTTTGGGTGATTTTTGGTGTGGGTCACCTCTCCATCAGAGGTGTTCCTCATGGAACTCTTGACCTAGAATTAAGTGATGGTATACACTTAGCTATAAATAATAATATCCTCTCCATCTGAGTCACTGTTATTATTTATCGGACCAAAGCAAGTCAGCAGTTTAATTTTATTAGGCAAAGTACATTACCTGGATAGTAAAATTAAAAAGGCAATTGTCTATCTGAACAAATGATGGATAGTATATGGCTTCCCATCGAGTCATACTATTCGCGGTGTATCAGGTTGCTGGCGGATTCCTTTCAAATATGGTAGAGGGAACCAATATTTTCAACTCGAATCCATAAAAAAATTTTTGCCCAAACGTAATTATTTATGTTATGTGATTCTCAGGCATTCAAATGGGTACTTTCAATCCACTTGCTGTTATACTTAAAGAAAATAAACTTACTGGACTAAACTATATAGACTGGAAAAGGAATTTGGATATTGTGTTAACTGCTGAAGAGTACAAGTTTGTGCTTACTCAAGAATGTCCTGAGCAACCTGGTGAGGGGGCAACCGCTGAGGAAACCCAGGCTCACAAGCAATGGGTCAAGGCTGATGAGATGGCACGGTGTTACATTTTGGCATCCATGTCAAATGTTCTGCAACATCAGCATCAGTCAATGACGAGTGCCTGTGACATGGTGGAGAGCCTCCGAGGGATGTTCGGGGATCAAAGTCGTGCTGCTAGGCAGGTTGCCATGAAAGACTTGATGAACACAACCATGGCTGAGGGGACGCCTGTAAGGGATCATGTTCTTAAGATGATATCTCTTCTTAATGAACTAGAGATCCTTGGAGCTGAAATCGACGGGGAAACCCAGGTCGATATCGTACTCCAGTCACTGCCAGAGTCTTTTAAGCAATTCCGCCTCAATTACAACATGAATAAATTTAAATATACTTTGGCGGAGCTGCTTAAAGAACTCCAGGCAGCTGAGGGTCTCAACATAAAGTCAGGGAGTGCTCTTGTGTTTGAGAAAGGTTCTGCTTCAAAGCCGAAAGGCAAGAAGAAAATGAAAAAGGCTCAAAAGAAGGTCGCGGGTCTTTCGCCAATCCAAAGGCCACGAGGACAACCGAGAAAGCCTAAAGGCAAATGTTTTGTTTGCAAGCAGCCAGGACACTGGAAGAAGCAATGTCCAATTTATCTCACCAGACAGAGCAATCAAGGTAAATCTCATTTACTAATTGTTGAATCGTGTTTAGCGGTCCGATCTACCGGTACCTGGTGTGTAGATACGGGAGCCACTGATCATGTATGCAATTCTTTGCAGGGGTTCCAGGGAACCAGACAGCTCAGTTATGGAGAGATTTATCTACATATGGAAAATGCTACGAGAGTAGCAGCAGTTGCAGTAGGAGATCTACATCTTAGTTTTGGTAGAGATAGGATTTTAATATTAAGAAATTGCCTTTATGTACCTTCTATTAAAAGGAATTTAGTTTCAGTTTCTAGTTTTGTAAAGAATGGATATTCAGTTCATTTTAATAAAGTAGTAGTTATTAAAGAAAATAAACGTTTTATTTATTCTGGTCAATTGGTGGATGATCTTTATATTATAAATCCTATCTCTCCTATACTGCAACTTAATGAATTGAATAACACAAATAGTTTGCCATTTAAGAGAAAAGAACCTTCGAGGATGAACCAAACGCATCTTTGGCACTTACACCTTGGTCATATTAATTTGAAAAGGATTCAAAGACTGGTTCAAAATGGGCCATTAGGCTCATTGGAAGTGGAGGCACTTCCAGTTTGTGAATCCTGCTTGGAAGGTCAAATGACCAAGAGGCCATTCTCGGCCAAGGGCTATAGAGCAAAAGAGCCGTTGGAACTGGTTCACTCTGATTTGTGTGGTCCTATGACTGTCCAAGCAAGAGGGGGATTTGAGTACTTTGTCACTTTCATCGATGATTACTCAAGGTATGGGTACATTTATTTGATGCGGCGTAAGTCTGAATGCTTTGAGAAATTTAAAGACTTCAAGGCTAAAACGGAGAAGCGTCTAGGTAAATGTATCAAGACACTACGATCTGATCGTGGTGGAGAGTATCTCTTGGGAGAGTTTAGGGAATACTTATTGGAGCAAGGGATTACATCCCAATTGTCTGCACCACGTATGCCTCAGCAGAACGGTGTAGCAGAAAGAAGGAACAGGACTCTCATGGATATGGTAAGATCTATGATGAGTTACTCGGATTTACCAATTTCCTTTTGGGAACACGCATTAGAGACAGCCTCATAAATTCTAAACTTGGTACCATCTAAGTCAGTACCTACTACTCCCACGGAATTGTGGACTGGGCGAAAGCCTAGTCTGCGGCATGTTCGGATCTGGGGTAGTCCAGCACAAGTGCTGAAAGGGAACGCAGAAAAGTTGGAATCGAGAACAGAAGGATGTTTCTTTGTTGGGTATCTAAGAGGAACTAAAGGTAGTATGTTTTATAGTCCTAAGGATCAGAAGGTTATTGTTAGCACCAATGCCACATTCTTAGAAGACAACTATGTTATGGACCACAAGCCCAGAAGTCGTATTGTTCTAGAGGAAATGAGAGGAGAGACACCGAGACATACTTCTTCGATACCAATGGTACAAGAAGAAACACCACAAGAAAGAGTTATCGATATTTCCATTACCACATCGTAGTGGGAGGATTATCGAAACTTGTGTAGATCCCGAACCAACCATTAACACGCAGGTTCCTGAACCAGTACAACGTGTAGATAATGGTGTATTAAGTTCAGAATCTTCACAACGAAATATCAGTGATACACAGAAATGAGTTGTGCCTCGTCGTAGTGGGATGGTTATTATTCAACCTGACCGGTATATGTTCTTGGGAGTGTCTTATGACCGGGTCCCTGATGAACAAGGTACCGACCCCTGTAACTACAATGAAGCACTCCAAGATAAAGTTGCAGATCTTTGGCAAAAGGCTAGGAAATCTGAAATGGAGTCTATGTACTCCAATCAAGTCTGGGATCTTGTAGAACCACCCAATGAAATAAAACCCATTGGATACAAGTGGATCTATAAGAAAAAGAGAGGAGCAGATGGTAAGGTGGAAACCTTTAAAGTTAGGCTTGTTGCGAAAGGGTTCACTCAAAAAAAAGGAATCGATTATGAGGAAACTTTTTTGCCAGTGGCAATGCTGAAGTCTATCTGGATTCTCTTGTCCATTGCTGCACATTTCGATTATGAAATTTGGCAAATGGATGTCAAGACAGCATTTCTTTATAGGAATCTTGACGAGTGCATCTATATGGTGCAACCAGACGGGTTCATCGCAAAGGGCTAAGAACACATGTTGTGTAAACTTAAGAAGTCCATTTATGGACTTAAGCAGGCATCTAGGTCTTGGAATATCCGCTTTGATCAAGCAATCAAGTCTTTTTGGTTTTGATCAATGTGCGGATGAATCCTGTGTGTACAAGAAACATGATGGAAGCGTGGTGGTGTTCTTAGTACTATATGTGGATGATATCTTGCTAATCGAAAACGATGTGGGGGTATTATCTTCTGTAAGGGTATGGTTGTCCAGTCAATTCGATATGAAAGACTTGGGAGAAGCCGGTCACATCCTAGGGATCAAGCTTATACGAGATCGCAAGAATAAGATGTTGGGCTTGTCACAAGGCACTTATATTGACAATATTCTTGCAAGGTTTAGCATGCAAGATTCCAAGAAAGGATTCCTTCCCATCAGACACGGAATTACTCTATCTAAGGATCAGTGTCCTAAGACACCTGATGAGATAGAGAAGATGAAGGCAGTTCCTTATGCCTCGGCAGTAGGAAGCCTAATGTATGCTATGCTATGTACTAGACCTGACATCTGCTTTGCTGTTGGCATGGTTAGTAGATATCAGTCTAATTCAGGGCAAGAACATTGGACTGCGGTGAAAAATATTCTCAAGTACCTGAAAAGGAATCGAGACTAGATGTTAGTTTACCAAGCAGACAGTCTTGTACCCATTGGGTACACAGATTCTGATTTTATGTCAGATAGGGATTCCAGAAAGTCTACCTCAAGATATATGTTTACCCTAGGAGGTAGAATCATTAGTTGGAGTGAGGTGTGTCACCTCATGGCTTTAAGTCTAAGTGGGAGATTGTTAGGGATGTATACTAAAAGCCATGCTTTATGTAGTTGATTTATTATTCATTTAATAAAATCAGTTAATCCATTTTTTATGAGAATCTGTGTGGACAATATTTGTATTATATTGTTTATTTAATATTATGCATGTGTGTCTTTCATTCTATATAGTAGGTGGTTTGGTGTGTAGAGTTCGGCTTACACACGGAAGATCAGGCCATCAGATATTATAGAATGTAAGATTTTGGTTTACAGCCTTAGATGGGATTGGACACACCATCGGTAGGACTGCAGCATGGTGTTGTAGTAGGTTTGTCTTACTACGGAAAACGGTATACTTTTAACTCACTATGCTGGTACACTTTGTGTATTAAACGGGACTGACTTGGGGTAATTATCTTTATACTGACTTATAAGATAATTAATACCTCATGGCTATTATGAGTGCTTATGCTCTAAATCCTAAGTTAATTTGTAGACACGTACATTTGTTATTTACACTTTGATCCCTAAAAGGGTGAGATCCTTAAATGGGTCAATATCTCATTGGATTGGGTGGCAATATTAATTGTGTGGTGGATATTAATTAATGATGGAATCCATGTCTCAATTTTGGGATTGATGATATCCCCTTGATAAAGCTTATAAGTTTTGATTATGTCAAACCCTGCAGGTGGATTTTGTATCCGACATATCAGATAAGTTAAGCAGAGGATCTCAAGGAATTTTAAGAAATTAATTAAATATGATTGTCAGTAATTATATTTAATTAATGGATATCTGTAATCTTAACATGGGGTGATAATACGCATTTAATAACATGGAGCTCGAAATATATTTTTGAGATAAGGGTAGGAGTGCAATTATAATTCTTTAGTGGTATGAATAATAATTTATGGAAATAGGAATCTGATTCAGTTCGAATTAGGGTTTCCTAATTCCATAAGGAAGCCTATTCCTTATTGACTTCTTATGGTCCCTACCGTAACCTATATATATGCTGCTTTGGCTCTCTCTTAGTTAGCGTTTTTCTATATAGAGAATTATAACTCGGAATAGAAAAGAGAGCGTAAAAGAGGGAGAGCAGAAAAGAGAAAGGATTTCGAAAGAGCCCACACTCAGTTCGATATTCTGGCAGCAAAGGAATACGGTAGAAGATCGTGAGCCGTTATCGAGCCCGTGTTCTCGATTCGCCTACTACAGCAATCGGTTTTAGCAGATTAAGGTAACCCTAGTTCCGCCCTTGTAGGGTTATCGTAGTTTTCACGTAATTTTTTTTTGCAGTACCAACTTATAGGCGCTATCAATGGATCCTGGGAACACAGTTTCCTAACAAGTAGGTTTCATATTCAACAAAATTTCACATTTTTCATTACCTTTTTTTTTCAAGTCTTTGTGTTTTTGTACGAGACATAAATCATTTTCCAACAAAAATGTTTTTTAGAATTCAATTCAGAGTTTTGCTAAAGGATTTTCAATGTTTTCTTGAATGTGAATTTTCACATCCTCAAATTTGGATTTTTCACATGTGTTTTGTAATTGCAGTTTTTTTTACATCAGATACTGTGTTTTTAATGGAGAATCAAATGATTATTTGTTGCATATAACAATGGTCTGAATGTGAAATTTCTCATCCGTAACATGTGAAATTTTATAACAAGAAGTTTTTTTTTTTTTAATTTTCTTTCTTTCTTTTTTTTTTTTTTGTGTGTTTTGAAGATTGTGAAATTTCATAACAGTATGTTATTTGTTGAAATTTCACAATAGTAAGTTATTTGTTGAAATTTCATAACAAAGAGTTTTTTTTTTTTGTGAATTTTCAATTAAAATTCCATAACAGTAACTCTAATTGTGAAATTTCACATCACTAACATGTGAAATTTCATAACAGAGAGTTGTTTTTGTGAAATTTCGTTAGTTTGTTTTTTGAAGATTTAAATTTCATGAGAGATTTCTATATTTTGGAAGATGAAACCCAAATTCACTAACCTTTCTTACCCATTGTGCTAGTTTTCTACAACAAAATTGCTTTAATGGAGGTCTGTTCTCAAGAAGAAGAAAGATGTATGGAGATTTTGTCCTCGAAATATGAAGATGGGGTTTGATTTTACTTGAACAGAGTTGAAATTAGAGCTGAAAATAATTTGAATTTTATTTATGATTTTACAAATCAAGTACAAGGAATAATTGAATCCAAGATTTTAGTAGAACAATAAGCACCAGTTTATATATATGTATATCGTGTGTATATATACATAAGTCATTTATTTGGGTGAATCTGTCATGAATAAGGACAAAAATGTCTAAATAACTTAGGAGGGACCTATTACTAAGAAGTTGATTGGACTCGACTAATTGCTAGAAAAGTCTAGTAGTTTGGACTTTATACTAAATTACCCTTAAAACAAATTACTTTCTACACGTATCTTTCATCTCTAAAATAACCCAAACTTTAAACCATCCCTCCATTTTTTTTTACTCTCTACACCCAACATCTTTTTTCCCATAATCTATTCTTACCAACCTCCCTTGAACATTGCTTTGTGTATGCATATGTATGTATGTATGTATGTATGTATGTATGTATGTATGTGTATATGTATGCAGCGGGTGTGTGTGTGTGTGTGTGTGTGTATATCGTTGTATCCAGAGCTTACGTTTGTCCCTTTTTTTTCAAATCTTTTCATTTAAACCTACATTATAGGCTTAATATCAAGTCAATTGCTCACATTTGGCATTGGTGTAAATGAACTACTTTGGCAATCTGTAACTCTATGGAAGAATAAGAGTGTACTACTTCTCCTTTCTTGCCTCTCTCTCTCTCTCTCTCTCTCTCTCTCTCTCATAAACTGAGTGCGTTTCTTTCCCACCTAATTAAATTATAATATTAATGGCATTTATAGAGATTCAAAATTTAAAACAAAGACTAAAGAACAGAGATGCTAAGCCTAAGATTATTGGGTGGCCTCGGCAGAGACCGTGAGTAGTAGAAATTGATTTTAGGGATTAGGATTTGTTAAGGAAGGTGGGTGAAGAGAGTATTTTTTTTAAAGGGAAATTGGTACAAGGGTCATTAAACAAAAGGAAATGGGATGCAAGTCCAATTACTAAAAAAGGTGGCATAAAGAACATGCACATTTTGTGCATGTCCAAAAGACGGAAATGGACTTGGTGCCATATTAATTTATTGAGCAGACACTGTGACCTCAAAGCTTCATTAGCGAACGTTGTGTGAAATCATTTGAAGAATCGTTTCTAATAATCGAAGCATTGAACTGATTACCGATCATTTTGGAACATCAAAACCCTAAATCATTTTGGAAGATCGTTTTGGAGAATCATTTTTGATAATCGAAGCCATTTGGAACTTCAAAACCCTAAATTGCCTGAGAATCATTACCGATCGTTTGGAAAATGGCTTATATGAAGAGTAAGTGTTAGTTTTAAATTTGAATTGATATTCACATTTCGACTTGATTTCAAATTGAAATGTGAATTTGCACATTTATTTTCGAATTTTTAGTTTCATAGTCGCAAATTCAATATAGGGAGTTTGTGTTCATATTGTTTTGATTTTGGTCATTTTTCAATGTAGATGAATACTAATATTATGTAGAAGACAAAGTTAAATTCTGTAGAAGAACTATAGAACTCTCATATGATTTGTTATGGAGATGAATACTACTGTTCTGCTTAGTGTAAGAGAAATTTAACTTAACATTGTTAGTGTATGCTTTCTGATATAAATATTGCTACTGTTGAGCTTTGATATTTTTTATTTTTCAGCCCAAATAATGTAGAACAACTATGAATGACTTTGAATAACTATGAACTTAGTGTTGTATAATGTAGAGAAATCTATTTTACAAATTACATATTAAGAGAAATTTCACTTATCATTGTTATTGTTCAAAGTATGCTCTATCCTATGACCTAAGCTCTGAGTTGATTATAGAGTATGCTAGTTGTCTTCAACTTTAATGATGTACATAATGTATATGATTTTCCAAAAACCCTAGAAATTTGATTACATTTGTATGTAGATAGAAATTCACAGAGTAATAATCTCAAGAGAAGTTTCAATTATCATTATTAGTCTTCAAACTAGGCTTTATCTTGCAACATAAGCTTTTGAGGTGATGTTAGACAATGCTAGTTATTTTAGTGTTTATGATACAGAAATTGTAATGTAAAAATGATCATTAATATTTAGAAGAATTTCACTTTTGATTGTTTGTGGACAATCTCCTATAGCCTGCAACATAAGTATTGGGATGATTTTCATTATTTTTTTTTTCTTATGGTGTTAAGATATAGAATATAATCTACTCTTGGATTAACGATTGATTTCAACAAGATTTTCATAGACTAGTATTTAGAGAAATTTCAGTTATTACTTACATGATACAAGATATGTTGTTGTAGGAAAAGCAAACAGACAGTTAACTCCCCGCAATTAAAAAAAAAAGAGGCAAAAGTAAATAGACAACTAACTCCTAGCAAAAGCAAACAGACACATATTAGTCGTACAAAACAAGGAAGGCGAAAGAGTCAATCAACTTTCATAAAACCTATCAAACAAGCAAGGAAGCGCAATGGGCTATATATGGGAAATTTATAGTTGCAATACAGGTCAATGCTGTATAGTACCTCAACTCTTATAATAGCTTTGAATCTAAAGGGAAAGCATATAAAGTTGTTGAGAACAACTCCTTTCTGAAACTTTTTTAAGCAGTTCATTAATAAGAAAGTTGAGTATGACAAGAGTCATGATGAGGTATCGTTGCTTATATTACAAGCGTATAGGAGAGAATTGTAGAAAGTTTGAGATAGGTGGAAAGCTAATGACGATTGATGAATCAGATATTGGACTGATTTTTGGGATTCTGTCGGGACCGATAAGGATGTTTTTTACTTATGGCCGATAACCGACAACTCCTTTTATTGAGAGAAGGTTTCCTGATGATAGAAGGTTAACTTTAAATTACATATAAGATGTTTGTAAAGTTGCATTGGTTGGCAAGATGAAAGATGATATTGAAGATGTTGTGAGGTTACTATGCCTTCACTTAGTATTGTCCCTTTTGTTTGCAAATTCTGGCAACAATGTGAAATGGGCATTCTTTCAATACATTGAGGACATTAAGAGAATGAATATGTATCCATGGGCATCAGCAAATAAGGATGAGCTGATAGTAGGAATAGAACGGTCAAGGGATCGCACTAAAGTCAGAGGAAGTGTACTTGCATTATAGGTATTAGCTGTTTACAATGCAATTTATTTGCTTTTTGGTTTTATTATTGTTTAATATTAGACTAAAAAGTTTTAAAATTTCAATCCTAGTACTAGCTTTTGGAACACACCAATTTAATGGATCCATCAGTCGACAATTTAGCTCTAAGATTTTTGAAGTGGGACCTGCTGAGACTGTTAAAATTTGTTAAGGACAAGAATTTATCAAGTCTGAGAGGAGTTAAGGTGTATCTTCAATTATGTTTATCATAAGTGAAATTTCACTTAATATATACAAAACATAAGCGAAATTTCACTTAGTATGAAGCATTATAAGTGAACATTCATTCATTTTTTGTACATTTGATATGTTGTTTAAAATTACTAATTGCAGGTTTCATCTGAATGGTTAAAGATGACTGAGAAGGAGAAAAAATTATATGGAAAGCATGGAATTCAGTGTTTCGCTAGGAAGAAGGAAAGTAGTAGTTCCTCTAATAGTGAAGAAAATGAGAGTGAAGATTCACAAAATTCATTAGGCTATCCAACCGATGATGAGGCAGAGTATTCAAATGAAGGCTTGAAGAGGACTTGAAAGAAGGGAGCATGAGTGAAAGCCGTGACGATTTAGATAGAAGTTGGGGAGCACGTATCAGTCAATATGTGTTGAAAAAGAGATGAGCCAATGATGATGGAGTGAAATATAAAAAGATTTCTAAGGGGAAAAGAGTGAGGGACCATGATTACTACTCAGACGGCACTTGAAAAAAAATTGAGACTGATTTTGTAAAAGAGTTGTGTGCTCAGAAAATAAAAATGGACAGCAGTGCCAATGAAGTTTTTGGTACTGCAGAGGACAACATAAATGTAACAGGTAGTGAGAATCCAGAAAAAACTTGTGATCTTGGAGTTGACATTGATGACAGCGAAAGAACGGACTCTGATGAGAAAAGCAAGAATATGAAATGAAAACTTGAAGATACAAAGCATGAGATTATAAGGTTGAAGAAAAAGAACAAAGGATTGCAAGTGTTAGAATATTTAGTCTAGTTTCATATTGTCTATGTTAGAATGTTTAGTCTAGGTTCATATTGTCTATGTTCAATGTACCTCTGATTATACCCCTAATTCTTTTCCTTCTTAATTAGGTTTCTATCTTATTATTATAATCATCTCTAAGCCTATATAAAGGCATCATATTATAATATTTCGTACACACAGTAATACAATCTTCTTCCTTTTCTCTCAACTATTCTATCATGGTATCAAAGCTATAGGCTCCTGGACCTTGGCTACAACTCTATTGTATTCCTTCGCCACCGGCGGGTGACGATCATGTCACCCGCTAGAGCTCGGTCATGATAAAATCATACATTCTGCTCTTTCTCCGTTGCAATCAAACCAATTTATTGTTCTACCCAAACAAAGCCCTTCACTGTTCTATTGCCATTTTGAGCCAAACACACTCCATCACCAACTTTAAGCATCATCACCACCAAATAATCTGCCATCCAATTGTAACATCATCACCACCCAATCATCAACCATCATCACCCAATCAAACCAAGACACCATCACCACCGAAGATTCTGCCATCACAATCCGGCATCCGATTGGGCGAACCACCTTCTACTACTCAGTCTCAATCATCGGACCTCCGACCAGCCGTACCTGCCTCCACCACCCAGTCTCATCTATTGGACCTCCGATTGGCCGGACCATCTTTCACCACCCGGACTCCTTCGAACATCTAACCGGCCAGACCTGCCGCCTCCACTATAACTCCTGCCATCACTTTTGCTCAATCCAACACGACACTATCATGCCAGTGATTTCTGGTCTAGTCTAGTCAACATTATCATCGTTGGTTTTTCTCAGCCCAACTTAACGCTATCATGCTGGTGTTTCCTGGTCTGGTTTTGGTCAACACCTTCATTGTTGGATCGTTCATGCTTATCTTTCACTACCCTCCTCTTCTTTACAAAGGCTTATCTTTCAAGGCGACTTTAGGATTTGATTTCCATACTCAAACTGGTTTCCATTCTAGCTTGAGTTTGAGGGTTGTTGTTAGAATAATTAGTCTAAGTTCATAATGTCTAGGTTAATTGTACCCATAATTGTTCTCTTTCTTAATTAGTATTATCTCTCCTTATTAGGATCATCTCTTAGCCTATATAAAGACATCTTATTGTAATCTTTGATACAACACCTTAATACAATCTTCTTCATTCCTCTCATATGTTCTATCATGGTTTCAGAGTTATAGGTTCCTGGACCTTGGCTATAACTCTATCGCATTCTGCCGCCACTGGCAGGTGTTACCCGCTAATGCTCGGTCAAGATAAAATAATACCTTATTCGCTACTCATGACCACTACTAATCAACACCATCACTGTCTAGTCTCATAATCACCATCACACATTCTGCCATCCAATGGTACCATCATCATTACCAATATCAGTTCTCATTACACCCAACACCACACACCACCACTAAACCCACCACCACCATTGCCCCTCATCACCAACATATTACATCTTTGTCCAAACAGTCCCTTGTCACATATTGATCATCATCCTTGCTATTACCTCCTGCCAAAGAAAAAGAAAAAAAAAAGAAAAGAAAAAAAGTGAACCCAATCAAAATACTATATATATATATAGGCAACCAAACCCATCACCATCTGGACCACCTTCCACCAACTAGCCTCTTTCGTCAGACGTCCAATCGGCTAGTCTACCTCATCAAACTAGCCTCTTTATCAGACCTCCCAATCGGGCGGTTCTCAACCTCATCAACCGACCTCTCTATCGGACTTCCCGATCGGTCGGATCTCAACCTCATCAAAATGGCCTCTCTATTAAACCTCTTAATTGGCCAGATCTTAACCTCATCAAATCGGCCTCTTTATTGGACCTCCCGATTAGCCGGAACTCTACCTCATCAAATCGGCCTCTCAATCGGACATCCTGATAGACCGGATCTCAATCACATTAATCGGCCCCTATCGGACCTCTGATTGACCAAATCTCACAACACCCAACCTCTTCCTCTGTCGAACCTTCGACCAGCCAGATGGACCTTAATTCATGTCCACCACATGACCACCTACTCTATCAGATCTTTGTCTACCACCTCCTGGTCACCACTCCCAGAGGTACCCTCTACAGCCCAACCATCAACCGCACCGTCCGACTCACTTCGTTGTTCTTTACAAGGCTCTGCCTCTAAGACGACTTCAAAAATCAGTTTCCAAACTCAAGTTGTTTCCATTTTCCACTTTGAGTTTGAGAGGGGTTGTTAGAATATTTAGTCTAGGTTTATAGTATCTATGTTAGAATGTTTAGTCTAGGTTCATATTGTCTATGTTCAATGTACCTCTGATTATACCCCTAATTCATTTCATTCTTAATAAGGTTTATCTCTTATTATTAGAATCATCTCTAAGTTTATTTGAAGGCATCATATTATAATGTTTCATACACACAATAATACAATCTTCTTCCTTTTCTCTCAAATATTCTATCAGCAAGAATCCATAGAATGTGAAGTAGGAGATTTGAGGGCTAGAAACATTGGGTGCATCCATAAAGTTGAAGATGCATTGCGGTCAAATGCAGAGATGGGATATCTACTTTGACAGAATCTTAGAGAAATGCAGGAGTTGAAGGACGAGTTGGTGAAAAAGGATGAACAAATTAAATTGATGAATGAGAGGGTGAAATACCTTAATGGTGTCATTGCTGCCAGTGAAACTCAAGTTGCTGATTAATTAGTGCAAACTAATGGAGACTTGTTTTGTGATGGATCTGAATCACCAAAGATTCCTGAAGACCCTAAAATTTAGGTTGTCATGAACCTTAGGGTAAGTCTTGACAGAGCAAAGAAGAATGAAAAGGAGTGCACTAGATATGTGTGATATTTTAGAAAAGTCAAAATCGAAAAAATATCAGATTTTGGAAGCTAAGTATAAAGATGTTGAAAGGAGAAATGCTGAACTACAGATGAGGTTGCTTGATGTTGAGGTGGAGATGATATCACTTTAGGTATACATAAAAGAATTATAATTTCACTTTGTGAATATGTTGTGTATAATTTCACTTATAATATATCATTTGTGGGTGCAGGGTGTTATTGCAAAGAAATACATGGAGAAATCTGGAACAGATATTGACAAAGACATGGAGGATGTCAGCAGTGAAAAGACACTACTGCAAGTACATCAACCAAGAAATTCACTATATGTGTATATCAGTTGTATGCTCATTACATTAAAATTGTAAAAACACTACAGGAAAGTTGTATAGAGAAGAAAGTGAATGAAAATCAGCAATCCATGACTCAGTCAACCCTAGAAATCATAGGCTTGAAACAAAAAGGATCAGCACGTATCAGAAGATCATATTCGTTCTATAGAAGGGTAAAGTTACACTCTCGGAAGAAAAAGAGACTGAAGGAGTTTGTCTATCCTTAAAATAAGAATGAGAAGAAGCTGGAGCACAATAAGGAGAAGAAGGATGATGAAGACAATGGGAAGAAGCTGAAGCACAATAAGGAGAAGAAGGACGATGAAGATGATGAGAAAGTGACGGGGAATGTTAAGAATACATTCCAACCTATAATTGGGGATCTAGACACGATGTCAACTTCGGGGACACATCAGAGAGACATGTTCATCATAGCAACTGGGAAACGTTTCAAAGTCTTTCATTATCTAGATAAGGTTGATCAAGAAATGCTTCATTCCATATACATGCTTGACAAAAGGTACTTGCATTATTTGAAGTTATTTTTATTGTGTTTTAATTTGATTTTCAGTTAATCACTCTAATTCCCATTGTTATCAATGCAGTGGACCAGTTTACAAGCCTGAGGATGGTGTTAACTATGTGACACTGAAAGATGTCGTCGACATAATCCATAAAAAATCACTTCCAAACAATGTAAGAATCAAAACTAAAATCCGTTTCAATAATATTTTAAAGTCCTTACTAGCAAGTTTCAATATTTTTAAAGTGCAATCTGTTTTTCGTTTTCTTAAAAAAGTGCCTTAGAGTTGCACTTAAGTTAAATTTCATACCATTCATATATGATAAGTGATATTTGACTTAATATTTTTGTATAAAGGAAATTTGGCCAATCAACAATCTTACTTTTTTTTTGTTCAATGTATCAAAATCATATAATAATGTGATCTCTATACCTTAGGTAATGGATGCCTATGCCGAACTTCTAATGCTAGGACAGGAAGTCAAAATTTTTTAAGATGGCATATCGACTAGTAGTGGGAAATCGTACATATTCAAAGGCTTAACTCTGGTAAGCATTAATTGTATAGAGAACTATAATGTTCAAATAACATAGTGTATGGTAATAGTTTGTATATTATTTGTGATAGGAAGCAATAAGGAAAGAGGATTCTGCTTTCCTCGATAAGTTTGTTGATCAGCCACTTTCAAAAACAGCGGGTACAGTGCAATATAGAGTGTTTCTTCTGATATGTACAGGGAATTGTGAGATTGCAAATCACTGGGCTTTGGGAGTATTAGATCGCTATGAGAAGAAATAGGAATTCTACAATTCATTTATGCCCAGAAGTAGGAGAACAAAGGATCCATATCTCAAAGACCTTCAACTCATGGTCATCTCACTGTCTATATAGAAACATTATGTAATCATTTTGTCCATCTTTTTGAATTATAAAGTGGTTTTAACCTATATTATTCATGTGCAGATTGATTATGAAAAAGACTCCAAGAGAAAACTAGCTGGAAGAGAAGAGTTTGAAGGTTTAGACTTTGAAACAACAGTGGAGGTTGTTGACAATTGCCCACAGTAGTAATACGGAACGTGAGTAACGTTGGAGTATGTTACAAATTATTTTTGACATTTTCTCAATGAAATCTAATAGGTTAACATGCTTTAAAATGCAGTGTAGACCATGGAGTAATTGTGATTGCATTGATGAAGGATATATTGGAACAAGTAGAAGTCGAAAAAGAATGTGATGCAAGGAAGTTTAGAGCACATATAATCCACACGCTGCTTAATACTCCAGGAATATCTTGGATAGTAGAGAAGCAGAGACCACTGGAGAAATGTCCGTTATTTAGGTTAATTTGATCATAGGAAGAGGCTAATTTGTTTTGGGAGAAGTGTCAGTGATTAGATGTTGTTTCGGCAATCTGTGATTAGATTTTGTTCTGGTAATCTGAAAGTGCAAACTTTGGTGCTGAACATTTTTGGTAATCATTCATTTGGTAATGTGTAAAGTGAATGTGAATACTTATTATTAGTGGTGATTAGTGAACGTGAATAGGTACTATTATTAGACTTCATTTGAATGAGTTTCCATGTGCAATTTGAATTATGTTCAATGATGATTGTGATATAAAATAGAGTTCAGTTTCTCCCAATTAATTTAAGATATGAAATGTTGAAGGTATTTTCACATAAGTTATGTGAAATTTCACTTAAGATATAATTTTGATTTTTTTTAGACTACTGATGATTAACTAAGTGTTGCTATGTCACAGTTTGAATTATATGGAATGTTGATTGTATCATGCAAGGATCATAAGTATGTTGAGTGACTGTCATATAATGTTCAGGATTGAGAAACAAATTGTTGACTATGTGCAAAAATTATGTAAAATTTTACTTAGGATCTAATTTTACATACCAGCAAATTTAGGATTATGCATCGTTTTCAACCTGAATTTTTTAATTCTATCCAATAATTATTGTGACATAAAAACAAATTGATGTTTTTGTTGGGTGAGTTCCAAATAAGGATGAGGTTGAGGAATCAGGAACTCACATAACTAATTCAATTACAATATCCTAAATGAAATTTCACTTATGATTTTGAAATTTCTCATAGTTTGCATACTAGATAATAGCCAAACCAATTGTTTCACATACAAATACTGATGTGTTTGTTTGGTGAGTTGCACATAAGGATGAGGCTTAAGAATCAGTAACTGCTGCATCTCATTCAGTTTGCAATATCATAAGAGAAATTTAACTTAGGATATTGAATGTGAAGAATTATAGGTTCATTTTTAATTCAAAGTAATCTTACTAATCATATGATCTAGGCAAGAGTGTTATGTGATAAATCTTACATATTAAGTGAAAATAAAGTACATGCATGATCAATTGAAAAGTAAAAGTAAGAGAAATGAACACATTTTATTTCATTGAAGTCTAAACAGTGTATGACAATTGCATGATCAGCCAAGGATTAATTCGTGATATTATTTCAAACTTTTATTTCTAGAATTGCACTTTATAGTGGCTCTTTGCAAGTTTTCTTGTTGTGATATCCAACAACACCACACCTACCATACTTTCTCTTTCTTACAACACCTCCTTCAAATCTTGATGGGATCCTACTTTTCTTTGGTCTTTCGAGTTGTCTTTTGGTTTGTGGTGGTAGGACAAGTTCATCCACAGTACTTGGTGGTGATGGTGGTGGCTTTGCAGTTGTGACTACAGGGTAGATAGGATTTTCATAGCTCTTTTGGTAACTCCACACATAAAAGTAACTCTCCATGTGGTCTCTTACATCCTTGCCACTGTTAATGAGGATGGCAGCAATGTGTGAACACGGGAAACATTTCAACTACCATTAGTAACATGAGCACGTGTGGAATTTGAGGTTAACAAGAACCGATAGATGGGAGTGAACTTCATAAACTATTTTAGAGGATTGGCGGACTAGCCATGATCTGCAATCTTTCACAGGCTCTTGCCAAGTCTTGAAACTCGGGGCAGAAAGTGTCAGCCCATTTTGCACTTCTATTTCTTCTTTCTGTCATTTGCTACATTAGTTGTAATCTAATCTTGTCTACCATATCTGTGACTGGAAGGTGTCGAGCCTCCATAATTTAAGTATTGAATGACTCAGCTGCATTGGAGTACATTTCCCTGTATCACTGCCCCTTGATGTGAGCATTGGTCCACTTTTTGTTCGGCAAATCAGATAAAACCTTTGTACTCTTTCACCACCCTCATCTCTTAGTTTGGAGATATGATGCAGAAATGTAGTCTCCGTTGGAGTGTAAGCAACCTCTGAGAGCTATTACACCATCTTATCTCGGAATTCCTTCTTTACTCCTCCGAGCTTCTCTTTCAAGTTCATTGTCAATGCCGTAAACAAAGCATGTTTACATTATGGAAATATGCTGCCAATAACATGTACCAAACCAGAGTGTCGGTCTGATATAAAGGTGAAGATACAATCGTAGACGACAATTTTGTGTAATTGGTTTCATTGTCCTCATTTTCATAAGTAACAACTGCATATGCAAGGGGGAACAACTCTACAACAAATAAGACATACAACATGTCTTTAAAGATTCGTAAATTTAAGAATGATGTCAAAATGAATGAATTTGACATAGGAATCAAGCTGCAGAATCAAAATACTGTCTGTTTTGAAGTTAAGTCTTATTTATTTTTGATACAGTTACATTTATGAAATGGAAAGCCTGACAAACATAACATAAGCAATCTGTGGTGATTTAAAGAGGATCACTTTTCCAGTTGCACATAGCAAGTTCCCCTTGTACCTTGCTTTCAAAAATGTGCCGTCAAGAAATAACATTGGACGACAAAATTTAAAACCTTATATGCATCCGTGAAATGCAACAAACATCCTTTTGAAGTGCTTATTGTCATGATCATAATCAAGCTACAGATGACTCCCATGATTTGTCTTGTTTGCTTCATCGACATACCATCACAATTGATTGAATTATAATGTTTGATCTCCATAAATCTCTTGCTTTGCTTTTTCAACACTATACCATACGGCGTTATATGAAATTGCTAACCCATACTTTTTCTTCATATGCTTCTTCACATTAATTGGTCGTGTCAAAGGATCATCACGTACATCATCGAGGATAAGACTCCCAACCAAGTTGGAAGTCACTCTTGGATTCTTGTCTGTACGAAGGACAGCACCACAAGTATGATTGTTTTCCAATGCTTTAATGTAAAAGTATCCATTGGCACTTTGTAACGTAGGATGAACTCTCTGCAAGCAGCCCTTTGATTCCCTCAAAGAACAAACTGCTGTCACTCTTTTTTTGTCATTCTTTAGGTAGTTGAATGTGAACCCTACTTCAATAGAATACTTTGTAAGCACATTACGAAATTCTGTAACACCTCCTTCAAATACATCACCAACGCTACATATCCCTTTAGACCAACTACTACCCAACAACTCTGTCTCACTATGAGGATAATACTTTGCTAGGAGATCAGCCTCAGTCCTTTGATTATTATTACTCTCTACCTCGTCAATATGGCATGCATCAATAACTATACTATTCGAAGAGATTGTACTATCTTGTAAGACACATACTTCTATGTGATCAATTTTGAAGCAATCTGATAGGGAAAGCAAGTTTACAAAGTCATCATTACTGTCAAGCATGCATTTAGAGTTTCTGGGGATATAGTAAGAAAGATGAATACGAGTATCTCGCAAATTCTCCACCTTGAATAGACAAAGTCAAGCAAATCCATATACTTAGATTCATTACAAACTTTCAACACAGCTGTAAACTCTCCATACTTAAAGAGAAGCAAGACAGTAATATTTATTGTAGCCTACAAAAAAAAAAAAAAACAAAAAAACAAAAATTAGCAACATTAGCAGACAAATTGTATGTTATGTAAAATTTCTCTTATTATCCCATATGTCCTAAGTCAAATTTCTCTGAATATACATGACCTCAAATATCCAGATAACCAGACATTGTTAATGATATTGTCAGTCAACATACTAGCCATATAAGTAGAGCTTGAGTGTATTTAATTTAAGATATTATCATTAATTGATGAATACACACACAATGAATAGTTTTAATTAAGAGATACATAATTAATTTTAGTTAAACATCAAAACCTACTTATTTTCAGCAACTTCATTGGATTCATTTACAAAGCTCTGTTTGGATTGCATTACATGAATTTCACTTAGCATAAATGAATGTTATAATTTTACATATATAATTTTAGATATCCTAAGTCAAATTTCTTTGAACATATATGACCTCAAATATCTAGATTACCAAACATTGTGAATGATATTTTCAGTCAACATATGAGCAATATAAGTACAGATTGAGTGAATTTGATTTAATATATTATCAATTGATGAACACACAAAAAACAAATAGCTTCAATTAAGATATACTGAATTAATTTAGTTAAAGACCAAAACCTAATTGCTTTCAGCAACTTAACAATTGAAAATTGATTTGATTCATTTATAATCACGCTCAATTCGAATTGTGATAAAAAATAACTTTTTGATTCATATATCAAAACGAATCAATCAGAAAATGAGTTTATGATATTAAATCAGTTTGATACATGTTCGAAGGTTTTAATTTTATAGATTTGATGCTTCAATTTGCAGATAAGCAGAGTTGAGGATTGCTGGAATGGTGATTTGGAGAGAGAGAGATATCGATCTTTGTGGATTAATCTGAGAGAAGAGAGATAGCGATTGTTGTTGATCATAAAGAGAGAGAGATAGAGAGAGAGAGAGAGAGAGAGAGAGAGAGAGAGAGAGAGAGAGTTTTTTGAAAATGATGAAGAGAAGGGTCGTTTGGTCCAATTGAAATAGGCAGATGGACTTGAAGAGTGAAATGTTAATGTTGTGGACTGTAGGTAAAAGATGGGCTTGGGCTTTTGTCCTTATGGAGTTTATTGTTAATGGGCTGTCTTTTAATCCAAGTATTCCCAACCTTAAGGATCTCAGGCCAAGCCTCCCATTTTTTATTGGCATTATTTTGTTCATTTGTACTTGTATGTCATTTTGTTTATGGGTATAATTGTAAAGAAATTTTGTGATTAAATGGTTGGTGTAGAAAGCAAGTAAGTAGGTGTGAATAGATTTACTCTAATAATTTTAAGATAAGAAGGAGTTGAATAAGTTAAACAATAATGTTAGGCACACAACACCAACCACAACACAAACCACAACCATGCTTCGAAGAAGTTAAATAATAATGTTAGGCACACAACACCAACCACAACCATGCTTTAAATGTATGTACTTATGTTGTGTGGATTTTTCACACAGGGCCCACACTTTGTTGGGAAGCACAAGTTACATGCATTTAAAGCATGTATTTTGGTCGGGTTTGACGAAACCCATCACCCGACCCGAAGGTCCTCGGGTCCCTTTTTTTCACCCATTTTCAAACCAAACGTGATGGAAAATCGACATTAGCAAGTGTGGTTTCAGTCGGGTGATGGGTTCACCTGATTTCATGAAGATTAACTAGGGTTTAGGGCTGCTTAGAATCTCATATTAACGAAAAGAGAAGGAGAAGGAGAATCAACCAAATCGAGTCAAATACAAACATTAAACCAAAATTACCAAATCATTTTAATAAAACTGAGTAGACGCAGGGAAAAAAATCACTTTTCATCAATATCTATACATATACACACACACACACACACAAACAATGGCTTTATATACCTTGAATCTGGCTGGATGATCTTAGAAGAGACTATTTCATATTTCATCTTCAAATCTCAAATATTTTTCTGCAGATTTGAAATTTCAACCTCAAACATCCAATCTAGACTTCTAGGGTTCGAGAGGTCGAGATCCACGAGATGAGAGAGAGAACAAGAGGGGGAGAAGGCAAATGGGCATGGTAGTAAGGATTGTGGTGGTCGGCGGCGACACTCGTAGTGGTGGTGGTTATTGGTGTGAGAGAGGGAGAGATGAAGTGGGAAGAGACGGAGTCATTGAGGGTGAGAGAGGGGGGTTGTGGCTCTGAAAGAGCTTATAGGTTAGGATCTTTTTTTTTGTTCTAAGTTCTAATTGTATATAATATCTATACTAATATAAAGGGAAAAGGGAAGGGTACCAATTAAATTTTACCTATACCCCATATTTACAATTAAACCAAGTAAGTTTTATGAAGAAAATACAAGTAAAAGGATACTATTTGTCATACAAATTATCAAAACAAAATAAATTAAAATTGTCAAAAATTAGCTTCAAAATTGCCAAAAAAAACCATGTTCATTGTTCTCTCCACACAGATAGTGAGTGGGCTCCTACTAGTATATATATATATAATAAGTAATGTAATGTACGCGGGTCGGATCGGGTGACCCACGAAATTTGAAAGGCCAACCCGTGACTCAACTCGAACCGAAAAAAAAAATAAAAACTTAACCACCACTAGAACCGGGAACCCACCAAATGGACGCATTGCCTTCGAGTTGGGTTTGGTCGGTCATGTTTCATGGGTTGCCGAAAAATTTGAACACCCCTAATTGTGGTTAGTGTTGTATGCCTAGCATTATTGGAAGTTAGGCCATCTCCAACGGGAGAGCCATTACCCTAGCCAAAGTGCCCAACTGCCAAAATGGCTCGTCCATTTCCAACATCAGCACTCTCGGAAAAAATGGAGAGCCTAAATTCACGAGCAACTTTGCAGAGCATGGAGGGGAAGAGGGAAAACATGGCACCGACCACTGTTCACGACCATTGGTCTCCAACAGATAGATTCCAACGACTATGAACAGTGTTATTTTCAAATCAAAACTCAAATACAAGCTATGAATTGAATGATTTCACTCAAGCTTCTTCTTATTCTTCTGTGTGAAAAAACTACATTCTATATTCTTAAATATATATATATAGATAATATATATAGATTGAGAATCAATGAAGAAGAAGGAAGTATAAACATACCTTTTACATAAGTCTTGATCCTCCATCTCTCTTCATAGTCTCTGAACCTCTCTTTCTCTCTTCTCTGCGTGAGCCTATCTCTCTCTCTCTCTCTATCTCTCTCTCTCTCTCTTCAACATTAAAGATGAAGATGAAAATCAAATAGGGTTTGTGTTTGGGCTATGGGCTTTTTAAATGAATAGGTTTATTATTTAATTAGGGTTTGGGCTTGGTTTGGGTTGTGGGTTGGGCTTTATAAGTAAAGTATATGTATTATATAATCTAGTTAATTATGTGTTGTCTAAAAGAAAAATCTAGTTAATTGTGTTTACTTTATGTTAAGGTTTTTTTTTTATTATTAGTTATAATAAAATAATTTGGATTTAAGCATTCTTTGTAAACTATTTATTTTAATTTACTAAGTATTGTTTTAGTTATTCTAAAATCATATTTTTTACTTTGAGTCACTATATTAATTATTCATTTGTCATTTTGCAGATGGATTCATATTTTAATTACTATTCCAATTTGTTAACCAGCGACTTCCCAGAAGTGTGTGAGCAAATCGATGAAAACAATGATGTTGTTCAATCTGAAAAGGCTAGCCAATTCAGTACTACATCAAAAAAATCACAACGAGCAAAAACATTCCGTCGAAAAGAGAACATTTTTCTAATGTCTAGATGGCTTAACACAATCAAAGATGCAGTCACAAGCAACGACCAACAACTCGGCTCCTTTTGGAAGAGAATACACAATTATTTTATTGCTCATGGAGGTGGTCAATACGAACGTACCCAAACATCTCTCATGAATCCTTGGTATGATATTAATTCAAAATGTGCCAAGTTTGTTGGATACGTTAGTCAGGTTGAACAAGGAATAAAAGTGGAGAAACTCATCCTGGAAAGGTAATAATCATATTCTTAATATAGTTGCATTACATTTCTATTATTAAATAGTTGGATAGAATCCAATAATGATTGTATATATTTTTCAGTTGGACGAAGCACGAGAATTGTACAAGTCATTTGTTAAAAAACCATTTCTGTACGAACATTGTTGGGAAATATTAAAGAACAAGCGCAAATGGTATGACAACACGTCTCAAAAAAGGGAAAAAAGTAATAGCGACATGAGTCCTGCTGCGTCTTCTCCAGCAACTCCCCAATCAGTTAACATGGGGGACGACAATGAAAACCCCTCCTATAATGTTCGGCCAATGGGTAGAAAGGCTTAGAAGGAAAAGCTAAAGAAGAAAATTTGTGACACAAATGATGAAGAGACACCATCGTCATGGGTTTTAGTTAAATATAGACAAGAAAAATTTGAGTTTGAAAGTGCAAAAGCAGAAAGACAAGAAAGAGCATTAGCTCAACATGATAGACAATTACAGCTTGAGGTTTTGGTGCCAAATGTTTTAGATTCAAAAAATTCAAACTTTGTTTTGAATTATTTTAATCATGACTCAATTGGGGATAATCAGAAGGATGTAATTCCTGTTTTTCTTGCCCCTAAAGATTTGGTGGATGAAGGAAGACATGAATGGGATACCACCTTAGTTGGTCATGTGGTGGGGACAAAGTTGCACTATACTCTTATTACCAATGCTACCAATAGGCTGTGGAAGCCAAGGGGCCTTGTTGACACTCTAGCTACGAATTTTGGTGTTTACTATTTTAAATTCTCATCTGCCGAGGATAGGGACACCATACTGGATGACGGGCCTTGGTTTGTTGCTGGCTGACCTATTATCTTAAGAAAATGGAAGCCAAATCTTAAGGTTGATCTTGAATCTCAATCTAGCATTCCGGTATGGGTACACTTCTATGATGTTCCCCTCGAATACTGGAACCCCAAAGGGATTAGTTCTTGCGATTGTGATTGGGAAGCTGTTACATGTGGATCGGATGACAGCTAGTTGCCGACGTATCTCCTATTCTAGGGTTTGTGTTAAAACTCGTGCAGATAGAGTTTATTCAAGAGTCTGATATAGAAGTGGAAGATGATGAATCTAGTTCTAGGGTGACATCTAGAATTCGTGTTGATTACCAATGGACCCCGTTGAGATGCTCTAAGTGTGCTAGCTTTGGACATGATTGCTTTATCCCTCCGAAAGCGCAACCAACCCCTCTTGTCCATAAACCTGCTACTTACCTTTCGGCCTAACCTTGCTCCGAAAAGAAATTATGGAAAGAAGCCAGAAGTTGGTGTGTGGAAAATGGTAGGGAAAAAAAGGGAAAATAAATTGCTTTGGAAGCCCCCCACACATCCATGGGAGTTAGTGAGCCTATTTCCGAGGTTAATAGATTTTCAGCTCTTTCCCTTGGTGTAGCTATGGCTAACCAGCATACTCTTGAAGTTGATCGTCTCCATGGTAGAATGGTTTTGGGGGTTAACTCAAACCACCCCTCTTGTTCGGGCTTGGATGAGGATGATTTTGAGGTTGGTCCTGACATTATATTTGATGATTTCCTCACATCCCCCCCCCTTCTTCCCAAAGGTATCTCTTTGTCTTTTAGACAATTAAAGAAAGAAGCAAAAATAAAGTTTAGTAGGAACCGCCCTAAGGGTCGTAATAGATCTTGATCTTTTCGTCTTGGTAGGCATTGGCCTTGTTTCGTTTTATTTCTGAGTTTATGTTTGTAAGGTTGGAATGGTTGTCTCTCCTTGCCTTTTGGGTTGGATAGCCTCCCATCCCATGCTAGAGTCATTCTCTATGTTTTGGAGCTGCTTTGCCTATTTAGGGAATTTGGCCTGTTTTTCTTTTGTTCTGTTTGTATATTCAGGGGTATGCCCCTTTGTCTCTTGTAAATGCCGATTGACTTTCTGTTAATTGATTAACCCGTGTTTTCGAAAAAAAATTTATAGCTTGAGGAATGACTATACGAAGAGCGCATAATGCAAACGGACACAAGTGGCATGAATCCGACGTTGGCAGAGTATTATAACAAATTGAAGATGGAGATTTATGCAAAGAAGGGATTTAATTTCTAGTACTTGTGGAATGTAATCAATATTAATTTACTTTTGTGGAATGTAAGAAAATTGTAGTCCTTTCAGTGACTTTAATGGACACTTCATAATGGATAGTTTTTCTCTCTTTTTTGGGGTTCAACAAAAAATTAAATTAAAAATAGAAAAAAGGGTGTACAAATTTCAAGGGGAATACATAGGAACTTATACAGATAAACACAACAACATCCAATAAGCACACCAAAAACAAATAAACATAGAGACAAATACACAAATAAACATAGCAACATTAAAAAAAGCACACCAACATTAAAAAAACACACCAACATCTTCCTACTCTTTGCCATGTCGCTGCCACAAGTGCTCAACAAGAACCGCTTGAAGTTGAGAATGGGTTGTTTTATCTCTGATTTGGTGCTGGTCTTGAATAAATTCTGCTAGTTCCTGCCTAGTGTTATGCAAAACTGATACAAGCGTATTTGTCTCAGTTCCATTGAAGTCAATATCCCCAGCACTTCCTTCATCCTCAATGATCATATTGTGCAATATTATGCACACCTTCATTATGTTTGCAAGAGTTTCTTTATCCCATAAACGTGCTGCTCCACGGACGATAGCAAAACGTGCTTGAAGCACCCCAAATGCTCGTTCTACGTCCTTCCTTGCCGACTCTTGCTCAGTGGCAAAGTGTTGGTTTTTTCAGCCTTGTGGACATGAAATTGTTTTCACAAGTATTGACCAAGTCGGGTATATTCCATCTCTACATAATAGCCCATTGTGTACTCGTTCCCATTAATTGTGTAGTTGACTGGAGGAGCATGTCCTTTGGCTAGTGCAGAAAAAACAGGAGATCGCTCTAAAACGTTGATATCATTAAGTGATCATGGCATCCCAAAAAAGGTATACCATATCCATAAATCTTGGGAAGCCACATCTTCTAAGATAATCGTTGAGTCATGACAATGACCAGTATACATTCCTTTCCATGCACTGGGACAATTCTTCCACTTCCAAAGCATGCAATCAATGCTTCCCAACATTCCAGGGAAGCCGCGTTGTTCCTTGACTGCTAGTAATCTAGCAATGTCACTGGTGTTTGGTGCTCTTAGATACACATCACCAAACACTGTGACAATTGTTTTCACAAACCTTCTTAGACTTTCAATTTCCATACTTTCTCCAATCCGCACAGATTCGTCCGCAGAATCTGCTGGAGAGCCATAGGCAAGCATATCTCAACGAGGCTATTATTTTCTGAAGAAAAAACAAGCCGTGAACACCAACAACATCTCTTCTTTTGACAAAATATGGATCACCTCGTTTCACCTCATTGACAATTTGACAAAACAAAGGACAATTCATTCGAAACCTTCGCCGAAATAGATTGTTAGGAAACACCGGATTTTCTGAGAAATAGTCTTGATATAATCTTTCGTGACCTTTAACTCTACAACGATCGATGATAACATGGCCTGGAATAGAACCACGACAGCGTGCATTTCGCCTTCGACTTTCTAATAGGTCATCTTCTATCACCACATTTGCTAACGACTCAAACTCGTCATCCGAGCCAAAATGGAAATCTTCCAAAATGTTAGGAAAAGGAAGCATATTATATGAAAGAGAGAAATTGAATTGAGACTGATGAAAAGTGTAGAAGAGATGGATTAAAACATAGGTGATATGACTCATATTTATAGATAAGTTCGGGTGAAATTTGAATTTTCAAAATTAGCGATTAAAATTTTAATTTATATTTGAGCGAAAAAATTTGAATTGCAAATTTTGGCATTTTTTTTTCCATTTTGAATCACATTTTGGAGGTTTTTAAAATTTTGAATTAACAAATTTTGGCGAAAAATTTCAAATTTTAAATTTAGGCGAAAAAACTTTTGAAATTTCAATTTATTGGATTAATTTTAAAATTTGAATTTTCATTTCATTTCTAGAAATGTCATAATTATTTGAATAAAAAATATAAAAAATACAAAACGAAAAGAAATGCTAAGTCATTCATGCCTTGTGTGGCTGTAGGAGATTTGATAAATTACTTAACCAATTTACTATTTAACAAGCCAAAATTATACTTTAGCTTGTACTTTTAACTTTTACCATTGGAATTGCTCCAAACATTATAGTATGAATCATAACTTGCCACGTCATACACCTCTATTTTCTGGGCCTTAATATATGTGATAACGTAAGGTGTGACGTTCGTCATTGTTAGCAACGGCGAAGTTTTTGTGTGGTGTGGCAGTCCAATGGAGCTTCAAACCATCCCTCGCGCCTCTTTTGCAGGTAACCTCTATAACACCCGTATTCGTGTTATTGCATTTGCATTTCATTGTCATGAATGATAATGTGATGTGGTGTGTCTTATGACACATGGTTGAGTGAGTTTTGACTCACGAGTTGATTTGGGTGTCTGTGTTAGAGAACCCTTTGAAACTATTGTGATTGATGATTTATTGTTGCAATATCTGTATTATTTTCTGGCTTAGAATATATTTCTGTTGTTAAAATTAGTATCCTGGTGAGAACGAAGGAACACGCTATTAATTTGGTAGGCTAATTAGCAACTTCGGAAACGTCATATAGAAATTCGCGTTTTTGCGACCAAACGAAACTTAGTCGAAAACTTTTATAATTTTGAAGTTCCACTTATAAAGCTAAGAATAAGCTGTATAGAAAGTTTCAGAGACTGATTAGGAGTTTTGAAAACTTGTGGGGAGGTAAACGTAATTCCCCGAGAGTGTTGCCTATATATAGATAGAGATGGACTTAGATATTTCACAAAGCTTAACCTAAAGTTCAAGAGGAGGCCAAAAAGGGGGCTAGAGGGAGATTTGATTGCTTAGAGCTTTGCGACGCCAAACGACGACCTTCCATCAGTCTGGTTTCTCCCAGATTTCATATTCGAGCTCCTCGAGGTAAGAGCTTCGTTTTGATATATGTTAGGGCCTGTTTGGTTAAGTTTTCCGAAAAGTTATTTTCTAGAATTTTTCATAAAAGTTGATAAATGGAATTTTGATCCATAGGATTTGTACTAGACGGACTTCTGCACGTTCTTTGTGCATGGGTTTTCTTTGGATCGTATTATAGGAGCGTAAATCGGAGGTGAGTGATTCAACTATGTTTTTGGAATGGTTTCTTGACATGTATTCATGTTTTGTGTGAATAGCATGTATTAATTCTTAGAGATATCTTGTGTAGTTCATATTGGGCAATTATATTGATAAGTAGGCTCAATAGCATGGTGATATGTTTTGATTACCGCGAGTATGGTGATATGTATTTGAGCATGTTAAGTTGCTTATTTGGGTCAGAAGGAGCACGTGGTCACCGTGCCATTTTGTGGAGCCGATATAGGCATTAAGGTCGCACGATTAAAGAGAAGAATCGTGGGTCTTACCCTTTCGCGTGGACTTATTGGCGAGGAGTCGCGGATTGGGAATATGGACGGGCACGTGAGTCTCCGGCGACTAGTATGAATTGTAGAGATGTGAATGCGGACATGTTTATCATTCATGTGCATATGTTGTTTTATTCACTAAGCTTTAGCTTAAACAAATCGAAATATGTGTGGTTATTCAAATAACCATTGCAGGTGTTAATGCTGGCGAGGAATCGCAGAAGTGAGCACGAGGGTTGGGAGTTTCACTTAGAAGGCAACTTGAATGTAAATCCTTGTAGTTTTGGGATAATAGGAATGTTGTAATAAGAATTTGGGTGTTTTAACCATGTTTAATTTGGTATGTTAGAATGGATTTTAAACCGTTGTAATAGTTAGTGACATGTTGTAATTCTGCTTCAGAAATGCTTTAATACAGCTAGAATTACTTTGGGATAAGTTTGGATTGAATGGTTGATCCTTGGTTGAAGTTAGAAAGCTTTTAAACTTGAAATTCTGCAGATTGGGCTACTGCCAGGGGAGCAGTCGACTGAGCAGTCGACTGAACCCCTGTGTCTGTTAGCTACTGCTTCTAATATAGCAAAAGCAGTCGACTGGACCCCTCCAGCAGTCGACTGGACCCCGCCCTCAGTCGACTGGACCCCAGTCTCAGTCGACTGGAATTGATATTAAATCCCTGCCCACTTCCGTCGACTGAGCAGTCGACTGAACCTTTGGTTTCGAAAATGTGTTTTGTTTTCCGCTGCGTGTGTTCTTCAAACCTAATTTTGGGAACGTTAATGAATTGGTTTAGCCTCGGTGGCGTGCCACGGGCTCCGTTTCCGCTATTGTGGGACCGGGCTGTGACAACCTCTCTCTCTCTCTGTGTGTGTGTGTGTGTGTGTGTGTGTGTGTGTGTGTGTGTGTGTGTGTGTGTGTGTGTGTGTTGGGGAGTGTATTCTCCTAGACTACGTCTACAAAGTACTCTAAAGTTTAATTTTGATAACCGGAGTGAATAAACAGTTATTCATGGATTTTTCTATATGGGTTTGTTTGAATTGATACTTTTGATTTGAATTTCGGATATGGGTACTGTTATTTTTGGAGCATTTAATGGTTAATTTACATTCAATTTGTTTCATCTTGCTCATAGGCTTATATCGTAGTTTCAAAATTGAATTCGGTTTTTGGGATTGCCAACGTCCAACTTTTACATAGAAGAAGACATATTGATGACTCGTACTATATGAATTACTTGGATTTTGTATATGATAGAGTACTTGTTACATATACCAATGATTTCTTGAATATACAGATGGGACGAGCTGTTTTTTTATAGAATTCTGACACATCCAAATTTGGTGAGAATTGGGATTTTGTTGTTTTTGTAAGGCGTTGTTGGGTCATCTATGGTAGCTGCGAGAATGTCTAAGAGAATTACTTCCAAATCTGCCAAAATTAGTATCTATAGAAGCACAGGGTTCTTCAACAATTGTTCATAATAGCAAAAATTATTAAAGTGAAGAGTCAATAAGAGGGTTACCTATCAGAAAAAAAGGTTAGCAATTAGTTAGTTTAGTATTTGAAATTAAGTTTACACTAGAGAGAGAGAGAGAGAGAGAGAGAGAGAGAATATATGAGAAAATTGATTAAAGTGGTTTTACATGTACCAAGAACACTAATAACTGCACCATTTAGGATGAGTGATGGTATCCACATTGAGGATAATGGCAAGGGTAGGGAAAACCAAAATTGACATGGGTAGAGGTTGTTAAAAAGCTGATAACTTGTAGGTTGAGTGAGACCTATGAAGCACCGATACTTCATTTGAGGTTCGTACCAGTATCGACTCGAGTGTCCGATACCGATATGATCCGATGCGCTCTAGATATGTGTCAGATACTTTGTTTTTCGAATCCGTGTATTTTAATGTTGTTTTTTTAATGGATACGTCCCCGATACGTTGAGGATACGTTGCCGATACGTTGAGGACACGTCGCCGATACATCCCCCATACGTTTAGGATACGTCGCCGATACTTCTTCTTCTTCTTCTTCTTCTTCATCTACTTCTTTAGTTCTCTGGATTGGATCTACGATTCCTCTCTCTCTCTCTCTCTCTCTCTCTCTCTCTCTCTCTCTTAGTTGTGTGGCTGAGAGAATGAAACCCTAAAAGAGTTAACAGTATATACACTGGACACTGTTTAATTTTAATTTTTTTGGCTGAAAAGTTACTCTTTAGATTTATTATGATTAGGTCCCTAAAACTTTTACAAATATTAAAAACTCTAAAACAATCTTTAGTTATTTTTAAATAACACCACCTAACTTATATATATCTAATATTTAATTCCTAAATTTACAAGTATTTCTAAATAACACCGTATAATTCCTATATATCTACTATATTATTACATTTTTGGGCATTTTATTATGTATTTTTTAAAATAATACATGTTAGTACATAGTATTAGACTATTAGCAGTATCATTAAATAAATAAATAAATAAAAAAAGACGATTAGTACTATAAATATATTTTAAAAAATATTTTAAAAAATCGTATTCCCAACATATCGTATCATGCTTTTTTGAGAACTGGCGTGTCGACGTTTTCGAGCCGTGTCATATCTGTGTCCCGTGTCCGTGTCGGTGCTTTTTAGTGTGAGACTATGGACTCAAATAAAGTAGTATGGAGAAAAATGATTCGTTTGGCCAACCCTAAACAAATTGGGATGAGGCTTAGTTGAATTGAGTAAGAGGTAAATTACGAAGTTTAGAGTTTTGTATTACTCTCTCAGTCTTAGAGCTAATTGCATGATAGTAGCTCATGGGACATAGCTCATTGTTTGTGATATAGAGCCTTAATGTGTAAAATTGATTTGTGCTGCAATTGTAATTGGCAAAGAGCCTTCATAAACATGTATCCATTTGATACGTATTGAGTTTAAAATGTCCATCGAGATAAGTAAAATCTAAAATTGACTTTGGTCTAACTTCAGTAATAACATTTTGAAGTGCAATTTTGTTTTGCACGAACCTTAGTCTTGATTCATTCTTAAAAGAGGTTATTGGCTTCTGCCTCAGGGAGATTGGTTTCTTTATAGTCTATTACTGTGGTGAAGAGTTATTTAGAGTAATCTTATACTATTCTTTTATTCCTGTTTGGCTGTTTGCGTGACCTGTGAATTTGAATATGCACTTTCACACTTTGTAAAGCATAAAAGTTAATTGTCTTGGATGAGACAAATTGAAAAGTAGTAGTTACATAAAAATATCTTAAGAAAACCTATAAATGACCACATATGGGAACCTTGATGAAGTTCTCCATTTTTCTCAATGGACTAATTCAAAAAGAGGGATGTAATTACATATTACAATGCATGTTAGGTACTTTCATGTCAGGGATGTAAATATTATAAAACATGATGTAAATACTAAATGAAGTGAGTTGTTGACTAACTTACTCTGTCTCTACTTAATTTTAACAATATGGTTTCCTCGTGTAGGTACTATCGTGTTCTTGGGGCGCCATCATTTACGCTGGTGGAATAATTATCAGAGATGTGGTTTAGGTATAGGGGATATATGTTTCCAAAAGCCTATGAGATCAGGAAGGAGATATTCCTCGAAAAATATGGGAGCTTCAATTTCTTGTTCAAATGCTGGGGAGAAGGATCAGGATCCGTATGTACCTCATAATTCCCAATTAGTTGATGCAAAATTGATTTATTGTGTCGCTCCTGCCATGGGTCATAACCAGGTATTTTGAACTGTGATTTACAATTATTTATGGATTTCCTTTAGAATATTGCTCATGGAAACTCGAGAAAGATCATTTATAATAGCAAGTTCTGGTCTTATATTGTCTCCTAAGATTGTTTCTCTTGTATTCCGCTAAGATATTTGTACTTTTTTTTTTGTTGTTTTCAGTTAGTATTGATTGAATTTGACAATATATATAGTCGCCACATTTTTAAGCGTGGATGACATTCCTAATACGTACAATGCATGAGGATTTTGTACCTTGTAATTGATTTTGAAGTTGGATATGCACCCGAAACTTATGTAGCATGGGTGCGGATACGGGACACGAGTACGACATGATACGGGTACGACAAATTAAAAATGTTGGTTACTGGTACAGGCTTGGGTACGATGAATAAAATATTATTATTTTTAATTAATAATATAATGCTAATAAAAAACAAGTTCAAATAGTCACATAACAAGAACCATAAGTATTATAACAAGATTGTTTTACCATTAAAGATCAACATTTTAGTAAGATTGTTTCCCTATAACAAAATCATTCCCAAGGACCATATGCATAACAAGATTGTTATAATTAAACATCATTAGATCATCAATAACACTAGCAAATCATAAAAACCATTAGTCCAAAACAAGACAAGAAAAGATTCATCTAAAAAAAGGGCACAAAACCACAATCCTAAAAGAAGGGCAACAATCATTTACAAAAAAAGTTGAATTAAATAAGCTGACACGTTTTTTGGAGTGTCGGGCAAGTATCTTGGGGTGTCCATCTGAGTGTCGGTATCTGGTAAGTACCCGGCACAGGTATGGGAGCCTAAATGAAGTACCCATGCTAGATAGCCCGAAACATGTGGGGCACTCAACGGACATGCTAGAATATGTTTGAGATATGGTATGTGTGTTTTTTTTTTGTTGGTATTTTAAGAAACAAAGGTGTAGATGTAAAAGATAAAGAAACCAAAGCTATGGATAAATAAGAAGAAGAAAATTGAAAAGAAATCATTGAACTCCGAAGTTTTGTAGATATGAACTTCTTGAGTTATTTATTGATTCTTGTTAGTGGGGAGTCGATTCAATGAATAATGAAAGCTAAAATTGTCTCTGGGTAAAATAGTATTGGGAGATTCAGTTGTCTAATTAACTGAGCAATTAGTTTAGGACAGGAAAATAGTATTGGGAGATTCATAGATTCAGTTAATTGGTTCTTCGTTGGATGATTTCTGTGTCATATTACACAGGAAAATCATATGCTGTCATGGTTCTTTGAATTTTCATTTTTAGTTGAATATGTTTGCTGATTGGTGTATATACTTTCATGTTCTTGGTTTCTTGTGGTTTTTCTTATAATCATGTAACTGAAATTCTTTACATTGGTACATTCCTTAGTTGAAGTTATGAACTTCCACTACGAACAGGAGTCACATCCGGAATCTCACTTTAGAGTTCCTGCAATTGTGAGTGCTCTTGAAAAGATGGAGTTGACTTCAAAGGTATAAAACCCCATTTTCCTTCATATAGGTTGCCATTCATTTATGTATAGCTTCTATCTTGTGCTTTCTGAATTGCACAAATCTAGTCTTTTATATATTACCAACTGGTTCAAAGAAGGTCACGAAATCATTTATTATTGTATATATTTATAATATTGATTGTATTGAGATAACAATAAGGTTACAAGAGAGGCCTACATATAGGCAACAACTTAAAATGGAAAATATTAAATTGCCCATAGGGCTTACATAATCACTGACCTAAGCAATGACCTAAGACCTAAATAGTAAATGACTATTCCATCCTCTAGCACTCCCCCTCAAACTGAAGGTGGTAATGAAAATTACAACCGAAGTTTGGAAAGGGATTACAACCGAAAAACAACTCTCAACTCTATTAGAAAGCAAAACTTCAACTCCAGGGTTGGCACGAATAACTCTCGGCTTCACTGAATGTGCCGGTAAGCAACTTGCGGCTGAACGATGATCTTTAAACAACAATCCAAACAAAAGCTTGTAGCAAATCTCGACCATACGGCAAAGAGGGGTTCTCGATTTCACGAAGACTTTCAGCAAGGGAACACTCTCAATCTCTCGAAAAAGATTGGCAAAATAGGACAAGATTCTTCTCGATCTCACAATACTGATCAGCAAGTGGATACTCTCAATCTCACAAAGAAGATTGGCGACAAACACTCTCAATCTTACAAGAAGATTGGCATAATATCACTATAACTTTGGCTTGGGGCACACCTCTACTAGTCAACTGAAGGTGGTAGTGAACATGAACACCGAAGTTTGGAAGAAAAGCCAAACAAGCCTTTGAAGACATAACAGATTTGGTTCTTGAGTTGTGTGAACAAATGGTTTAAGTTTCTCGATTACACAAAAAAAAATGGGCGAAAGAGGGTTTTGATTTCTGAAATTGAAAGCAAGCAGAACCAGATCTCTGAATCGAAACTAAATTGGAAAACAGAATTAAAAAGAAAACGCAACAAGCAAAAAAAAAAAAAAAAGACTATGAACAGTGCTGCGTGAACAGTAACTTCGATGAATAGGGCTGTGAGTAGTAGCTTTGATGAATAGTAACCCGATGAATTTCTAAATAATTAAAACTTATTATTAATCAGAATATGAGAAACCTTTATATTGGCTTTACATCCAACTAATTAAGGTATAAAAAAAAAAAAAAAAAAATCTTTCCTAATATTATCAAATCTCCCCAATCATATCTTCTCATATCTCAATATTATCTTCCTATATCTCAATCTTCCATATCTTCCAACACTCCCCCTCAAGTTGGCACACAGATACTTGTTGAAATGGCCAACTTGCACACAATTATGGAAGACAATTTTGTACCTAATTATCCTCTCTAAAAGTCCACCATGTAGACTGTTGCAGCGGCCCCTCTTAGGTAGTCTCTCGTCCACGTGCAACCTCTTCTTGGGTGGTCCACGTGTGGCTCCTCTTAGGTGGTCTCATCATACAAACATCCAAAGCTCCAAGATCATATGGAGAAATGTGAGATGTGCCCACGGAATTATCCATCGTATGACACATAAATAGAGGTAGTTGTTTTGTCTTCATCACTCCCTTTCAAGTTAAAGGAGGGGCTGTGTGTTCAAACACACCAATCCGTGCGGTGTAGTGGTCCCTCTTCGGGTGGTCTCGTCGCTCGTGTGATATAGAGGGCCCCCCTCCTCGGGGGTCTCGTCATCTGGTCCTGTCTCCTATGTTCTCCCCCTCAAACTGAAGGTGGGAGTGAATACGAATACCGAAGTTTGGAAGACTAAAGAACAAAACCCATTAAAGCCCAAAGCCAAACATGGCTTAAAAAAAACTGAAAATTTTAGAAAATTTGGAGGTATTCTGTAATTTCCAAATAAAAAATGGGATATATTTGTAAATTTCAGAAATTATGGGGCTGTTTTATAATTTTTGAAAAATTTTGGGACAATTTTATAATTTATTTAAAACCTTGAGACAAGTTAATTTTTGAAACATTTGGGGGCAGATCTGTAAATAAAATTTTGACCAATCAAGATCCTTGGTTCAAATGAATCCTGTCATATCGGATTATCTCTCCGCTTTGAATCTCTAAAAATCCCACGTCACTGTTGGTAACTTTGTTGAAAAAACAAAGGATCTCAAAGAGCCTCTTTCCACAGACTCTTCTCTCTCTAAACTTCCCTTTGAAAACAGAGGACCCTCTTTCTCTTTAACTCCATCTCTCTGTAAACATTCTCTGACCAAACAAAAAAGGATCGCGAAATGATAGAGTAAAGATTGCAACTGGCCTGAAAGGTTGAGTGCACTGCATGAGTCACCAAAGGTGGTCACGATGGAGGCAGGAGAGGTCTGGATGAAAGGTCCAACAAGTGGACTATTTCGGCAGCATATAGGCTTTCTTCCCCACCTTTTTTTTTGGTCGAAACTCTAACCCTCAGATTTGGGTTGACACAACAAAAGCAAAAAAAAAAAAAAAAGAAGCGAAAATGGAACTAGATCAGTGACCTGTTCTTAAATGGAGATCAAAAAATCTGTAAAAGCGGGAGTTCCGACGGGCAGCGGGCTGCCACCCGTCGGTAGGCGGAATAATGTGGAGAGCTTTATCCAGAATAGGGTTTGGCTTTGATACCATGTAAATATTCATAATATTGATTGTATTGAGATAACAATACGGTTACAAGAGAGGCCTACATATAGGCAACAATTTAAAATGGAAAATATTAAATCGCCCATAGGGCTTACATAATCAATGACCTAAGCAATGACCTAAGCCCTAAATACTAAATGACTATTCTATCCTCTAACAATTATTATTATTTTTTAATATGGGAATGTACTACAGTAAGAATTGAAATCATAATATATTTACGGCCCAATTTGGTTTGTGAATTTAGAGAAGAAAAAGGAAGAGTGAAGGAAAACTGTTGCCCTAGTGTTTCCCTCATGTTATCCTCTATCCTTAAATAACATTAGAAACTAGAATATAATTCAAAATAAATTTTGTAAAAGGGGAAAGAAAACAACTCACTAAATTTAAGATTTTCAATTTAGTTTTCACCATATGTTCATTTCCTTCCTATTTTTCTCATCGTTGCCCTCATTAGCCAAACGAAGAAAAGTGTTTTTCCTCAATATTTTCTTTCTTTTCCCTCACCAATCCATGAACCAAACAAAGCCTAAAGAAGAAAATTAGGGATGATTTTTCATATATATAATCAATGGTGTTTTGGAGAGAATTTTAATTGCTGCTGAGGTTTGAATTCTGCTTTAGATATTTGCTTCTCTAACTAGGTAGGTTGCCATTGAAGTGAAATGAATCTTCATATGTAGGCTCCAGCCTCATATCACTAATGACCGAATACAGTTGCTAACTTGCTACGCTGAGTAGTGTGGATTTTGAAAATCACTACGTTTTATGTATAGCCATTAAATTAACACCCTTCTTGGATATTCATCTCAGTACCCCGCTGCATCTAATCCTATTCTTCTAGACATCATCTGCCCTTTCGGCAATTTTCCTTTTATCATTATTTTTTTAAAACAAGTGTAAGTGAGGCCTTCATTCTTTTCTTTCGAGTTAGTCCGGTTTTTTGTTTTGTAAAGGGGATCTTGGAATCGAAATAAACACTACTGAAAACAATCAAGATAAAAGTGCACTTTCATGTAAGCTAGAGAGAGAGAGGTAGGTTAGTTCTTAGTAGTCAATGGGGGACAGAGAAGAGCCCAGTCTCTGCATGCGGAAATAAGGTTATGTTCATCAAGCCCTCCCCAAACGCGGAAGTAGTGATAGCCTCGCGCACTGGGCTGCTTTTTATAAGTGTTATTGCATAACTGAGATGATGCCAAGCGATAGAATTGTGTAATTGCATTTTTTGAGATTGTGTGATCTCTTGTACTTCTTTATTTAGTAAGAGATATTCTATCCCAGTTTCGTGGATGGGAGATTATTGAAGTTCAGAATTTTGGACCTGCTTCGGTGGATGATGTTGCAAGTGTTCATGCGAGAGCCTATGTCTCAGGGCTCCAAAAGGTAACCTTCACTCACCATTCTAGTTTCTTCAACCCCTCTACCTTTTTCGTCTTTCCATTATTGCCTTTCTTGTAAGTTTAAAATCCCAGTGTTGCATCAAATGCAAAGTGAGATAGTTTGATATTATAAAGGGTAAAATTGAAAAGTGTGTAGTTACGTACATTGACTTTTCAAACAGGGCTCTTAAAATGGGACGTCCTGAAATGGTATAAATGTCTCTTAAAAATGTTTATGTCATTGCCGAAATCAATCTGGTTTTTAGCTACATTTGATAGTTCCTTCCCTCAGTGTTCTTGTTCGTTTTGTAATTTGTAGGCAATGGATCGAGCGACCGAACAATGCATTATCTTCATCGATGGCTCTGGACCCACTTATGCAACTCCCACTGTGAGTGCAGTACTTTAAAAGTGACAGTTTTCTCTTTTCTTCTTGTGTTTTTAATTATCGAAATAACTTTTGATAATTATGCCTTTTGTTGTTTACTAGGTCTGCTATTTGTGCATCAGTCTTTGACTTGACGTTGTTAATGGTGCAGACATTCCAAGAGTCACTACTTGCAGCTGGAGCTGGAATTTCGTTGGTTGACTCAGTGGTGATGTCTCAATCTAACAGCTAGTTGCTTCATTATTACATTTGCGGGTGGCAATTTTTGGCACGACACCATATACACGAGTCAAACATGACAGAGTTAGTGGGCCTGGCTTTAGCTTATACAGGTTTGTGTCATAAACCGGTCAACCCGATTGTTTAATCGTGTCGTGTCAACCCATTTTGCGTCAATCTACATAACCCAACTATGGAACGTTGTATCATCATAGATTTGTGTAATTCTTTTTATATTCATTAGATTAATAAATAAATTTTCACATGTTTAATTTATTAGTATTTCTTCTATAAACTTTTTTCTTTATAAGTAAATTAATTTCAAGTCATGCACATATGTACTTAGTCTATGGTGTATAAATGCATTATGCATCAGATAAACAGGTTAACCCTGTCCCATTAATGGGGTCATAGGTTTAAATTTGTTATGCTTAATATAACTTGTTTACCTAAACGGGTGATCGTGTCTTCTTCTGGTTGACCCAAATAGTCGAGTACCACAAATACTTTCCGACCCAACCTGGCCACCACCCTTTCATCTCCACCGCTTGGATCCATGTCACTTTCCAAATTTGAGTTTTAGGTGTTATATTCGCAATAATGACCATGTTGCCTAGATGTTGATTATTAGATTGCAAGTTGGTTAAGCTTCTGCTTGAATTATATCAGCCTTGTATTTGTCTTTGCAATATTTCAGGTAGCAGCATCACAAATTAGCCAGGACCCTCCCATGGGTTTCGCTTTAATACGACCGCCAGGTCATCATGCTGTTCCAAAGGGTCCAATGGGATTTTGTGTTTTTGGAAATGTGGCCATTGCAGCTCACTATGCTCAACGTGTACATGGACTAAAGCGTGTTTTTATCATTGATTTTGACGTTCATCACGGAAATGGAACCAACGATGCTTTTTATGACGACCCATATATATTCTTTCTTTCAACTCACCAAGTAAGCCATGATTTGGTTTTAGCGACTATCTTTTTAGCCAACTGATGTCAATTCCTTACCCTTTTCCCCATCATAATTTCAATTTTATAAGCACGTAAATTAAGAATTTAAAAATGAAGCATCTGAGAATATGGATACAAGATTCGAGATTATAGACATATCATCCTGATAGTACTTCTAACTTCTAAGCATCTAGCAATGCCGTCACAATAGATATACAGAAGGCCAAGGTTTAGAGTAGATGGCAGGCAAAACTCAACTCAATTTTTTTCCGTGTTCCAAATTTTTGGCGTCATCTATGTGAATCCTTTTTTCCATTGCGCTCATTCTAAAACCCTATGTTAGATGGACTAAGGTGCATGTACTCGTCTAAGGGTCCCAATTTCATAGTTATTTTAGGACACGGTGACACGACCATGAGTGTATATTTTTCTTAAATGTCTAAAATAGAATAGTGTTCTTACGTAAAATAAAAGTTCAACATGAGCATTGCATCCATTTTGAAGGAATTTTGGGCACGTCCGAGTGTTGAGTACCCAACATAGGTAATTCAACCTATTAAGAGGTGTCCATGTAACGGAGCTAAAGTCATAAAGGTCAAACAATGCACGTGTTGTCAAGTCTTTTTTAATTAGTTGTACCAATGTCAATTTTGGTGTTCCGCAGCCCCTAAGATTACCCTCAATGTAAATACTATCACTCTTCTTACCGGTTTTGGTTAATGATTCACGTTGTTCATGTCAAATTCATCTCAAAGTTTTTTTAAGGATTTGCCTATCAACGTGTTGTGCCTGTGCCGGGCTTCATTGATGGCATATCATTGGCGTTTTATTTGGAGTTGATGTCAGCTTTGTTCGGAAAAGTCCTTTATTTTGGATCAGGTTAAACCAGCTTGCTCCAAATTAACTCCTACGGACCATGTAAAAATATTATGTTAACCGATACCTACGACCCATTCGTAATGTTGCGGTTTTCTTTTTCTTTTCTTTTTTTTTTTTATAAAAAATAAAAAATAAAAAAAAAAGGAAAACTGAATTTGTTTGGAAATGGTTACTGTTTTTCCATTTTTGATAACGAAAACTGGAAATTTGTTTGGTTATCTTTTCTGTTTTTCTTTTTCTTTTCTTTTTTTGATTGAGAAGGACAAGATTGGGCCAGAATTGAGAACAGAAAAAAGAGGTTTTCTGTTTTCAGTTTTCGATTCTATAATTGAAAACAAAACTAGTTTCCGTTTTCGGAATTTCGGAAACTGTAAACTGAAAAAGTTTCCATACGAGCCCTTAGGTTTCCCAAGTGCCTGGTTCATTTCAAAGTTTTAAATTAGTTGTCAGCTTAAGCAATCTTCTTTTTTCTCTCCTTTTTTTTTTATTTATTTTTTATTTATTTTTATATTATTTCCACGAGCCTGACGACTTCCAAGTGATGACGTCCGACACAAAGGATGAATGAAGGTAACAGAAAAAGACAAATTGTTCATAATCATACTAGAGAAAAGATTTTAAGTTTTTGAAAGTTTCAGAAGTAGATTGGAGTAGAACAGAAACTGCTATAATAACTGCAAATATTCTGCTAATAAAACAGAGTGAAGAAACTTAGTTATCAAGAAAAAAACGTTGGCATTGATAAGCTTATTATAGATATTGATATCAAATCGTGAATCAATTTGCCAAAATTACAAATCGTGAATCGTAATATTCACTTTTTTTAGAAAATAATTTCTACTAAATATATGTATACTGCATACATAAAATAAAATTTAATACAAGTTCATGAAATATCATGACTCAAAATGTTGAAAGTTTTCACAACGTAAAACTTCAAAGTTGAAAAATATGGATCATGAATAGAGTTGAATTGTGAATCGTATCAAGTTGGATGAAACTCGAGTGAATCGAACCGATTCTAACAACCATGATTGTAGTTTCTGTTCTGGCAATAAAAGAATTTATTTTTGTTGACTGACGTTGAGGACACCTTTTAGCTATTCATATTTGAATGTAACTTTCCTTTACAGGACGGAAGCTACCCTGGTACTGGTAAAATTGATGAGATAGGTCTTGGAAAAGGTGAAGGAACGACACTAAATCTGCCTTTACCAGGGGGTTCAGGTGATACGGCCATGAGAACTGTATTTTGAAGAAGTAATTGTACCATGTGCCCAGAGGTTCAAACCGGATATTATTCTTGTATCAGCAGGGTGAGTTGCTTGCCCCCCTGAAAATACAAAAACTGATGAAGAACTCGTTTATTGTATTATGCATTCCATGACAATGCAAGCATTCTTGTTTTTTGTAGCATTTGTTTGTTGAATGAGTGCTTGTGTTTGTTGCTAGTATGTTACCATTATATGAGATGTTTTTTTTATTCAAACAATAGCTTTATCCTAAATAAAACTTTCAAGCATTCCATAGGATTTGGAGAAGGAAAAATCAAAGAAAAAGAAAACAACAGTAATTTGATTTTAAGGGCCACTAGGGAAGGCTCAGAACCGGTTTTGTGGTTCATAAGTAAATTGGTTCTATCTTTCGATATGTTTGGTAGATTCATTTTACTGCCTTGAAGCGTGTCCGATCTTTTATTACTCTTAAAATAGGTACTTTGTCAAACGATGTTTCCATAAAAACCATATAGAAAATGTGAATGGAATTGAACCTCATCCTATCTTATGCCTTCCCAAACAGGCGCTTAAATTTGCTTTATTGTTGGTTCTAGTCCGGATATTTGGAGAGAAATCTCAAATAGTTAAATTATTATTTAACTTGTTTTCATATCATAGCAATAACATATAACGTCTAAGCTCTAGAAATTCATTCCTATTTGCCTTTCAACTGTGTTGAAGCTTGATATACATTGTTGGGCCCATTCTCTAACAGCTTAAGCTTTTGGAGTAGTTGGTAACTTAACATGGTATCAGAGCCTTGTTTGTGGGAGGTCTTAGGTTCGACTCTCCATCCCCGCTTTGTTGTGCATATTTGCACTCTGTTATTTGTCTCCACTGTGATAAAGTTTGGTTTGTTTGCTCTCCACGTGCAAGTCGGAGCGTTGCACGTGAGTGAGGGTGTTGAAGCTTGATATACATTATTGGACTCATTCTCTAACATCTTTTGCTTTTGGAGTAGTTGATAGCTTAACAAACTGCAAATATTTTTTCCAGTTATGATGGACATGTATTGGATCCGCTTGCCAGTCTGCAATTTACAACGGGAACGTACTACATGCTCGCATCTAATATCAAACAACTCGCCAAGGATCTATGTGGGGGCCGCTGTGTGTTTTTCTTGGAAGGAGGATACAATCTCAATTCTCTTTCACATTCAGTTGCAGACTCATTCCGAGCATTTCTTGGTGAACCGAGCTTGGCGTCCGAGTTTGATAACCGTGCAATCTTGTATGATGAACCATCGACGAAGGTAATGGATGCAATTCAGAGAATCAAACACATACATTGCCTGTGAATATCTATAGACTATGTGGATTGTGTCTAAAATGTTATTTGAGCTACGTGATCTATTTATATGTTTGTAGATGAAACAGTTTTGAATAGATATCATTGCCTTTTCTGATGTCATAGTAATAGCTTTGATGTGAATTCTTGACAGTAATGAAAGTGTTTGTATGAATAACATATGTACACAATCTCTTTGGTATGATTTGTTACACAAATAAAATTGTATCATGAGCGTTTGCTTTTTAAATACATTAAAAGCATTTGAGTTCACATTTTACTTCAGGCATTTAGAAAAATTGGCACTATATACTGTTTGATTGGTGGATGTTAATGAATGTATTTGGATGTGATTTTTTGAGAGTTATATTATAGTTGAGAGTATTTTGTTTTATTATTTTTTTTCTCTTAGGATATTAATTGTTAGTTAGTGGGTCTATTTGTAATATTTTATTTCTCCTTCTTATTGTTAATATAAAAGGGGTTAGATAATTTGTCTAATCCTAAGCTTCCAATTAATTATTTCTTCATGGTATCAGAGCTATGGTTTCTCCACCAACCCTAACCACCTTCGGCAGGCCTTACACCACCACACCCCACCACACCTGTCTTCGTCGCATCTCATCCCACGACACCAACCCTTGCCGCTGCCAACCACACACCCACAGGCCTCGCTACAGCCAACCGCACTCCCACAACCCTCGTCGCAGCCAACCCCATTCCCACAGCCCTCATCGCAGCCCTTGGGCTTCTCCCTGACCCGCGCAACCCCTACCCAACACTCCTCACTCCTTCGCCACCTCTCATCATAACCTTAGATTAAATCAGATTGTTGTTTTGTTTCTTCTTTCTTTTTCAACTATTATTAGGTCCTTTTATTGACCCTTGATCTAATATTTTAAAGATTTGGTGACTTCCCATCTTCTCCATTTTCGTTCATCTTGTTGGGTTTTCCATTCCTATCTGGCACAATGGTAGACCTAAGCAAACCGGAAGCCTCTACACCAACCACAATTCATACAGTGGTTGCTCCTATGTATCCCAATCTTAAGATTATTCACACGCCCTTCGATGACCAAAATTATCTGAAGTGGTCACATGAAGTGGAACTGTATCTGAAGGCACGTGGGAAGATGGACCACCTTGATGGGCGTGTGACCGCCCTTATTTCTACGGATCCCGGCTATGATAAGTGGGAGATTGAGAACTCCGTTATCATGGCATGGCTTATTAATTCGATGGTCCCTGAAATTGGTGAGAATTTTTGTTGCATGAACACTGTTAAGGCGCTTTGGGACACATCTACTTTTTCTCGACTGGGGAATTATGCACAAGAGTTTGGGTTGCTTTGTTCCATTGACCGTTCAGAATAAGGTGACATGACTGTCATAAAATATTTTCAATTTCTTACCACCAGTTGGCATCGTGTTGATCATCTTCAAGCCTATCAGCTTGTGTGTGTTATTGATGATGGGGGATATCGGAAACTACTAGAGAAGCAGAGGGTCTTTAAATTCCTTCAGGGACTTCATCCTGATTATGATGCAGTTCGTAGTCGGGTACTTGGGATGGATACTCTTCCCACCTTTCAGGAGGCCTTTGCTAATATCCAGAATGAGGAGAGCCGTCGTTCTGTTATGCTTCCTTCTGCACCTACCGAGAGATCTGCTTTAGTTTCTGTTCTACTTAGAGATGGGTCCCAGCAGCCGGCTTCTTCTGATCAACCTGTTGTGATTTTTGACTACTGTTTTAAGCCCCATCATACTCCACACTCTAGCCAATTCCTGGAGCCTCTATAGCAAACCACCTGGTGGTCGGGGAGGTCGAGGTGGAGGTCGTTCTGGCGGCCGTGCAGAGGCTGCCCGTGCGCATCACTCTGCCTTTCTTAAGCCTACTACTCGGGTTTCTAGTGGTCCTACTCCTCCTTTTGATGCTAGCCCCAACTCCTTGTTTGTCACCGAATTTGAGACTCTCAAACAACTGATGGTCCAGTGTGTTACTCTGACATTGACTAGCTCCTCCTCATCCTCTGCACAGTCAGGTAATGTTGTTACATTGCCAAGAGCATTTCTTTCTCATGTCTCATCTCCTTGGATTATTGATTTCGGTGCCTCTGAACTACTCCCTCTCTACCCTTGAGTTCTATGTTACATGTTCGTAGTTTTTCTCACAATCTTTTATCTTTTGAGTCGTATTACTCGAGATTTAAACTGCTGTGTAACCTTTTATCTTTCTCGTTGTGTGTTTCATGATCTTATCACGAGGTGGACGATTGCCAATGGTCGAGGGGAGCATGGTCTTTACATCCTTGATGAAGGAGAGAAGTTCGCTTATCAGACCGTAGTTATAAAGAATAAAGCTAAAGACCTACACCTTTGACATAGGAGATTAGGACATCCTTCTTTTTCTTTACTTAGGCATATGTTTCATACTTTTGTAGCAAATATTGGTATTTTGAATTTTTTTTGTGACACCTGTGAGTTTGAGAAACATTTTCGAGCTTCTTATGCTCCTAGTGCTAATAAAAGTTCAGCTCCATTTTCTTTAATTCATATTGATGTTGTGACACCCGTACCCGCAGAATTACGTTAATCATATTTAGCATGCATTAATAATAATTAATGATGTTTGTGGTGATATAAGTCACATGCAAGAGGTGGGTTTAGCCCACTAAGTTGATTATGGGTGTCCAGTTGGGAACCCAGTTAAGGCTAATGTGGCAGTTCCAAATTGGAACATGTGTTGATGGGGCCTAGTTGTGATGGGACAGTAATGAGAATTGTATTTATGTGCCTAAATGTTTTATTCAGGCTGATGTGATATTAACATTTTATTGTTTTAATAACATGGTTATTAGAGACCACTTTTGTGGTAAGTTTGGGATAACTTGGTGAGAGCAAATTGAACACGTTGCATAAGTAGTAGGTTAATTAGCAACTTCATAATATTATATGAGACCACTTATGGGACCCATATGTGATGTAAACAAATACCCATTTAAGTTTGGAATAGTTTTAATACAGTTTCATAATTGATAGGGGTATAATTGTAACAAACCAAAACTTGGGGTAGGTAAACATAAAATCACCTAATTGTAATTGCTTGGCACGTGGGTGGTCACTCATGACTCCATCTTCATCCTTGTGTTTTTTTTCTTTCTTTTTTTACATTTTATATTAGATACAGAAAATACAGATACATTCGAGAATTATGACGAAAACTCCGCTAAGCTTTCGACGTCAATCGATGCGCCGCTTGACGTTCAATTTTAATTCTGATTACATATTCGGACTCCTGGAGGTGAGTCTAACGTTTTGGTACCAATTTTATTAAGTTCGGTGACAGTTTTTTCGCGACTCATTTTGGGGTGATAGCTTATAATTTGTAGATTTTGTGAGGAGCATTAATCTCAAGTTTAGGGACGAATTCTACAAGGTGAGTGACATTAATTATGATATATGAATGATTCCATGTTTGGGTTCATTTGGGATTTAAAAGCATGTTAAATTTGCTTAATAAAGCTTATTAGTTTATAAATGGCCAAAATTCATATGATTTAATTAGGCCCAATTTGATTGTAAAAGCATAGTGTAATGAATTATTTGAGCATGTTGAGTTGCCTATTTGAGTCAATGGAATTGTTAGTTCTATACCACCATGAGTTAATTGATGTGGTGACGACCACGGGTGCCAGAGAGGCCTCGTGGGCTTGGGGAGTGGAGCCGTGGGCTAGTTAATTGATAGTGGTGGAAGTGAATTAGTAATTGGCGGAGACGATAGTTGGTTGTAATGAGATGAAATTGAGTATGTTTATTATCCATGAGCAAAATTAGTGTTATTCACAAGCATATAACATATATATTATAGTGGTTATTGAATAACCATTGTAGGTGTTCAAGGAGAAGCTCAGAAGGAAGAAAATGGAATTGGTGAGTATTCGTGGACGTGGAATTGTAATTGAATTCTTGTGTTTATGGACTTATGTTCAATAAGTAAAATTAGTGGAATATTGTAAACGGTTGTTTATTCAGAATTGTGTAGTAAGGGTAGCAGCTTAAATTCTTGTACTATAGGAGACGGATTATATTGGTTTATTTTGGTTGTACTTTTTGTACCTTGCTTAGTTGGATTGGGGCGATGAACTCGGAGTTTCTACTCGATGGGTTTGAAATAAATTAATTACAGATAATACTTCTAATTAGGAGTGGGGGTAGCTTTGGGGACCCTTTGACCCACAAAAATGTTATTTTTGAAAATGAATTTTGTTAAGGTGAGTTTGTGTGTATGTGTGTGTGTGAAGGTGAGTTTGTGTGTGTGTGTGTTCAAACCTAGTGTATTGAGTTCTTTGGTCAAAACTTTTATTATTGTGATTTCCGCAACTTTAATAACTTGAGACGAACCTTGGTAGCGTGGCACGTGTCCTAGGATCATTTGGGTGATTCTCGGGCGTGACATTTAGTGGTATCAGAGCAATATGCTAGAAACTTGGGTACGAGAGACGACGACGACTTGAGAATGACATGCACATTACAATGTGGAGTTGTATATAGAAAAGCATATATGCATGAGATAAAATTGACATAACATATAATTGTATGTCAAATGATAATATGACGTGTGTTGCATGATATTAGCATGTGCATCATATTGCATGTTTCTATCTACATTATAAAATATAAGGGAATGAGGAGATGTTAGTTTGAGTTGGGATGAGTTGTCGGATTCGACGATAAGAATGAGTTTGTTTGGTCTGTTGATCACATTTGAGGCAGATTGAAATGGTGAAGAAAAAAATAAATTAGGTTGTGAAAACCGTGAATTTCGAGTTAATGATTGAATGGGTATAGGGGATGGTACCTCTGTGGAAGTTAATGGTGTTATGTGAGGGTATTACTCCAGAATATATTGTGGGTATTTGTTATTAGAATAAATTAAATGTGGGATATCAGGTATTGCTAGAACTTCTAATTTTTGAAATTGACTGGGATTTGTACAAGTATTCTTTTCTGGGAGATTTGGGTTGTGTTATGAATACTTGACGTTTAAGAATGGTTATGGGGAAAAGATGATGATAAGCTATATATCAAGTCTTTTGGGTATGGATAATCTTCCATGTATTGTGTATGTGATTGAGTATTCTTATATACATGGATATTTGCTTTTATTTTTCCGACAATGGTTCGGGTTCGGGTTCGGGTTCAGGATTTCTTTATTACGGAGGGTCTTCTTATTATTTTTTGATTCTTTTGTATGGGAATTGTGGTATTGGGTATTGCGATTTTCTCATGGTATATGTATTATAGGCGTTATGGGTATTTATGTTGTCACTGCTACTTATGGTGGGTTTTCTTATTATCTCCTGATTCTCTGATGAGGGGTATGATTATGGTAGTTTGGCTTCCTAAAAGGTTGGTCTTGTGAGTATGGTATTAGGGGCACCTGTTATGTGGTTGCTATTTATTTGGCTTATTTATGTAGAGATTTGTATCCTTATTTTGTTTAGGGGTATTCACCGAACTCAGGATATTCTTGAGATTGGGTTTTATGTGGGATTTGCTAGGATATCTGGAAAATGGAGAACTTATACGTTTGTTCGTATTATATGAATTTGTTGGGGAATCTCTCAATCATATAATTAATTTTTATTGGGTATGAGGAATCTCTCAACCCTGTTACAGTATTGTATTGGCTGGTTGTTCTTATTGGGTTTGAGGAATCTCTCGGCCCTATTACGTCATATTAATGTTTGTCAGTGGTTTGGGTAAGGTTGGGATCAATTGAGGAAAATTGAATAATTGTATATTCGATATATCAATTTAAACTAAGTGTTGGATAGAAATTGTGTTATAATTGATTATAATGGGAAAAGATGTGGGAATGCGTGTATGGATGAAAAGGAATTGATTAACCTTAAGATTAAGGGCGAGGATTAGCTTCAACAAGGACCGAATGGATATATTATAGGAGAGTGATAGAAAAGTTATATTTGGAACCAAATATGGTTACAATGGATTACCTAGATGATGTTGAGATTTATTTTTAAGGTTTGGAATAGTGGGTTTAAGTTGTAGAATTGTAGTGAAGCAGATGATTCATACAAGTAAGAAGGAGCATTATGAGAAGGTGAAATTTTAAAGTTGTATATTTGAAGGGAAAAATAAACATTCTCTTTTATAAGCGTGGAAAAGTAATTTTGGACATGGAGGTGAGTACATCAGAATGGTTACCTTGACTTTATTGATTCTAATTATGTTGAAGAATTTTTAGGAAATTTTAGAATTCATTTTCAAGTGATTTTATATATTTGAAAAAAAAAAAAGCTTTAAAGTTTTCATTCGAGTGGGAAGTTGCAATAAATGTTTGAGGATGTATCAAATAGGTTTGGGAGTTGTATTGTCATTGATAGGATATGTTTAACATTCCTGACACATTGATTTCTGCTTGAACGATTGGGTTTTCATGGACAAAATATGGACAAAGTTATGTGGTTTGTTGGTGGACTTTTGGAATTTCAACCGTTAAAATGTCTGAAACTTGGTCTACGAAGCTCGAAAGGCATGTCATTTTGCCATTGAATTGCTTATTCAAATTATTTATTTTGGTGTGCGGTTTGAATTTTTTTTATATTTTCAGATGACTATTCTACCCTCTGAGTTTATTAAATGCAAAAGTTTTAAAAGAATTTAAAACAAAAAGTTTAAACTCGTCGTGATAGGTTGAGGCATGACTATATGGTAATGTTTGATTGATTGAATGAACTGACGATGTATACTGATGAGTTCCATAATTCAAAGAGGTTAGAGTTGAATTGGGTAGATTCAGAAATTTCATAAATGAGAAGTATTTCATAGGATTTGACTTTTGGAAGTTTGATATGAATTGTAATTTTGGGGATAGTGGTATTATGATTAGTTGAATTTGTGGAAATTAGGTTGTGGAGAATATCTTGGATTTTCAAGTAAGAAATGAATAAACTCATCGGAAGGAAGGTTTCATTGTTAGGAATATCACAAGAACGATAAATAATAGCAATTAGAGAAATGAAATTTATTTGTTTAGTGCTCTGAGGGAGTACTTGGATAATTGTGGTATAACCTATGCCAGAAAGGCAAAAGAGTGAGACTGGATGATAAGTGGGTCATTACTGTAAAGTTGTAAATAATGGTTAATTAAAGGAAGACTGGGAAAGTTGGGTCTCTAGAATCTTGGTGGTAAGAAACTCTTATTTTGTTTGAGGGAAAAAGAATTTGGTAATAAGAAGATAAGTTGTTGGAAATAAGTTTGAAGTCTAGAAATCTTTTGTGAAGTTCTTAAAATATGACGGAGATTGTTCGGTTATGAAACAACTACAATTGTAGTGTTTAATTGTGGGGATTTTGATTGAATTTAAAAAAAAAAAAAATTCTAAAGTGAAAGGTTGGGGGAAACATTGAGCATTTGGATATGGTAAGTTAAGAAATTGTGATGTTGATAGAGTTGTCTAGGGCATTGTCTCAAATAGGACTTGATCTTTGATGTAGGAATTGAAAGTGAAGAACGACATGAGAGATTTGAAGGTTAGAGAATTTAAATGGACAATGTTTCAAAAAACATAAAATGGATGCATAATGGCAACTGTGGTTAGTTGATACTTGTAATAGAAGTGATAGTTTTGGGATCCGTCTCACAAAGAGTTCTGGGGATTTTTGAAAAATTGAATTATGCAATACATCGGAATATATGTGGAAACGCCAAAGAGTACTAATGGCAGAGCGAGTTGAAATTTGAGTTGTTAAAAAAAATCCAGAATTGTTTATGTTTGAAAGGAAAGGGTTCGATATTACCAAAAATGGATCGGGAGTATCAAAGTGATAACTTGTTAAGGGTAAGAAACTGATAAGAATTCTTGGAATGGCATATGTGATTGCCATAGCTTCACTGCTTCTATAGCTATTTCAAGTAAATAAGAATGAATGCTATGAGCAGAAAGAATTATGGGGTTGGAATTGCGATTGAACGGGTAACTGAAATCTTAAAGGAAAAAAAAATATGCTGGATTTCAAGTGTGAATAGAAATTGCATATAATGCTGATAAAATTGATAATTAATGTCAATTGATGGTTAAAGTATTTAAATTGCGTCTTACGAGGCATTAGAGGGTATTTAAGACCCTTGATATGTTCAAGACAAGAGTGAAAACAAGTATTGCTCAGACTGTAAATTTTTGGTATGAATTGAGATGATGGGTTGATCAGTGGATATTATATGTCTGTGTACTGATTGTTGGGTTTGTGCCTTCAAACCATTACTTTATATATGAGACATTGACATTTTAATATATGGATATCAGCTTTACATTTAGTTATGAATGTTTCTTTCATGAGATGATTGTTATCCTTAAGTATCATAGTAAGTAATGCGTGTATGTATGAGATACATACAAGTGAGATACGAATTACTATTCTTTGTTACTTAGAAACTGTCACAGTGGATGATGAGGCTGGATATCTCATCAGGTTTACACTGTAGCATGATTAACTACCATTGGATGGAGTGATTAATCTCAATCACTAGAGTGTAACTCTTAGTTAATATGCTAGTGCTTATAGTGCATTGACGGACCTGAGCTTTCCTATTGACACTCAAGACTTTCAATCAGTCGATAGGAACTCATAACTTATATAAGGTACGTGTTCTCAATCTTGAGACGATTATGAACACAGACTGTGGATATGACTGTTTTGACTTACCAATCAGTGAGGTCTATTGAAGATCAACACCTGGGTATCTTGGGTATGTCATGTTCATAGGGTTGTGAACATATATTGTCAAGATAGAATCTACCCTCTGATTCAGAGTAAGTATTCCCTTGAGAATGTCACCAAGTCGATTACTGAGTACTGCAGTCTTGTTGATAAGAGTTATCAACACGTTTGGTAATCATGAGAGGTGAATGAGACTCAAGGAATACAAGAAGTAATCGTGATTCAGGTTGACAGTGACAATTATCCGACTACCTGAATATGATTACGAATGCTGAAGGTAAAGGGACATTAGTACAACATACAAGTCTAGTTATCGCTTCGGATATGTTCTTTTGCGTTGGAGTTCAGTTATCGTTTTATAGTGGAGTAAACGTTAACTGACCAGTTAGTTAGTTTGCTGGTCAAAGAGTTTGGTCACGGTAATTAACAAACTGGTCTGAGCCAACAATAAAGAGCCTAGGAGGTCCCACTCTTAGCTCCACCAGGATACTTGGACAGACACATGAGGGAGTTGTCAAGACAAGTTCGATCGATTGAAGTATGTTCGATTGATTGAAGTCTTGGCAGTCTCGATCGATCGAGAATTGTTAGATCGATCGATTAAAGATCTTCGATCGCTCGAAGTCTAGGTCGGTTCTGGGAATCTATAAATAGGGCAGCTGCGTTATGGAAAATGGGGTTCGTCTTTTTTATTAACCAGACGCTGCAGAAACTGTTTTAGTCTTCCTAAACCTTCCTATCCTCTATACTAGAGATCCCACCATCTCTAGTCTTTCCGGCAGGCATCAGCAGGAGACATAAGGTTGAAGACAACCTAGTAGAGGCTGCTGCATCACCAAGGTTGAAGATATCAGAATTGGGTTCAAGACACAAAGGTATAATCTTGTCCCCTCTTGTGCGCATCTATAGAATTAGCGAGTAGTAGATCCAGGCATACCAATCAGTTATTATAACTTAACTTTTTTGCTGTGCGTTTAAAATAATTTCAAACCGGTTTTCCCTACAATTGGTATCAAAGCCACGCTTGTTTGGATCTATAGATGCGTTTTGGAACCCTAGATTTGCATGTTGATTTTAGAACTATTTTCGAAACGGCATTGTCAGAGATCTGTTTCTGCAGTGTTATCGCAGCAGAATACAAATCTGTGATTGCATAGGATGCAAGGCGGGTTCAATCGATCGAACATGTTTTGATCGATCGAACATCCTCTGTACTCAATCAATCGAATAGGTTTCGATCGATCGAAACCTTCTGGTGTTCGATCGATCGAATGAAGTTAGATCGATCGAGATAGATTCTTTGTCAGGTTCTCTGTTTCACAGTTTTAAAGTGTTTTGAAATTAAAAACTTTAATTTTAAAGTATTCCGTAAAATTTTTAAATCATTCTGTGAAATAGAATGTTCAAGCGATTGAACAGTTTTCAATCGATCGATGGTTCGAGCGATCGAACGGTCTTCGATCGATCGAACAGTGACAAAGAAGAGAGATGCTGTTTTAAGTTCTAATTCAGTGCGTAAAGGGTTTATACACTGTGTAAATCAATTAGGGGTAGTTAGATATATTTTTTATATATGTGTGGATGCATGTACGACTAACTCTTTTGCAGCAAGTTTAGCCGCTATCTCCCATTGCACCAAGATCTATTTAAATTTTGGTATTTGAATGTTTTGAGATTGGTGTATATCTTGTTTTATTATTGGTTTGGTTTCAAGGCATATGTAAAGGGCGGTGCGACTTCAATCCTACGAAAAGGAAAGTCGCACCGGTTTCCCTAGCCTTTTTTTATTTTATTGTTGCTGTTGTAATTTCTATTTCTAGATAAATTGTAAGCTTCGAAAGAAGCATAGGACCAATGTAATAGAATTAGAAAATCCATGAAGATGGAGCAAGGAGCCGTTGTCCATGAAGATGGAGCCGGAGGCGATCAAACCAAGAAGAGGTGGTTCTATGGAGATAGAGCCATGGGAGATAGAGGCATTGTTTGGATGCCTATATTTCATTTTAGTTTTTTGTTTTATGTGCTTGTTTTTTGGTTGGCATTTAATGATATTGTTACTACTCGCATGCACTTAAAACAAGTTTTCTAAAATAAAATTCAAAAACCGTTTTTAACGCATTAGTAAACATTGGATGTTTATGGGTAATGTGTAAAACTAATTTTTTTTTCTAAAAAGCAAAATCCTTTATTTCTAAATCTAGTTGGAGAGGGTCTTATTAATAACACCCACGATCTTCCATTAACGGTTCATTGTAAGATGAGTAGTGCATTCTGTGACACCTCGCCAGGGGTGATCATTCCATACGGAGGGTGCATTACTCATTGGTTACTAGATGTGAACTTCCTTTGATTGGATCAATCAGACGTGTTAGAGGGTGACCACCACACGGAGGCGCTACTTGAGACGGTTGTGATTGGATCCTAGTTAATGGTACACACTAGCTGAGCTATGGATAAGGGATCCCACACGGGGCATTATTCAGAAACTTAGAGATCAAAAGGGATCGGGAGTCATAAATTATTTTGCAAGAGTTGCATAGCGGACAAGTCTTGATTAATCGAAAAATCGAAAATTGACCACCACACGGAGGGTTTACTATTTTGTTTCGATATTTCGGCGACTTTGTTTTAAAATAAGAGTTTTAAGGATTCTTTTATTTCAAACTGTCAAATCTGTTATTCATATTTATTTTGTCTTTTGATTTTTACAGTAAATCATAATGTCTGGATCTACATTTAGTCCACTTGCCACCATACTCACTCAAAATAAGTTAACTGGAACTAACTATACTGAATGGAAACGAAACCTTGACATTGTATTAACTGCAGAGGATCACATATATGTCCTTACCACCCCATGCCCCGAAGAACCCGCGGCAAATGCTTCGGCATTTGCCAGACGCGAGTTCGATAAATGGAAGAAGTCGAATGGAATGGCTCGTTGCTACATTCTAGCCACAATGGCTGGTGTGTTGCAACACCAATTCCAGTCGAACAATTCTGCCAGTGACATTATCGAATCCCTGAAGAAGATGTTCGGAGAGCATGGCAGGCCTGCTAGACAGGTAGCTATGCAGAAGATAATGAGTGCTAAGATGTCGGAAGGGACTCCAGTCAAAGAACATGTTTTAAAAATGATTGGTTATTTAAACGAGCTGGAGACCCTAGGTGCCAACATCGATGCACAGACCCAAGTTGATATGATCCTGAATACGCTGTCACCATCATTCGCTCAATTTAAACTGAATTATAATATGAATAAATGGATTTTTCAATGAGCGAATTGATGAGTTCTCTTTTGGCGGCAGAAGGGGTAATCAAACCTGTGGGCAACGTTCTGAACGTTGAGAAAAGCGCTTCCTCTTCTTGATCTACACCGAAAGGAAAGAAAGGGAAGAAGAAGGCTGGCACTGGTGGTCCAAGTGTTGGACCGGTCCCTAAGATTGCAAAATCTAAGGGAAAAGGTAAGGGCAAAGGGAAGGTGGGTGGCCAAGGCAAAGGAAAGTGTTTCCAATGCGGTGAGAAGGGCCACTGGAAGAGGAACTGTCCAGAATTCTTAGCTACAAGAGTTCAAAGTATGATTGAATCACTTGTGATTGAAGTAAGTTTTATTACGGATACTTCAAACACTTGGTGCATTGATTCTGGTGCGACTAACCATATTTGTAATTCATTGCAGGGGTTCAGATCAATCAGGAAATGCAGTGATGGGGAGATCGTGCTTACTCTAGGTTCTAGCGCAACCATATCTGCGGTTGTTATAGGAGTCGTAGCTTTAGAATTTCTAGACAATAAAGTTTTGATTTTATCAGATGTACTTTATGTCCCTTTAATGAGACGTAATTTAATTTTAGTTTCTAATTTAACGAATAATGGTTATTCCTTTCATTTTGGAACTGAAGTTGTTATTAAAAGAAATAGTTCTTTTATATGTTCTGGTGTTAAATCAAATGGTTTGTATGTGATAACTCCCAATATTTCTAAAGATTCTTGCTTAGAACTTAATAACTCAGTGGTAACTATACCATCTAAAAGAAAAGAACCTTCCACTAATCCAACAAGGCTTTGGCATATGAGGCTTGGCCATATCAATCTAAATAGGATTGGTAGACTAGTCAAAGAAGGGATCTTAAGCGATTTGGTTCTCGAACCAATGGAAGTCTGTGAGTCTTGTTTAGAGGGTAAGATGACCAAAAGGCCCTTTCCTGCAAAGGGCAATAGGACCAATGCATTGTTGGAATTAGTTCATACTGATGTGTGTGGACCAATAAATATTAGAGCAAGGGGTAGTTATGAGTATTTCATAACATTTACCGATGACCACTCTAGGTATGGATATGTGTACCTAATGCAGCACAAGTTTGAAGCTTTTGAAAAGTTCAAAGAGTTTAGGGCTGAAGTGAAAAAGCAATTGGGCTCACATCTCAAGGCCATTCGATCTGATCGAGGTGCTGAGTACCTCTCTAATGAGTTTATTGATCACCTCGTATAGAATGGGATTCTGTCACAGTTGACTGCATCTGGCACGCCTCAGCAGAATGGTGTAGCGGAGAGAAGGAACCGGACTCTTTTAGACATAATTAGGTCAATGATGAGTTATTCAGAGTTGCCATTATTCCTGTAGGGTTATGCTTTGGAAACCGCTGCATACGTACTAAATCTAGTACCAAGCAAATCTATTTCTAGGACACCACGGGAGATGTGGATTGGGCGCAAGTCTTCTTTGCAACATCTCTGGATATGGTGGTGTCCGGCACATGTGCTTAAAGGAAAGATGAGCAAGTTAGATTCTAGATCAGAAGTATGTTGTTTTGTAGGATATCCAAAGGGTACTTATGGATAGTATTTTTATGATCCAAGAGAACATAAAGTGTTTGTTAGTTCAAATGCTATTTTCTTAGAGGATGATTATATCATGAACCATAAACCTAAGGGAAGGGAAGGATAGATCTGAGAGAAATAGAAGGAGAGCCCTCAGTCCAACCCGTAGTTGATTACGATGTAAATTAAGAAAATACCACTTCTTCACCCTTTTTTGCACCAGTACCTCGTCGTAGTGGGAGGATTATCAGCCAGCCTGATAGATACATGTTCTTAGGAGAGATTTTTGAAGCTGTCTCCATAGAATCTGAATCTGATCCTGTCACATACGAAGAGGCAATGGCTGATGTTGATTCAGATCATTGGGTTAAAGCTATGAAAGCTGAATTAGAATCTATGGATTCTAATCAGGTCTGGGATCTTGTAGAACTTCCAGCCAATATTAAACCCATTGGTTGTAAGTGGGTCTACAAGAGGAAAAGAGGATCAGATGGAAAGGTTGAGACCTTTAAGGCTAGGCTTGTAGCGAAAGGTTATACTCAGAGGGAGGGCATTGACTATAAGGAAACCTTCTTGCCGGTAGCTATGCTCAAGTCCATCAGAATACTCTTATCCATTGCTGCATGCCTAGATTATGAGATCTGGCAGATGGACATCAAGACTGCATTCTTGAATGGCAATCTTGAGGAGGACATCTATATGCAACAACCAGAAGGGTTCACAGCTAGTCGGAAAGGGAACTTGTTATGCAAGTTGCAAAAGTCCATTTATGGGCTTAAGCAGGCATCCAGGAGTTGGAACATCCGATTTGACCAAGCGGTCAAATCGTTTGGTTTCATACAGAATCTGGATGAACCTTGTGTATACAAGAAATGTGAAGGAAAAGTGGTGGCTTTTCTTGTGCTTTACGTTGACGACATTCTACTCATTGGGAATGATGTAGCGGCATTGTCAACGGTCAAGGTTTGGCTAGCTAGTACTTTCAATATGAAGGATCTAGGAGAGGCGAGCTATATTCTTGGGATAAAGCTCTTTCGAGATCGTAAGCGAAAGATAATGGGATTGTCTCAAGCTGGTTAGGTCGATAAGGTGCTAACTAGGTTTTCAATGGATAATTCAAAAAAAGGTTTGTTACCTTTCAGGCATGGTTTAGCGTTCTCTAAGGACCAGTGTCCTAAGACACAGGAGGAGAGGAATCGCATGGCAGGAATTCCATATACTTCGGCAGTTGGAAGTTTCATGTATGCGATGTTATGCACTAGACCAGATATCTGTTTTGTCGTTGGCATGGTTAGCAGGTATCAATCGAATCCTGGTCCAGAGCACTGGACAGCCGTAAAGCGCATTCTTAAGTACTTGAGAAGAACTAAAGATTACATGCTTATGTACGGCGGTAGTGAGTTAATTCCAGTAGGATATACTGACTCGGACTTTATGTCAAATAAAGATTCGAGAAAGTCAACATCCGGACATCTCTTTACCTTGGGAGGTGGTGCTGTTAGTTGGAGGAGCATTAAGTAGAAATGCATTGCAGACTCAACTACAGAAGCTGAGTATGTGGCTGCTTGTGAAGCCGTAAAGGAAGCTGTTTGGCTCAAGAAGTTCCTTATGGAGCTCGAGGTGGTACCAGCGTCGCTGTCACCTATTATGCTTTATTGTGATAATAGTGGGGCAGTGGCTCAGTCCAAGGAGCCAAGGAACCAAGGAAAGGGGAAGCACGTAGAGCGGAAATATCATCTTATCCGAGATATTGTTCAATGTGGAGATGTGACTGTCACCAAGATTGCCACCGTTGACAATCTTGCTGATCCGTTTACAAAGGCCTTGCCACAGAAAGTCTTTTATCGTCATATAGATATTCTGGGTCTCAGATGTAATCCTGTATGGTTGTGAGTGCAAGTGGGAGTTTGTTGGGTTTGTGCCCTCAAACCATTACTTTATATATGAGATATTGACATTTTAATATATGGATATCAGCTTTACATTTAGCTATGTATGTTTCTTTCATGAGATGATTGTTATCCTTAAGTATCATAGTAAGTAATGCGTGTATGTATGAGATACATACAAGTGAGATACGAATTACTATTCTTTGTTACTTAGAAAGTGTCACAGTGGATGATGAGACTGGATATCTCATCAGGTTTACACTGTAGCATGATTAACTACCATTGGATGGAGTGATTAATCTCAATCACTAGAGTGTAACTCTTAGTTAATATGATAGTGCTTATAGTGCATTGACGGACCTGAGCTTTCCTATTGACACTCAAGACTGTCAATCAGTCGATAGGAAATCATAACTTGTATAAGGTACGCGTTCTCAATCTTGAGACGATTATGAACACAGACTGTGGATATGACTGTTTTGACTTACCAATCAGTGAGGTCTATTGAAGATCAACACCTGGGTATCTTGGGTATGTCATGTTCATAGGATTGTGAACATATATTGTCAAGATAGAATCTACCCTCTGATTCAGAGTAAGCATTCCCTTGAGAATGTCACCAAGTCGATTATTGAGTACTGCAGTCTTGTTGATAAGAGTTATCAACACGTTTGGTAATCATGAGAGGTGAATGGGACTCAAGGAATACAAGAAGTAATCGTGATTCAGGTTGACAGTGACAGTTATCTGACTACCTGAATATGATTACGAATGCTGAAGGTAAAGGGACATTAGTACAACATACAAGTCTAGTTATCGCTTCGGATATGTTCTTTTGCGTTGGAGTTCAGTTATCGTTTTATAGTGGAGTAAACGTTAACTGACCAGTTAGTTAGTTTGCTGGTCAAAGAGATTGGTCACGGTAATTAACAAACTGGTCTGAGCCAACAATAAAGAGCCTAGGAGGTCCCACTCTTAGCTCTGCCAGGATACTTGGACAGACACATGAGGGAGTTGTCAAGACAAGTTTGATCGATTGAAGTATGTTCGATCGATTGAAGTCTTGGCAGTCTCGATCGATCGAGAATGGTTAGATCGATCGAAGGTTCGATCGATCGAAGATCTTCGATCGCTCGAAGTCTAGGTCGGTTATGGGAATCTATAAATAGGGCAGCTGCGTTATGGAAAATGGGGTTCGTCTTTTTTATTAATCAGACGCTGCAGAAACTGTTTTAGTCTTCCTAAACCTTCCTATCCTCTATACTAGAGATCCCACCATCTCTAGTCTTTCCGGCAGGCATCAGCAGGAGACATAAGGGTGAAGACAACCTAGTGGAGGCTGCTGCATCACCAAGGTTAAAGATATCAGAATTGGGTTCAAGACACAAAGGTATAATCTTGTCCCCTTTTGTGCGCATCTATAGAATTAGCGAGTAGTAGATCCAGGCATACCAATCAGTTATTATAACTTAACTTTTCTGCTGCGCGTTTAAAATAAATTTTAAACCGATTTTTCCTGCACTGATTCTATGATATAATTTATTAGAACAAAATTGTGTATTAGCACATGAGGGGCATTTGGTATAGGCGATCTGATCGATGTGTATTGAGTATCTAAAAAAAAGAAATATCCAATTGAAAATATTTAGTATTGCATGCAATGGTTATTTTAATGGTTGGGATAAATGGTATGTTCATTCGATCGAGAAGACCATATGAGATTTGTAATCTATTTGACTTGTAATGTTACGCAAGTTTGAGGACAAGCATCTTTTTAAGGAGGGAAGAGATGTAACACCTGTACCCACGGAATTACGTTTAATCATATTTAGCATGCATTAGTAATAATTAAGATGTTTGTGGTGATATGAGTCACATGCAAGAGGTGGATTTAACCCACTAAGTGTTGTATATTTTAATATACATTAATATAGTTTGTAATATTAAAATGTGTATGAAGAGAATAATAGATAAATGTGAAAGGCACTATTGAAAGGGTGCATTTTAGGTCAAAGGTCATTACCCTTTAAGAGATGCCTAATTAAGATACCTATTGGAAATAGGTACCTAATAACCAAAGGGTGCCATTTCTTAGAAGAGGCACCAAGTGGTTTTTATAAGTCAAGTGATATTATTCATTTGATATATGTGAAAATACTAAGTACATATTCTCTCATATCCTTTCTTGTATCAGTTAAAAACCAATTTCCTCGAGGCTTTCCTGAAAATCTTCAGAATTGCTATTTGTTATATTTTTCAAGCTTTGTTGTATCCTGGAGGGGATTTGCTAGGAACCCTGTAGCAAACTCTTTGTGAGTGGGGGCAAATAACTCCTTAAAGAAAGCGTTCTAAACGTGATTCAAAGCCTTACAGGTTTCATATTTATTTGTTGATTCTTCTTCAATGACGATCCGACCCCAACACTAAGTTGATTATGGGTGTCTAGTTGGGAACTCAGTTAAGGCCAATGTGACAGTTCCAAATTGGGACATGTGTTGATGGGGCCCAGTTGTGATGGGACAGTAATGAGAATTGCATTTATGTGACTAAATATTTATTCAGACTTATGTGATATTAACATTTTATTATTTTAATAACATGTTGGTAATTAGAAACCACTTTTGTTGTAAGTTTGGGATACCTTAGTGAGAGCGAATTGAATACGTTGCATAATTAGTAGGTTAATTAGCAACTTCATAATATTATATGGGACCACTTATGAGACCCATATGTGACATAGACAAATACCCCTTTAAATTTGGGATAGTTTTAATACAGTTTCATAATTGATAGGGGTATAATTGTAACGTACCAGAACTTAGGGGAGGTAAACATAAAATCACCTAAAGGTAATTGCTTGACACGTGGGTGGTGACTCATGTCACCATCTTCATCCTTGTGTGTTTTTTTTACATTACATATTAGATACAGAGAATATAGATACGCACGAGATTTACGACGAAAACTCCGCCGAGCTTTTGACGTCAATCGCCGTGCCGTTTGATGTTCAATTTTAATTCGGATTACATATTCGAACTCGGTGAGTCAAACATTTTGGTACCAATTTTATTAAGTTCTATGGCAGTTTTTTCGTGACCCACTTTGAGGTGATAGCTTATAATTTGTAGAATTTATATAGGATTTGTACCCGGTGATTAGAGGAGCATTAATCTCAAGTTTATGGACGAATTCTACAAGGCGAGTGACATTAATTATGATATATGGATGATTCCATGTTTGGGTTCATTTGGGATGTAAAAGCATGTTAAATTTGCTTAATAAAGCTTATTAGTTTATAAATGGGAAAAATTCATGTGATTAAATTAGGCCCAATTTGATTGTAAAAGCATTGTATAATGAATTATTTGAGCATGTTGAGTTGCCTATTTGGGTTAATGGAATTGCTAGTTCTATACCACCATGAGATAATCGATGTGGTGACGACCACGGGCGCCAGAGGCCTATGGGACCACATGTGTAGAGGCGTGGGTCATGACTAGGTCACGTGGGCTTGGGGAGTGGAGCCGCAGGCTAGTCGACAGTGGTGGAAGTGAATTAGTAATTGGCGGAAACTATAGTTAGTTGTAATGAGATGAAATTGAACATGTTTATTTTCCATGGGCAAAATTAGTGTTATTCACAAGCATATAGCATACATGTTGTAGTGGTTATTGAATAACCATTGTATGTGTCAAGGAGAAGCTCAGAAGGAAGAAAATGGAATTGGTGAGTATTTGTGGGCGTGGAATTTGTAATTGAATTCTTGTTTTATAGTCTTATGTTCAATAAGTAAAATTAGTGGAATATTGTAAACGGTTGTTTATTCAGAATTGTGTAGTAAGGGTAGCAGCTTAAATTCTTGTAATATAGGGGACGGGTTATATTGGTTGATTAGGCTGAGGTTGTACTTTTTGTACCTTGCTTAGTTGGATTGGGGCGATGAACTTGGTGTTTCTACTCGACGGGTTTGACATGAATTGATTATAGATAATACTTATAATTAGGAGTGGGTACCTTTGGGGACCTTTTTACCCACAAAAATGTTACTTTTGAAAACGAATTTTGTTAAGGTGAGTGTGTGTGTGTGTTCAAACCTAGTGTATTGAGTTCATTGGTCAAAACTTTTATTATTGTGATTTCCGCTACTTTAATAACTTGAGACAAGCCTTTGTGGCATATCATGTGTCCTAGGATCATTTGGGTAGTTCCGGGGTGTGATAGATGTATGGGGTCCTTCTCATACTGTGTCATTAAAAGGTCATCGTTGGTTTGTTAATTTTATTGATGATTTTTCTCGTACTACTTGGATATATATATATATATGATGAAAGAAAAACGAGAAGTATTTGATATTTTCCCAAATTTTCACAACATGGTGAATACTCAATTTGGGACTATAGTGAAAATTTTGTGTTTTGATCAAGTTGGTATGTATATTGATTCTGGTTTGGGAGCATATTTTTCTTCTCACGGCATTATTCACCAAACTTCTTACACTGCCACTCCACAAAAAAACGGCGTGGCAGAACGCAAGAGTTGTCACCTTCTAGCTGTTGCTCGCTCCTTACTCTTCTAGGTTTATGCTCCTCGTACTTAATGGGGTGAAGCAGTACTTACAGCTGCTTATCTCATTAATAGGCTCCCCACTCGTGTCCTAAATAAACAAACACCACTTCATGTTCTTTCTCATCCTTCCCTCTCCTCATCCATTCCACTTTGTGTCTTTGGTTGCGTTTGTTTTGTTCATAACCATTCATCTAACCGTGGAAAGTTAGATCCTCGGTTTATTAAGTGTGTGTTTGTCGGATATTCTCCTACATATAAGGTTTACAAGTGTCACCATCCTCCTTCTTGGAAATGGTTTGTGTCGATGGATGTCACTTTTAATGAGTCTCAGTCCTACTTTGTTGACCCTCACACATCTCTTCTGTGTTACTGAAGATGATAGAGGTGGAGCAGGAAAGGGTTGAAAGAGAGAGTGAGGACGTTAGAATAGAGAGAAATGAAAGGGAGCCTGAGAGAGAGAGAGAGAGAGAGAGAGAGAGAGAGAGAGAGAGAGAGAGAGAGAGAGCTAAGAGTCTATTCGAGGGGGACATGGAGTAAAAGGAACACTAGAAAAGGATTCAGAGACTGTTGCTCCCCTGCCTCCACTGCCATTCTCTCTGAGTGGTGATGATCCAGGTAATTCTTCTAATACACCCTCTCTAGAACAAGGTAAGAGGATTGTGAGGTGCAAGTGGGTGTTTATAGTAAAGCACCGGGCTGACGATTCCATTGAAAGGTATAAAGATCGGTTGGTAACAAAGGGGTACACTCAGACTAATGGTGTGGATTATGAAGAAACCTTTGCTCCAGTTGCAAAAATGAACTAAGTAAGGATTCTTCTTTCCGTTGCAGCGAATCTAGATTGGCCTCTTCAGCAGTTTGATGTGAAGAAAGCCTTCTTACATGGTGATTTGAAAGAGGAGGTTTACATTGATGTTCTCCCTGGTTTTGAGGACTCCAAGACAGAGGGTAAGGTGTGTAGATTGAGAAAATCTTTATATGGTCTTAAATAGTCACTGGGGGCTTAGTTTGAGAGATTCACACAGGCTATGCGTTGGTTTGGTTTTAGACTGAGTCATGCAGATCATACGTTATTCATCAAACATTCTACACAAGGTAAGACCATTGCACTTTTTTTTATGTTGATGATATTGTGCTCACAAGGGACGACTTAGAAGAGATGGAAAACTTAAAAAAATAGCTAGCCACAAAGTTTGAGATAAAAGACATGGGATAAACGACTTGGGAGCCTTGAAGTTCTTTTTGGGGATTGAACTTGCAAAGTCCAAACAGGGGATTTTTATTTCCCAAAGGAAGTATGTTTTGGACCTATTGAAGGAAACACGGATGCTTGGTAGTAAAGTTTGTGATATGCATATGGAGCAGAATAAAAACTTAGTGAAGACATTAACCGGGAATTGGTTGACAAGGGGAGCTATCAGAGACTCGTTGGTTAGCTTATTTACTTGTCTCATACTCGTCCTGATATCGCTTTTGCAGTTAGTGTTGTTAGTCAATTTATGCATTCTTGATTACGTCAAAAGTAAGTTCTTTGCTATCCCTGTTAAAAAAATAGTGTTTGGAAGTAGGGTGTCCAGTTCACAGGGATTGGAATGCAACAACTCTTATAGAAGCTTAATAACCAATTACAATGCGATTAGAAATTAACAAGCTAAGAAATTAAACTAAGTCTTTTCGAATATGGATGGTTCTCAAATCAAAACTATTTGAACTACAATGACAATTTTAAAGTGAAAGGTGAGCTTTAATCAAAGGCAAGTTTTAATTAGAGATTTGGGGTTTTCCAAATGGAAAAATCGAGGTTGGGGAGCATTCGCCTACCTTGGATCAAACAACACATGAATTCCATTCTTGTAGCACATTCTAGAGTAGAAAATTCTATTGAGACAAACTATCAAATATGTGGTGGTCAACCTATACGCTAGATACAGGTTTCAATGAAATACATGAGGTTAGGTTTGAAATCTAAGGATTTAACAACTTATAATGCTTGACAATGTAAGTGGGGTCCTAGAAAATCAACCCTTGCACACATGAACTCTATAAATGCTAAAAAACATGAAAATCCTACATTAGAGCTCACATGGTCCAATGGTGGGTTTATGATCCCCAACCTACATAATTTAGCTACTCATGAATATAGAAACAAGAACATTAAAGATAGGGAGAGAGAGATAATACCAACATAAGGACTTCATCATAAATGCCATAGAAAAACTCCAAAGAAATCCAAGCATAGTTTCAAAGCATTCAATACAACTAAAATCGTCTCTCTCTAGAACTAATTACACATGAATGGTGGTAGATGAGAGAGTAAATGTGATGGGGTGGGAGACCTAAGAGAGAGAGAGAGAGAGAGTAAGGGTTTCTACAAACAAAAGCTAACTACAATAAAGCTTACCCTAACAAAAACTAATCTCTAACTATATATACCCCTTTAAAAAAATGGCAAACTTGTAAATAAAAGAGGGAGGCATCTTTAGGCATTGTGGATCGATTAGAGGTAAATGGGCGGATTGATCCGATTAACTTATATACTCGCAGAATTCTTGTCCAGGATTGTGGATCAATCTGCCCTTTGATGCCGGATCGATCCGATATCAATATTTTAGGCAGTGGCTTCTTCCAAATTCACGGATCGATCCGCATTGAAAGGCCGGATCGATCCGCCCTTCCTGATTTAGACTTCTTCCCCTTTTCATGAGATAAGAACCAAAAGGATTGGTTTTGACTTCGAACAAGTTTCTAAATCCTACAAGAAAATGATTTTTATTAGCAAAAGTGAACAATAAACTCGATTAAGAAAAGCACAATTTATTCATTATATCTCTCGGTTTAGGTGATAATTTGTGTCCAATAAAAGTAAAATCATGAAGTCAATAATGCAATATTGAACACGAATCACACCCCCAACTAGCATGTTGCTAGTCTCTTAGCAACAAAGCGGAAGACCAAGAGATTCAAGAATAACCTTGCGCACCAAATTTATTTAAAATGAAAGATAAATCGTTTTTGTGGGCAACACAAATGCATCGAGCATGCAACAACCCGTTAAATCTATAGGTTACTCGTAGAGGCGGAGTGTTTTCTCCAGAGGGTTCTCAGAATGATACCCACAAGTATACAGTTTCCTCATGTTAGTTGCCCACTATCCAATGCTGATGCTCAACAAAGTTATAGATTTTTAAAAGGTTTTATTAAATGACACATGAATTCCCAAAAATCCATGAACTATCAAGATTATGAGAAATCTTCATTCATTCCAACCCTTGGAAGTGAATGTGGTGTAAACTACAGGATTACAAGTATCAGGATGATGCATTGCTTTCATTAACTGGATTTTGATCGACAATGCACTTTGACACAATTCTCACCAGGATTGCTCTCAAAATTAAAACACTCGAATCGGGCAATACACTCGGGACATGTGGGCAAAGAGTAATGGTAAATAGAATTCAAAGCCACGCACATGTCAAGCATGAAAAACGTTAATCTTTATAGAAACGGTTAAAACTAATCTCATGAAGGATACCGTGTATTAGAGGTGGTGAAACAAAAATTATCGACTTTTCGTCACGTTTATTTCGAATTCCAAATCACAACTTTCGAGGATCAACTAGGTCATGGGATGGTTAAAATGTGAACAACAGTGTGCTGAGGTAGGATACGGGGGAAAAATGTGGTAATTTGGAAACGAACTTGGGTCCATGGGTTTGCACAAGTACTAAACAATGCTCGAAATGAGTCAGCACAAATTATTTTCTTTAACCTCAAAGGGAGAAGTACTATTTTTCATCAAACTCTACATCTTTTTTTTTTTTGAGCTTTTCATTTCTCTTTACTCTTTTCTTAGTACTCTCTCGACAATCACCACTTAATCTTGATAAGAACTATTAACAATAGCTCATGCAACAATTTCCCAAGAACAAACCTAAACGCAGAAAAAAGGGGTTATATAGAGGAATGGAGTGAGGTGATGGAGGGTGATGCAGAAAGTATAGAGAACATGGTGCCTAAAATTCTTTCCTCAGGGTGATGTGATTCTTTGTTCTCCACTAGTGTGACATTTGATCAAGAATTTTAGGTTTCACAAGATTTTTCTCTAATGCACAATCAAACAAGAAACAATGAGATTAACTACGACTCTTGTCACGCCCTGACGTAGCATAAATATGGAAAGCGTTTAATTTCCTTTATGGACCCGTTGGTCGCGACAGTTTGAAGGATCGATTCCGTCCCAAATGTCAAAAAACATAAAACCATGATCAGAGTAGAGCAATCAAGACTTACAAATATTTTCTAACTTATTACATATTACAATACGGGGTCAACTAAGGCACAAGCCGCCTTAAAACAAAACAATATCTATCGTCTATTACAGTCATCCTTATTATAGAATTTAGTTTTATAACTCAAAAAGTAAACTCTTCATCAAATAGTTGTTCTCAGTTTGCATAATCATAGGGCCCAGAACAGTCATAACCAGAAAAGCCTGAACAAAAATGTCCAGGGCGCATCGACACCGTCAGCTTCAAGAAGCTGGTGAGTATTAAAAACATAACTTTGAATGTAACATATACTCATTTACCATTTTCAAATTCCCATTTAATTCAACAAGTTTATATTAGAGTAAAGAGTTCATTTTAGTAAACAACCACAATATCATTGGTAAGCTATAATTCACATATATGTAACCGTGCATGAAAACAATGCACCATCTCATCTTACCGACTCTTTTCTCTTGACAAACACAACAACCAACTCTCTCACACCAGTATCTTTGAAATACTTCGATAGCCACACTTTAGCATAGGGGTGCCAGGGAATGTCCAGTTTGCCTCACACTTTAGCACGGGGTGCCAGGGAATGTCCAATGCCTCACACTTTAGTACCTAATCCGCCTTGCAAATACATCACACAATATCTAGACTCGGGTACCAGGGAGTGTCCGTAGGCCACACTTTAGCACTACCATTGGTGCCAGGGAATGTCCAAGTTCGGCGTCACGCACTTTAACGCTTCCATGGGTGTCAGGGAGTGTCCAGTTTTGCCACCGTCGCATTTCAAAGACACTCTAGCCGTAATCTCAACCACAACACACTTTAGTACTCACTTACCAGGGAGTGTCCACAACACAATCTTAATCACACACTCTATATCACACTGACCATTACTTTTTTCCACACTGACGAACATTCACACTCACCATGCATGTACAACTGACTGCACATGTATGTCATGAAACCATCCACAGAACATATGTAGTGCTAGGAATAACAACAATGTATGCTTGAAAAGAATTGAATTCATAATCGTTCCTAAATGACCAATCATACCCAAAATATATAATATGTTTTAACATTTTTCGCAAACAGAGCCTTAAAGACCCACAAGTTAACAACCAAATAGTTCCTTAACATGAAATAAGCAAAAACTAGAAACTGTCAGAAGTCGCGCGCGCAGGCCCATTTTTTGTTTTCTTTATAAAACTTTTCCAACTGCCAGAATACAGAAAAATCGTGCGCGCGGGCCGCTCGAGCGGTCTGCTCGCGCGATCTGCCTATTTTTCAATTTTATTTATAAAATTTTCTTACTGTCCAAAATACACACACCTCGCATGCGCGGGCCGCTCACGCGATCCTCGCTCGCGCGACCCTTACTGGCGCGATCACGCGCGCGAGGTTGTGCAGCAACTTCGTCTTCTTCATCAGAATTCCCCTGTTCCAGTTTTAAATTCCCATTTTGCAATTCCGAAGTAAATAGGACATGTCATATATGAATCTCTTCAGTTTTTCCTCAAGGATTAAGAATCTAAGATCAATTTTTCATGAATCGATCCATAGCTCTCGAATTTTATGAAAAACTAAATGGTGACAAAACTTAATTTCTTATATATTTTTTTTCACATGAATGAATTGGGCTCTAAAACTTTAAACACATCATCTATGATATATAATCTTTCATAATCATCTCTAAAAATGGATTTTGGTTAAGATTGAAAAACTCATGTTTTCAGGCTATGGAGTTCTTGAAGTAATTAGTAATGGTAGTTTTATAATCACAAGCACATACACAGTAAACAAGCATGAGTTTCATTCATAGTGAGTTAGTAATACTCACTGAGATTAGGAGAGTAGAGATTGTTGAGAAATGGAAGCAATCAAGGAAAATTCAAACCCAAGCTTTGGCTATGGGGATTTTATTCTCTTTCTCTAAAATGATATTGTGAGTGAACTTTCAGACTCAATCTTTACTCCCTAAAATCTATATAATTCAGGGTGAGAGATGAAGGGAATGTGAGTGTTTATATATACTAAACCAACACCTTGGGCTCCAAGTAGATCCTAGATCACTCAACAAATGATTTTAATTACTAATTAACTAAATACACTATACACATATACATACGTATACACATCTCTACAGATTTGAAGAGGCAATATAGGCGAATAAGGATCCAGACAAAAGTGTTGTTTGTGAATTAGAGCTTATGGCACAATATTTACATACTCAAGGTAAGTCTACCCAAATAAGGTACGAGCTAGTTGATTAGGAATCACTTATGGTGTTTGGAAAAATGGCTTAAGGCACAAAATCAACACATACTATGTAGACCTTGCCAAACAAGGCACTAGCAAGATATCTAGGAATTTCCTAGTGTGTTTGGGAAAACAACTCATGACACTAAGAAATTAACACACCCAAAATGCGTATCCAAACAATGCCTATCTAATTATTGCTACCATTAATAAAATAAAGCAAGTGTCAACTCCTAATTGGTGTGGATTCCCAAATTGTTGGAGTCTTAACGCGGCGCGGTCAGTTTTAAAAGAAAACTGATATTTTCGAGGCGCGGTGTTTACCACAAAATATAGAATATTTATTTTAACGCAAGAAATCATTTTCCAGTTTTATAAAAATACTGTTTTAAGTTAAAAGTAAATTTTTCCACCGTTTTGAAATACAGTTTTGAAATTCGGCGCAGGCATTACCAAAATTAGAAAAATTGCAGTTTGACCCCAACAAGAATTTTAAATGTGGAATAAAATAAGAAACAAAATTTAAAACATGAGAATTGAAATGTAAATAATAGCAGATACTACAAATTGAATTTAAAGGTGGCAAAATGCAAATACAAATAATTGAATGGAAATGCAGGTTGTTACACCCTTCCTCCCTTAAATAGGATTTTGCCCCCGAAATCAAGACTAACTAGTCCTGAAGCAACACTGGGTACCTCTTCTTCATATCAGCTTCAACTGCCCACGAGGCTTCATTCTTGTCATGGTGATTCCACTGAACCTTCACCAATGGGATATCCTTATTCCTCAGTTTCTTGATACTCTGATCCAGAATTTTCACAGGCCTTTCCTTGCAATATCGTCAAAACTAACCACATGCGAGGGATCCCGAATATACTTATTCAGCATACTCACATGGAATACATTGTGAACCCCAGACATCTTTGGTGGTCGTGCGAGTAGATAAGTCACTTTTCTCACATGATCCAAAATCTTGAATGGTCCTATGAAACGCGGGGCCAACTTCCCTTTCTCGAGACTGAAGCGTACCACTCCTCGGATCGGTGAGACATTAAGAAGTACGTGGTCTCCAACACTAAATTCCAGATCTTTCCGGCGTCGATTGGTATAACTTTTATACCTGCTCTGACCGGTCCTCATCCTTTCCTTGATCAGAGAAATTTTCTCGTTGGTTTCTTTAACTAAATCTAGTCCCAGTAATTCCAGTAATTCTGTATCTCCAACCTTTGCCCAACACAACAGAGAACGACATGGTTATCCATACAATGCTTCAAACTGAGCCATCCCGATACTCGTGTGATAACTGTTGTTATAGGCGAATTAAACCAAAGGCAAGTGGGTCTCCCAAGATTCTTCAAAATCGATAACACAAGCTTTGAGCATATCCTCCATGATCTGATTAACACGCTCAGTTTGCCCACCAGTTTAAGGGTAAAAGGCAGTCATCTTGAGCGAGGTTCCCATAGGTTCTTGCAAACTTTCCCAAAACCCATAAGTAAAACGTGCGTCACGATTTGACACGATCGACACAGGTGCACCGTGAAGTCGCACAACTTGTTGCATATACATCTGGCTCATCCTTTTCACCGGGTATGTCATACTGTAAGCAATGAAGTGAGCTAACTTCGTCAATCGATCCACAATTACCCAAATATCGTCATGGTTCTGTTGAGATCGAGGCAATCCCACTACAAAATCCATGGCGATGTGCTCCCACTTCCAACATGGAATAGGTAAGGGTTGCAATAATCCCAAGGGTCTCTGATGTTCAACTTTGACTTGTTGACATGTCAAACATTTTGTCACATCCTTCTTCTTCCTCAGCACTCTGTACATCGAACTCTGCCAACGTCTCCAATGCTCGCCATTCTCTAACCATCAAAAAAGCGATTGTTCCACGAGTCTGCCGACTCAAAGCATCAGCGACCACATTAGCGTTACCAGGGTGGTATTCTAACATGAAGTTGTAATCTTAAATCGGCTCCCTTCATCTGCGCTGCCTCATGTTCAACTCTTTCTGTGTGAACAAATATTTCAGACTCTTGTGATCGGAGAACAAATCAAACTTCTCACCGTAGAGATAATGTCTCCAAATCTTGAGTGTGAATACTACCGCTGCCAATTCCAGAAGGCGCGCTCATGTTTCTCTGTCCATTCAAATCACAAATTCTTCTTTGTCAATTCCTTCAATAGTGCTGCTATCTTGGAGATTGTTGTAGCTCCCTGTAGTTGATTAAATGAATCGTCGATTCGAGGTAAGGGATACTCATTCTTGATAGTCACTCAGTTCAGTCCTCTATAATTGATACACAACTGAAATGTTCCATCCTTCTTCTTCACGAAAAACACTAGTGATTCCCAAGACGATATACTTGGATGTACAAAACCTCGGTTCTCAAACTCTTGAACTTGTTTTATCAAATTCAAAAGTTTGGTGGGGGCCACTCTATAGGGGACCGTGGTGATCGGAACAGTACCCGGTATAAGCTCATTATAGAACTCTATACTTCTCTCGGGCGGTAGACCAGAAATGTCTTGAAATACTTCTTCGAAGTCCTTGATTACGGGTATAGACAACACTGTCATCTCTGTACTGACGACTTCGATAATCGCTAAACTTCTTGTAAGGAACATATCTCCCAAAGGGTTACATTGGAAATCAAAGTATTGATTCCCACTGTTGGAGAATGTAATTCTCTTCCTCATATAATTCCAACTTCGCTTAGTTCTAAGAGAGCCAATCCATCCCTAGGATTATGTCAAACTCTTTCATCTATAGGACGATCAGCCTTGTAGGGATTTCACGGTCTCCTAGCCCTAAGGGACAATCCTTGCACACGTGTCCTAATCTGATTGTGGGTCTTAATGGGGAGGTAGCCTTCAGAGTTTTCTCTAAACGGTGAGGCAAAATACATAATCTCTGAATAGTATTAACAGACATGAATGAAAGTGCAACACCCTTATCAAATAACACTTTAACATGGGAGTTAAACAGAGTTAAAGTACCTTCCACTGCTTGCTGATCGGGCTGCGCTTCTCCATAATCTCCTTCTTCATACCCAGTCTCATTATATCCAGCAGCATCAGGAATAACACCATTCACGCGAGTTCGTCCATGTTGACCATAAGTCACTTATTTGGGAGCAGTGCAGAACTGCTGATGTGACCCGGTTCACCATAGTTATAATAGACTATGTTCTGATGGGCAATAGGCTTAGGTGCCTTAAAATCTCGAGCCAGATGGCTGGGGGTGCTGCAGTTAAAGCATTGTGTCACCCTCTTGGGTAAAGCACATCTTTTAGCAAAATGCTCGGGCATTTGGCAATTAAAACAGACCCAAAGTTTGGTTTTCCATTTCTTCTTCTCCGTTTTTGGTGCACTCTTCTCCTTACGGAGGTGACTTAAACTGCCGTGTTCCATCCATTGAGTTTTATTGCAATTATACCAAATGTGACCTGGTAGGTTGCAATTAGCACAGAGGCCACTTGGTCTGCTTATACCCCTGTTCTCAACGAAAGTCACCATCTCTTGTAACTTCCTCTAGCCTTGCTATAATTCAGATGATTTCGCAAGGAAACTCTCATATAGATGATCTCCTAACTGACCTACGGTGATTCTATTACCCACCTCCCATAAGCTTAGGATAAGTGACCCGACCAAGCCAGTGGGATCGACTTCTGGGGATACAGCTGAGATTGTCCGCTTGATTGGTCCTCGGTTGCCTGAGGTAACTCGGCCATCTATGCTCCTACACACAGGTCCAACCTAACGTGTCAATATTACTATATAATATACCCATATTACAACATAAGCATATAACAAAATCCAAGTACACATATTACACCAAACACGTATTCGAACTAGGACTGTCGAATAGCAAAGAGGTCGTATTCTTATTCTTCTTCCAAACTCTAGGCCATGGGCTATGCTGACTGTTCTGAGATTTGACTCAGGAAGTTCGTCAGTGTCTAAGCTATTTTGGCTTACCTCAACTTCTTAGGATCTCGGCTACTAATCTACCTATATGGATTTTATATGTCATAACCAACTTAGCTAATTTCTAAATGGATGCATCCGAGGCTATTTGGCGAATGCTAACATTGTTGTCGACATGACAAAGAATGTATAATCGCATCTACGATGAAACTTACTTGGATCACGAGTTCAGAACTATGAACAATCGATGCTAATCAACTAAAATATGAAACCTGGTTGTTCGGTAAATCTAAATTGGGTAAATCAGACACGACTTAATCTTGATCGTATAGCTTAGTAAAAACTTAAAGCTAATCTATGTCACTAATCTATGGCGTGAATAACCGAGCTTGGTCAAACTAGATAACCTGGCTCTGATACCACTAAATCCTGTCACGCCCCGACGTAGCATTAATATGGAAAGCATTTAATTTCCTTTATAGACTCGTAGGTCACGATAGTTTGAAGGATCGATTCCATCCCAAACGTCGAACAACATAAAACCATGATCCGAGTAGAGCAATCAAGACTTACAAATATTTTCTAACTTATTACATATTACAATACGGGGTCAACTAAGACATAAGCCGCCTTAAAACAAAACAATATCTATCGTCTAATAAAGTCATCCTTATTATAGAATTTAGTTTTATAACTCAAAAAGTAAACTCTTCATCAGATAGTTGTTCTCAGTTTTCATAATCATAGGGCCCAGAACAGTCATAACCAGAAAAGCCTGAACATAAATGTCCAGGGGGCATCGACACCGTCAGCTTCAAGAAGCTGGTGAGTATTAAAAACATAACTTTGAATGTAACATATACTCATTTACCATTTTCAAATTCCCATTTAATTCAACAAGTTTATATTAGAGTAAAGAGTTCATTTTAGTAAACAACCACAATATCATTGGTAAGCTATAATTCACATATATGTAACCGTGCATGAAAACAATGCACCATCTCATCTTACCGACTCTTTTCTCTTGACAAACACAACAACCAACTCTCTCACACCAGTATCTTTGAAATACTTCGATAGCCACACTTTAGCACAGGGGTGCCAGGGAATGTCCAGTTTGCCTCACACTTTAGCACGGGGTGCCAGGGAATGTCCAATGTCTCACACTTTAGTACCTAATCCGCCTTGCAAATACATCACACAGTATCTAGACTTGGGTACGAGGGAGTGTATGTAGGCCACACTTTAGCACTACCATTAGTGCCAGGGAATGTCCAAGTTCGGCATCACACACTTTAATGCTTCCATGGGCATCAGGGAGTGTCCAGTTTTGCCACCGTTCCATTTCAAAGACACTCTAGCCGCAATCTCAACCACAACACACTTTAGTACTCACTTACTAGGGAGTGTCCAAAGCACAATCTCAAGCACACACTCTATACCACACTGACCATTACTCTTTTCCACACTGACGAACATTCACACTCACCATACATGTACAACTAACTCCACATGTGTGTTATGAAACCATCCACAGAACATATGTAGTGCTAGGAATAACAACAATGTATGCTTGAAAAGAATTGAATTCATAATCGTTCCTAAATGACCAATTATACCCAAAATATATAATCTGTTTTAACATTTTTCGCAAACAGAGCTCTAAAGACCCACAAGTTAACATCCAAATAGTTCCTTAACATGAAATAAGCAAAAACTAGAAACTGTCAGAAGTCGCGCGCGCAGGATGCTCGCGCGAGGGGTCGCTCGCGCAAGCCGCTCGCGCGACATGCCCATTTTTTGTTTTCTTTTATAAAACTTTTCCAACTGCCAGAATACAGGAAGATCGCACACAAAGGCCGCTCGCGCGGGTCGCTCGAGCGGTCTGCTCGCACGATCTGCCTATTTTTCAATTTTATTTATAAACTTTTCTTACTGTCCAAAATATACACACCTCACACGCGCTGGCCGCTCGCGCGACCCTTGCTGGCCCGATCGCCCGCACGAGGTTGTGGAGCAACTTCGTTTTCTTCATCAGAATTCTCCTGTTTCAGTTTTAAATGCCCATTTTGCAATTCTGAAGTAAGTAGGACATGTAATATATGAATCTCTTCGGTTTTTTGCAAGGATTAAAAATCTAAGATCATTTTTTCATGAATCGATCCGTAGCTCTCGAGTTTTATAAAAAACAAAATGGTGACAAAACTTAATTTCTTATATATTTTTTTCACATGAATAAATTGGGCTCTAAAACTTTAAACATTGCATCTATGATGTATAATCTTTCATAATCATCTCTAAAAATGGATTTTGGTTAAGATTGAAAAACTCATGTTTTCAGGCTATGGAGTTCTTGATGTAATTAGCAATGGTGGTTTTATAATCACAACCACATACACAATAAACAAGCATGAGTTTCATTCATAGTGAATTAGTAATACTTACTGAGATTAGGAGAGTAGAGATTGTTGAGAAAGGGAAGCAATCAAGGAAAATTCAAACCCAAACTTTGGCTATGGGGATTGTATTCTCTTTCTCTAAAATGATACTGTGAGTGAACTTTCAGACTCAATCTTCGCTCTCTAAAATCTGTATAATTCAGTGTGAGAGATGAAGGGAATGTGAGTGTTTATATATGTTGGGTTTGTGCCCTCAAAACCATTACTATATGTATTAGACATTAGCATTTTTATATATGGATATTAGCTTTACATTTCATTATGTATGTTTCTTTCATGAGATGATTGTTTAATCCATAAGTATCATAGTAAGTATTTCGTGTGTGTATGAGATACATACAATGAGATACGAATTACTATTCTTTGATACTTAAAGCTTGTCACAGTGGATGATGAGACTGGATATCTCATCAGGTATACACTGTAGCATCATTAACTGCTATTGGATGGAGTGATAAATCTCAATCACTAGAGTGTGACTCTTGGTTAGTATGCTAGTGCTTATAGTGCATTGACGGACCTGAGTTTCCTATTGACACTCAATGCTGTCAACAGTCAATAGGAACTCATAACTTGTATAAGGTATGTGTTCTCAATCTTGAGACGATTATGAACACAGACTGTGGATATGACTATTTTGACTTACCAATCAGTGAGGTCTATAGAAGATCAACACCTGGGTATCTTGGGTATGTCATGTTCATAGGGTTGTGAACATATATTGTCAAGATAGAATCTACCCTCTGATTCAGAGTAAGCATTCCCTTGAGAATGTCACCAAGTCGATTACTGAGTACTGCAGTCTTGTTGATAAGAGTTATCAACATGTTTGGTAATCATGAGAGGTGAATGGGACTCAAGGAATACAAGAATTAATCATGATTCAGGTTGACAGTAACAGTTATCCGACTACCTGAATATGATTACGAATGCTAAAGGTAGAGGGACATTAGTACAACATACAAGTCCAGTCATCGCTTCAGATATGTTCTTTTGAGTTAGAGTTCAGTTATCGTTTTATAGTGGAGTAAACGTTAACTGACCAGTTAGTTAGTTTGCTGATCAAAGAGTTTGGTCATGGTAATTAACAAACTGGTCTGAGCCAACAATAAAGAGCCTAGGAGGTCCCACTCTTAGCTCCGCTATGATGCTTGGAAAGGCAAATGAGGATGATGTCAAGACAGGTTCGATCGATCGAAGTTGTCTCGATCGATTGAAGTCTACAGGTTCGATCGATCGAATGTTCGATCGATCGAAGCCACTTCGATCGCTCGAGATCTAGGTCGGTTCTGGGAATCTATAAATAGGGCAGCTGCGTTCTGGAAAGGTTGTTCGTCGTTTTGAACGTCAGAAGCTGCAGAAACTATTTTGGAGTCCCAAAACCTTCTCTATCCTCTCAATTAGGGTTCCCACCAACCCTAGCCCTTCCTGCGAGCATCCATAGGAGTCATAAGAGTGAAGACCATCTAGTGGAGGCTGCTGGAAGTCAGAGATTTCAGAATTGGGTTCAAGATAGTAAGGTATAATTCTTATCCCCTCTTGTGCGCATCTATATAGTTGATGGGTAGTAGATCCGGGCATGCCAATTAAGTTTTATAACTTAATTTTTCCGCTGCGCGTTTAAACTTAGAATTTAAACCGGTTTTTCCAACAATTGGTATCAGAGCCACGCTCGTTTGGATCTATAGATGCGTTTTTGGAACACTATTTTGATTTGCATGTTGATCTTAGAACTGTTTTCGAAACTGCATCGTCACAGATCTGTTTCTGCAGTGTTATCGCAGCAGTATACAAATCTGTGATTGCATAGGATGCAAGGTGGGTTCGATCGATCGAACATATTTCGATCGATCGAACATACTGTTCTCAAGCGATCGAACAGGCTTCGATCAATCGAAACCTTCTAGTATTCGATCGATCGAATGAAGTTAGATCGATCGAGACAGATACTTTGTCAGGTTCTCTATTTCACAGTTTTTAAGAGTTTTGAAATTAAAAACTTTAATTTTAAAATATTTTGTAATTTTTTCAAATCATTCTGTGAAACAGAATGTTCAAGCGATTGAATAGTGTTCAATCGATCGAAGGTTCGAGCGATCGAACGATCTTCGATCGATCGAACTGTGACAGAGAAGTAAGATGCTGTTTTAAGTTCTAATTCAGTATGTAAAGAGTTTATATACTGTGTGAATCAATTAAGTGTTTCAACAGTTACATATATTTGTTATGTATGTATGGATGCGTGTACGACTAACCCTTTTGCAGCTAGATTAGTCGCTATCTCCCATGGCACCAAATCATTTGAATATTTGTATTTAATTGTTTTGAGATTGGTGTGTTGTTTAAAATTTTGGTTTGGTTTTAAGGCATATGTAAAGGGCGCTGCAACTTCAATCCTACGAAAAGGAAAGTCGCACCGGTTTCCCTAGCCTTTTATTTTGTTGTTATTTCAATTTCTAGATAAATTGTAAACTTCGAAAGAAGCATAGGATAAATGTAATAGAATTAGAAAATCCATGAAGATGGAGCAAGGAGCCGTTATCCATGAAGATGGAGCTAGAGGCGATCAAACCAAAAGGAGGTTCTATAGAGATAGAGCCATGGGAGATAGAGGCATTGTTTGAATGCCTATATTTCATTTTAGTTTTTTGTTTTATGTGCTTGGTTTGTGATTGGCGTATAATACATTGTTGCATGCACGCAAAACAAGTTTTCTAAAATAAAATTCAAAAACCGTTTTCAACACATTAGTAAACATTAGATGTTTATGGGAAGTGTGTAGAAACAGATTTTCTCAAAAATCAAAATCCTTTTTACTAAATCTAGTGGGAGAGGGTCTTATTAATTAACACCCACGATCTTCCATTAATGGTTCACTGTAAGATGATTGGTGCATTCTGTGTCACCTCGCCAGGGGTGATCATTCCATACGGAGGGTGCATTACTCATTGGTTACTAGATGTGAACTTCCTTTGATAGGATCAATCAGACGTGTTAGAGGGTGACCACCACACGGAGGCGCTACTTGAGACGGTTGTGATTGGATCCTAGTTAATGGTACACACTAGCTAAGCTATGGATAAGGGATCCCACATGGGGCATTACTCAGAAACTTAGAGATCAAAAGGTTCGGTAGTCATAACTTGTTTTGCAAGAGTTGCATAGTGGACAAGTCATGATTAATCGAAAGATCGAACATTGACCACCACACGGAGGCTTTATTCTTTCGTTTCGATATTCCGGCGACTTTGTTTTAAAATAAGAGTTTTTAAGGATTCTTTTATTTCAAACTGTCAAATTCTGATATCCATATTTATTTTGTCTTTTGATTTTTACAGTAAATCATAATGTTTGGATCTACATTTAGTCCACTTGCCACCATACTCACTCAAAACAAGTTAACTGGAAACAACTACACTGAATGGAAACGTAACCTTGACATCGTGTTAACTGCGGAGGATCACATATATGTCCTCACCACCCCAAGCCCTGAAGAACCCGCGGCAAATGCTTCGGCAGCTGCCAGACGCGAGTTTGACAAATGGAAGAAGTCGAATGGAATGGCTCGTTGCTATATTCTGGCCTCAATGGCTGGTGTGTTGCAACACCAATTCCAATCGAATGATTCTGCCAGTGACATTATCACGTCCCTCAAAAAGATGTTTGGGGAGCATGGCAGGCCTGCCAGACAGGTAGCCATGCAAAAGATAATGAGTGCAAAGATGTCGGAAGGGACTCCAGTCAAGGAACATGTTTTAAAAATGATTGGTTATTTAAACGAGCTGGAGACCCTAGGTGCCAACATCGATGCACAGACCCAAGTTGATATGATCCTCAATTCGCTGTCGCCTTCATTCGCTCAATTTAAACTTAACTATAACATGAATCAAATGAATTTTTCAATGAACGAATTGATGAGTTCTCTTTTGGCAGCGGAAGGGGTGATCAAACCTGGGGTCAACGTTTTGAACGTTGAGAAAAGCGCTTCCTCTTCCCGATCTGTGCCGAAAGGAAAGAAAGGGAAGAAGAAAGCTAGCTCTGGTGGTTCAAGTGTTGGACCAGTCCCTAAGATTGTAAAATCTAAAGGAAAAGGTAAGGGCAAAGGGAAGGTCGGTGGCCAAGGCAAAGGAAAGTGTTTCCAATGCGGTGAGAAGGGCCACTGGAAGAGGAACTGTCCAGAATTCTTAGCTACAAGAGTTCAAGGTATGATTGAATCACATGTGATTGAAGTAAGTTTTATAACGGATACTTCAAACACTTGGTGCATTGATTCTGGTGCGACTAACCATATCTGTAATTCATTGCAGGGGTTCAGATCAACCAGGAGGTGCAGTGATGGGGAAATCGTACTTACTCTAGGTTCTAGCGCAACCGTTTCTGCGGTTGCTATAGGAGTCGTAGTTTTAGAATTTCTAGACAATAAAATTTTGATTTCATCAGATGTACTTTACGTCCCTTCAATGAGACGTAATTTAATTTCAGTTTCTAATTTATCGAATAATGGTTATTCTTTTAATTTTGGAACTGAAGTTGTGATTAAAAGAAATAGTTCTTTTATATGTTCTGGTGTTAAATCAAATGGTTTGTATGTGATTACTCCCAATATTTCTAAAGATTCTTGCATGGAACTTAATAACTCAGTGGTTAATGTACCATCTAAAAGAAAGAAACCTTCCACTAATCCAACAAGGCTTTGACATATGAGGCTTGGCCATATCAATTTAAATAGGATTGGCAGACTAATCAAAGAAGGGATCTTAGGCGATTTGTTTCTAGAACCAATGGAAGTCTGCGAGTCTTGTTTAGAGGGTAAGATGACCAAAAGGCCCTTTCCTAGAAAGGGAAATAGAACCGATGCATTGTTGGAATTAGTTCATACTGATGTGTGTGGACCAATAAATATTAGAGCAAGGGGTGGTTATGAGTATTTCATAACATTTACTGATGACCACTCCAGGTATGGATATGTGTACCTAATGCAACACAAGTCTGAAGCTTTTGAAAAGTTCAAAGAGTTTAGGGCTGAAGTGGAGAAGCAATTGGGCACACATATCAAAGCCATTCAATCTGATCGAGGTGGCGAGTACCTCTCTAATGAGTTTATTGATAACCTCTTACAGAATGGGATTCTGTCACAGTTGACTGCACCTGGTACGCCTCAGCAAAACGGTGTAGCGGAGAGAAGGAATCGGACTCTTTTAGACATGACTAGGTCGATGATGAGTTATTCGGAGTTGCCATTATTCCTTTGGGGTTATGCTTTGGAAACCGCTGCGTACATACTGAATCTAGTACCAAGCAAATCTGTTCCCAGGACACCACGAGAGATGTGGATTGGGCGCAAGCCTTCTTTGCAACATCTCCGAATATGGGGGTGTCCGGCACATGTGCTGAAAGGAAAGATGAGCAAGTTGGATTCTCGATCGGAAGTATGTTACTTCGTAGGGTATCCAAAGGGTACTTATGGATGGTATTTTTATGATCCAAGAGAGCAGAAAGTGTTTGTTAGTACGAATGCTGTTTTCTTGGAGGATGACTATATCATGAACCATAAACCTAAAGGAAGGATAGATCTTAGAGAGATAGAAGGAGAGCCCTCAGTCCAACCCGTAGTTGATAACGATATAAATCAAGAAAATACCACTTCTTCACCCATTTCCGCACCGGTACCTCGTCGTAGTGGGAGGATTATCAGCCAGCCTAATAGATACATGTTCTTAGGAGAAGTTTTTGAAGCTGTCTCCATAGAATCTGAATCTGATCCTGCCACATACGAAGAGGCAATGGCTGATGTAGACTCGGCTCATTGGATTAAAGCTATGAAGGCTGAATTGGAATCTATGGATTCTAATCAGGTCTGGGATCTTGTAGAGCTTCCAGCCAATATTAAATCCATTGGCTGTAAGTGGGTCTACAAGAGGAAAAGAGGATCTGATGGGAAGGTTGAGACCTTTAAGGCTAGGCTTGTAGAGAAAGGTTATACTCAGAGGGAGGGCATTGACTATGAGGAAACCTTCTCGCCTGTAGCCATGCTCAAATCCATCAGAATACTCTTATCCATTGCTGCATGCCTAGATTATGAGATCTGGCAGATGGACGTCAAGACTGCATTCTTGAATGGCAATCTTGAGGAGGACATCTATATGCAACAACCAGAAGGGTTCATAGCTGGTCGGAAAGGTAACTTGGTATGCAAGTTGCAAAAGTCCATTTATGGGCTTAAGCAGGCATCCAGAAGTTGGAACATCCGATTTGACCAAGGGGTCAAATCGTTTAGTTTCGTACAGAATCTGGATGAACCTTGTGTATACAAGAAATGTGAAGGAAAAGTGGTGGCTTTTCTTGTGCTCTACGTTGACGACATTCTACTCATTGGAAATGATGTAGCGGCGCTGTCAACGGTCAAGTTTTGGCTAGCTAGTACTTTTGAGATGAAGGATCTAGGAGAGGCGAGCTATATTCTTGGAATAAAGCTCTTTCGGGATCGTAAGCGAAAGATAATGGGATTATCTCAAGCTGGTTATATCGATAAAGTACTAACTAGGTTTTCAATGGATAATTCAAAGAAAGGTTTGTTGCCTTTCAGGCATGGTTTAGCGTTCTCCAAGGACCAGTGTCCAAAGACACAGGAGGAGAGGAATCGCATGACAGGAGTTCCCTATGCTTCGGCAGTGGGAAGTCTCATGTATGCGATGTTATGCACTAGACCAGATATCTGTTTTGCCGTTGGCATGGTTAGCAGATATCAGTCGAATCCGGGTCCAGAGCACTGGACAGCCGTTAAGCACATTCTTAAGTACTTGAGAAGGACTAAAGATTACATGCTTATGTACGGCGGTAGTGAGTTAATTCCAATAGGATACACTGACTCGGACTTTATGTCAGATAAAGATTCGAGAAAGTCGACGTCCGGTCATCTCTTTACCTTGGGAGGTGGTGCTGTCAGTTGGAGAAGCATTAAGCAGAAATGCATTGCAGACTCAGCTACAGAAGCTGAGTATGTGGCTGCTTGTGAAGCCGTAAAGGAAGCTGTTTGGCTCAAGAAGTTCCTTATGGAGCTCGAGGTGGTACCAGCGTCGCTGTCACCTATTACGCTTTATTGTGATAATAGTGGGGCAGTGGCTCAGTCCAAGGAGCCAAGGAACCACGGAAAAGAAAAACACGTAGAGCGGAAATATCATCTTATCCGAGATATTGTTCAACGTGGAGATGTGACTGTCACCAAGATTGCCACAGCTGACAATCTTGCTGATCCGTTTACAAAGGCCTTGCCACAGAAGGTCTTTGATCGTCATCTAGATAGTCTAGGTCTTAGATGTAATTCTGAATGGTTATGAGTGCAAGTGGGAGTTTGTTGGGTTTGTGCCCTCAAAACCATTACTATATGTATTAGACATTAGCATTTTTATATATGGATATCAGCTTTACATTTCATTATGTATGTTTCTTTCATGAGATGATTGTTTAATCCATAAGTATCATAGTAAGTATTTCGTGTGTGTATGAGATACATACAATGAGATACGAATTACTATTCTTTGATACTTAAAGCTTGTCACAGTGGATGATGAGACTGGATATCTCATCAGGTATACACTGTAGCATCATTAACTGCCATTGGATGGAGTGATAAATCTCAATCACGGGAGTGTGACTCTTGGTTAGTATGCTAGTGCTTATAGTGCATTGACGGACCTGAGTTTCCTATTGACACTCAATGCTGTCAACAGTCAATAGGAACTCATAACTTGTATAAGGTATGTGTTCTCAATCTTGAGACGATTATGAACACAGACTGTGGATATGACTGTTTTGACGTACCAATCAGTGAGGTCTATAGAAGATCAACACCTGGGTATCTTGGGTATGTCATGTTCATAGGGTTGTGAACATATATTGTCAAGATAGAATCTACCCTCTGATTCAGAGTAAGCATTCCCTTGAGAATGTCACCAAGTCGATTACTGAGTACTACAGTCTTGTTAATAAGAGTTATCAACATGTTTGGTAATCATGAGAGGTGAATGGGACTCAAGGAATACAAGAAGTAATCATGATTCAGGTTGACAGTAACAGTTATCCGACTACCTGAATATGATTACGAATGCTAAAGGTACAGGGACATTAGTACAACATACAAGTCTAGTCATCGCTTCGGATATGTTCTTTTGCGTTGGAGTTCAGTTATCGTTTTATAGTGGAGTAAATGTTAACTGACCAGTTAGTTAGTTTGCTGATCAAAGAGTTTGGTCATGGTAATTAACAAACTGGTCTGAGCCAACAATAAAGAGCCTAGGTGGTCCCACTCTTAGCTCCGCTAGGATGCTTGGAAAGGCAAATGAGGATGATGTCAAGACAGGTTCGATCGATCGAAGTTGTCTCGATCGATTGAAGTCTACAGGTTCGATCGATCGAAGATGGTTCGATCGATCGAATGTTCGATCGATCGAAGCCACTTCGATCGCTCGAGATCTAGGTCGGTTCTGGGAATCTATAAATAGGGCAGCTGCGTTCTGGAAAGGTTGTTCGTCGTTTTGAACGTCAGAAGCTGCAGAAACTATTTTGGAGTCCCAAAACCTTCTCTATCCTCTCCATTAGGGTTCCCACCAACCCTAGCCCTTCCTGCGAGCATCCATAGGAGTCATAAGAGTGAAGACCATCTAGTGGAGGCTGCTGGAAGTCAGAGATTTCAAAATTAGGTTCAAGATAGTAAGGTATAATTCTTATCCCCTCTTGTGCGCATCTATAGAGTTGATGGGTAGTAGATCCGGGCATGCCAATTAAGTTTTATAACTTAATTTTTCCACTGCGCGTTTAAACTTAGAATTTAAATCGGTTTTTCCAACAATATATACTAAACCAACACCTTGGGCTCCAAGTATATCCTAGATTACTCAACAAATGATTTTAATTACTAATTAACTAAATACACTATACACAGATATACATACGTATACACTTCTCTACAGATTTGAAGAGGCAATATAGGCTAATAAGGATCCAGACAAAAATGTTGTTTGGGAATTATAGCCTATGGCACAACATTTACATACTCAAGGTAAGTCTACCCAAACAAGGTACAAGCTAGTTGATTAGGAATCACTTATGGTGTTTGGCAAAATGGCTAAAGGCACAAAATCAACACATACTATGTAGTCCTTTCCAAACAAGGCACTAGCAAGATATCTAGGAATTTCCTAGTGTGTTTGGGAAAACAACTTATGACACTAAGAAATTAACACACCCAAAATGCGTATCCAAACAATGCCTATCTAATTATTGCTACCATTAATAAAATAAAGCAAGTGTCAACTCCTGATTGGTGTAGAATCCCAAACTGTGGGAGTCTCAATGCGGCGCGGTCAGTTTTAAAAGTAAACTGATATTTTCGCGGCGCGGTGTTCACCACAAAAATACAGAAAATTCATTTTAACGCAAGAAATCATTTTCCAGTTTTATTAAAATACTATTTTAAGTTAAAAGTAAATGTTTCCACCGTTTTGAAATACAGTTTTGAAATTCGGCGCAGGCATTACCAAAATTAGAAAAATTGCTGTTTGACCCCAACAAGAATTTTAAATGTGGAATAAAATAAGAAACAAAATTTAAAACATGAGAATTGAAATGTAAATAATAGCAGACACTACAAATTGAATTTAAAGGTGGCAAAATGCAAATACAAATAATTGAATGGAAATGCAGGTTGTTACAACTTGATGCGTTTTTCAACAAAAGAGGATTTGTGTGTGTAACAATCAAGAATGGAGAAAGACATATAATCTCACAGGGTAAAAGTCTCCACAAGTGTTTCGACCGATTTTTGGGTTATAATTGCATTAAACACCATCCTATTACAAGTTGCTATGCTGTCGCTTCCACAAGATCCAAGATTTACAAGTCATGATGTTCACGATAATCGAGATAGTTATAGGATATCCTAAAACTTGAAACCAGCGTCATTGCTCGGCATTAGAATGGGAAAATATACTAAAATCATTGGAAACACGGGGCAAGGCCCATTTTTTTTTAATATTTTTTATTTAGAGTAAGAAGGAGAAATGAAAGAAATGAGACTAAAATGCAATGAGAGAGATAACTTTCACACCCCCCAACTACGGCCGAACATTGTCCTCAATGAAACTAGAAAGTGCAAGGAGAGAAACAATATTACCGGAAGCAAGCGAAGTGAGCAAGCTGAAATTATATGTACCTGCAGTGTTAGTATCAACAAAGAAAAAAGAAAGAATAGCAAAGGGGCAAGCAAAGAAATATTGACAATGGCACACAATATAAGAATTAAGCATCAGCCAAACAGTCAATAAAAATAGTATGTCCAAATATCCATATCCAAACCAACATATCTAACTATAAACATCTTATCCTCCAAAAATAAGGTCACAAATCCACATCCACAAAAAGTGAGATCCATAATATCCACATAGCCTAACTCCACCATATCCAAAATGAGACCAAAATAAAAACATCAAGATCATCCAAAATAAGATCCACAATCCACAACCATCCAAAATGATATCACCAATATCCCAACATAACTAAGGCAATGCCCAAAAATGATAGCCAATCACTCCCCCCAACTAATCGTCTCCATCGTCGTCGCCACTACCATGGGTACCAGAACCACCCGCTCTGCCATAAAGATTGTTAAAGTAGTCTGGGACATCAGCACCTGGAAACTGCAAGCAATACATATCTCGCTGGAGATGCATCATTATGCTAATGTCCCTTTGATAACCCTCTCGAAAGCGCACAAACTCTTCCCTCAAACCTTGGAGATCACTCCTCATACCCTAAATCTCTTTCTGCCTACTATCTCTATTCCAGACTAAAGTTGTCTAGGCGTAGGGACACCTCATCATGAATGGGTCGCGCATCCTCCTCCTTTGCCCGCGCACCTGAAGGGCCCTCATCAACCTGTCCCTCTTGGTCTGTGATTGGATCTGTGCGTCACTCCAAATGAGGGCCATTCCATTGATTGGAGCTGGCAGTTTCTTGATGAAGTCTGCGTCTAGGACCTCGCATTGCTGGGCGATGCACAGATGGATGATAAGGGTTGGGAAAAGGAAACTCGAAGCGGCACTCGTATCTTATGAGGACGCAATCATGTAGGTGATTATGAGGCTCACAAGATCGACATGTGTATCGGTGTCACAGATATTGTATATATGAGCATCGTGGTCCCTCTGAACAGTCTTGTGTCAGGTGGGCCACACCGCGATAGTGATGATGATATTGGCGTACCGGTAGAGATTAAGGAAAATGGAGGGATCAATTTGGTCAGTGATCCACTCGGTCGGATGGCCAACGAATCAGATGGCCATGACATTAGTCTCTAGACTCAGGTGCATATTATCGAGGTACAACTCAGGGTTCTCGATGTGAGGAACCCATAAACTCGGCTAGGGAAGCTGCGGTGCACGTATGCAGACACCTCACACATACGCCTCGAATCCATGGGGGACCCATAGAGACGATACTCGCATAGAATCTGCGAAGCCATGTCTCATTATAATCTCCCGAACGCTCAAGTTAGGGTCTCCATCCACGCCGGGTGAAGATTCGGACCACTTCCAAGAGAAAGCAGAAAGAACGTTGGGGCGTTCAGGGAGGATTGACTTCTTGGTCTCAAAGTGCTTTTCGTACCACTTCTTCTCAGTCTTGGCTTGGTATCCCTAGCACCCCCTTAGGGTTGGGGAGAGCTTGGTATGATTATACTTCTTAGCGTTCGTCATCATCCCTATAAAAGTAAAAGAGAAATTATACGATAAGAATATGTAAACATTGTAACTCGAATGTGCAATGCTCAAAAGTATGCAAATGAGGAAAAATAAGGAACAAGCACAAAGCATGCAAACGGTTGTGAAACGCTCGTACCCATTCACAAAATGCACGCGGGCGTTAGCAAAATACATGTGCATGGCAAGAGCGCACTCTCTAGCATGTGCCACGGGCCTTGGAATCAATGTTTGAAATCATGCATGAGATTCACACTATGCATATGAAATGAGAAAATAAGAACAATGCATGCGACAAAAGTAAAAATGCACGTGCGGAGTTCGAGTTGGCACAAGGGGGTTTCAATGTGGCATAAAATCAAACACTTGGTGGGCAGTTTACTCATGGATTCAATACCTTTGGTTAATGGATTCTAACCTAAACAAGCCACATTATGGCTTGAGCAGTAAAAATGAGTGAATGCATGATCAATAACCCCAAAATATAAAGAAAATAGGCAAAAAAACTGAGCCCTAAGGTGGGTTTTCATGATAGTGTACAAAGAGGAAACAATCCAAAACCTAGGGTGAAATTTATTCTAAATCGTGTGATCGAAGAAGAAATAATGAGGTAAAATCATACCTTGGAGGATTGGTAATGAAAACCAAAAGGATGAATGATCACAAGGGAAGATCTTGAGAGGGCAAGAGAAATAGGGTTTGATAGCTCTTAGAAGAAAATTTTAAAATCTTAAGCAAAATGAGCCAAAACCCAGACTTATAGGCCAAATCTCGGGGACACAGATCGATCCGAGGCATCTAACCGGATCGATCCGAATTAGCTTATTTACGCAGAATGGTATCCCAGATCGATCTGATTTAGCATTTTTGTACAGAATGGCATCCCAAAATTGCGGATCGATCTGAGGCATGAGGCTAGATCGATCTGAGGCATGAGGCCAGATCGATCCGATTTACAAATTTTGGACGGTGACTCCCTTAAAAATGTCGAATTGATCCCTATAGAACCCTGGATTGATCCACCCTCCTCCATTGTAAATTCAAACTTTGAACGCACTTATACAAGGAATGATGAAAGACATGGATGCAATGGACATGCAATTAGAACAAAAATTATGCCAAAAATATGTCATAGGGCATACAAAAAAGGGAGTATAGCTCACGAGAGCCTATTCAACCCCCGTGTTGGGGTCTTCCAAAGGGATTGACACCAACTCGGTATCAAAACCTTCAAGAAAAGGTTTGAGCTATTGCCCATTGACCTTGGAAATCATCCCACTTGCAGGATCTTGAATCTCAATGGCTCAATGATTATATCCTTTGTGTACAATGTAAGGTCCAATCCAATAGGGTTGTAACTTATCTGAAAATAAATGGAGCTATGAATCGTATAAAAGCACCTTATTTCTAACCACGAATTGCTTACGTACAATGTGGTGGTTGTGAAAATCTTTGACTCATGCTTTGTATACTTTCAAACTCTTGTAGAATGCACCCCGAATTTCATCCAACTTATCAAGTTGGAGCTTTCTCTTCTCACCACTGTCATCAATATCAAAATTGAGCTTCTTGATTGCCCAATAAGCTTGATGTTCAAGCTCAACAAGCAAATGACAAGCCTTCCCATAAACCAAACGATAGGGGGACATTCCTGAGTTTGTCTTGTAGGCCATCCGGTATGCCCAAAGCGCATCGGATAACCTTGAAGACCAATCTTTCTTAGATGGATCAACCATCTTTTCAAGAATTCCCTTAATTTCCCTATTAACCAATTTAGCTTGGCCATTGGTTTGGGGATGGTAAGTGGTTGATATTTTGTGGGTTACGCCATATTGCTCCATCAAATGAGCAAAAGGGGAATTGCAAAAGTTCACCCCTTGATTACTAATAATGGCTTTCGGAGTGCCAAATTGAGATAAAATGTGTTTAAGGAATTTCAAAACCACCTTGTGGTCATTGGTCCTATACGGTATGGCTTTGACCCACTTGGAGATGTAATCGACCGCCACTAAGATGTACTCGTACTGGTTGGATTTAGGGAAAGGACCCATGAAATCTATATCCCAATAATCAAAAACTTAAATAACAAGAATGGGGTTTAGAGGCATCATGTTCCTTCGTGTGACCTTTCCTAGAAGTTGACATCGAGCACACGCTTTACAAAAAGCATGTGTATCTTTAAAGAGTGTTGGCCAATAGAAGCCACTATGAAGAACTTTGAATGCCATCTTTTGTGAGGAAAAATGATCACCACAAGCTTGGTCCTAACAAAAGGACAACATACTGGGAATTTCATCATTAGGGACACAACGCCTAACGATTTGGTCGACACAATGTTTAAAAACATACGGACCATTAAAGAAAAATGATCGTGCCATGGTCTTCAACCTTTCCCGATCTTGGGTGGACCAATCTTGTGGAAGTTGGTCGGTGACAATGAAGTTCACCACATCGGCATACCAAGGAAGGGTCAAGACATTGAGCAATTACTCTTCCAAAAAACATTCTCTAATGGGCACAGGGTCTATATGATCGTGATCAAATGTCAAATGTGATAAATGATTGACAACTACATTCTCCACCCCTTTTTGTATCCTTGATAGAGAGGTTGAACTCTTGTAAGAGAAGGATTCACGGATTAGCCGGGCCTTATCATATTTCATGGAAAGGAGATACTTGAGGGCGACAGGGTTAGTGAAACAAATGATCGGGGATCCTATCATGTACGATATGAATTTTTCTAAGGAAAAAACTATGGCAACAACTCTTTTTCCGTTGTGGAGTAGTTGATTTGGGCATTATCGAAGAAAAGGCTCCAATCGGGAGCTTGCATAATGGGTGTGATGGTAAGTGCATCCTTAAGCTTATCGAATGCCTCTTGGAACTCTTGAGTCCACTCAAAAGCGACATCTTTAGCAAGGAGTTGGCACATGGGCCGAGAAATAGCGCTAAAGTCCTTAATAAAATGCCAGTAAAAACTTGTGTGACCTAGCAGCGACCTTATGTCCTTATGAGTTTTTGGGGGTGGAAGATTGGAGATGACATCAATTTTGGCATTATTAACTTGCATGCCCTCACTAGACACTATGTGGCCTAAAACAATGCCATGTGTCACCATGAAGTGACACTTCTCCCAATTAAGCATGAGGTTCTTTTCTATGCATCTCTTGAGAACTTTTTCAAGGTTCCTAAGGCACTCATCGAAGGAGTCACCAAACACACTAAAGTCATCTATGAAGACTTCTAAAAATTTTACAAGCATGTCGCTAAAATGGCTAAGCATGCACTGTTGAAATGTCGCATGTTCATTGCAAAGCCCAAATGGCATCCTTTTATAGGCAAATGTGCCATAGGGGCATGTGAAGGTGATCTTTTCTTGATCCCCGAGAAATATCTCGATTTGATTGTATCCCGAGTAACCATCAAGGAAACAATAATGCTTATGTCCGACTACTCTCTCTAACACTTGATCTAGGAAGGGCAAGGGAAAAGGGGTCCTTTCTCGTGATCGTGTTCAACTTCCTATAATTGATGCATACTCTCCATCCCACGGTGGTCCTAGTAGGCACTAACTCGCCACTCTCATTCTTGACGACCGTGAATCCTGACTTCTTGGGGACTAATTGGGTCAGATTCACCCATTCGCTATCGAAAATGGGATGTATTATCCCATTGTCTAATAATTTGATGACCTCGGTGTCATGACCCCAAGTCTCGCTTAGTAAGATATTATCCTCTTTGGGCCCAAACCCGCATTGATTTGTTCTTGGGCCACTACCCAAAAGGCCTCTTACTAGGTAGACTTGAAACCACACATATATAGCACATTACCCTTCCTTCCCTAGGCAATTGGGATGAACTCCCGCTACAACACTCAGCACTAGGGTCATTACATTCCACCCCCCTTAGGGCCAACGTCCCTGTTGGCACACTTTCGGCTAGGTCAGGCTCTGATACCATTCTGTCATGACCCAAGTCTCGCTCAGTAAGATATTGTCCACTTTGGGCCCAAACCCGCATGAATTTGTTCTTAGGCCACTAACTAAAAGGCCTCTTACTAGGGAGACTTGAAACCACACATATATAACACATTACCCTTCCTTCCCCAGGTGATGTGGGATGAACTCCCCCTACAGCACTCAGCACTAGGGTCGTTACACTCGGCCATCACCACCTCTTTCATTTTAGGATTCAATCATCTTTGCATTTGTCTTGACGGTTTGGCATTCTCCTCCACAAAAATGCTATAGGTACAAATGGTAGGGAAAATTCCCCTCAAATCTGTAATACACCATCCAAGGGCACTCCTGTGTTCCTTCAAAACTTTCATCAATTTCCTTCTTGATAAGGCTCGAGTCGGGAAGACACCACCACCGGGAAACTCTCATCCTCTCCCAAAAAGGCATACTTGAGCTCGCCCGGTAAAGTCTTGAGCTCAAGTTTTGGAGTGATGACATTGGATGGAAGAGGAAAATCATCCCTCGGGGGTGGTCTCTCAAAATTAGAGGTCCACATGGCCTCTTCAATAATCCCCACAACGTCTACCTCTTCCTCAACTTCTATTTCCTCCTCACTCATCTCATTCTTCCTCCCAAATTCATGATCACACTCAACAATGACATTATTGGTAGCTAAGCATTTTTCAATATGTTCAAGACTAGCTATATTATCATCAAGCATAAATGTATGATCAAGAGAAGGGATGATGCAAGAATCATTAACATTTGTATTACTAGAAACATTAAAAAAATCTTGCACCAACGAGTCAATGAGAGAGATTTCATAAATTTCATTGCCGTCTTCTTCATTAAGATCTAGTTGCTTAAAGAGAGAAAAATTTTGGTTCTTGAGGAGGCTTTTGGACCTTGTTGTCCACTGTTTTCCCATTACAAAGAGTGGTGATTCCTTTCAAATGTTTGATGGGGCCATTGGAATTTGAGGCTCCACTATTCATTTATCCTTTCGGATTTTGAAATGGTTATGCGGAAAGCTTTCCCTTATCAATAACTTATTGATTTTGAAGCAACTGAGCCAATTGGGCTTGTAAAGCTTGCATGGATTGAGCGTGCGATAATTGCATCGCTTATATGGATTGCTCAAGTTGACTCATTCTTTAGGATAAGCCATGGTTAGTGTCCTCAAATTTTTTCTTGTGAGGGGGCACATAAAGGGGTGGAGGATGTGGTGCCCCTTGGTTTTGGATGAAAGGGGTCCTTGAGGTTAAGGTGATGTGTGACAAGCGGGGGTATTTGTTAAATACAACCGCGCTAAAAGAATAAAATACACTGATTTAGTCTACAATTCCTTTATATATCTGTAATTTGGATTACAATGCCAACTTTTACATAATTTGATTAATCTATGATAAGTTGTATTGTTTTAGCTATAATTTGTGCAAATCACTGCTTGCTGTGTGAAGGAATGATGAATAAGTAGGATAAAAGGGTTGCTGGATTTCAAGGAAGACAATTCAAACATGGAAAGCGAGTTTTGAGCGATCAAAGATCCCTCAAGCGATCGAGAGTTCGATTGTTCAAAGACAGTTAAAGCGCTCAAAGATTCCAAAAATTCGATCGATCGAGTGATGTTCGATCGATCGAACATGGCTTTTATCAGAACTTACGCGCACGCTGCAGAAACAGAGTTTTGAACCCTAGCTTTAGGTTTTAGTATATATATTCATTTTGTTTACGTTCCAGAGGATGCCCACTTTAGTTTTTATCAATTTTAGAGAGAGATAGGGAGTTTATATGTTTTTGTAGGTTTGGAGCTTGCATAATGCTTTTGGTTTTCTTCCTATCATTTAATATAAGTGTTTCTCTTCAAGGTTCTGCACTCTTAGTTTCTTTACATTCTAGTTGCATAAAATCGTAGTTTAATCGGTTAGTTTTAATAGTATTGTAGTAGTAGCTTTAAATCACCATTGTTTTTCATAGATTTCATGCTAAAATCACAACCAAACACGCCCTTAATGAACTTTTATGTTAAAAATGAATCTGTGACACTCCAGACCATGTTTGAGTAGTCCCCAGGTTGGGAGATCATGATGAAACTGTGATCTCAAGCCTCTGCCATGTAATAGAATAATTTCTGTGTTCGATCGATCAGAAGACAGTCAAGCGATCGAAGACGTTTCGATCGATTGAGAGATGAAGATGGCCGATCGATTGAAAGTGCATCGATCGATCGAACTCTCTGATTCTTAGGTAGTCTCTTTGTAGTATTTCAAGACTTTTTGTTTCTGAGATTTGTTATCAAACTGTCCCCGAATGCTCAGTTTGTCAAAATAGTTTCATTACTTTAAGCGTTAAGGCATTTTTCTTCAATAACTTTTGCAAACCATTTTGAATGCTAACACCATTCAGAATGCGAGACTCAACTATTGATTTAAACCGCTTTCATGTGTTTCGATTTAACTGTGATTATAGTCCCGGCCATGAAAGGACTATTGATTCTTATTTTTAGAAAATACGAAAAATTGTAGAGAGATATACTCCTTAGAGCTTAAATGTAACTGCATGGTAGATGGCATGATCGCTGCGGACTCGTGTGATCCCAACATTTCCCTTTTATAACGAAAATTGTTTCCAAAATATCGCTTTAGCTACTTAGTTAATCACTAGTTTAATTTAATTTTGTTGCTTTAATTTTAGTAGTTACTTCGTGGAAATTCGTGTTCTACAACCTTGCAAATATTGATTTTTATTTTCTTTTTAGAGACTAATCTAGGTATTTAGTTTAACACCTTCCCTGTGGGATTGACCTGGTCTTAACCATATTACTACTTGCACAATTACCTACACTTGGGTATAGCACACAAGCGCACACAGATTTTTAGCCGTGTCAAGTTTTGGACCAAAGTTTGGAGGTGGTGGAGGTGGTTGATGTAGGTAATATGGTTGTGGAGGAACGTTGGGTGCTACAGTTACCCCTTTGTTGTTGTGGTAGTTGTGTCCAAGTGCACTCCACCTCCCTGGAGAATTGTAGGCATCATTTTTAGAGGGACTATATTTGGGTCCAATATTCATCCCAAGTACATATGCCTGCTCCAAAGCTTGGCTTTGAAGAATAGGAAGGATGGGGCACTCGTTAGTTGAGTGCTCCGGACCATAACAAAGGTAGCAATGTGACGGATTGATCAGTGCATGAATCGGGATAGGAGTGGTGGACTCGGTGACCTTTTGTGATTCCAAGGCTTCCACTTTTCTCGCAAGTTGAGAAATGTGATCGGCCTCATTTGACACTTGATAGAGAATTTAACTCAAAGGGGCTACGTTGACCGGTGGAGTTCGATCATGGGGGTTAGATGTACCCCAACCATGAGAAGTCTCATAAACATATTCAAGATGATCTTCGGCTTGCTCGACATCAAGAGTTCAGAAACTCCCGGAATACATGGTTTCTATTAGTTGTTTGGTATAGGGGTTTAACCCCCCCATAACAAATGAAAATTTGACAAAACTTGACAAAACCATGATGTGAGCATTTCCGGAGGAGATCTTTGAATCTCAACCAACATTTGGCAAAGGTTTCATGTTCTCCTTGGAAGAAATTTTGGATTTATTTTACCAATTCCTATGTCTTATGCATGGGAAAAAAACTCCTTGTAAAATTGTTTTTGGTTATCCGGCCATGATCCAATGGTTGAAGGAAGTGCTACAAGCCAATCCTTAAGTGAGAAGGTGAACAACTTGAGTCTTATTAGCTCATCGTTGTTGTTCAAAAGCCCACCAAATATCCTCTTACTCCCTAATGTGCTTGTAAGGGTCCTCATTCTCCTGCCTGTAAAAGTTGGGTAAGAGATTGATCATTCCAGGTTTAAAGCAGAACACTTCCACACTGTACAGGAATGTTATACAAGATGGAGAAGAAACCGTCTTGGGTTGAAGGTAATCCCCGATCATTCTCCCAAAATTATGATCAATGGGAGGAGGTGGAGGCACATATTGTTGTTGAAAAGGTGGTGGTGGATGCGGCAGAAATGCCGGACGGACGGGAGGAGGTACGGGGTTACGTTGATCCCATTGCTCTCGAGGGAATCCATCCATGGGATTCATGCTAGAGGTGGCAAAAGTTACCCGATCCGAGAGCTTGTCCCAATCTAAGTCTTGGTAAGTGGAAGAATTTGGTGAATTTGAAGGTGAGTGATTGCTCGGGTATGGGTTTGATTGGGAAGGCGAGGGTTGCCAAAAAGATCCACTAGCACTACCACTAGAGCTAGAAATAGCATTATTCAGATTAGTAAAGGGATTATTCATACCTTGATTGCTTTGAGTCGACATGGAAGGGACTTACCAATTTTCAAGTGAAGGCTACTCCTTCAAAGACAACCAATAAGAAAGAAAACAAGATAAACAAGATTAAAAGCAAAAGCACTATAATTAGAAATTAAGCGACCGAAGTTTGTTGCCAATTGCCAATCCCCAGTAACGGTGCCATTTTGATAACGTCAAAATCAACTTCTTTGTTAGCCCTATTAAAATGTAGTATTTGGAAGTAGGATGTCGAGTCCACAGGGATTGGAATGCAACAACTCTTATACAAGCTTAATAACCAATTAAAATGCAATTAGAAATTAACAAGCTAAGAAATAAAACTAAGTCTTTCGACTATGGGTAGTTCTCAAATCACAACCATTTGAACTACAGTGATAATTTTAAAGTGAAAGGTGAGCTTTAATCAAAGACAAGTTTTAATTAGAGATTTGGGGTTTTCCTAATAGAGAAATCGAGGTTGGGGAGCATTCCCCACCTTGGACCAAACAACACATAGATTCCATGCTTATAGCACATTCTAGAGTAGAAAATTCAATTGAGACAAACTATCAAACATGTGGTGGTCAACCTACATGCTAGATAGAGGTTTAAATGAAATACATGAGGTTAGGTTTGAAATCTAAGGATTTAACAACTTATAATGCTTGACATTGTAAGTGGGGTCCTAGAAAATCAACCCTTGCACACACTCTATAAATGCTACAAAACATGAAAATCCTACATTAGAGCATCCTCAACCTACATAATTTAGATACTCATGAATGTAGAAACAAGAACATTAAAGAGAGGGAGAGAGATAATACCAACATAAGAAATTCATCATAAATGCCATAGAAAAAGTCCAAAGAAATCCAAGTAGCTTTAAAGCATTCAATACAACTAAAATCCTCTCTCTCTCTCTCTCTCTCTCTCTCTCTCTCTCTCTAGAACTAAGTACACATGAATGTGGTAGATGAGAGAGTAAATGTGATGGGGGTGAAGACCTAAGAGAGAGAGAGAGAGAGGGAGGGTTTTACAACCAAAAGCTATCTAAAATAAAGCTTACCCTAACAAAAACTAATCTCTAACTATATATACCCCTTTACAAATGGCAATCTTGTAAATAAAAGAGGGAGGCATCTTCAGGCATCACGGATCGATCCGAGGCAAATGGGCGGATCGATTCGATTAACTTATATACTCACAGAATGCTTGTCCAGGATTGCTGATCGATTCACCCTTTGATACTAGATTGATCCGATATCAATATTTTAGGCAGTGGCTTCCTCTAAATTTGCAGATTGATCCGCGTTGAAAGGTTGGATATATCCGCCCTTCTTGATTTGGACTCCTTCCCCTTTTCATGAGATAAGAACCAAAAGGATTAGTTCTAACTTTGAACAAGTTCCCAAATCCTACAAGAAAGAGATTTTTATTAGCAACAAGTGAACAATAAACATGATTAACAAAAGCACAATTTATCCATTAAATCTCCCAGTTTAGGTGATAATTCGCATCCAATAAAAGTGAATCATGAAGTCAAGAATGCAATATTGAACACGAATCAATTCTCCTCGGGTGTGTCACACCAAGATGTTGTTTATAGGATTCTTTGTTATTTGAAGGCATCTCCTAGAAAGGGCTTATTCTTTGCTAGGCATGATCACCTGAGAGTATAGGCTTATACAAATGCTGATTGGGCTGGTTCTGTCACAGATAGAAGGTTCACCTCTGTGTACTGCAGATTAGTAGGAGGGAACTTGGTTACCTGGCAAAGTAAGAAGCAGAATGTTGTGGCGAGATCTAGTGCAGAAGCTAAGTTCAGGGCAATGGCCCAAGGTATTTATGAGATTCTTTGGGTCAAGTCTTTATTGAAGGATTTGAAGGTTCAACAGGTATATTCCATGAGACTATACTGTGATAATAAAGCAGCAATCAGTACAGCTCAGAATCCTATCCAACATGATAGAACTAAGCATGTAGAGATTGATCGACATTTCGTCAAGGAAAAGCTAACTAGTGGAGTTATTTGTATTCTTTTTGTGAAGAGTAGTGATCAAGTTGTGGATGTCCTCACCAAAGGGACAGGAAGTCAATCTTTCCATACTGCTCTAGGCAAGCTGGGCATGAGAGATATATTTGTACCAGCTTGAGGGGGAGTGTTGAGCGTATTTTATTTTATTATTATTTTTTCTTAGGATATTAATTGGTAGTTAGTGGGTCTGGCATCTGTCCGCCGGATCGGTTAATATTTTATTTCTCCTTCTTATTGTTAATAGACAAGGGGTTAGATAATTTGTCTAACCCTAAGCTTCTAAATAATTATTTCTTTAATTTTCACATGTCGAATAATGCTTTGGTTCCTGAATTTATATCCCAAATTTAGCATCCAACACATTATGTTTATCTAAAGTGATTAAACAATCCCCATTACGAAAAATATGACGAGAATATGCTGAATCAAGAATCCAATCTTCAAACTAAAAAGCATCCATCATGGCAGCCAATACAAAATTTGAGACATCTTCAACTTGAACCAAGCTTTGAATGTGTCGTTGTGGGCTTGATTATCTCTTCTTTGAAATTCGTTATTCATAGAGGTATTCGACACATGCTCAAACTTGGTCGAGTCTTTTTCATAAGTCAATGTAGTTGCCAAATGTTCATACGAAATTGGGTAAGGGATTCGAATGAGTGAGACCCTATCTTGATCCTTAACTTCTTTCTTTATATTTATTAAATCGACAAGTAATTTATTGAATAGATTTAATTGCATAATCATAGACATACATTCCTGATATTGAAACCGAAAGAGCTTCCTCTTCAAATTCAAGTGATTCTCAATACTCTTCGTCTTGGACTTGTCTTCTAATTTTTCCCAGAGTGACTTTGCCATCGCGTCCCTCATGACAATACTTCACATCCTTAGAAAGAGATAACCAAATGGATCCGCATGCCAACCTATTTATCTTTAACCATTTTGCTCATCCAAACTTGAAGGTTCGTCTTCCAAAGAAAATTTTTAGCCTTGTTGAACAAGGACATCATCATCTCACACTGCCAAATCCTAAAGTTATTTGATCCATCTAAGTTTTCAAGCTCAACCATCGTGGTTGAAACCATCGTCTTTATTGCTTGCACTCAAAACAAGAAGTTATTGAGCTAGATTCTCTTGTCTTTGTAATAGATCCATTCTCCTCCATATGCCATAGGTCTCTACCTGAAGCTTTGATACCACTTTAGTGTGCAAAAGCATTCAAACAAAGAATCTAGTCCAAACGAAATTCAAACGAGAAGGAACGAATAGATAGATAATTCAAACATTTATACATCCCCTCGAGAGTAAAAGGAAAAATCTACTAATTCATACGATATGATTATGGTGTATCCAAGAAAATTTCATTTAACCCTCACAAAAGCTCTCATAAGAAGAACTCACAAATTCACCAAATTGTCCTTTCCAACTAGCCTCACAAGCATTCCAAACGGCTTTCCAATGAGATTATGATGAACACAAAGGTTCTCCAAGCAAAGATCTTCCAAAATATGTTTGCCAAACAATAACCCAACAATGGGTATTTACAAGATTTCCAACGAATTTGTCTTAAAGCAACTCATTTTGCTTTCCAAATCGGGCTTGAAAAACAAATATACCAATGTGTCTCCAAAACGCTTCGAACGTCACTCTTAGTATCTCAAACAATTCTAGAATTTCACATATCTTTTGAATGCCACTATGGCCGTCTGAACACCAATATGGCATCGATTTCGCCCAAATTGAGCCACAAAGGGCATCTAAACCACCATTGATGTGGTGGTTGCCACAACCTATCTTACCCAGACTTTGCATGGAAGGTGTCTTGTTAGTGTCGACGTGGGTATGACAATGATACTGAAACTGGATATGTGTCAGACTTGTTCCGTATTATGTCAGACATGGCTTGGTATCAAAATAAAATCTAAGGAGACAAACTATTTTCTAGACTCAAGGTCTTGTAATCATATTATTGTTGTCAATATATTTTATAGCTTCATATCCTAGTGTAGACATTTATAGACCTCTAGGTAGAGCTAGTTTCCAAAAATTATTTGAACTATGAGAAAATCATGTGTAAAATATGTCTTGACTAGTGACTACAAATAATTCACCTAATTTTAAGTTATGTCTTGTTCTATTTCTTGTTTGTCGTGTTTTCGTACCCGTACTTAAATTTTGGATCATTTATGGCCAAGTTCCTTTATTCTAAAATATTCGTGCCTACCGAACCTTATTGTCGGATTCATATCCACACCCGACACATGTACCCGAGTTCGGGAACATGAACCACAAGGAATGGTATTTTGCGAATTCTTTCAATTGGAGAGAGTTAAAACACAAGAAATGATAAAATGTTATATTGATATTGATTGATTACACAAATAGTACAAGACTCATACCCCTATATCTATAAGATTGAGATGAAGATAAGACTAAACCAAATTATGGAGATAAGACTAAATCAAATGCTACCAAATCACAAATCTATCCCATACAATCATGAGATTTACATCCAAAAAAAAAATCATCCCTGATTAATTGGATTACAGTCAAATCTGGGATTATTTTCCTATATTCAAACACTTCCCCGCAAGTTGAGTCACAGAAACTTGATGACGTGACCAACTTGAATTTAGACTTTGAACTTAAACAATGAATACAGTCTTCAATGATACCACCGAACAATCAAACAATCAAACAACCATAATCAAGATATACGCCGACCCCAATAGAAGTGAAACAATCAATCAATCGAACATTGCTTGGACCACTCGGTGCAACAAAAACGAACAAGCCCTAACATACTTAATTAAATTTTTGACCTCCAACATCCCCTCTCAAACTGAAGGTGGTAATGAAAATAACAACCGAAATTTGGAATGGAAATTACAACCGAAACAAGACTATAACAAGTGACCGAAAATGGTGATATCAACGAGAAGTGGGATATACAATCCCCGAGATTGGCCAAGGTGGGAACAACATCCACCAACAACAAGAACAAAAAGAAATTATGGATCAACATTGTCCATAATATTGACCAAGGTGAAATGTATTCGCCATCAACAACAAGAAAGTGGGACAAAACCCACAACAAAATCACCAAATATCTGCCCAAGAACAGTTAAATAAATGTTATAATATTCCAACTGAGATAAACGAGTTGAAATCCACCATAACCAAATCAACAAAGTAGCCCAAATCAATCAATCACCACCAACAAATGACCAAACAAGGTCTAACAACATCAAAGAGTATCATCTAAAGAGTCCAAGGAGAGCACAAAACATGACCAAAAAGATTTTGAAATTTTCGAAAAGGTTAGGGTGGTTCTGTAAATATCAAAAGTTGCATTTAAAATTTTAAAAATTTTGGGGGCTGAAATAAAAAAAATAAAAAGTTTTGGGGGTAAAACTATAAATTTCAAAAATATTAGAGCTGAAATATAATATTGGAGGGCTGAACTATAATTTTGAAAGGTTGAGGGCTAAAAAAAATAAAGAAAGAAAAAAGAAAGATAGCAACAACATCAATTTGAAATAATAGCAACAAGAATCAAGTGGCCATGGGTCCTTCAAGCAAGCACTTCTAGGACCAAATCACACCCCTATAGAACAAAACCAAGTATTAAAAATTGGGTGGGACCCTCTAAATCCTATATCTGAAAATATGGATTAAGATATCCGAAAATATTAAAAAAAATAATATATATATAGAAACGATCCGAACAGCCTCAAATCAAAAAACGAAGAACACCACGACGATCAACAAGAAGAGGCGAATCTAGGCATGTAAATTTTGGTCAGAAAACTCGCCGAAAAATGTTGACATCATCCCCAGGAAATCACCATCGGTGGCTGGCTATAATGGCAGCAGCTTTAGAAAGGAGATGGTTTGTTTAGGGAGGACAACGGGAGAGAATAAAACGAGGTACGACAAGAATCTCTACAAAGGGGAAATAGAAAATAGAGGTCCGGTGAAGCGACAAGGGTGAAATGGTCCCAGAACCTTACTGCTCTGAAACCAAGTTAAAACACAAGAAACAAGAAAATATTATATTGATATTGACATACTAGACAAATACAACACTCACACCCCTATATATAGGGTTGAGATGAAGATAAGAAAATACCAAATTATGGAGATAAGACTAAATCAAATCCTACCAAATCACAAATCTATCCCATAAAATCATGAGATTTATATCCTAACCAAATAAAATAAAATCATCCTTGATTAAGTAGATTACAATCAAATCTGAGATTATTTTCCTATATTCCAATAGAGAGCATTTACAATCACTATTTGGATGCAAAACAATTTGTGTACTTCACATATTTTTGGCTTCATAATTATTTGTCTTTCAGCTAACAAAACTCTGCAACCTATTTGATTCGAGCTCATCTGATAAACACTCTGTTTTATTACACTTATCCATATCCTGAATATTTATACCACCTAGTTGGTAATCTCTACATAAACAATCTCTTACACTATGTTTGGAAGTTTGGGAGATAAAAGAAAAGAAGAGAAAGTCATAAGTGAGGAGAGAAAAGAAAAGAAGAGAAATGAAGGTGGTTTCTTTCATATTGTTTTAGAGTTTAGGAGAGAAGAGAAAGTTAGTTTCTTTCCCCTTGTTTGCGAGTTGAGAAGAAAAGAAAAGAAAAATATACAAAGTTACAATTCTACCCATCAAGAGCTTCAAGAAATGAAGCCTTTAATAACTTATTTCTTTCTTTTAAAACCAAAGCAATGAGAGGGGAGAGATGGATCTTCTGATGAGAAGAGAGATGAATAGTTTTTTCACATAAGTTAACGTGCATTGTGTACTTGTGATTTTCCTAGGATATAGATGTAATAGAAAAATTACCATGCTAACATAATGGGTATTATGGTATTAAGAAATATTCATTAATCCCCACTTTCTTTTCTCTCATTTTCTTTCCGATTTGGAGAGAGAAATTAAAAGAAAGTGGGCATAGTTTTCTCTCATTTTTCTCTTCTTTTCTCTCATTACTAAAACTCCCAAACAAGAGAAAGAGAGACAAAGGGAGGCACTTTATCTCACTTTCTCTTCTTTTCTTTTTTTTTTTAAAACTCCCAAACATTGTGTTAGGTTAGCCAATTTGTTGTGATCTTTCCTTTGTCCCTTCTGCTAGGAAGAACGGACACTGGTAGAAGAGTCATATATCTATGTCAGAAATGATACTCAGTGGCACTCTTTCACACATGTTGGATGCACAAAAATTAAATATCCTAGTTATTTTTGTAGGCTACCACTATTGCCAAAGAAATAGTGGCTATTACCAAAGTAAATTGGCTATGTGTATAAGTCACAGGTTGCCACATAGCTAGTTCAATTTGGTAATAGCCCCTATTGCTTTGGCAATAATGGCAGCCTCTTCTACAGTGGGCTAAAGCTATTCATATCATGCTTGTAGATGAATGGTTAATCTATCAATTTAATTCATGGTTGTACTATGTTGTATTGGAAAAAAATGTGGGAAAACTAGGGATAGATTATTTCAAAATTTTGAGTTCATTTTGGTTTTGAAAATAGATGGGAGCTAGAGCTCAGTTTTGGTGGGTATTATTGAGGATTGTTTAATATATTGTGAATTTTGGGGAATCTATCTTGGTTTGAGGTGTGGGTGGTTTACTTATCTATGTGTATTGGACTTCCTTTGGGTGTTAGTGTTGATAGCACAATTGAGTTTAAGGAACTAATGGTTCAAAGGGTGGAATTTTTGTCCTGGAAAGGGGTTGTAAACTAGTATTACTCTGATTGCAAAGGTGTTCTCAAATATCACCCGTTTCTTTGTTTATGGTAAAGGTTAGTGCATTGAAATGGACCAAAGTGTTGCTATGAAGTGCTACAACTTGGGTAAAAAAAATTGGCTATGATTTGGTTCATTTGTTTGGAGCTGAGCTAGGGTTCACTATGGACTAAGGTCATGATATTAGTTCTTTTTTGTTTGAGGACTTGGGTTATGACTTCTTTATTTGCATTATATTAGCAAGAAAGTTTTGGAGGAGAGGAGCTCCTCCTATTTCTCCTGTAATTGGACATTAAAAGTCATTTTTTCTTATCCTCTAAATTCACTTTCTACTTTGGAGATTATCCATGGGTGGTATGCTCTATCTTCGAGGAAAAAAAATCAAAGTATAATTATCGTAATTAGGTGTTCCTAAAAGTGCTTTAGGAGGAGTGGAATACACTGTGATTATATCAAATAATCAAGAAAACAACAAAGGGAAAAGAGAAAAAGAGAGCTAGAGTTTTCTCATAACACGAAAACTGAATGAATCAATGAATACAATAGAAAAGAAGAGACAATAATAGTATATCTAGGTATACAGTATTACCCTAATATAAAGTAAAAGACTAAACTACCCTAAATCTAATAAAAATAATTCTAATAGCTAACTCTAATACCCCACTCAAACTCATGATGCTGTAACTAGAAACATAGAGAGTTTGCTAACTAAAAAACAAAAATGCTGAATTGGATGTGAGTTTGTAAACAAATCAGAAATCTGCGCGGAAGAAGAAACAAAAGGCAAAGTGATAGCTCCATGCTTAAGGTGATGACGAATAATGTGACAATTAGTCTCTATATGCTTGGTCCTCTCATGGAAAACTAAATTGTGAGCAATCTGAATAGCACTCTTATTATCACAATACATAGGTGAAAGGCGAGGAAGGGAGACATCCATACCTGTAAGTAGCCGGTGTAACCAAATACCCTCATGGGTAGTCGAAGCCATAGCACGATACTCAGCTTTTGTGGAAGACACAATAAAAACATCTTGCTTCTTGCTCTTCCAAGAAATGAGAGAATCACCCAAAAATATACAAAATTCAGTAACAAACTTGGAATCTGTAGGATCACCAGCCCAATCAGCATCAGTGTATGCACGTAGCTCCAAGGAAGAAGATGACGAAAGTGAAAGACTTTGAAACCGAGTGCCCCTTAAGTACCTCAAAATACGATGAACAACAGCCTAATGGACTTTTGTAAGGAAAGTAACAAACTAACTAACAACATGAATAGCATGAGCAATATCCGGACGAGTAATAATAAGATAAACCAAGCTACCAACAATAGTGCGATATAAGGTAAGATCAAGCAAAGGAACGCCATCAGAAGGGGAAAGACAAACATTAAGCTCCAAAGGGGTATCAACAATCTTATTATCAGTGAGGCAAGCATGCTCAAGAATGTCACCTGTATACTTAGACTGAGAAAGAAGACCTTTCGGAGAAAAGGCTACTTCAATCCGCAAAAAATAACGTATTGCACCTAAGTCCTTCATTTCAAAACAACGAGCTAATTTAGACTTCAACACTGTAGTCCCATCAATATCATCACCAGTAATAATAATGTCATCAACATACAAAGAAAGCATAATATGACCAGTAGTGGTACACCTGATAAAGAGAGCTGAATCATACTCACTCGAGGAATACCCAAATAAGGTAATCACAGTGGAAAACTTCTCAAACCAAGCTTGAGGGGCTTGTTTAAGACCATATAAGGCTTTTTTAAGCCTACAAACTTCACCAGGACCATGAGAAACACCCGGAGGAGGAACCATATAAACCTCCTCTTGGAGGTCTCCATTCAAGAAAGTATTTTTAACATCCATCTGATTTATATGCCACTGACGAACAAAAGCAACTGCAATAAGAGTACGAATAGTAGTCATTTTAGCAACAGGAACAAAATTCTCCTCATAATCCATACCATATTGTTGGGAAAAACCCTTGGCAACCAATCTTGCTTTGTACCGCTCAACAGACCCATCTGACTTGGTTTTGATTTTATAAACCCAACGAGAACCAATATCGCTCTTACCAGAAGGTAACAGAACCAAACTCTAAGTGTCTGTCTTATACAATTTAGAGAGTTCCTCTACTATTACCTGCTACCAAAGAGGATCAAGAGCTGCCTCTTTATAGGACAGAGGCTCAGAGAGATCATGAACTGAAGCTAAAAAGGAATCAAAAGAATCCGAATAACAAGAATAAATAAAATCAGGTGATGAGTGGACTTACGAGTGCGAGCAGGATAGCGAGGAGGTTCCACAGCCTCAGTAGGTGCTTGGGTGGCCTTTGGAAGGGAGGTAGCATCAGGCAGCAAGGTACCAGTATCAACAGAAGTAGAACCATGAGGTGAGACAATATCAGTGGTGCATGGAGCTCGAGAAGGCACACTATCGGTATCATTAGAGAATGAGTAAAGATGGATGAGATCAGATTTAGTTAACTCATGATGGTTATCAAGAATAGAAAAGAAGGGTATGTGCTCGAGAAACACAATATGGCGAGGGACATATAGTTTCTTAGTAACTGGGTCAAAGTAACGATATCCCTTCTGACCCTCACCATAACCTAGAAAAACACAAATAGCAGACTTTGGTGACAATTTGGTATGCTTTACACGTGGTCGAAGGACAAAATAAGTACAACCAAACACCTTTAAGGAAGAATAATCAGGAGCATGCCCAAACAATTTTCAAAAGGTGACAGACCTGAGCAGTGATAGGTTGGAATTTTATTAATTAGATTGATAGTAGTAAGGACAGCCTTTCCCCAAAAATCACTAGGGACATATACAAATAATGAAAGAGAACGAGCAGTTTCAACAATATACCGATGTTTCCTTTCAGCAACACCATTTTGCTCAAGAGTGTCTGTACAAGAGGACTAGTGAATAGTTCCATCTAAAGCAATAAACTCACAAAATTTATGATAAGTATACTCTGCACCTAAATCACATCTAAAACATTTGATGAGAGCAGAATGTTGAGTTTTGACAAAAGCACGAAAGGTATTGTAAATATCAGAGAAGTGTGAACAACATTTCATAAGATAAACCCAATTGTAACGAGTGCAATCATTAATAAATGATACATAATATCGAGACCCCCCCCCCTTGTAGTAACAGGAGAGGGTCCCCACACATCAGAATGAACTAAATTAAATGGTGCAAGAGAATAAGAAATACTTTTATTAAAAGGTAAAGTTAAAATTTTTGCCAGTTTACAACCACTATAATCGAAAATATCATGAGTTTGTAAATCTCCTAATTTTCCTGTAGAAGCTAAATATTTTAAATGAGAGGCTAAAACATGACCAAGACGAGAATGCTATAAATAAAAACTAGACGAAGATGAACTCAAACGAAAGGATGACAAGTCAACACTAGAAGCTGCAATCACTGGTACATTGAGCTTGTCCAAGATGTATAATCCCCCTTGCCTATGGCCTGTCCCAATCAGCATCTGGGACTATAAATCCTACATATGAGAAAAAGTAAAAGAAAAAGAGACTATATAACCTGCATCGTAAAGCTCACCAACAGAAACAAGATTCATAGTAAGTTTGGGAATGTGGTAAACACTAGAGAGAGATAGATGAGGTGTGACAACAGACCCAACACCTGTTAATGGCATAGGAGTACCATCAGCAGTCATAATAGGCAAAGAGGAAGCAGGATATAAGGAGCAAAAAATGACAAGTCAGGTGACATACGATTAGAAGCTCTAGAGTCTAAGACCCAAATACCTGAGGACGTACCTGAAGACATACCTAGTGAAGAGATGGCCATAGCATGTGGCTGTGTGGCAAGGAACTTCTGAAATTGCTCAGCAAGGGAGGTCATGGATGGAGTGAATGGGGAAGGAGAACCGGGTCCAAATGAGTCTGATGGTGGTACAACTGCTGTAGTGTTAGGCTGCGGAGGCCTATACGAATGCTGTTGAGATTGGTTGTCAGATTTCCAATGAGAAGGTTTTTTGCACCTAAAAAATACATTTTTTAAGTCAAAATTTGTATAAGGCCGATGGTGATTTTTTTTCAATCGGACTATTAGACCGATTGCAAAAATTAAAGGTCAAGTGATTGATTCAAAGGTTGGTAGGGCAGGATGACTTTTGGACTGACCATAATGGCAATCGGGCTAACTTTGTTCAGACTAGTTATCATATGATCTGATGACTATCGAGCTCATTTAGTCCAGCAATGCATTTTGTTTGGCAGTCAGTGTACTAGTGCCAATACATGGTTTGGACTAATGAAGTGGACTAAAGTGTTTGTGGTGTTGGAGATTCAAATCACATTCATTGTCAGGAACAATGGTGGTAGGTGCCACGTTGTTTGAGTAGTTTCTTTAACACAGTCATTGGGTATTATGATACCATGACACATGGAGCCCGATGGAAAAAGTTGCAAAGATTTAATGACATGTGCAATGGTGGTGGGACCCAGAGAAATGGATAGTTAATGTGTGATACCATGTAAGTCCGATTCCTCCATTGCCTAGCTGATCGGCCTCCACTGGGTTACCACAGTATTTTAGTCAACATGTTAATCTAGTCAGCATGATGATTTTGCAGCTTCAGTTGGCTAATGGAAACAAATTATGGGTTGTCACGTTGAGACCATACTTGATTTTTACATGTACATGGTGGGCCACCAGCCCATCACCGCTGTGGCATTACACCAATTTGGACTGACTATGCTTTGCTTCAGTCGGTCCTACTATAATGGCTGACTATTAAATAATTTGGCCATTTTTCAAATGTATATGTGTGTGTGTGTGTGTGTGTATAGAGGTTCTACTATAATAGGTTACCAACTCTAAAAGGTCTCCTAATTGATGCTTCTATATTGTGATAAGGAAAGTTATTGATTGATATTATCACATATGGAAAGATAATATTGGTAGAATATGCGAAACATTATCACATTAATATGGAAGTATATCTCTTACGAGGGAAAGAAAAGCGAATCATGACAAGATGTGGACCAGATTCAAGATGCATATAAATATTTGAAGATATGGAAGCTCTTATCAGATTGGGAGGAAAAACTGGTATTTTATACTAGATAATTATGGGAGTCAAGAGCATATTTTAATTTGGGAGATAAATCTGGTATTTTATACCAGATCATTATTCAATGCAATTTGGGAGATAAATCTGGTATTTTATACCAGATCATTATTCAATGCAGACATTTATTTCCTTATCTTTACCAGTCAGGCCGCTATAAATCAGCAGGCAGGCCAAGTAGTCAAGTGACTCTACGTCATCTCGATACACTGCATTCAATCGCATTCACATACTGCATTCAAGGCATTCAAACCTTTTGAATTCTTGTTATTTCGCATCCATAGCAAATAGGTCTGCCTCTTTGTTATTTTCTTTTCATTCTTCTAGACAATCAGCCTATTCTGATCTTGTTCTTTGGATTTGTTTATTTTCCAAACACTTAATAAAATCTGCATTTTATTAGTCGTTTGTGATTGTTTAAATAGTAAACTCTTGCACTATCTGGCTTGTGCGCTTCAGTACTATCAAAGGATTTTGGATGAGGGTACTTTCCTACTTGTCCCACACAATCAACTTTTAGAAGTCAGATCTAAAGCCTTGAGTATCACTCACTCAAGCAAATAATAAATTAGTTTGCACACAAACCGAGCCCGTCTGGCTCTGGCATGCCTGCGCAAATTACAAGCAAACAAAGGTTGAGGTTGCTGTTGTTGTGGTGGTCGACTATGTGAGGGCTGGTTACTGCTATTGGGCTGGTTTGCTCGACCCAACCTAGGACACTGAGCCTTTCAATGATTCTTCTCCTTATAGTAGCTGCATACATCACTACCAACTCTCAAGTAAGGCTTATTCTGATTGTTGGACGGTGGTCGAAAAGTGGCTGCTAAAACATACGGAGTAGAGTCGGGGAGAATTCCCTTTCCAGACTGAGTATTGAGACGTATTTCCTCGGCTACTAACTCATGGACAATAGAATCAACTAACGGAACTGAGCTACAATAGATAATGGACCCACGAACATCCTTAAAATCATCACGTAGAGCCATCAAAAACTGAACTAGACGTTTTCCTCTCTACTAGCGATATATGGTGCAAACGCCCGTAATTCGGGCAACTCCATGAGAGCCAACTGATCCCAATGATCTGTCATTGTAGAATAGAGCACTTGAATACTCAATTTTTTTTTGTTCAATGACACAAATATTACAATCTAATTGGTACATTTTCGTAAAATTGGACTGTGTAAACAATTTAACCAAATCATCCCACACCTCCTTTGCATATTCAAACTTTGCCAATTGCATACTAATCGAGGGAGCAATGGAGTTGTTGATCCAAGTAATGATTTTTGAATTGTTTGTTTCCCAAATTCTAGCAATTCTGCAAATTTATCAGTCTTTTCATTCGTAGGTTTACTATAATCCCCATTGATATAACCCCTCATCTTCTTCCCCTTCATAAAATTTTCATCACATAATTCCAATATGCAAAGTTCTTTCCATCGAGTTTAACACTAATTGCTTGAAGTGAATCATCACGTTCAGCAGCCATTACAAAAATGAAGCAATTAAATAATACAAAACAACGAACCAAAATCAAAGACAAATCCAAAAACACAAAACAAATGAACCAGAATCAGTGACAGATCCAAAAATGAACGTGAATCAGTGCGAGATCCAATGCGAATCTGAATCAGCAAGAAATCCAACAAAAAAAAAAAACGAACCAGAATCATCCGAAGAACATGAATCAGTTGGATCTGCGAAGAACGTGAATGAGATTCGAACGTACTTTGATACCATGTGAATATATCAAATAATCAAGAAAACAACAAAGGGAAAAGAGAAAAAGAGAGGTAGAGTTTTCTCATAACATGAAAACTGAATGAATGAATACAGTAGAAAAGAAGAGGCAATAATAATATATCTAGGTATACAATATTACCCTGATATAAAGTAAAAGACTAAACTACCCTAAAGCTAATAAAACTAATTCTAATAGCTAACTCTAGTATACACAACGTTCATATGAGAAATAATGGCCATATTAACGCAGGGTTAATTCCCTATGGGATAGGATTGCCATGTGCTTTTGATCAGTAAGGAACATAATTGTATGCCATTTTTGGGCAAAAAGGGACTCTCTTTGCCAAGTTGATAACCAAGGGCAGAGCTGGGTTGGGCTTGGATGGAAATGCATATTGTGTGTCGAGTCGGATCTATGCGGGGGTTCAAGGTAGTGGCACCGGAGAATTTTTTGGGTCAGTCTAATATATATATCTTATCTTATTATATTATTATAATATGGAAGCCTCAAGTGCCATATGGCATAAAGAGAGGCAATGTTAGACAAATTTTAAAATTTTGCTCATTAAATTACTACAAACACCTCATTATTAACAACAATGCCCAATACACTATTAATTACATACACACACATATATGCACCTAGTTATAAAAATACTACCACCAAAACTATACGATCATGATAGGATTTTCTACCACCTGTGATTTATCGACTTTTTTCTTTTACATTTTTTAAAATCAAAATATCATACCAACACCATAAAATTTGATTAAATATTGCTCCCGTGCATGACATTATTCTGAAATTAGGGGTGAAATTTACAAGCACATAATTATTTTGAAAATTAACGTTCCACTTACATGAACACTCCGTTTGTTTTGATTTAAAATGTTTCCTGGAAAGTGCTTTCACCTTATAATTAATACATCTAAGTATTTTAACAATTGATGTTATATAATTACCTTAGCAAAAAAACAAAGAAGTTATATACATTATTAGTTATGGAATGGAGGAAAATGATTCATACAACCGACCCCAATTGATTGGGACACAAGGCTTGGTTTAGTTTGGTTTGGTTTGGTTTTATACATTATTAGTTATGAATATCATTGCTTTGAAAAACAAGAACAAAAAACAATGAACACCAAAAAATTTATCATGAAGTGTTTGTTTATACAAGATTGAATTACTGGTGTTAAACAAAATAATGAATGCTTGTTAAAGAAAATTGAGAAACCCAAAGAATTTTTATCATGAATGGATTGATTTATATTTTTTTTGTTGACATAAGTTTCCCGTGCAATGAACGGGCTCATAAACTAGTATATTCATATTTTGAGTTTAACTCTCTCTCTCTCTCTCGTACAATAATAAGGGTGATTCTTTTTGAGAATCTGTCAAGTTTGACCAATAGGTGATAGTAAAATAAATTGGTTTAAACTAAATTAGCAAGTGCTAAGAAAATGTGATGGGACAAAATTTTAAGGTTGCTTGATTTACAATTGGGTAAATATACAATACATATTTTTCCCCCCAAAATGTGGGAGAGGCTAAATCTAAATTTCCCATATCAATTTTTTTTTTCATCATAGAACGATATTTTTTTTTATTTTTTTTAATGGGGTGGGGCTATAGCCCACCAGAGGATCCTCCCCTGTTAACAACTATATCATTCGCCTTATTAATATAATTTCTGGATTTCCTAAATTTGTAAGCCAAACCTTGTATGTTAATACTGCATTTCTAATATTTGGTTGTTGCGTAATTTTATATCTATATATTATATTATAAATGCATGTTTTATCATATAGTTTGATGTCGCTTAAATTTATAAATTATAGATTTTATCATATAGTTCGTAGACACTAATTTATAACTATAAGTTGTAATATATAGTTTTATTGTCGCCTAAATTTAGATTATATAAATATGACCCCGCATATTAATATATTGTATTTTAAAATTTAATTATCGCTTAATATTATAACTATATGTTATGTTTAATATTCGTTGTTATTTAGAAAATTATAACCTTATGTTATATATAACATTCGGACCCAATAGTTCTGTGATTATAATCAGAATTATATTATCATTGACTTTGTTATTTTAAACCTGGACGTTAAGTTAGACTCAGACTGTAACTTATAGACCTAACTGGACTGTTAAATCCAGTCTGAGATTCACGCGGACCTGTAGAATCTGGTGTTTCCCGGACTGTATGGCACGTGATCCAAGACAAGAACAACATCCCACGATTTAAGGATTTGTCGTACCACCTACACAACTTAAGTATACCTAAATCTACACCTAAGTTGTAGCACCCAGAATTCCTAGAAATTCCATGTAGGAATATGAGATTAGTGACATCACTATGGTATTGTTACAGAAGGTCCATTAGGATGACCTTAATTGGAAATCTCTATAAGAAACTTTAGTATTCGTCTTATTGATGACTGTTAATAGACTATGACCTATTAGAATAGTGATAGCCCTAACTTTCAGTGTTAGAATTCATAAGTTAGACTTGTACTTAGGCTCGTTCACAGCCCCGTACGTCGGCACAATTACATTTGTGCATGTACGTCAAGACATACACGCAACCGGATATAATGGAAAGTAAATTGAGATGCGGGCCCCACACATGGCCACGTGGTAACCACATAGCCACCACCCCACCCATGTGGCAGCCATGTATAGCCCCCTTACCATGTGTCACTCTTGCATGCATCACACACGACACATGGTATCACACACACAACACTTGGCACTTCATGCAAGCCACTTGTCATAACCATCTTCCCCTCTCATACATATATACACATTTGTGCATCATACATTCATTTACAGTATATACACATCACACACACATCTCCAAAGCAGATTGTAGTGAGAGTGGATTGCGATAGTAATTGAGAGAGTGGACCCGATAGCTTGTGGGGAGCAAAACACACTCACACTTCCCACTCTCAGTTTTGTTTCACCACACACATACATTGTTCACACCCCCTCTATACCATCTCTATCTTAGCCTCACTAACACATACACACACACACACACACAGAAGCTGGAGAAGGAGAAGAGAGGCACAGAGGAGAGAGAAATGAGAAGATCGAAGAAGAAGGAAGTGAATAGAGACTCTCTAAGGTAAAACCCCACCCCCATTTGTATTTATGGACCCTTGCATGTCACTTAGGCACCTCTAGGAGCACTTTCAGGTTGCCCAAAGAGACCCTTAAGCTCTGTTCATGCCCAGACTGCCATTAAAGATCCTCGCCGGAGCTTGGATTTTCAAGTTTAACCAACCAACCTCTAAGTGGTATCAATCTGACCGGAATGACCTCCACATACCCTCCTTTGAACAGTTTTGCATTTGACACACGTTTGGATAGTCATGCATGGGATTATTCTCATTTTGGCCAAAAGAATAATCATAGAGTTGGAAAATAAAACAAGATAACCCAGTGCTCATCTTGTAGTATGTTATAGAGGAGAAGAATCTGGTCATTTTCCCGTTGGAATCATGGATTTCTATGGTGAGACGAGAGAGTTAGAGCTCCTGGGAGTTACTCCGGCGCATCGGGCTCGCCGGCGGCAGCCTTTGTTTTTTTTAAGAAGACGTAACCCATTTAAAGAAATGGGTTATAACAAGAGGTTTCGGGTCGAGCATGGATCGGGTTGAGATGAGTGTGCAAATGGGTTAGGGTCTTGGATCAAGTTGGGTTTAATTAATCCCATGAACCCTTTTTATTGGAATGATGTCGTTTTGACACATTGGGTCGAGTTCGGTTATTTGGGGCGGTCTAGAATGTGTTTGTGGTTGGTTATGGGTCTGGGTCTGGGTCTGGGTCTGGGTCTGGGTCTGGTTCAGTCGGGTTAGGTTAACGGGTTAGGATAGTTTGTATGTATAATAGGGTCGCAGGTTTGGGTTAGAATTAACCCGAATAGATTTTGGTTTGGGTTTCCTTGTGTGTGTATATGGGTGATCCGTTTAGGTTATGGTTGGGTCGGGTCTGACCCAGTGGGCAACCCACTTGGGTTTTGTTGTGTGTGTACTTGGGTAACCTGTATGCATCGGGTCGGTTCGGGTCTTACCCACCGGGTCTGAGATATTATTATTATTATTATTATTATTATTATTATTATTATTATTATTAGTTTTAGATAGATTTAAATGGTTTAATTATCATTATATGACTTATCAATGTATTATTAATGTTTTAGAATATAGAATATTATTATTTAATATTCTTAATATATTGAGTATAATTATATTATTATGATAATATAATTATTATTTATTTAGTATTTCATAAGTATAAAATAAATATGTTTAAGAGTATTTAAATGGATATTAAATACCTATATGTATTTATAGATTCTAGAAAATAAGGGTAATGACCCTAAGATTATTTTATTATATTCTGTAAATTATAAAGTTATAATACTATATATTAGTATTTTTAATAATTAATAAGGAGCCATTTTAAGAGTTTATTAATTATTAAAGATACCAAACGCTCCGAAAATTATGAGATGAATATTGGTAATGTATTTTATTGTCTAGTATTCAATAAAAATACTTCCGAATACTGATTTCTCAGTATAGTCATATTAATGTATTTAATTTCCTTTTTCAGGTATTTTCTAGTAATTATAATCTTTAAAAATTCATAATAAATAATCTAGGACTCCGAAAATTACGCGGTAAGTTCCCAGGGTCTTAGAATAATGTCTAGAATGTTCTTTTCAAGTTTGGTGACCTATCGATGAGGTCAAAAATACAGCTTTTCCCAAGGGCCCACATTAGTGTAGTAAGCACTGTCTTTTACTCGTAAAACGCGACAGACTCCGATTTGAGTCTAGTCAATGGCATTATACTTAGAATGACACATAGATCACCATCTTGAGGTTTATGCCCTCATTGGGTTTAATTACCATAATGCCCCTGTAGTTTGCACTCATTCTTTATTATTGTTTATTGTTGTAGAACTCGACGGTTATCTGCTACCGAGCATCGGTGACTTAAGGTGAGTTTCCAAACCTCACTCTAATCCTATTAAGATTAATTAAAGATACTTATAAGCTATCTGAATGACGTGTTTTATAGTAATGTGTTGTGTATGATGTTATATCTTCCCCAGAATTTGTATCGCTATGATTATTCGTGATATAGTAGTGTTATTGCTGATATGAGCATGTTAAGGGTTTTATCTATATGTTTATTGGTATCAAATCCTTGTTATGAGATCCATGTTTAAATGATTATGTTTTCGCTGTTAAGATGATAAATGTATGTTTTCTGATGATCGCTAATCAGAGTAGTTAACGTATGGCATGGTTATGAAGTAAATGAAAGAAGTAGAAATGAATACGAGTAATTGATAATGGACACCTACATGTCATGACACGAGTTCGTATGCATTGCATGAAGAGCGAAATGTGATCGAGAAAAAGAACTGAATTTGAGTAGAGTGCCAATTGGGCGATAGTTAATGTGCCAGTTGGGTGATAGTTTGAGTGCCAGTTGGGCGACAGTCAGCGTGCCAGTTAGGCAATAGTTTGAGTGCCAGTTTGGCGATAGTTATTATACCAGTTGGGCGACAGTCAACGTGCTAGTTGGGCGATAGTTTGAGTGCCAGTTGGGCGATAGTTAATATGCTAGTTAGGCGACAGTCTGTGTGCCAGTTGGGCGATAGTTTGAGTGCCAATTAGGCGGTAGTGTGAATGCCAGTTGGGTGGCAGTTAGAGTACCTATTAGGGCAACAGTAAGATTGTTAGTCGGATGCAAGATGGATGAGAAAGAGGAAGTGATGAGAAAGGGTTGACGAGTGAGACGTTTGGTTCTGGACAAGTGTTGTGAGTTCATTGTTCAGGTCAAGGATTCGACATCCCAACGTGAAGATAGTAACATTGGTCGTACTTTGACACACACGAGCATGTTGATGAAAGGAGAATGTATTCTATGATGAAATGCGATTACATGCTTAATTGTTTACATGTTTTGGACCTTTGCTATGCCTGTGAAAGAATCCGTCTTTTGATAAGAGATTAACTATAACCTAAGATACTGAACATTAGCGCGTGTTGAGTGACATTTGTATTTATTGATTATTGTGTGATTGGGCTCTCACTCAGCCTTGTTCTAAAGCTGACGGCATTTTACGCCCTGGGCATTCCTATGTCCAGAGTGATGCAGGTTTTGTTAATAGGGAGGTGAGCTCAGGATGCACTACTGAGGATCTAAGAAGGATAAAGCTGAGCTGGAAATTGAAGATGGATACCCCAATGGCTACTTATATTTGTGTTTATGTACTAAGTTTAGTATGACCCTTATGTAATATGCTTGATGTTAATGTAACTCGTTCATTTCCGCTGTTGTAGTTGCACTCTGTTAAGGTTAAGTTATGTTTATGCTTTAGCAATTTCCTTACGGTTAGTTGTGCGGAGTTAATAGGATAGGACAGTTAATCAACCAGTCACGTGTCTACGGACCCATAAAGGAAAATTTTATATTTTCCCTATTTTTGGCTTACTCCGGGGCATGACATAAGTTGTACCATATATGTTCCCCTCATTAAACCCCCAAATCTCCCACAAATTTCCCATGGGCCCCAAATCCCTCTCATTGATTGTATATATTTATTTTGATTGTGTGCATATATGTATTATGTATATATATGTACTGTGTGCTTGTATATATATATAATAGATAGTTAGAGTTAGAGAGAGAGAGAGTTGCCAAGAGATAGTAGAGAAGAAAAAGAAGAGAGAGAAACCAAAACACCCCCTTCGCCTCACTCACTGCCTCACCACTCCACCCTCTGCCTTACCCTCTCTACAACACAACTCCACAATAAACACACACAGACCCGAAAGAGATAGAAGAAGAAAAGAAAAGAAAACCCACACCTACAAGACCACCCTAACCCCTCTCTGCCTCACCCCACTACTCTCTCACCACTCTCTACCTCACCTTCTTTGACCCGCAGCACACACCACAGAAGAAGAAGAAGAAGAAGAAGAAGAGAGAGAGAGAGAGAGAGAGAGAGAGAGAGAGGCCAAACCGAGACCGAGACTGAGAAAGTAAAGCCGCACACCCCCTTTGTATTTTCTATACACCAAAACACCCTCAGACCCTCACACGCACCCTCGAACAAACCCGAGACCCTCCACCATGGTCGGCGGCCATTGAAGCTCAAATTGAGCTTGATTTTCGGACCGTCACCAAAACCAATAAAACCAACACCAAACCGACTAACGACCCCCTTAAGCTTACCTACGAACGGCTCGAAGCTTAGACCGCGTTTGGGCCTCTAGCGATTCGATTATTCTTTATTGGTCGAATCTATTTTTCCTCCCCTACGTGCAAACTGCTAAGAGTTAGATCATGAGACTTAGACCATTAGATCGGGCTCGTCAAGGCATATGATTTTGACTTAAAATTTGCTAATTTTCCTTGAGAAATGAGGGAGTTATGGTCATTTGAATTTTTGTGTAAAAATATATTTTTTCTATATAGGATAAAATGCATTTTGCACCCTCAAACTATACCCTATTTAGCACTTTGGTCCCTAAATAATTTTTTTTTCTTCGCATTTTGGTCCCTCAACTAACATTATGTGGTAGTTTGCCCTAAAAGTGAAGGAAAAAGTCACTTTTAGTGATGCCAAAAGTGACGCTAAAAGTGACGGAGGGGGCAAACCACAAAATATTAGTTGAGGGACCAAAATGCAAAAAGTATTTGTTTTGGGACCAAAGTGTCTAATAAGGTAAAGTTTGATGGTGCAAAATGCATTTAACCCTACTATATATATATATGTATTCCCTACATTGTCTCGAAGAAGAAGAAGAAGAAGAAGAAGAAGAAGAAGAAGAAGAAGAAGAAGAAGAAAAAGAAAAGATTGGGCTTGGGCCTTGCCTTGTTTAGGTAATTAGCTTATGGCCCAACTTCCATGTGTGTTAGCGACTTAGTTTCCAAACATAGCCTTAAGCTTTAGATATTAATTGATTTAGTATTAATATAGTTTTATTTATATTAATATTACTTAATTATTTTTTATATCATAAATTTATGATGTCAATTATTTTAGTAAATAATTAATTATCATTGGTATTTTTTCTAATTATTAATTATTCCATAATTAATAATTAAGACATGTTTTAAATAAATGAATTATAGTTATGTTTATAATTCGTGACTAATAAATATTAATCCGGCTTATATTGTAAATTAGTATATGTTATATTTAAAATATTAGTTTATTATTTGGTTAATTATTTTAGTAAATAATTAACTATTGTTAATATTTCTTGATTGTTAATTATCCCATAATTAATAATTAAGGGTTTTATTTAATACATGAACTATGTTTATGTATTTGATTAGTAATTTATTAAGTAGTCTAATATTTTTATATACTAATTAAAGTATGCTTAACTTATATATTTATTATTCCTAATAATAAATGAATATATTTAGTATTCGATGAATACTAAATATATGTTTTACTTATTTTAAAATAGATAATAAATGTATAGTAAGTGTTTTAAATTCTAAATTAGGAATGCTTTCCTAATATTATTTTACCATGTTTTATAATTATCAAATTATCAAACTATGCTTTATTATTTTTTAGCAATTATCAAGGAGCCGTTATATAATGTTTAATTATTTTAAATATCAGACGAGCTCCGAATATTATGAGATAAATACTGTTAGTATATTTTAGTACCTAGTACTTATTAAAAAGACTTTCAAGTAATGTTTCTACATTGAAGTATATTGATGTAATTAGGTACACCATCAGTCGTATGTTCTATATTGAATTATCTTCGTTAAATCATAATAAATAAACCGTAGCTCAGAAAATTACACGATTTGTTCCCAGAGTCATAGAATAATGTTTAAAACTATTCCCTTGAGTTTGAAGAGCTTTTGATGCGGTAAAAAAAATACAGCTTACCTTTAGGTCCCAGTCTTTTATGTGACGGACTCCGATTTGAGTGCAGTCAATGGCGTTGGACTTAGAATGACATGAGGATCATCACCATAAGGTTTGGACACGTTTTTGGTATAATTACCATTATACCCCTATCATTAACACATACGCTTCATCATTGTTATTCTATTAGGCGTTGTAGGACTATGACTTATCGGCTGTTCGGAGAGTCCTAAGCTTGACAAGACATCCAGGTAAGGTTTCATAACCTTACTCTCAATATAGATAAGAACTGGTTTTCATAACCTCACTCTCAATATAGATAAGAACTGCTAGAGTATTTGCATGTGATATATGTGAGTTTTCATAACCTCACTCTCAATATGCTTAATGACTACTAGAGTAATTGTACATGAGATTTATAAGTTGTCTTATGATTTCTATGTTATGACTGTACATGGATAAACTTTAATGTATATGTGGAGTATGTTATGGAATCAATTGCTATGAGACAAGCATGTTAGATACTACTATAATATATTTATAACAAGTAAAAGAGAAGAACTGTATGTGAAAGACTGTTTAGCCATGTGCATGTTGTCTTGCCTAATGTAGTGATGTTATCAATAATCATGTAACTGAATATCGCATCACGGTGTCAGTACACACAGTCAATGTTAGTGACTCCGACCAAGTGATGTCGCGAGTTGTAGTAATTGGGAGCCTTAGGAATTGGGAATCGATATGATTGAGATTTTTTTATCGTGAGTCGTGAGTCATGAGTCATTATGTTTTGGTAACCTTTCGAGATGATAAAGATACGTGATAAACAAGACAGTATGACTGAGATACAGAATATTTTGATTGTAAAAGTAAGAGAACAGTTAGAGCTGCTATTGTCTGTGTAAAATTCTGGAGATGGTACATGCGCCTGAGCGAGCATTTTCATCGTACTGCTTAGCAGTTGGCGCTCTAATGCACTAGTCATCCGAGGGAGTTTGCTGGAGATAGTACACACATTATGTGTTTGCCATTGTGTTGTATATCATGCGCTAGTTAGATACTAACGTATCATCTGCCTTGGTGAGCATACCGGGATGGTACACATGTTGCAAGCCTTTGCCGCCATGCTTGTCTATTTGCAGTTAGTATTCTGACTTGCAACTCATCTGGTGGTGATTCACCAGTGAGGGTATAAAATATCAAGCCAATTTTGCCATCGCGCTAATTTGGATTAAGTGGATATACACACTGATTGGGAGTGAACAGTTCCTAATTATATCCCTTTACTTGCACTTGTTAGTACTTAGTACTCTGTTTTCTTGTACTTTTACTTCATTTTTCACTTTTTGTCAGGTTTTAGAAGAAATAATCTATTCTAAACCATTTAGGGTGTGAAAATAGAGCAAAACAAGTTAAAAAGCCTTCTCGCTCATGCGGCCCGCTCGCGCAACCCATTAAAAAATAACCAAAGTTGCTTATTTCACTATCATAAAGAGTCTGATGCAATTGAAACTGCAGACAGACGTCCAGAATGAGAGCTATCCACTGCTGAAGGTTACTGTAAAGCGGGGGTATTTGTAAAATACAACCGCGCTAAAAGGAAGAATTGCATTGGTTTTAATCACAACTTCCCGTTTTATCTGCAATTTGCACTACAATGCTAGTCTTCATACAATGTGATTAATCTATGCTAAGTTGTATTTTTTTAGCTATTGTTTGTGCAGATCACTGTTGTGTGGACTAAAAAGATAAATATCAGGACAATTGGAATGCTAGAGTGCAAACAAAAGAATTCAAAGCTAAAGTTTGAAGTTCGAGCGATCGAAGATAGTTCGATCGATCGAAGGTTCGATCGCTTAAAGAAGGTTGAAGCGCTTGAGTTCCAAATGTTCAATCGATCGAGAAATGTTCGATCGATCGAACAGGGTATTTTCAGAAACTTTCGCGTACGCAGCAGTTACGGGTTTTTTTAACCCTAGCCTTTAGGTTTTCTATATATATGAGCATTGTATACGTCCAGGGGACGCCCACTTTTGCTTTTCATCAGTTTCTAGAGAGAGAGATAGAGAGTTTACATTGTTTTGTAGGTTTTTATTCAAGGTTTTACGTTGTGATCTCGGATTCTTACAGTTCAATACGAGTTTGTTAACATTCCAGGTTTCATATGATTGTTTATTTACATTCTGCTTACTTAATCTCATAGTTTAGTCTGTTACAATCATCAGTTTTCATAGGAGTAATAGGTATTTAATAGTTTTTCTATAATTTTCATGATTAAACTCGAGCCAAACAGTACTTTAATGAATCGTTACGTTAAACACCAACCTGTGACACTCCAGACGATGTCTGAGTAGTCTTAGGGTTGGGAGAACATGATGAAACAGTGATCTCCAGCCTCTGCCATGCAGTAGAATAAATCCTGTGTTCGATCGATCGGAGGTAGTTCGATCGATCGAACCAGAGATAGTCAAGCGACCGAAGGACATTTCGATCGATTGAGGGATGAAGGTTTTCGATCGATCGAACGATCGTCGATCGATCGAACTCTCTGATTCTTGAGGATGTTCCCCGCAGTATTCCAGGACCTTTTGTTGTAGAGATTTGTTATCATACTGTCCCCAAATGCTCAGTTTGTCAAAACAGTTTTCAAAATCAAGGCCCTAAGGCATTTTCTTTCAATACATTTTGCAAACCACCTTCAATGCTAACACCATTGTAGGTGCGAGTCTTAACTATTGAATTAAACCGCTTTCACGTGTTTCAAGTTAACTGTGATGATATAGTCCCGGTCATGAAAGGGCTATGGATTCTTTATTTTCAGAGAAATACGTAAAACTTTGGGTAATATACTCCTTAGTGCTTCAAAGTAACTGCATGGTAGATGGTTAGATTACTATGGATTCGTGTAATCCCAACATTTTCTTCTTAAAGTTAAATCCTATTTTAGAGTATTGCTTTAACTAGCTAATTAGTTCTTTAGTTTAATCTGAATTGCTTTCGTTAGTAGTCTTAGTTTGTGGAACTTTGTGTTCTGCATCATTATTAAAACTTATTGATTTTTTTCTTCTCTTTCTTTTGAGTTTAGTCTAAGTTAATAGGTCAACACCTTCCCTGTGGGATCGACCTGGTCTTACCAGTTACTACTTGCACGTCTTCCTACACTTGGGTATTGCACAAGAGCACACAAGATTATTCGCGTGTCAAGTTTTTGGCGCCGTTGCCGGGGAAGGCGACGATCAATTCCTTAGATTACCTCAATCTTTCCTGATCTATTTCTGTTTTCCTTTTTCTTTGAGTTCTCTAGGTTTTCAATCTTCTTAGATTCTCTCATTAATGCCCGATAGTTCCGTCCACGAAATTCTCGGCAATCCTCTATATTCATCTAATTCTTCCAGTTCTAGTAACCCTATCACCACTCCAACTGAATCAATGGATGATAATAAGAGTGAACATGGTGACAATGATGTGGTACCAGTTGATGATTCACTACGTCCGTTGTGCGATCTCATGCAACCAGAACACTCACCTACTCCTTCTTACATTCTCATTCCCCCACATGCTGGCGAATTTCAATTTCGCAATGGGATGATTCAACTCCTCCCAACATTTCATGGGATGGAAAGCGAGAAGGCATATCTACACGTTAAGGATTTCGAGGATGTTTGTAAAACATTCTCCCAAACTTGTCCGGTAGATGTGACACGCTTAATGTTATTTCCCTTCACCTTGAAGGATAAAGCGAAGGCGTGGTTACTCACTCTAAAACCGAATTCAATCTTCACATAGCATGCGATGAACACTGCATTTTTGAAGAAATTCTTTCCACCTCGCATGACCACAGAACTAAAACGCCAAATAAGTTCATATAAGCAGAGGAGCAATGAAACCTTCACCCAAACTTGGGAGCGTTTCAAAGATTTGCTTCTCTCATGTCCCCACCATGGATACGAGAAATGGCGTACCATCAGTGACTTCTATGAAGGACTAAATGGTGAAACGAAAAAGTTAGTCGAAATTATGAGCTCTGGACCATTCCTTCGAAAGAACACCGAAGAGGCTGAAGCTCATTTCGAGTGGTTAGCTGAACATGCTCATGAATGGTCTAGCTCTGAAGATATACCTCGAACTCAAATATCGAGTGTGGAAGATAAGAGTTTGTACCAATTGAAAAGTGAAGATCATCTGATGAACAAATACGAAGAACTGGCAAAGAAGGTAGAAGAACTAGGGATGCGAGGAGAGAGCTCTAGGCAGGTTATGCCTGAGGAACCATGCGGCACATGCAACATGTTGGGACATACAACACAATACTGTCCCAATGTGCCGTATTTTCAAGAGCAGGCCCCTATGGAGATGAATGCCATGCACGGTTTCTGAGGGGCGGGGAATTCCAACAATAACTTTCAAAGTAACAATAGATGGAATCACCCCGGTTTTGATTGGAGAAATAATGCTGGGACCCAAAATCAATATCAACAGCAGCCCTATAACAACAATCAATATCAAGGGCAAAACAATAGGCCGTCCCAGCAATACAATCAAAACAGAACCAATAACTACAACCAAACTAAACCCTCCAATGCACCACAGACCAATACCTATGTGCCACCACACAAGAAGGTACAAGAAGAAGAGCCACTTGCTAATGCCAATCTAACGCAGCAACTCATATAGATGATGAGTAGAATGTCTACCACGTTAGAAAGGATAGATGCACGGCAAGAGGGTTCAGGAGGAACATTCCCTGCCCAACCACTTCTGAACCCCAAGGGACATAACAATGGTCCTAACAATCAAGAACATGCTAAAGCCGTGACTACACTGAGAAGCGGAAAAATCATAGAGAAAAGCATGCCTCTGTCTACACCCGAAGTGTACAAAGAGGAGAAAGTGGTGGATAATGAGCTTGAGCAACCATCTACTCAAGAGGAGGAGCCGTCTACTAATGACGAGGCAATAAAGGCAAACATTGAAGCTCCTAGAGTAGAGGAAGAAGTTGAGCAAAGGCCTGGAAAGGAGTCTGTTGAGGATAAACCACCAAAATACCCTTTTCCTGCACCTTATCCTCAACGGTTGAAGAAACCCAAGAATGATACGAAGAATCAGGAGTTTCTGGAATTGTTTAAACAAGTCAAAATTAACCTTCCACTCCTAGATGCTATCAAGCAAGTGCCGACCTATGCTAAGTATCTCAAAGATCTGTGCACGGTCAAGAGGAGGTAAAGTGTGAAGAAACATGCTTATGTCGTGTGCCAAGCAAGTGCGATCATTCAAAATGAGTTGCCTCCAAAACTCAAAGACCCCGGTACACCTACTGTCTCATGTAGAATTGGGAATCAAAGGATAGATAACGCACTCCTCGATCTAGGAGTAAGCGTGAACCTGCTGCCATATTCAGTCTATAAACAGCTAGGGTTGGGTGAACTCAAACCCACCCGAGTCGCTTTGCAATTAGCAGACAGATCTGTGAAGTACCCTAGAGGGGTGTTAGAGGACGTCCTTGTCCAAATAGACTCTTTTGTCTTTCCGGTTGATTTCGTGATATTGGACACAGAACCTGTGTCTAATCCTGGTGCACACATCCCGGTTATCTTTGGACGTCCATTCCTCAACACTATTGATGCCACGATCAAGATTAGAAGTGGTATCATGACTATCGTATTCAGGAATATGACATTGAATGTCAAATTTTTTTTTAATCCCCGACCCGAAGAATACGATGATGAGGAAGAAATTCATTACATTAACACGGTCATCGAAGATGAAGTTGACTTGGTCGACAACAAAGATCCTTTGGAAGTTGTGATGACTCAATTTGGCGATATCTATCAGCCTGCAGAGTCAACTCCATTGGATGCTGACCTAAACCAGATGTGTCTTATGATGGATACGATAGAAGAGGATAGAGCAGAATGCATGTGGGTAATGCCATATGAACAATTGCCTCCTAAAACTAAGTTGGCAATGCCTTCTAGTTTTCAGTTTCCAGAGTTAGAGTTAAAGGAGCTACCCAAAGAGCTAAAATATGCATTCCTAGGGACTGGAAAAACTTATCCTGTGATCATTTCATCTGCTTTAACTCATGAACAGGAAGGTAAGCTAGTGCAAATGCTGACCAAGCATAAGGATGCTATGGGATGGACGATTGCTGACCTCAAAGGTATAAGCCCATCCATATGCACTCATAAGATATATCTGGAGGAAGACGCTAGACCTTCAAGACAAATGCAAAGGCGTCTGAATCCCAACATGCAAGAAGTAGTTAAAAAGGAAGTGCTTAAACTACTTAATGTTGGGATGATTTATCCGATATCTGATAGTCCTTGGGTCAGTCCAACCCAAGTGGTTCCAAAGAAAGCAGGCATAACGGTCATCCCGAACAAAGATGGTGAATTGGTACCAACACGTGTCCCCACTGGGTGGAGGATGTGTATTGACTACAGAAAGTTGAATACTGTGACCTGAAAAGACCATTTTCCTTTTCCATTCATGGATCAAATGCTAGAACGTGTGGCAGGTCACAAGTATTACTGCTTTTTGGATGGATATAGTGGATATAACCAAATTGAAATTGCTCCTGAAGATTAGGAGAAAACCACATTCACTTGTCCATTTGGTACATTTGCCTACCGTCGAATGCCGTTTGGCTTATGTAATGCACCGGCTACCTTTCAGCGGTGCATGCTAAGCATATTCAGTGACATGGTCGAACACATCCTTGAAGTCTTCATGGATGATTTTTCAGTGTTTGGCCATAGCTTTGAAGATTGCCTCAACAATCTCGAGCATGTATTAATGCGATGTGAGGATAAACACCTAGTTTTGAATTGGGAAAAGTGTCACTTTATGGTGACCAAGGGAATAGTCCTCGGCCATATAATCTCCGATGAAGGAATCCAAGTGGATAAGGCAAAAATCGACATAATCTCAAATCTACCTGTCCCCCGTACAGTGAGAGACATCCGTTCGTTCTTGGGGCATGCGGGATTTTATCGTCGGTTTATCCAGAACTTCAGTGCAATCTCTCGACCACTTTGTCAACTTCTTGTCAAAGATGCACCATTCGAGTGGTCAGAGAGTTGCCAAAAGTCCTTCGAGGATCTAAAAGAGCTCCTCACCTCTGCACCTATAATACAGGCACCCGACTGGAGTTTGCCTTTCGAATTAATGTGCGATGCTAGTGATTACGCCATTGGCGCGGTCCTAGGCCAGAGAAAGGACAGTAAGCCATATGTGATATACTATGCCAGCTGAACTTTGAATGAAGCTCAAATGAATTATACAACTACTGAAAAGGAGCTGCTGGCTGTAGTATTCGCCTTGGATAAGTTTAGGTTTTATCTGATAGGGTCACCAATCGTCTGTTTTACAGATCATTCGGCCCTCAAGTATCTGCTGTCTAAGAAAGATGCTAAACAATGGCTCATTCGCTGGATACTCTTACTCCAAGAGTTTGATCTAACAATCAAAGATAAGAAAGGAGTAGAGAATGTGGTTGCGGACCATTTGTCACGGTTGACTTTTGTCGACAATACTGAATCCCAATCCATTAAGGATGAGTTCCCGGACGAATAGCTACTAGAAGTAAGTGGTCTGCCTTAGTATGCTGATATCGTGAACTACCTTGTCACGGGAGAAACCCCGAATCATTGGTCAAACCAAGATAGAAAACGGTTCCTCTCGTTCGCGCGTCATTTCTTTTTTGACGACCCATATCTTTTCAAGTATTGTGCTGATCAGGTTATCAGGCGCTGCGTCCCCAATGAGGATATAACCGTAATCTTAGCATCTTGCAATTCTGAGGCTTGTGGTGGGCACTTCGCTTCACAAAAGACCGCACAAAAAGTTCTACAAAGCGGTTTTTACTGGCCCACAATTTTCAAAGATGCGTATTCCTTTTACAAGACATGCCAACGCTGTCAAAAGCTTGGAACTATTTCTAAAAGGAATTCTATGCCTTTAACCCCTATCATCACAATTGAGATATTCGATTGTTGGGGCATAGATTTTATGGGCCCATTTCCCAAGTCTAATAACTGTGAATACATACTCCTTGCTGTAGAGTATGTGTCAAAATGGGTTGAAGCGATACCAACGAGACGCAATGACCACAGAACGGTCATATCCTTTCTAAGAGAGCATATCTTGTCTCGTTTTGGAACTCCGAAAGCTTTACTAAGTGACCAAGGCAAGCATTTCTGCAATAGGCCTTTGGAGTCACTTCTCAAGAAATACGGAGTCCACCATAAAATCGCTCTTGCCTATCATCCACAGTCGAATGGGCAAGCGGAATTGGCTAACCGAGAAATCAAGCATAATCTCGAAAAGACGGTTAGCTCCAACCGAAAAGACTGGGCATACAAGCTGACCGACGCTTTATGGGCATACCGTACTGCCTAGAAGACGAATCTAGGTATGTCCCAGTATAGATTGGTTTACGGGAAAGCTTGCCACCTCCCTGTTGAAATTGAGCATAAAGCTTATTGGGCGACACGCTCATTGAACTTTGATATCCAAGAGGGAGGTCAGTTACGCAAGCTCGAACTTGCAGAGCTCGAGGAAATACGACGAGATGCGTATGACTCTGCAAGGTTGCATAAGGAAAGGTTGAAGGCTCGCCACGATCGTACGATCTTTCGTAAATCATTTGAGCCGGGGCAGAAAGTTTTACTGTATGACTCTTGCCTCCACCTTTTCCCAGGAAAGCTCCGTTCCCGTTGGACAGGCCCGTTCATTGTAAAAACTATCTTTCCACACGGGGCGGTTGAGCTCGTCAATCCAAAGAACGATGATTGTTTCAAGGTCAATGGCCAAAGGTTGAAACCGTTCTTGGAGAACTTCCAAACTGAAGTTGAGCACATCCAGTTGGATGAGCCCAACTATTCTCCCACTTGAAATCCAAAGTGGAGTTCCATATTGTTGTTGTATTCCTTATCTTTCCCTGCATTTTAGTTTCTCTATGTTCTTTTGTTTTTAATTCTTTGTTCGTTCTTTTAGTGTTTGTAATCTCATTCTAATCCGCTATACCTTGAACCACTCAATTGCAGGTGCATAGATGCGAGGTGATGATGTTCATTCTATCGGTTCATGGGCTGATTCAGAATGTCGTTGTGGCACCTGGACTGAGGGTGAACTCACACCCTGCCCCTTGCTTCATCAAGACCCTGAAGCTCACGCTCTCATTGATGCTGCCCAAGGGTACCTTCCATACCCACCGGCCCTCCTTGACATCAATCCATATGAAAATATGGAATTTCCTGATGACACTGATGTGGATGATGAAGAAGACATGTATATGGGAAGAATGGTGGATGATGCCCTTATGGCACAATGGGAAAATGATGATATGTGGGAGCCATGGGAAGATCATGACCTCCAGGATGTCGTCCCGGAATGTCACAATGCAGTTTTTGTTTTTGTTGACGACTTCCTTGTTCCCGAGTTGGTCCCATACCACTATGTGCACCTGAGCTTTCTGCTATTCAGGCTCCAATGCCCCTTACCAGCTAGTGCATTTTGGGAATCTATGCCAATAGTGAGGTTGGAACTTAGTCACATTTCTTTTTATTTTGTTTCCGTTCCTTGTTTTTCTTTTAGTGTTTAATCCTTGTTTCTTATGTTCCGTTATCTTACTTTCGGTTTGTTTGTCTTTTGTCTTTTCCTTGTTCAGGATTGTCACTATGTTTCTCAATGGTATTCCAGTTTTCCTTCCACATCAGCTGTTCCATGGGGCTTGAACACAGTCCCCGGGCACCCCACCGCAAGAGGAAGAACAACTGCAGATTTTCACACCATTATCTATGTCACCACCGCAGTCTCCTCTCATATGCACACCTCATTCCCTAGCAACTCCAGACATGCTGAATGACACTCTTGCCGCTTTCAGATTATTTTGGGAACGGGAATTGTCAAGTTTGGAGTCCAATCTCGAAGATCTGGTGGTGTTCGAAGCAATAGAGGATGAAGAAGTTTTCGTGTTGGAAGTTTAGTGTTTCACTTCAGTTTTGTTTTGTCATGTTCATCCTTTCTCAATTGAAGTGTAATTCTGGGAAAATGATTTTTAGTTTGGTTTTTATATAATAAGGTCTACGGATCACGTGGAGAGCTATAACTTTGCAAACTGAATGCATTCTCAAGTTTATATCTAATAAATCTTTGCAATTTTATCTTATGATGATGTCCATTCTGGCCTACATGTTTGTAATTGAACTGCTTTTAAGTATCTCTGCATGTCCAGATCTGTTTCTGATAGTTGGGGGTGTTTTGGTTCATTTTTCCAAAGAATTCTGTAATTTTTGTGTTCGATCGATCGAACCTATTTCGATCGATCGAGAACCCTGCATGTTCAAGCGCTTGAACGCTTTATTCAATCGATTGAGAAATTTACTTTCGATCGATCGAACGTTGGTTGATCAATCGAACGTCGTTTTAAACGAGGCGTCTTTAGAACACCTCTTCAGTTCCCTCACTCTCACACACTCGAGCGATCGCACACAGAGAGAGGGCGACTCGGCGATTTCTCCATCTCTAGCATCTACACACCTCGTATTGGGGGCTTGGATTATCACCCTCATCATCATCTCACCTCCACTGCGTGTTTCTACACCGATGTAGGCTCCACGAGCCCTTTGTCGTTCATTTTGTTAGAAAAATCCCAAGGGGGTGTCCCCTTGGTCTTAGGATTTCCCTTTTGAAGTTCATTTGTGTTTCACTTTTCATTTTCCTATTCACTTCTGCGATCGCCACACATCGCTATGTTCGATCGATTGAACTAGTTTCGATCGATCGAAGCTGACATGTACGATCGATCGAACAATGCTCAAGCGATCGAAGCCTACTCCCGTTCAATTGATCGAACTAAGTTAGATCGATCAAACTAGAGCAGTGGCAGTTTCTTTCTTTTTTCTTCCCTGTTCTAATCTGTGTCGTGTTGTGTTCTATTTTCAGGGCTGCCACGAAGAATCCAGTAACTGGCTACCACAAGTCCAAACCCCTCAGCCACACTATACCTGATCCGGTACCCGCACATGGGTTCCGGAATGATGAGGATCGGGGATGGTACGAGCGTTATTTCCGGACGCGGAAGGTGATGATTGAGCGTCCTATCGAGTCTGCTTGGTCGGAGTCCCCGTGGTTCCTGACACGGATTCGCTCCATGCCCCACTGGTTCCATTTACTCTCGCTTGCCAAGAGAGTTAATGTGTCATGGGTACGAGGTGCGTGCGCGACGATGATACGCGACCTGGTCGCACCATTCACATATCATGCTTTCTTTCGGGGTCGAGCGTTCGTCATCAGTCCCGCTACAGTTTCGGCCGCCTTGGGGATACCAGAGGTACCAGATTATATTTGCCCCCATCGGCCTGACGCACCTGAGACCCCACCATCTGCCATTATTCGCGAGCTCACCGGAGGCGCTGTTCCTTCTTGGAATGGCGAGGCTCTGATTGAGGACCACTTCCTTACCGACGACTACCACATGCTCCACCTGGTCCTCAGCAATTGCCTCCTGGTGACCTCTTATCGAGAGAAGATCGCGGCTTGGTGTGCGTGAGTATTATTTACAGTGGGGATTGGACAGCAGGTCTGCTTACCACGGCTTTATATCGACTTCATGGTCCATCCCACCCGCTACATCGCCTCCAAGAAGCACCTGAAAGGTGCTTGGGCGATTCACAGAGTTATGGCTCAGGCCGGTTTTTCTGAGTTTACTGGAGACGACCTTCGTGCTTCCCCCAGTCGATTCGGCGAGGCAGCAGCTCGCCGCTCAGACGCCCAGAAGAGGAAACGTAAGGGGAAAGGAAAGCGAAGGTGGGGGCGAAGAAGAAGAGGCGTGGTGGGACAGACACAGAGGCTGGAGCTTCAGGGATGCCCACAGAGGCCGAGGAGCTTGATACAGATGATGAGGAGGAGGATCCGGTTGCTGCTGCTCAGCAGTTTGAGTTGCGACAGCGGTCGCAGACTCAGGCCCAGGGAGAGTCTTCTTCCTCTGTGCCTCTCCCGACAGTTTATGAGCTGCTATTGGAGGAGAGAGAGGCCAGGATTAGACTTGAGGGCCGGATGGATCAGCTGCAGACCTTGCTGGAGTCTATATTGATTCAGATTGGGATCGATCAGGCCGTTCACTCTGCTCACCATCCTACGACTACACTGTCTGCACCACCTGCTGATGATCCATCACCTTCTGCTGCTCCTGCTCCTACTCCTACAGGTCCATCCACTTCTTCTGCTGCTGCCGATCCACCACTTTCTGCTCCACTTACTATTGATCTTCCACCCACTTCTGATACTGCACCGCTGCCACCTGCTCCCATTGACATCCCTTCTAACGTGGCTGCCGATGATCTGTCGGGAGCCGCATAGCATTTTCTGGGGAGGGGGTGGTGTTATTGTACTTTCGATTATCTGTTTATTTTAGTTGTACTGTTTTGGTGGATGGGTTATGGTTGGACATGTTGGACAGTTCTTTATTTTGGTTAGTTTGGTTATGTATGAACATTATTTATCACTTCTGTTATTTTATTCCTTTACCATTCCAGTGGTTTGTATTGTTTGGATCATGGTTTTTATTGTTTTATCTTTATTTATTGATCCTTGTTGTTTGGAGATTGTGTTCTATTTTTCTATGCCAGGTTGCTATGTTTGCTATCATCGCGTTGCTCTATACAGGTGATACCCATCTATGTTAATTATTGAAAATCAACTTCTGGGGACTTTGTTGTTTTCAGTTGGGGGTAGGGGATACTAATAGATAGGTATACACCTGGAATGATCATATTTTGCACTTGGATATGTCTTAAATTTAATTAGAATGCGGTCTGGTAAAATTTTGAAAATTTTTAATATTGAACCTTATTGATAGAATAACTCTGAATAATCTCTCCTGCTTGTTAATTAGGCGATGACACATTTGTAGTATTCTCATTTTTTTTATGGATTAAGTTCACGCGTTTTCTGTTATCACTAAGATGGATTGCATTTGTGAAGCTATTATGTATCCAATACTTTTATGCACTAATTGGCAGCTATGTAGAAAACCTGAAAATTGAGTTAATATGACTATTGTGTCAAAAGAACAAGTAGTGGAAGCTAATAACCCTTAGTGAGCTATTGAGCCAATCGTCATTTCTGAGGAAATTCTCATACAATATCGAATGGTCTTTCTTGCGTATACTTAGTACATTCGTTGTAAATGTCTCAGTTTTCTTTAAAAGTTTTGACTGCTTGTTAGAGGAGAACGTTCAGGATTTACCAATTACACTCAATGAACACTGAAGTGCTAAAAATTGAAAGTTGAGAAAATGATTTAAGCCATCGTTTACCTATTCTTTAACCTGATATAGCTTTCACCTACATTCATTGAATTCTTTCATCCCTGATCCCACACCAACTAAATATTTCCAATGTGATTACAAGAATCCAAGTCCTTGATCTATACCTTGACCTCAATGAGCTGTATTATACATTTATTAAGAATGACTCATAAAAGTATGTGAGGAAGGAAGTAGTTGTGGGTCAGTTGTTCTGAAAAAAAAAAAAAAAAGAAAAAAAAATGAGAAAAAAAAAAAAAAAAGATGAATGATGAATGAAGGAAAAGAAAAAGAGCATATGAAATGAATGGGAGATTGGGTTGAGATATGAAAAGAATAAAAAAGAGAAGTTGAAATTCCATCACATACTGAAGGGCACATTCTTCTCTACAACACCCTCACCTACTAACTAAAAGCCGAAATTCAAAGTCTTAAAGATTCTCAACAATTGATTTGAACATGGAAGTGTGAATTGAGTGATCCACGGTATTTCGCTCCTCTAGTAAGTAGTGTTCTATTCATGAGACTATATACTCTTAAATGTCCGTTTTTCATAGAGTCAAGTATGGAAGCATTAGCACCCAGAATATCATCCTTATCAAAGCTTTCATACGGTGTGCGGTCATTGTAAAGCAAGTTTCTGAGAGACGCTTTTTTTTTAGTGTGACCAATGTGAGAGTTGAGCTGAGACTGCGAGTTTTTCAAGGTGCAATAGTCTAAATAACTCTTAATAGGGTTGGACGTATGGTTGTTAAACTCACACACACACGGGTGCATGATGGTGATACATATGTTATATTTTACTTGGTGATATAGGGGAGCATGTGGATTTCTTTCATGGGTTGATTGAGGATAGTATATCTCTGTAGAGTTAAAGTAACAGCTTAATGGAGGGGGAATTCTACAAGTTATTCTAAATCTTTTTGAGCTTAAAATGGGAGAATTTTGTGGGTATATTCACTGCAAACCCTCACGAGACAACACTCGTCCACTAGGGGGAACCTAGGGGTTTAACGGCTTGTTGCATTCGCTAAATGAAACCGCGATTCCTGCGAAAGTGAGTTAGGAATTTTCTTTCTCTCTTAGTTTAGGTTGTTCTTAGTTTTCCTTTGTTTTTCTTAGTCGTTGTAGTATTAGTTTAGTAGTTTTTATTTTCGCTTTATCGCTAGGGACTAGCAATAAGCTAGTTGGGGGTTGTGCAAAGCGGGGGTATTTGTAAAATACAACCGCGCTAAAAGGAAGAATTGCATTGGTTTTAATCGCAACTTCTCGTTTTATTTGCAATTTGCACTACAATGCTAGTCTTCATACAATGTGATTAATCTATGATAAGTTGTATTGTTTTAGCTATTGTTTGTGCAGATTACTGCTGTGTGGACTAAAGAGATAAATATCAGGACAATTGGAATGCTGGAGTGCAAACAAAAGAATTCAAAGCTAAAGTATGAAGTTCGAGCGATCGAAGATAGTTCGATCGATCGAAGGTTCGATCGCTTAAAGAAGGTTGAAGCGCTTGAGTTCCAAATGTTCAATCGATCGAGAAATGTTCGATCGATCGAACAGGGTATTTTCTGAAACTTTCGCGTACGCAGCAGTTGTGGGTTTTTTTAACCTTAGCCTTTAGGTTTTCTATATATATGAGCATTGTATACGTCCAGGGGACGCCCACTTTTGCTTTTCATCAGTTTTTAGAGAGAGAGATAGAGAGTTTACATTGTTTTGTAGGTTTTTATTCAAGGTTTTACGTTGTGATCTCGGATTCTTACAGTTCAATACGAGTTTGTTAACATTCCAGGTTTCATATGATTGTTTATTTACATTCTGCTTACTTAATCTCATAGTTTAGTCTGTTAAAATCATCAGTTTTCATAAGAGTAATAGGTATTTAATAGTTTTTCTATAATTTTCATGATTAAACTCGAGCCAAACAGTACTTTAATGAATCGTTACGTTAAACACCAACCTGTGACACTCCAGACGATGTCTGAGTAGTCTTAGGGTTGGGAGAACACGATGAAACAATGATCTCCAGCCTCTGCCATGCAGCAGAATAAATCCTGTGTTCGATCGATCGGAGGTAGTTCGATCGATCGAACCAGAGATAGTCAAGCGATCGAAGGACATTTCGATCGATTGAGAGATGAAGGTTTTCGATCGATCGAACGATCGTCGATCGATCGAACTCTCTGATTCTTGAGGATGTTCCCCGCAGTATTCCAGGACCTTTTGTTTTAGAGATTTGTTATCATACTGTCCCCAAATGCTCAGTTTGTCAAAACAGTTTTCAAAATCAAGGCCCTAAGGCATTTTCTTTCAATACATTTTGCAAACCACCTTCAATGCTAACACCATTGTAGGTGCGAGTCTTAACTATTGAATTAAACCGCTTTCACGTGTTTCAAGTTAACTGTGATGATATAGTCCCGGTCATAAAAGGGCTATGGATTCTTTATTTTCAGAGAAATACGGAAAACTGTGGGTAACATACTCCTTAGTGCTTCAAAGTAACTGCATGGTAGATGGTTAGATTACTGTGAATTCGTGTAATCCCAACATTTTCTTCTTAAAGTTAAATCCTATTTTAGAGTATTGCTTTAACTAGCTAATTAGTTCTTTAGTTTAATCTGAATTGCTTTCGTTAGTAGTCTTAGTTTGTGGAACTTTGTGTTCTGCATCATTATTAAATCTTATTGATTTTTTTCTTCTCTTTCTTTTAAGTTTAGTCTAAGTTAATAGGTCAACACCTTCCCTGTGGGATCGACCTGGTCTTACCAGTTACTACTTGCACGTCTTCCTACACTTGGGTATTGCACAAGAGCACACAAGATTATTCGCGTGTCAGTTACTAGCTATAAAGAGGGCCCTTCTTCATCAATTTAAGGTTACACATCCTTGTATACAACTTTGGAGGCAAGTTGGAAGATCAAGGCAGAAGAGAAGAAAATATCTAGCTTAAAGGTTTCTAATGGAAACCATCATCTCCACCTCCTTGCTCTCATCAACCATGTGCAACTAAGCATCTAGTCTAGGGTTTCAATGAAACCCTAGCCATGTAAAAGGGATTTCTTTGCTTCTCTTCTTTGGGGTTTTTGTATTTAGATAGTTGATTGTATGTTTGAGGATTATAAATATATAACCAGTTTTTAATGATAATAATCAATAATACTTAGGGTTTATTCTTGTCTTAGATTCTCCCTTGTATCTATTGAGCTCAATATTCTTTGATTTCTGTGATTGATAGGAGTATTTACATACAATGGTGCTTACTTGATTGTGATGTTTTTATCTTTTATGATTCATGCATAGGGAAGATGGGTTGTGCTATACCCTAGTTCTAGGTAGACAATTCGTGCCAATCGAAGACGAGTTATGTTTAGATTGAACTACTAATGTCCTCTTGTCGGTACTACCGGGCTTGTAGCTATGGTATATCATAACTCTCTAATCGTAAATCTGAAAGTAGGAAGTATAGACCCCCAATGTATGGTTAGTGGTGGATTTGCGACTCTAGATTCCATTCACATCTATTAAAACAACTTTAAATATTGCACTTGTTCAATTAGTTCTAATTTCAGTATTTCTATAGTTCCATAATTTAGTTCATAAAAGTAGTTAAATCGAAAATAGATCAAACTTCCATTTTATATAACTACATAGATCTAGATTTTATAAATTAAAGGATAAAAATAAATAGTCTCTGTGGGTTCGACCTTTACTTCCACACTACAAATCTTAATATGGAAAGCATATTTTTAAATCTTGATTTTGATGAGATCAATTTTTGGCGCCGTAGCCGGGGATTGTGACATTTTTGCCTTTTTTGCCTTTAATTTCTAAAATCTTAGTTTAGTTTGTAAAGGTTAGGTTAGCTCTTATTTCCCTTATTTTTCCAGTTTAATTTTCAAGTCGCTAAAATTATCCTTCATTTTGCAGCTCTTATGTCATCAAATTCCAGCAGTTTGAAGGGGAGCAGCGGTGCACATAACCGGAGCTTACACGAATCCTAAATAAAAATTGCAACAAAAAAAAAATTACCAAGTAACTCCGCTTTGTTTTAATTTCGCATCAAAATATTGTAAGTCAGGGCGCTGAAACGCATTACTTGCATTAGCTTAGGTGAGGAGTACGAATGTGCATTAGCTAGGAAACCCAGGGCACTGAGCTTTGACGTGAATCACTACATAACAGAATAATTGCATGCATCATAGTAGTGTTGTGTGCCGGGTCACTTTATTTGTGTTGTTTATTTGCTTAATTGGTTTGAATCAGTTTTAGTTTCTCATAGTGTATGTTCGGTACCCGATCGAATCAACCCAAGTTACATCCTCTTAACCTCGAACTTGAACGTACTTTAGGAGGCCTTAAGTCATCAACCCAAGCTTCTAGAGCTCGGTTTATGTTAGACGACGAGTCAATCCCTAAACCCTCGTCATCTTTTTAATCCGAAATACAAAGCACGCTTAAACGATTAAGGAAGCCACGGATTGATAATTTAGTACATATTCCAATGTCATACTTTGGAAACAATGGTAATATGGGAATCGAATTAACTTGAATGTACCTCAATCCCCACCTCTCAAAGATTATTTCACTCCTACAGCCTATACACCACCATCATGCATAGAGTTACTAGAGGTGACTGCGTCTCACTTCGAGATTGTCACGCCCCGGCGTAGCCAAAATATGGAAAAATTTAAAATTTTCATCTTGGACCCTGAGGCACGTGACTGGTTGCAGTACCGAATTGTCCCTGACCAAATAATAATATTTAAACGATATAATAAAAAGATAAAACCATCATTTACTTACTGGAATATATTACAAAGAGAAGTCAAAGTACTTAGCTAGTTAATACATCATTTTAAATACATCAGAGTCTTATGGCTCTCGGCCTTACAAAACTATTACAAAATATATGCCAAGTCTTCTGGTTATAATCAAAACATTTACAGAGGATAACTGCTAGTCTTCTCTCTAACTAGCATAACCATAGCCATCTTCGGTGTACTCTTCCTCCACGTTCTCCGCTTGCGTAGCATCGTAACCCGTGTACTCGTTACCTGGATAAGCTGGATATGGGAATGTCCAGCGACATGAACGTCGTCAGCTTATGAAAGCTGAGTGAGTAAGCTAAATCAAATGGAACGTATATAGTAAAACACAATAGGAATACATTTACTACCTTACAACACATCTTTTAGGAACTTTACGTTCTCACCGTCGAATTATAACTAGTAGCGTACCCGACTACGTATTTGATAGGAATACAAACAATTCAGGAGACCCGTCTAGACATTCTTAATGCCACTACCATTCATTTCTAACATCCGTCATCATTTACAAACCCAAAGTGTCCCTTGCTAACCAAACCATCTTTCATCAACCACTTCATCTTTCATCAACCAAAACATCTTTCATCAACCACTTCGTTACGAAGAACCGAAGTGTTAAGGAGTGCAAGAACATCCATTTCGTCACGAAGAACCGAAAGGAGTCTTCACTCAAAAATCACCGCTTCATCACGAAGAACCGAAAGCGTTACGGAGTACAAGAACATCCATTTCGTCACGAAGAACCGAAAGGAGTCTTCACTCAAAGAATCACCGCTTCATCACGAAGAACCGAAAGCGTTACGGAGTACAAGAACATCCATTTCGTCACGAAGAACCGAAAGGAATCTTTACTCAAAGAATCACCGCTTCGTCACAAAGAACCGAAAGCGTTACGGAGTACAAGAACATCCATTTCGTCACGAAGAACCGAAAGGAGTCTTTACTCAAAGAATCACCGCTTCGTCATGAAGAACCGAAAGCGTTACGGAGTACAAGAACATCCATTTCGTCACGAAGAACCGAAAGGAGTCTTTACTCAAAGAATCACCGCTTCGTCACGAAGAACCGAAAGCGTTACGGAGTACAAGAACATCCATTTCGTCACGAAGAACCGAAAGGAGTCTTTACTCAAAGAATCACCTCTTCGTCACGAAGAACCGAAAGCGTTACGGAGTACAAGAACATCCATTTCGTCACGAAGAATCGAAAGGAGTCTTTACTCAAAGAATCACCGCTTCGTCACGAAGAACCGAAAGCGTTACGGAGTACAAGAACATCCATTTCGTCACGAAGAACCGAAAGGAGTCTTTACTCAAAGAATCACCGCTTCGTCACGAAGAATCGAAAGCGTTACGGAGTACAAGAACATCCATTTCGTCACGAAGAACCGAAAGGAGTCTTTACTCAAAGAATCACCGCTTCGTCATGAAGAACCGAAAGCGTTACGGAGTACAAGAACATCCATTTCGTCACGAAGAACCGAAAGGAGTCTTTACTCAAAGAATCACCGCTTCGTCACGAAGAACCGAAAGTGTTACGGAGTACAAGAACATCCATTTCATCACGAAGAACCGAAAGGAGTCTTTACTCAAAGAATCACCGCTTCACAACTCAACAGCACATCCCTTTTTCTTACTATCCTGATCTCCGCTGCCCAGATTACCTATCCGACAATTATTCTTATCATAATCTGCTTCTAACATAGCAGAACCGACCCTTACATTTTCCCGACCGCGCATTCGTCACTCATTTTGGAATGTAGTTCATTAAAGGACTTCTGAATATACTTTCGAAGTTATGTTTATACATCCTTCATCCTATTTTATGTCATACTATACCTACAATGGAAACTTATCCAATCACTATCAACGCCATAATCAAGCCGTACAACATACTTATAGCTTGGGTATGAACTCTCTATGGTCATCACACTATATTCATAACAACGGAAACCTAGCGTGTAGCTCGTGGATTTAATACCAATAATATAAAGATGAAGCCCCTAACATACTCATCTACTCGATAGCACTACCATAGCACAAGATATCCATAACCACACAGGTATCGGTAAGCAAGCATCATTAATAAACACATCATACAAGTAGTTATACAATCTGCCAGGAATTAATTTTACTATGTCGACTGAATTGATATGATTTATTTGGGCATGATAAATTGATTTGTAGATCAAACTCAAAACTAGAACATTGTAGATAATTGGATTAGCTTCATGTACAAAAAAATCTAGCTTCAATTGCATTTTTGAACTACTCAAAATATTTATTTTACTTAGACATTTCTATATTTTCGGACTGCTCTGTCCCAGATTTATAGTACTGCGTTGCATGTGCATTTCACCTATCAAGGAATCATTTTTAGACCAGGCTATAGAAGAGTTATTTGTATATAAATGAGTTAGCTTTCTCCACAAAAAAACCTAGCTTAATTTAGATTTTGGAGCTGCTTGAAACACTCATTTTACTAAACTACATTCTGCTGGAGGTTTCTGTTTCTCAGATTTAAAGCACTTCGTTGCATGTACATTTCACCTATGAAGAAGTGATTTTCAGACTGAGCTATAGAAGAGTTATTTGTAGATAAATGAGTTAGAGTTCTCCACAAAAACACCTAGCCTCATTCCCATTTTTTAACTGCTTGAAATGTTCATTTTACTAAACAACATTCTGCTGGAAGTTTCTGCTTCCCAGATTTGAAGATTTGATTTGCATGTTGCATAGAACCTCAAAATACAACATCAAACACTTGCTAAACATTACTACATACTATATAGGTTCTAAAGTGAGTTATAATACTCACTTAAACTTGAAATTGAGCTTAGGCTTTGGATTTGAGCTTAGGAAGCTTGAACACAACCTCAATGGTGGAGACTTCTTCCTAGTTTTTCTTCTCCATCTCCATGTATCTCTTATCTCTCCATGGAGTTCATCTCCTAGCTCTCTCTAACTCTATATGCAGATTGTAAATGGCCCAAAGGTGTAATGCATGAATATAGGCATGTTTATATAGAGATGGGGGTGGGATATGTGTCACCATGCATGTGCTAGAGTGTACATGCATGGACAAGTGTCCTAGAGGTGGACAAGTGGCAAGGGAGGTGGTGCCATGTGGTGCATGGGCTGCCATGTGGCCGACCATGTGGGGTCCACCTCGAGTTTGTGCTACTTTTTCAGTTTGCGTGCATAAGTTCCTCGTTATGCGTATCGATCTCGGTTTACGTGCAGACGGGTATTGTTTCTGATGTTCGGGTCCAGGTACGGGACTAAGTTAATTCTAATTACGGTCGAGTCGGTGCAGTGATTATAGTCTAATTAGTAATTACATTATACTGATACAGTCACACAAATAAAATAATAATATAATAATAAACCAGATATAGAAATTCATAAAACTCGTATTATTGCACGTAGAGAAATTACAGGCATTACAGAGATTAAGTCATCGACCATTGTACTTCTTCCGTCTTTCCACGATCGTGCTTAGGAAGATCCATATCACCACTTAGGTGAATTTCAAGACATTTGTGCTATACTAAAAATTCAAAATTCGACCGATGATGAACTTAAACTGTGACTTTTTCTATTTTCTCTTAAGGATTAAGCTAAGTATTGGCTCTAATCTCATGAGTTGAACACTATAAGAACATGGGAAGGGTACCGTACAACATTCTTATAAAAGTTTTTCCCCATCACCTGAACTAATCAAATCCAAAAATCTATAATGAATTTCATGATGCAAGATGGTGAAACACTTTACGCTACGTGGGAATAGTTTAAAGAACATTTATGCTCTTGCCCTCGTCATCAAATCCCTAAGTGGCAGTCTGTGCAAATCTTTTACGAGGGACTTGTTCCCCCTGTCCGCAACATGGTAGATGTTGTTTATACTGGAACGTTCCTCTATAAAAGTGCCGATGAAGCTTGGAAAATATTTAAAACTTTAAGCAAAAAGTCACTGCATCAAGCTGTGTCTGTTCGTCAAGAGAGGTGCCTTCCACCTCAACCTAAACGCGAAGCACATGTTGAGTCAGGAGGTCATTCAATTAAAATTCAAGAACTATCTAGGAAACTTGATCAACTAATGATGATGGGCCATATGCATGGCCCACTTCCATTCGTAATATGCCAATTATGTTCTGATCCACCTCACTCTACACTTGCATGTCCATCTACTACACAATTTCCAAAATTCATGGAACAACAAATTAATGCTGTTCAATAATTCCAAAGACCTAATTATAAGCCCACTAGATATAAACCTGACGCGCCATGGAAAGGTCACCCAAACCTCTCGTGGAGGTCTAATAATGAAGAACCATATTCGTTCCAAAGACCATTAGTTGAGACAATAAACTTTCCTAACGCCTATTGGCCTCAACCCAATCAATACTAACCATGCTAATCCTCCAAGGGATAAATCTTTGAAAGAGAGTGTGTTGGCATCTTTGAAAATTTTAGACACAATTTATTGCTAAGTTAGAGTCCCAAGTGGGATAACTAGCTAACATGTTAAATCATCATAATGAAGGGAAGTTACCAAGTCAACCGATTCAGAACCCAAAAGGGCAATATCAAGTAGTTATACCAAGTGATCAAGTGAATGCGGTATCCATGAAAATAACTGAGCGTCCTGAGGAGGTTATACCTCATCCTGAACCTAGACAAGATAAAGGAAAGGAGGTCAATAAACCACAAGATGGGAATAATAATAAAGTCACGAAGGACCCCACTCCTTCAGCACCTAATACATCTAACACATCAAACCCATCAAATTACGTGCCTAGAATGCTATTTCGACCAGGCATAGATGCGCCGTCTCACTTCACAAAGAAAGAAAAGAGACTAGAAGACATTTTAGAGACCTTAAAAAAAGTAAAATTCAATATCTTGCTTCTAGATGCCATTAAACAAATACCTCCCTACGCTAAATTTCTAAAGGACTTGTGTACTCAAAAAAGTAAATCTTGAAATCATCTTTATAAAAAGCTCTTTTTAACAGAGAAGTTCAGGTCTATATTCCAACATAATACACTTAAATATATAGACCCAGATACACCGACAATCGCTTGTCATATAGGTGACAAATTTATCCACCGGACCCTTCTCGATCTTGGAGCGAGTGTAAACCTACTCCCCTATTCAGTGTATGAACATCTTAACTTAGGTGAACTAAAACCTATCGCTGCTACCCTATAGCTAGCGGATCGCTCCATTAAAGTTCCACATGGCATGATAGAAGATGTTTTGGTGAAAGTAGATATGTGTTATTACCCGATCAATTTTATTGTACTATATACAAAACCAGTCCTTGATGCTAGCAAACAAGTCCCGGTTATCCTAGGATGTCCTTTCCTAGCTACGACCAATTTGATTATAAACTGTAGGACTGGGGTAATGGATATCACATTTGAGAATATGACCATTTGCCTCCATGTATTTAACGCATCGAATCGACCCTATAGGGACGACGATGAGGCAGAATGTTATGCGATAGATTTAATTGACGAATTGGTAGAAGAGGCAGCCCCTTTTATACTAACAAAGAAGCCTTGGAAGCTTGCTTATCATATTTCAACTTTAATCATTTTAACTTTGGTAAAACGATTGAAGAATTAAATAGTTTATTGGAATCAGTGAACACAACAAGCGTACTTCCATGGAAGCCCAAGATAGAGGCCCTTCCACCTCTCACACATGAACCAACATTACTGTCCACTAAGTGTCCACCAATGCTTAAACTTAAACCATTACCGCACTCGCTCAAATACGCTTTTCTAGGATCTAATGCTACACTCACGGTCATAATAGCATCAAATTTATCTATGGACCACGAAGCACAACTTGGAGATCATAAGAAAGCTATTGGTTAGATGGCAGCCGACTTAAAAGGGATTAACTCGTCTGTATGCATGCATTGAATAAACTTAGAAGAAAATGCTACACCTTCTCGAGAAATGCAAAGACGACTTAATCCTAATATAAAAAAGGTAGTAATGAAAGAGGTGATCAAACATTTAGATGCGGACGTAATTTATCCAATTTTTTTTTATAGTAATTGGGTCAGCCCCACACCAGTTGTTCCAAAGAAATCGGGCATCACGGTCATGCTGAATGAAAAAGGAAAACTCATCCCTACCCACCAAACCACAAGTTGGAGGGTATGTATCATAAACTGAACTCAATTGCCCATAATGATTATTTTCTCCTTTCATTTTTTGATCAAATCTTAGAACGTCTATTTGGTCAAAGCTTCTATTATTTTTTAGATGGCTACTCTGGTTACAACCAAGTGCATGTCTATCTAAATGACCAAGAGAAAATGACTTTCACCTATCCCTTTGGCACCTTTGCTTACTATGTCGTTTGGCTTATGCAATGCACCGACTACTTTTAAACGATGCATGATGGTAATCTTTCATATATGGTTAAAAGTTTTAGAAGTATTCATGGATGATTTTCTGTTACATTCGAAGAGTACCTTCAAAATCTTATGAAAGTCCTCGCCCATTGTGAGGAAGCGAATTTGGTTTTAAGTTTGGAAAAGAGCCATTTTATAGTTCAAGAGGGGATAGTCCTAGGTCATGTTGTATCTTAAAGTGGTATAAAAGTCGACAAAGTAAAAATTGAATTGATAGATAAGCTTCTCCCACCATCTTCCATCTGCAAAATTAGTTCGTTCCTCAGTTACTCCGATTTTTATTGTCGATTTATCAAAGAATTTAGCAAGATCTCTAGACCCTTGTGCAACTTGCTTGCCAAGGATGCTCTATTCATCTTTGATAACAAATGCATTAAATCATTTGAAACATTAAGAACTTTACTCTCCATAGTGCCGGTTATCCAATCACCCGATTGGATCCTCCCATTTGAACTCATGTATGATGCCTCTGATTATGCCATTGGGGTCGTTTTAGGTCAAAAAGTCAATAAAATTTCACATGTAATATATTATGCAAGTAAGACTCTTAATGATGCACAAGTAAATTATACTACCATAGAAAAAGAACTACTTGCAGCCATTTTTGCCCTTGATAAATTTCATTCATATCTATTAGTCTCTAAGGTTAATGTCTATACGGACCACATAGCGTTACGTCATCTCCTAAATAAAAAGGAAACAAAATCTTGATTAATCCATTGGATTTTACTCCTGTAGGAATTCGATTGTGAAATAAGAGATAAAAGGGATCTGAAAATGTCATCGCTGACCATTTGTCGTGTATCCTTGTCCATTCTAATGATACTACTACTCTTCAGGATTCATTTTTGGACGAATAACTATTTACCATAACTAATGTGAGCCGTCCATGGTATAGTGATATTGTGAACTACTTAGCGATGGCATATATTCCTCCTATATGGTCTAGACAGGATAAAGATTGGTTTTTCTCGTAAATTAAACATTACTATTGGGATGACCCACTTCTTTTTAGGCATTATCCCGATCAGATCATAAGACGATGTGTTCTAGAGCGTGAGTTTCATTCCATCTTAAAATTTTGTCATTCTTTAGAATGTGGAGGTCACTTTGGTGGCCGTCGTACAGCCGCTAAGGTACTCAATGTGGGTTTTATTGGTCGTCCCTTTTTAAAGACACTCATAAATTCTGCCAAAAGTGCGTGTGTTGCCAATAAATTGACAATATGTCACGTCGCGATGCGATGCCTCACACCAATCCTTGTAAATGAAATATTCGACATGTGGGGCATAGATATCATGAGACCATTTTCGTTGTCTTTCAATTTTGAGTATATTCTAGTCGCGATTGACTACGTTTCCAAGTGGTTGGAGGCAGTAGCGACGAAAATGAACGACCACAAAGTTATAGTACAATTCATAAAAGATAAAATCTTTTGTCATTTGGGTACACCGCGAGCTATTATAAGAGACAAAGGGAAACATTTCTGTGATCATCACTTCGAGGCCCTTGTACGAAATATTCCATCACCCACAAGGTTCGGATCGCATATCATCCTCAAACTTAAGGTCAAGTTGAAGTCTCTAATAGAGAAGTTAAAAGCATACTAGAAAAAAATAGTACATCCCGATCACAAAGATTGGTCGCTATGACTGAGCGACGCACTTTGGGCCTACCGTACAGTGTATAAAACTCCCATCGGGATGTCTGCGTACTGACTAGTTTTTGGAAGGTGTGCCACTTACTAGTAGAACTTGAACAGAAATCTTATTGGGCCATTAAAATGCTTAACCAAGATATGAAATCGGTGGGATGTCACCGAAAACTTCAAAGAGCTTGAGGAATTAAGAAATGAAGCTTATGAAAATGCGAGAAATATAAAGAATGATCAAAGGCATTTCATGATAAAATGATCGTTTGTAAAAATTTTGAGGTCGGACAATACGTTTGGCTATTTTATTCTAAATTGCGGTTATTCCTAATTACGTTCCTGATGGGACGGACCGTTCATAGTAACACAAGTGTTTCCTCATGGGGCAATCGGAATAAAAGACACAAACGACGGAGTACCTTTTAAAGTAAATGGATAATGGCTTAAGCCGTATCAGACTGGTGATATTGAAGAAAAAGAGATTGAATCCATAGATTTAGTCAACCCAATTATTTTGACTAAGCGCTTGCATCAGTCGAGCTGGCGACGAGAAACCTAGCGCTTCTTGGGAGGCAACCCAAGCATTTGGCTGTGTTTTTCTTTAGTTTTGTACACTTTTGGAGTTTTTAGGCCAGTGTCTAAGTGTCTAAGTTTCTAGACACCTAATAGAGGAAAGAGTGATCGTTTGAGTACTTATTCAAAGAAACAAGTGAGAAAATAAGAGAAAGACCTAATCGCTTGCGCGGCCCGCGCGTGCGGATTTGTGACTTAGAAAATTTTCAAAAATTTCAAAGAAATGGCCCTCAGTATTTGGTCGCCCCAAAAATTGCATGCGCGACAGTTCTCCCGCGCGGGACTGTGCCTTAGAAAATTTTCCAACACTGCAAAAAAAAAAATGCTCTTAGTAATATTTCGTGCACCAGATCGCATGCTAGATCTGGTTTCGCCCTCGCGAAGTTTTGCCTTGGAAGAATTTTAGAAACCTTGAAAAATTTGTCTCGGCATCTCATCGCGGGAGACTCATGAGAGCCACCGATCGCCCGCATGACCGGCTCACGCGACCCTCTATCCTCCTATATATATAGGCTCAGTGAGCCCTAATTTCTCTGAATCCCCAAATTCTCTCTCTCTCTCTTTGTTTCTCGCTCTCTCCCTCTCTACAATTATTACCTCCCTCCCCCATCTCTCCGCTTCCCTCTCATATCACCACCACCTCACGCGAACCACCACGGGAAACCACCACCATGACCGATGCTGGGACATGTTGCCTTCGACACTGCCTTTCCTTTCTCTGTTCAAGGTATATCTAAATATAGATAGATTTATACCCAAATCACAACACACACTCACTCCCACCCCTACTTCTATGTATATATAATAGCAATCAAGGCACACGCGTTGCGTATTCATCGCGTTGTGTGTTGTAAGTTGCTTGAAATTTAACGAAGTAAATAAAGTTTGGGTGGACCCACGTGTGTTGGGAATTACTTTGGACAATTATATGTTGACCGTGACTCATTCCTATGCTCATCTTGAAAGGTTTTAATGTTTCCTTAAGCGTCTTCCCCAATTATTTGATTATTTTCTTGTTTTGTTTACAATAGATATATTGGAATGAAGAAGCACATTAAAAACAATTATACTTAAAATTGATGGTTTTATCGTGACCTAATTATAGCCTTCAAGTGTGCCCAAATAAAATAAAATAAATAACTAACAAAAAGGGAAAACATATACGTAAGCGGTTGTTATGTACCTACGTCAATGATGATAATTGATAATTGATTAACGGATGCCGAAGAAGTTGAAATACCCATGTTTTGAACAACTGAATTTAGGATAGTGGATTAGCGAGAATGTTTGAAATTGCTGTGATAGTTGATTAGCGACAATTATAAAAAACACATAATTTTGAAAGATAACTACTCTTACTTACATTGGTGATCGATTAAATTTGAGACCTATGTTTTGTAGCCCCTGTACTGGCCTATTTGCACATGCCAATCTTCTTAATTGGACCAAGTTGATTTTGTTTGTAACCTCGGATGTGATTTTGCTGCACCAAAAATTCATTATATTTGAGGTGTTTAAAAATGTATAAAAAAAATGAAATGGAAAAAAAAAAGACCAAAACAAAGCAAAGACACAAAAGAACAAAATGTTAGTTGTACCAATGGCATACAAAAATGAAGAAAAAAGCAAGAACTATAACTTGTTCTTGTAAACAAAACAACAAAATCATCATGAAATTTCTGAACCATTTTAAAAATAATTATGTAATATTTTAAATAAGAATTACATGCATGTGCAACACACTGTAACTCAACAAATTGAAAACATTTTTTTTGGAGAAATACCAAATCGTACATTTTTACACTGTTCGCATAAGAAAACATAAATTCAGGAAAATTCTATGATATGGCCTATTGGTTTGAGATGTATCATACAACCCTAATTTTTAGTCCCAATATGTTGTTGTTTGAAAAAGAACCTTTGTCTTAAAATCAAAGTAGTAAATAAAATTGCAACATTTTTGAAGCAAATCAAAACTTGTTGAGACCAAATTATTACATAATAAGATAAAAGTCCCAAACATAAGTAAAAGTTTTGGTATTTTAGATACTAGCAATCAAGGCACACGCATTGCGTATGCATCGCATTGTGTGTTGTAAGTTGCTTGAAATTTAACGAAGTAAATAAAGTTTGGGTGGACCCACGTGTGTTGGGAACTACTTTGGACAATTATATGTTGACCTTGACTCATTCCTATGCTCATCTTGAAAGGTTATAATGTTTCCTTAAGCGTCTTCCCCAATTATTTGATTATTTTCTTGTTTTGTTTACAATAGATATATTGGAATGAAGAAGTGCATTAAAAAAAGTTATACTTAAAATTGATAGTTTTATTGTGACCTAATTATAGCTTTCAAGTGTACCCAAATAAAATAAAATAAATAACTAACAAAAAGGGAAAACATATACGTAAGCGGTTGTTTATGTACCTACGTCAATGATTATCATTGATAATTGATTAACGGATGTCGAAGAAGTTGAAATACCCATGTTTTGAACAACTGAATTTAGGATAGTGGATTAGCGAGAATGTTTGAAATTGCTGTGATAGTTGATTAGCGACAATTATAAAAAACACATAATTTTGAAAGATAACTACTCATACTTACATTGGTGATCGATTAAATTTGAGCCCTATGTTTTGTAGCCACTGTACTGGCCTATTTGCACGTGCCAATCTTCTTAATTGGACCAAGTTGATTTTGTTTGTAACCTTGGATGTGATTTTGCTGCACCAAAAATTCATTATATTTGAGGTGTTTAAAAATGTATAAAAAAAATGAAATGGCAAAAAAAAAAAAAAAGAACCAAAACAAAGCAAAGAAACAAAAGAACAAAATGTTAGTTGTACCGATGGCATAAAAAAATGAAGAAAAAAGCAAGAACTATAACTTGTTCATGTAAACAAAACAACAAAATCATCATGAAATTTCTGAACCATTTTAAAAATAATTATGTAATATTTTAAATAAGAATTACATGCATGTGCAACACACTGTAACTCAACAAATTGAAAACATTTTTTTGGAGAAATACCAAATCGTACATTTTTACACTGTTCGCATAAGAAAACATAAATTAAGGAAAATTCTATGATATGGCCTAGTGGTTTGAGATGTATCATACAACCCTAATTTTTAGTTCCAATATGTTGTAGTTTGAAAAAGCACCTTTGTCTTAAAATCAAAGTAGTAAATAAAATTGCAACATTTTTGAAGCAAATCAAAACTTGTTGAGACCAAATTCTTACATAATAAGATAAAAGTCCCAAACATAAGTAAAAGTTTTGGTATTTTAGATATGGTTACGTACATATATACATCTATATATAAGTGTTCCTGTTACTTGAAATGTATATATGCAACTCTCCCATATGGGATAGCCCCACCAAATCCCAATCAACAATGATTAATGGGAGTGGAAAAGTCACAATAAACTATAACCTTGTACATGACACAACCTTTTGGAACTTTGTTGAAAGCCTGAGACTGTGCACTTCATGAGTGTCAAAGGGGTCTCCATTGCTGCAAAATTCAAAGTTGCTGATTTTTACGGTGTAAAATGGCCATAACTGGTGAGAGAGAGGGGTAGTTAGATATAGCAAAGATGGGGAGAGAAGGAGTGACGGAGAAGGTGGGGTTAGTGGGTTGAAGGTACGTTATTTTTGTTTGAAAATTTTATTTTAAATTGACATTTCAATACCCTTATGCAATTATTTTGATTAGAATACCATATAGGTTTTACTGTAATTACAATTGTTGGAATTTTTTTTTTGGTACCCTTACCTTTCTCTTTCTATAGTAGTATAAATACCAGTACACACATGCACAGACCTATACACCCATATCACAAACCGTAACCCTAGTTAATATATAAAACCCTTCGTATATATAGATATTGATGTATATTTCTAGGTTTGGGGCTATACTTACATGAAAGTCTAATATTAACCCCACCCTAAACCTGGAAATTGATCTGGTCAGGAATTGATTTCATATTGAGTTCATATTAATTTCATGTTAGCATTGAAATTCAAAAACAAATTTAGTTTAGGATCAATTTATGTTAGCATCTATATATGAAATCAATATCTTTGCCTCAGTTTGAAATTGATTTAGTCAAGACCAATGTTTGTCAGAATTGCAGTGAGTGCAATTCTTGATGGGATAATTTGATACGTAGGCTCACCATAACCCGCACATATGATTGAACCCGTGCATGCTCAATTTTATGGATACAAACATGTGTTGAGACAGGGATTTAGATCATAAACTGCTTCCAATATTTTGATTTTGGATACAAAAAGAGAGTTAAAAAGCAACTCGATAGTAATTACAGGCACAATGAGATTTCAAACTGGACTTTTAAGTTTAATTAACTTACTAGTTGTTATAGACTTTGTTTCTCAAAGAATGAACGCAATTTGATATGTAAAGCCTGATTCAAAATCGATTTCAATTTTCATACATAGCACATTTTTTAAATTAAAGAAAATGCAAGCATAAGTCCAACTCAAAACAAATCTATTTTAGCAAATGCTATACTTTCGTGTATATATACATACACGCACATTGTTCTTTGAACACGTAATAAGTCCCCTGTGACTCGCCATAATGCGTGTGCCCTTATTGAGACGATGAGTGGGAAGGGGGCAGTCTCTTCTCACAATTGCTTGGTGTCCCCCTGTGGACCCCACTTTAGATGTAATGTTCATTATTTTAAATGCTTATTGTATCCCTTGCTGGGATTGTTTTTGAATTATAGGTGCCCATACCCCTTGCCCTCTTCTATTTCTGGGTTAATAGACCATTTTAAAGGGGGGGTATTTTCATTCTTTTCCTTTTTCTTTCACCTACACCTACCTAAAAACTATGACCAAATGACCTATAAGAATTGCCTCCAGCTCGCACCCACCGCAAAAAAAGAAAAGAAAAGAAAAGAAAAATAGACAGAAACAACAATTGACCCAAATGAACTCTCACCTAAATATGCTACCCATGGCTTCAACTATGAAGCCGCCATCGACGCTGATTTCTTTACGCCGATGAGGACACCCGTTGGGGCTTTAACACCCTAACGGCCCGTCAAGTAGTCCCACCTATATTTTTTCAAAATCCCGACCTTATTACTTACCCCAGACTTGTCAGACTCTTCTACCAAAACCTCTACCACCATACAGAATCCCTCTCCCAACACGCGTACCTTACCACAACAATAGATGGCCTCTCACTCACCATTAATCCCAATAATAAAGCGAATGCCCTACAAATCCCATCTCACTCCTCTCAGGTCCCTCGGTTAAATGTCCTCGCCCAGCACCACACGCTCACACACATTAGCCAGGACATGTGCGACGGTCGTACTGGTTAGGGGATTACCATACAACGATCTCATATGCCCAACAAATGTAGTTCATCGACCATGTGTTCAAGAGGAACCTTTATCCTCTTGGACATAAGCAAGAGAGGACCAAGGAGATACACTATACCCTCCATTCCATTTTATCGCGGTGACTGGTTCCATTGTGGTTTGATTATCATGGAGAGCATACGTGTTGTCGCGTACACCATTGATCATGTCGCCGAGTCCACCCTTCTCCTGCCTTACCCATGAACTATCACGACAATCCTTCAAGACAAAGCCTTTCCCATTTCTCCTAATGAGTCTATTGATCGATTTACACTAGAGTTCACTTCCAACGAATGGAAGTTGAGCCTTGAGCGATTAATGTCTAAGGTGGGAAGGGCTAGGGCCCAAGCACAGGCATGCTAAGAGAGATATGCATAGCATTCACCTCCACCAGAGGGTTCATCCTATGCATAGGCATATGGCGATGTCTGTTCTTTCTGAGGAGAGACCCTCTAGCTTTAGTCCTATATGTGCTTATATTTCTAGCTAGCTCACTCCCAATAGTTGGAGGAGATCCTAGCAGAAGGAGAGGTAGCCTACCAGTCTGCGTTTCGATGACCTGTATTGTAGGCTACTACAGAGGCTGGAGATGAGGAGGCTGCTGAGGGAGGTGATGGGGATGGAGATGATGGTAATGGGGAGGGAGCTGATGGGGATGGGGATGGAGATGGTAATGGTGATGGAGGGTCTAGGCTGGAGTTAGTAGTTTTTGATGGTGGTGAGGGGTAGAAGTTGATCATTTTGATATCTCTGTTTATCTTTACATGTATTTCGAGGGTGGGATATAGACATTGTTGGACACTGGCATGTATATTCTTTCATTTTGTTTTCTTTATCTTATTTCTTTTTTTGGTTTCAGTTGATGATGTACCCGGTTACTACCGGTTTAGTTTACTTTTTTTGCATTTTTGTTTTTCTTTTGGGTCTACACTTATTATTTTCTTTTGGGTCGACACTTATTATTATTTTTGGGTCTACACTTTTTCTTTTTCATGTGGTTTGGATGTCGTACTGACACTTGTACTGCACCGTTTAGTGTTATTAGTTGATGATTTAACGTGCATGGTTATTTAGATGGTTGTTATTATTTTCAATTGTTGCAACTATTTTAATCAGTGCCACACCTTACATAAATAATACTATAGTTAATCAAAAGCATAGCACATTTCCCCAATTTTCTCTATACAGGAATTTACTAACACTCAGGTTTGGGAGAGGTGCTGACCAAATTTATAATGAAACTAATATAATTATATTTTGTCACTCTCACAGTTGTAACCATTTATTCTTATCAATCATGCACAGTTTCATTAATCGATAGTAGTTATTTTTGTTTTCTATTTATAATAACAAGTACTCATGATTTGGTAGTTTGTTTTTCTTTTTGTTTTTAGGTTTATCGTCTCGAGTTCCATAAAGCATCACCTTGTTCCTTTAATTGTCATTCTAAATCCACTAATATGGACCACGCAATCTTTCCAACCTCATCCCCAGATAGGAAGTCTAGTGAGGCTAGTCACCAATTTGAATGTCGTTTATCTTTAGATGACATCTCCCCTAGACCTATTTCTCAGAGGGCCAAGCCCTTTGGTCCAGACGCCCATGCTGATTATGACCCTTGTTCTTAGTACCATCGTTGTCATCACATCCCTGTTCCTATCTATTCTGAATATTTGGATGACGATGATAGTCTATTCGGTGATGATCCCACATTTATCGATGGCCCCTACGGTGCACCCTCAACTTCCTTCGAGTCCTCATCCGATTTGACCGATTCTTTAGCCAATTATGGTGATGATAAGGATGAGGACGAGGATGAGGAGGCCAATGTACAAAATCTAGGACATAACCTTTCGAATAATCCTACTGAGGCCACTGATGCACCACTAGAGATTACATATTCGTATAGATATTTGCCAGACTATATTTTGGATATTGTGATACACTGTCCAGGGCACCCTGGTTGGTCTCCGGAGGACATAGCCTCATTTTTTGCACCGTATGATGGTACAGAGATTGGTGAGGTGATCTTGGCACCATCCTGAGTGGACGCTAGTTGATTCATACAAGCGTGATAATTCGCCACCACCTTCGTCAAATGTTTTAAGAGAAGTGGATGTTCTCATGGTTCTGTTCATGGAGTTCATTCATGTCATTGTCATGTTCCCAACTACATAGGGACATGCGGTGACCTAGTTTTTGGGAGTTTTATGGATTCTCTTTTTGTTTAGTAGTGTTAGTTTTGTTATTTTGTTTCATTCATTAGAAGTTTTGTTAGTACTTCGTCTGGTTATGAACTTTTCCTTTTTGTTTAGATTAGATTTTGAATTCATTCTTTTTGTAGTAAAACGATAAATGAAAGAAAAAATGTTCAACACTTCATGTCTTTCTTGATTAACATGATTTCACTAATAATAAAAGTCGTGAGAGTGCATAATCCAATGTCTACTACAGTCATAAGGGTATGTTTTGAAAGCTGTGTATCATTGGAATCGTAGTTTTATTTCTTGAACTTACATACTTACCTATGCACGACACGTAGTCATGTGGATGCATATTTATAGTGAACTATAATATATTTTGGATTTCTAGATAGCACCATTGTGGAGACTAAACCCAGTGAGTCTTAGAGCCTTTCATTCTTGTTCGCGGGTTATAAATATACTTTATCAAATCTCATTGTCAGAGTGCATAAACTCGTTGATTAGCCTTATCATTTTTGTTTTGATTGATAGCCGAGTTAGTATTGTAATTTCCATGTTTAATTAAAAGATACAAACAATTTTACCCTTGATATCGTTAACATTGAAGAACTATGTAACTTTAGAAGATGATAGTAGGCCATCCTTCTACTTAACCCCCTTTTTGTCCTTAGACCTTCCCACTACATTAATTTTATATCCTTCATTAACCCCTTGAGCCTTAAAAAATGAGCTAATTTTCTTTGCTCGCCCATTATCCTACCCACTCCGATATGGAGTTCGCCGATGAATAAAATTACCTTACCCAAGTCCAAGAGTGGTTGAAAATGGTCTTCGAAAAGAGAATTGGGCTAATAGATATTGAAGTAATGAGGAGTATGAAAAAAAATAGGGGAGATAAAAGAAAAGGATGTAAAAAAAAAGTAGTAGTTTATTCTTGTCTTAAAAGAGAAAAAAAATTAAAAAAGAAGAGAAGAAATATATATAAAGTGTAAATGTAAAATTAATAGTCGTTGTAGTAAAAGCCCTTGTACTAAGCGTTCTGACCGATCATATTCAGGACTTTTTGAATTTCTTTACCTTTTGTTCTTCACTTTAACCCTTGATCAACATTTCATCCCAAATTAAAGTCCTAATTGATCCTAGGAGAGTGTGGACACGCGGCATCTAGGGTCTACCCCCCTTCCTGGGGTTTTGGAATTGATTTTCCTTTGAAAATGTTTGAAGAAAAGAAAGTCTGTGAAAACAGATACAGAGACGCCACTTGGTCTTTAGGGAACCAAGAAACTCAATTTGACTTACCCAAACGGATAAAGGGCACCGACCCTTCATAACCAAAGAACTTGGCTCGGGGTTTTGGTACGAGAGAGGAAGGAGCCTTTGTCACGACCAAATAGTCATTTTATACAATGTTTGGTTCGACAATTAATACTATGATAGTATATTACATCTCATTCATGAAATGGAAGATCAAAAGATAAGATATCACTCATAAGATCTAAGCCAAGTATCACACAATGCAAATGTGAAAGATCCTATAAACAAACCTAGGTAAAATCGTCTGATCACATATCAAGTAATCAAGTTTTCCTAATCTAAAGGGGACATGGATTGTTCTTGAAAAAATAATCAAAGAAAACAAAGATGCTTAGCAAACTAGTATGATGCATGTTAATTCTTGAAAAAGAAAACTTCTTAATCCCCGGGATGGATGAGAAAGGAAGATTTGATCGAGGGGCAGTATGAACGCGTGATCAATGTCATTCCTTATAATCTTCTTAGATTAGGAGTCACTAAAACTCCAAATCTTGCATGGATGCAAATGGATGAGCCTAGAATGTGCAAAGTGGTGGAGTGTTTGTGTTCATGGGTTTCTAAAATGATTTAGAAGTCTAAAAACATGTATGAATGAATGAAGAATGTCATTGTAGGATATGTACAAATGTAGTATGAACTAACTCCTACGATATAAGTTAATTTAGAAAGCATGTAACCATCTAATCAAAGAATAAAAGTTGAAACATGCTTGCTGTGAATAGTGGACAAAATAGTGAACTGATTTTGTAAAAATGAAAATTGCTAGTGTAAGGGATATATACTAAAAGCCATGCTTTATGTAGTTGATTTATTATTCATTTAATAAAATCAGTTAATCCATTTTTATGAGAATCTGTGTGGGCAATATTTGTGTTATATTGTTGATTTAATATTATGCATGTAGTCTTTCATTCTACATAGTAGGTGGTTTGGTGTGTAGAGTTCGGCTTACACACGGAAGATCAGACCATCGAATCTTGTAGAATGTAAGATTTTGGTTTACAATCTTAGATGGATTGGACACATCATCGGTAGGACTGTAGCATGGTGTTGTAGTAGGTTTGTCTTGACTGCGAGAAACGGTATAGTTTCAACTCACCATGCTGGTACACTTTGTGTATTAAACGGGACCGACTTGGGGTAATTATCTTTATACTGACTTATAAGATAATTAATACCTCATGACTATTATGAGTGCTTATGCTCTAAATCCTAAGTTAATTTATAGACACGTACATTTGATATTTACACTTTGATCCCTAAAAGGGTGAGATCCTTAAATGGGTCAATATCTCATTGGATTGGGTGACAATATTAATTGTGTGGTGGATATTAATTAATGATATAATCCATTTCTCAATTTTGGGATTGATGATATCCCCTTGAGAAAGCTGATAAGTTTTGGTTATGTCAAACCCTGCAGGTGGATTTTGTATCCGATATATCAGATAAGTTAAGCATAGGATCTCAAGGAATTTTACGAGATTAATTATGATTGTCAGTAATTAGATTTAATTAATGGATATATATAATCTTAACATGGGGAGATAATAAGCATTTAATAACATGGAGCTCGAAATATATTTTTGAGATAAGGGTAGGAGTGCAATTATAATTCTTTAGTGGTATGAATTATAATTTATGGAAATAGGAATCTGATTCAGTTCGAATTAGGGTTTCCTAATCCATAAGGAAGCCTATTACTTATTGACTTTTTACGGTCCCTATTGTAGCCTATATATATGCTGCTTTGGCTCTCTCATCAGTTTGCATTTTTCCATCAAGAGTATTATAACTCGGAATAGAAAAGAGAGCGTAAAAAGAGAGAGCATAAACATAAAGGATTTTAAAGGAGCCCACACTCAGTTCGATATTCTGGCAGCAAAGGAATACGGTAGAAGATCGTGAGCTGTTACCGAGCCCATGTTCTCGATTCGTCTACTACAGCAATCCGTTAGTAGTTTAAGGTAACCCTAGTTCCGCTATTGTAGGGTTATTGTAGTTTTCACGTAATTTTTTGTAGTACCAACTTGTATGCACTATCAATGGATTCTGGGAATGCAGTTTCCTAATAGCTAGAACACATATCAAAAGGCCAAATCTAGATAGAAGTTATAGATTAAGAGAAATCATATAAACAAGAGAGGTTACTCAGAAAAAAAATCCGTATTGTCGACTGAAATGTAAAAATATATTTGAAATTGAAAACAAAATATTTGGAGGCCCATATTATACAGAAATTTCCCAAAGACATATAAGTTAAAGGGAAAAATGAGTTGGGACAACTCGTATTGGAAACGTTTTCTGGAAAACAAGTTACAAGTCAACTAAGCTACCGTGACAGAGAAAATAGAATGTCTGAAAGGAATGTTTGGGTCAAAATGGAACCGTTCCAAGTGTTTTTAAATCAAACCAAAAATCATGGACATTCCCTAATGAGTTAGGAAGACAATTCAAGTGGCCTTGCAATCATCCATTGAGTATTGAACTCAAAATGACATTTTAAAGTTGAATAACTCACTATTTTGAAGATTTGATAAAACAAGTGTTTTATTTCTTGAAATCAAATTAAGTGATTTAAGAGGGGCTTTGAAAAGGAGGTTTTGAGAGTATATTTCCAGCACTAAATGGATATTATAACCACTTAGAATATCAACATCAAACTCACTTCAAGTTCTTCCAAGATTGTCAGAGAGCATTGTTTTGTTTTGAAAATAACTTCAAGAATACTATGGAAGTATTGAAGTTATAATCATCATCTATCAAACATGTTTTTGTTGTGAAGAGCTACTATCCTTAAGGATTCACTTACATCAAACACCATGGCATCATCTGGATGATGATAAACAAGTAAATAAAATAAGAAAAATAAAAAAGAAATGGGATAAGAAGAGATGAACATTAAAATAAACAAGCAATCAATAGCATTCAATAGATGATAATCAATATGATATTGGACTTGTAGCTTGGTGGTGACATTTGGACATAGAAGTAGCTTCCTATCTCATAAATACTCAAAGAAATGGTGGTTGGGTGCATTGAATGGAAGTATAGATGAAATTAATGAAAGAAAACAAGTTTAGAACTCACTTTTCTATAGAAAATCAGTGGAAGCTTACTTTTCTCTCTTCTAAACTTATCTCTATCTATCTCTCTCTACAACTTCTCCTAAACTTTGTATTTTCCATCCTCAAATGATGAGTCATGGGGGGTTTATATAGGCCAATTTGGGGGGAGTTTGGGATTTAAAAAGTGCTCCCATTGGTCCCAAAAATCTGTGAACAAGAAACCATGTCGTTTTGGCTTTCAATTATTTAATTCAGACCCCCAAATCAAATTGCAAAAATGGACCTATTTGGGGGAGAGTGTCGCGACAGCACTGGGCCTATTCCGTGGTGGCACTGCTCCTCAAATGCCCAGATTATTATAATTAGGCCCTCTGAGGTTCTGGTATTCGCGAAAAGGCTCTATTTCGTTCGAAATTCACAAAAAATGTGTATGAACTCCAAACTGAGTTTATGATATACTGTTACAAAGGTAAAGGAGTCTACTTTCCATAAAAAAATAGTTTGGCGTTAGGTCACTTTGAAAAGTTTTGCAGTTTTTGTGATAAAAACTTATTTGATTACCTTTTTTACCTTCAGAAATTTGTAATAAATCTGTATTAAATCCAGAATTTATATGATATACTGTTGAAAAGCTATCGACCTATAGCATTCATGAAAAATGTTTAAAAAATGATACAGTGCTCCGGTTTCAAAGTCAACTTTTAGGTTAAATAGGTCTAACCGGGGACCTCCAGGATGTTCTAAGACCCTCTGGGAGCTCCCAGGAGCTGATGTTTTTATCCGATTTTCTTTTAAAACTCATTTTAGTACTTGTCACATAATCTAGGATGGTTTCAAACTTTCAGGTGAATTTGGATAATTTTGGTCAAAGCTAGGCCAACCGGTCAAAGCTAGGCCAATCGGTCAATGAGGACTTTTCGGAAACTTTCGGGACTTCCAGGGGTCTCTAGGAGCTGACGATTTCATCCTATGTTGCTTAAAACTCATTTGATTACTTTTCTTATGACGTAGCTTGTTTTCAAAACTGTTGGTCTAAATTTGAGAGTGTTTGGGCTTTCAGGGGCATTTTGGTCATTTGTACCATTTTCTGAGTATTTTGTGAGATAGAGCTAACTTCTAAGAGTCCTTTTTGAGTCTTTTTTTTTATCATCATGAACCACCAAGCTATGGGCCTCTTAAATCTGATAGCTGACAAAATGGGGTGTCTGCAGTTTGCCCCTTTTTGGCATGAACTTGAGAGGCGACGCATGTTGCAAGGGAGTGCCAAAGCTTTGAAAAGATAGGCCTTTTTGGAGGCTATAGATTTAGGATAAAAAGCATTATAAAGATGCAATGATGAAAAACATGACGCTGAGGCCGGTGCTGGTCAAGCTCTTCACGAGCTACCTACGTATCCCAAGGGGAATCAGACCAAGATGTAGTTCGGGCGAACAAGGGACAAAACCACATATGCAAATGCACAACAGAACAGGTGAATGCTATGCTATGAGAATGATATGCAATGTATGGATGTGATATGAATTGTGTCCTGAGTCCTGTTATGTCTAGTGTCTTGATCCTAGTATGAGCTGGTGGTATGGGTATGTGCCACTCCTAGTGGACTTATGTTGTGCCAGTATTTCCGACCATTATGTAGTGGTCAGCCCTAATAAAGATACCAAGGTTCTGAGGACTCTGGGTCTCAGAGCAAACTTCTTGAATTTCAAGAAGTGTGCTTTATAAGTGAGTATTATTAGATGTGGGATCCTTGAGGATGATAATTAATGATAACCGATGGACGCAGAGCCTTGACACAAAATGACAAATGAGGAAGCTCAAAATAACTGACAGGCTAGAGAGGTCATGATAACTGACAGGTGAGGAAGCTCATGATGACTAATAAGTGAGGAAGCCCACAATAAGTGAGGAAGCTCACGATAACTAATAGGTGAGGAAGCTCACACGACAACTGATAAGTGAGGAAGCTCACGATATTTGACAAGTGAAGAAGCTCACAATAACCGACAGGTGAGGAAGCTCACGATAACCAATAAACACGAAGCCTTGGATTATGAAAAGACAATGCTTGCCCCAGGAGTTAGGGTCTTGTGACTATTGGCGGTGTTTTCAATCGTTGGCCGATTCTTGCGGTGATCTATCTAAAAAGCCAGTTTGGGTGTCTTAAAGTTGATTTTATCTATTTTTTTCTACTAATAATGGTAGGGGACTCTCTGGGAATCTCTTTTGACTGTTTGTCTTGACTGAGAACTAGGATTCAAATCTGAATCTCTCACGGTTGATCAAATCTTACAATGGTTGGTCCGAAAAGCCTATTCAAACTTTTACGAGCTGATCTTTTCTATATTTGTCTACTAGGGATGGCCTGGACTCTTTGAGAATCTCTCTTAACGATTGACTGGGAACTAGGATTCAAATTTGAATCTCTGACGGTTGATCAAATCTTGTAATGGTTGGTCCGAAAAGCCTATCTGGACTTTTGGGAGCTGATCTTTTTTGTATTTGTCTACTAAGGATGGTTTGGAAAACTTTTTGGATTACAGGGGATAAAATGTTGTAAATCTTGACTGAAACGGGCCATTGGGCATAACAGGGCCAGAAACGGGCTGAAATAAGCTTCACTAGCCAAAATAGAGTAAATTAGAATGAAGTAGGGCCCACGGGAAGTAGTGACATGGTAACACTGGGCCACTACCATGGTGATAGTTAGCCAGTGTCGCGGTGCCACTGGGTGGTCAGACTCCATTGTTGTATATCTTTGAGTTCTTGATCACTTTGAGCCCATTCTTGGCCATTTGGGGGTGTTTTTAGATCCAAAACCCGCCAAAAATCAACTTGTGCACGCTCGGGTGAGTAATCTTTCCCCACAATTGGAATTTTAATTGGTGTTTTATTTTTCTCCAAATTTCGAGAAGAAAGTTTGGTTCCAACTTCTATTTTCTTTGTAGATCTATGGCTTCAAGCTCAAAAAGGCTCTCCAAGATGGCTAAGGAACGAGTTAGGATCGAGAACCAACCATCGGAGTTGATTTTGTGAGACCCCCCAATGTCATCTTTCGGTCGCGGCTCTAGCAAATCAAGTATGAAAAATTTGGCAGTTTAGGACTCTTTTTGGTTCATTGTGCTAGTTTTGTGAACTATAGTGTGCACCTAGAGATCGTTGGAAATTAGTTTTGTGCCTATTTGTTGATTTTATGAAGTTGGACTTTGGGTTGTAAATAGTGATTTTGTGCCTATTTTTGCTATTTTTGACACCTGCAGATGCTGGATGTGGTCTTGAAGGGCCATGGTAGCCTTGCCCATGCTTTCATGTGGTACACTTAGTTATCACCTACTATTTAACAAATGGTTGATGATGCTAGGTTTGGTAGCTTTATCCGCCTAGTTTTAAAGAGCACCAATGATTTGGCATATTTCTATGCCTTGGCTGAGAGATGGTAGAACACTACCAATACATTCCATCTTCCATTTTGTGAGATGATGATGAAGCCTTTTAACTATTCAATGATCACCGGCTTAAGGGTTGGAGGGAAGCGCCTGATTTTGGATTAGTTTTATGAGATTGATCCTAAGGCTGTTGAGATGCTAATTGGGGCTATTCCTCTTAATCTAGAGGGACATCGGTTCACTTGCGGCTAGCTTTATCGGGCCAATGCAAAGGAGAGCCATAACCTAAATGACCATCAAGAGTTACGGGTCTTCCTTCTGTATGTCCTTGGCTGTTCGATCTTTATGATACGGAACGACCGAGTGAGTCTGAGGCTCATTGCTTGTTTGGCAGACGTTTACGAGATTTCTTCTTATGACTAGGGCAGTGCTGCCTTAGCCCATCTTTTTAAGCACATGGGTGAAGTTTCTCGAGGTGAAATTAAATCGACCGGTGGGTTCTGGCGAGCTTGGGAGGTACATTCTGCAACTTTTCCTCTTTTTAGCTTTTGATTTCCCTGTTCTCGCTTTCTGATTTTTACTTTCTCTGTGTAGCTCTGGAGCTTTAAGTACCTGAAGATGTTGGCTCCCTCTCCTATCGACGAGTCAGGTGAGGATGAGGATGGTATGGCTACTGTGACTTTGTTCCCTTGGGCTTGTTGGGGCCAAGAGTGGGGCCCACTGAATTATCCTTCTGAGGAATTTCTTGTCTAAGCTAACTATTGCTATTGTCGAGTGGACACCTTGGGAGAGTATTTCCTATACTGCCCCTAAGGAGATTCAAGCGATCAAGCCTCTTGCTTCCAACCAATTTCTGATGGTGAGTAATGATGGCAAGCAATGGTACCTTGGTAAGCGAGTGTCCCGGTAGGTGATTGGTGGCCCAAGGTACTACATTCCTCATAATCCTCCCATGATCAATGTCGATGATCTTTCTGGTGCCGTTTTCTAGGCGGATTTGGCTGGCACTGATGCTTGGAACCACTTTCATTCCGAGGCTGGTTACAAGACCTACCGTGGCCATATTTTGATGCCCAACTTCCCACTCCTGGATGTGAGTTCTTTATTGTTTGTTTGTTTGTTTTTATCTCTATTCGTCACCTATATTTTTAACTCATCTTGTTTTGTGCCTACAGTTTTGTGAGCTATATAAGAGACAGGCTCCTCTAGCCTCTAATCCTATCCCTCCTTGGGACTAGATTGTCGATGTTTTGGGTGCTGATGGCTCCCCATAAGTTATGGAGGTACCACGAGTCACGTGCAGGTATCCTACCCAGCCAGCAAGTGTCCTCAACATCCCTTGGAGTTATGCTGAGAAGAGTCATGCCTTGGCAGCTAGCATATGGTCTTTGGTCCTTACGTGAGACCATAGGTATGTCTCATATTTTGTGCTTCTTAAGGTTATGATACTCTAATCCTAGGCTTTAACCTTGACAGATGGATGGTATGCGGTAGTTTACCACTAACCAGATGGCATCCTTGGCATATTTCTGACTTGACTCCATTTTTGTACTTTCGTTGCCTCATGACTGACTATTTTCATTTTGTTTGTGTATACAGTATCACGGAAGTAGCGCTGGCTCATCGAGGTCCAGGCTAAGGTGCAGGGACAGTAGGAGGCCGTCGCCGACGTATACTTCGGGCGGCCTAGTGGAGGATGAAGAGGAGGACTGAGGCCTCTTGAGTGGGGACTTTTGTTTTATCTTCATTTTATATTTTTGATTGGGTTGTATCAGTGTATATTGTGGATGATGGATGATGTGTCTGATGGTGTTACCTTTGATGGGATATTATGATGTTTTGCTTTTTAGGCCAGATAACTTCCTATTTGGAGGCGTAGTTGTGTGCATGTTTTAGTTGGTGATCATGTGACAATATATAAGTGCACTGTGATTTTGTGATTGTTGATGTTACTGCGATGAGAAGCTTTGTGATAGTGAGTGAGTTTGCCTCGCAGGTGGGATAGTCTGTGAAATGGGGAGATGGTGCAAAAATTTGAATTTTGCTAGAGTTGCGACAGAAAAGCATGGCATTGTATGATCCTGCTCAACCTATGGCTTGGATGAACATCACGGATGGTGTAGAATGGATTAACCTCTTCAATTATGGCTTGACTGAAATATCCTCTCTCTGCCAAATGACTTTGAATATTGAATTCATGCATGCTGCCATTGCTCACTGGGATTCGATAAATCATGTTTTCAACTTTAACGGCCTAGAGATGTGTCCCATGTATGAGGAATTCTGTGCCATCTTTGGCTTTGATCTAGACTCAAACTTGATTCCTCTTCTTATTGATACCCCTAGCCCTACTCACGGCTTGGCTGAATATCTTGATTGTACGACTTTTGTTTCCTGCTGACTGGTTCAGGGTGACTTCATCAACATTACATCTATCATTGCCCATTAAGCTAGCCCTGGAAATGTCAGTGTTTATGATGCTTCCTGTAGAGCTACTCTGATCTTGTGTATGACTCAACATTTCCTATTCTCGAGCACTTTCAGTGCTTTGGTGCATGTTTGCCTTAGACTGAAATTGGATAAGAATCCCATGGCCATGGTTCTAGCTGAAATCTTGAATGGTTTGGACAACACCTTCAATCAAGGAACTCTTCTCCTTTCTGGGGCACCTTTGGTATTGTAAGCTTGGTTATATGATCGTCTTAAGTTGTGGACGGGTTGTGTGCCACCGGTTTACTTTCATAGGGATGTGCTTCATTCTCACTATACTTTTGCCGATTAGATTCACATGATGAGTACTCTATCTGAGGTAGATATTTACTGGATTGTGGGGGCATTGGGGCCTTCATGCTGTGACTATCAGCCTTGAGGATCACCAAAGAGTGTGGTTGATGGGTATGAGGGAACCTTCTTTCTATCACCCTTGTCGGTTGGCCACGCAGTACAGGCAGGTTCAAGAGGTCCCCCAGGGATTCACTGAGAGAGTCTTTGCTTCCAGGGTCAGAGCTGTTACTGCTACTGCTTTTATCAATGGTTGGACTTACCGGGTGAAGGCCTATTTCTGAAGACCTTTAAAGAAATAAAAGTCCCAAAATAAAACTGAACTTGACAAACTCTACTTCTTCCTCTCTGTGTCTTTGATATTTGTGATTGCTTTTGAAAACTTTTGCCTTTTCAACCATTCCTGCTTTTGTAATATTCAAAGTTTGTTTATCGGTGGTCCTAGGTTACTTTGAGAACCTCATTTTATGCATCTTATCTTTTTGAAAACATTTTATAACAAGATTTCGATTAGATGTCGCTTTTGGTACTTGCTTGGACATGCTTGGGTGATTAGAGGCAATTAAGGCGGGTAGCCAAAGTTTGCCCCTAGTTTGGGATATGGGTGGTTGTGAGGCAAACGAAGAAGATGAACGAAGTTTACCCCTAGTTTAGGAGAGATTTAGGCAAATAAGGCGAGTGACCGAAGTTTGCCCCTAAAATGGATGGTGGCTTCTGGGTTATGGTAGGGACCGTGACTTTATTTCTCTCATGCTCATAACTTTTGCCCAATTACCAATGGAGGTGACCTAGCGAGCTCTTTTCTCTCTTTTGTTATTGCTCACTCTAGATTTAGCTCTAACATTTGCCTAGGCATCCTTTCAAATTTTTGACCTAGCTAGCCATCTTTTCTTTTTTTTTTTTTGAAAGTATGCCTATGTACCCCCGAGAGGGAATCAATTCCAACGTAGTTCAGGCTAAGGTAGGAAGAAAGTAGGTTATTTTCTAGTGGGTGGGATGACTGAACCGAAGCGGTTGCCTACGTATATCTGAGTGGGAATCATGTCGAGCATAGTTCAAGGCAAGGTCTGGAAGAAGTGCGGGTTGATTGTGATGGTGGTGACAGAACCGATGTGGTAGCCTACGTATCCCCGAGTGAGAATTAGGTCGAGCGTAGTTCAAAACAAGGTCTTGAAAGAAAGGGTAAAAGTCAAGCATAGTACTTTTTGAGGCGATCAAGGTTGATTGATTCTTTGAATTCGACACCGTCGAGGTCCATGAGGTAGGTCGCTCCTCCGTAAAGGATAGTTTTGATGATATAAGGGCTAACCTATTTAGGTTTGAATTTTCAGCGTGGATCGAAGATTGGGGCTCGTAGCTTTTGAGGACAAAATCACCTTTGTCAATCTTTCTCAGACAAACTTTCTTATTAAAAGTGCGGGCTATCCTCCTTTGATAAATTCAAACATGGTCGACTGCAGCGATGTGCTTTTTATCTATGAGTGCCAACTCTTCGTATCTTTCTCTTAACCAATCAGATTATGAGATTTCACATTTAGCTATCACTCGCAACGATGGTAATTATATCGACCGGGAGTACCACTTCTATCCCATATATCAGTGAATAAGGAGTTGCTCCTGTAGATATCCTTATCGATGTTTTGTATCCCCAAAGTGCAAACGATAACTTCTCGTGCCAATCTTTGTAAGTATCAACTGATTTCTACAGTATGGTTTTGACATTCTTGTTTACAGCTTCGACTGCCCCATTAGTTTGCGGCCTATATAGCGATGAGTTATGATAAGTGATCTTGTATTCCTCAAATAGATCCCTGACTTCTGCTTTGAAATGGCTTCCGTTGTCTGAGATGATCTCATGAGGGACGCCATAGCAACAGATGAGGTTTTTCTTGATGAACTTGGTCGCTTCTTTGGCCCCTAACTTGGCGTAGGATTCAACTTCAACCCACTTTTTGAAGTAGCGAATGGCTACCAGGATGTATCGATTCCCATTCGAGACTTTTGGAACACTTTTGCCGAAGATATCGATTCCCCAGGTTGAGAACGGCTATGGAGATGTCATACTGTAGAGTAGAGATGGCGGTACATGCATTATGTTCACATAGATCTGGCACATGTGGCATCTTCTTACATATTCACAGCAATCTTTTTCCAATGTTGTCAAGTAGTACCCTTATCTTATGATCTTCTTAGCTAGCATGTGACCATTCATGTGGGGATTGCACACCCCTTCGTGTATTTCTTCCATCATTCTCCTGGCGTTCCTTCCGAATAAGCATGTCAAGTTGTGACCGTTATACCCTTTCTTTAACAGTTTTCCTCCATAGATGATGAACTGTGTAGCGAGCCTTTTGATGGCTCTTTTGTTATTCTCAGTAGACTCTTAAGGATATGCTCATTTTTCTATGAAGTCCTATATATCCTGATACCATGGAACTTCTCTTTCTTCTTCTTCGATCACAGCGATTATAAATGATGGCTCATATCTTTGCTCAATTACCAGAGGCATCATTGAACTCCCACTGGGATTTTGATCATGGAGGCTAAGGTAGCCAACAAATTTGCTAGTTGGTTCTCTTCCATGGGTAGGTAGAAGAATGATATGCTTTTGAACTGCTTCTTTAGTCCATTGAGATGATCATGATAGGACTTCAACCTTTCTTCCTTCACCCTCCATTCTCCTCTGGCTTGTGATATAATGAGGTTTGAGTTTTTGAAGATGGCTAATTTCTGAACCTTCAATTCTATGGCTACTTCCATCCCTAAAATGTGACCCTCATATTCAGTGGTATTACTAGTGGAGTTATAGTTGAGCTTGACTGCTAGTGGGGTATGGTCCCCATTTGGTGGTACCAGAATCAACCCTACTCTGTATCCTTTCATGTTGGCTGCCCCATCAAAATACAACTTCCACTGCTCTTCTTTAACTTCCATGATATTCTCGTCCGGGAATAGCAAGTTTCCATTTTCCTCGGAATCAATAACATGTTCAGCAATATGCTCAACTATAGTTATCCCTTTTACCGACTTGCTTGTTATATACTTGATATCAAATTTCGATAGTAAAAGTAACTAATGGGATATGCGGCCGGTTAGGGCAGGTTTATCGAGGAGATATTTTAGAGGATCCATTTGGGATATGAGCATAACCGAAAAGGCTAGCATGTAGTGTCTTAGTCGGCGAGTGCACCAAATTATAGCCTAACATGTTTTTTCGAGGGTAGAGTAGTTGAGCTCATACCCAGTCATCCTCTAGCTAAGGTAATACATGAATTTTTTAGAGTGGCTTTCTTTTCCTTCGTGGACTAGCATGCAACCCAAGGCATTTTTAGAGATAGATAGGTAAAGAAGAAAAGGCTTATGGGGGGTAGATGGTGAAAGGACATGTGGGTTTTGGAGGTAGGTTTTTATTTTATCAAAGGCGGTTTGGAATTGGTCATCCCATTGGAAATTCTTTCCTTTCTTCAATAGTCGGAACAAGGGATCACATGTAGTCATGAGCTTGGAGATGAAGCATCTGATGAATTGGATCCTTCCAAGGAACCCTCTTACTTCTTTCTCATTCTATGGAGGTGCCGTCTCTAGAATTGCCTTGATTTTGGAGGGGTCTACTTTTATCCCCCTTTGTATGAGAAAAAACCTAGGAGCTTCCCGGAGATCACACTGAAAGTGCACTTCTTCGGATTTAGTCTCATCTTGTATTTGCCTAATCTTTTAAAGAATTTTTCGAATGCTACCAAGTGCCCTTCTCGATATTTGGACATTACGATCATATCATCCACGTATACCTCTACTTAAGTATTATGTCATGCATGAAGGTGGTAGTGGCCTTTTGGTAGGTTGCTTCAGCACTTTTGAGTCCAAAAGGCATCAACCTATAGCAGTAGGTTCCCTACGGTGTGGTGAAGGTTGTCTTTTCCCAGTCTTCTGGTGCCATTAAAATCTGGTTAATTATATCCAAAGAAACCATCTATGAATGATAATAGTTCGTGACCTACAGTGTTGTCTACCAGAACGTCGATGTGGAGGAGCGGGAAGTCATCCTTTGGATTTGCCTTGTTTAGATCATGAAAATCGATGCACACAAACTTTCCCATCCTTCTTGGGGACTGGTACGATGTTGGCAACCCATTCTGGATAGAATCCTACTTTGAACTACTTTTCTGCTTCTTCTTTGACCTTGAGTGCCCATTCTGGTCTCATGCGCCTTATTCTGCTTGGCGGATTTAGAATTGGGGAAAAGGGGAAAATGATGTTGGACAATGTCAGGGTAGACCCCAGGCATGTTCTCGTAAGACCAAGCAAAAACATCTTTGAATTCTTTTAACAAAAGAATTAGTTTTTCTTTCTTCACCTAGGTGAATCGATAAAGTATCTTCGGTTATTTCATAAACAGGCGGTTTTTTAATTAGTTGTTTAGACCCTCCTCGAAGGGATCTATGCATTCACAACTATTAGACATAGAGGAGTAAGCAGAATCGTCTTTCATTTTATTCATAACATGTGGAGTGATTACATTAGACAGTAGCCGACTCTGGTACAGACCTTATAATTAGAAGTACAAACTCTGGGAGAATATGGGATGGGGAGACAGACAGATGACTCTATAGCTTGGTTGCTCAGACCCTCCTCAATTGATATGATTTGATCATCTTGGCTCTTGGCCCTCTTTCCTTCCCTTTCTTCAGCAAATTCCTCCCACATTTTCTTGATAGCTTTGGTGTCTAGGTTCTTCAACGAGTCTTCCTCTGGGGTGGTTTTGACAACTTCGTCCAGGTTGAATGAATCTTGATAGGGGGCCTTTCGCAGTGAGCAAAGATTTCAAGGCCAGGATACCACTTTCCAGTAGCCCGATGGATCCAAGGCTCTAAAAACCCGTAGTAGGAGAAATCATCCCCTTGATGAATTGTCAGTTGAGGGTCTTGTGGTATGGCGGGAGGCTTCTCACTCTCTTCTTTCATGGCTTCTGCAGCTCGATGCCTTCTCCATTGGGCTTGTACCCTAACCCAAAGGTGCCTTGTTGTCTTCAATATGAGGGAACTAGCGGATCCCATGTTGACGTCGACCCAATCCTATTCCAGGAAAGTAATTCATTTTGCGGACGATATTGACTACTGTAGAGTGAATCTCAAGGAACCTGTTTTCATGACTAATCATGTGGACTTCTTCTATGAAGAATCCTCTGATTTCTCCTTCCTCCAGTTTGAGTATTTGGATTCGAAGACAGGATCGTGTTTTGAAAAGGCTTCATTTCTCTAACTGTTTTCGAGGATGATTTTTACCTCTTTCTTGTGAATGTACTTGATCATTTGGTACATAGTGGATAATACAGCTTTGTTAATATGTAGCCTGGGTCTCCCAATCAACAAATTGAGTGAGGCGAGTATGTCTATGACTTGAAAAAGCTCAGTGCACACCAAAGACCCCACTCAAATTTGGAGAAAAACGATCCCCATCACAGTCCTCTTGGTATTGTCATAAGCCCTCACAGATTGTATGGATGGAGTGATGTCTAGGATACTGACCCCTAAGACGGTGGTTCTTAGAGCGCAGACATTCAAGGTGGTAACCGTATTAACCAGACAGAATGGTACTTGCTGCCCCTTGTACTCAATAGTGATTTACAAAGCTTTGTTGTGTGCGGACCCTTCTGGTGGTAGGTGTATATCGGAGAAAGTAATAATTGAATTAGGGGCGAGTGTTCCCAAGAAAGCTACCATATGTTCCAGTGTAGTGTCAATAGGGACCTCGATCCCAGCTAAGGCATTCAACATGGCTTGCCTATAATTACAGGAAATTACCATGAGGTCCCACATTGAGAGATGTGCTTGGGTTTTCTTTAACTGCTTTATTAGCTCATTGTCCTACTCGATGATCTCTTCTATCTTTTCTTTTTCCTTATTCTTGATGGGCTATTTCTCAATGGCTTTGATGGCTGGTTACAAAGGTTGGTAATGACGACCCGACCTGGTCAAGTGGTCAATTTTTGCAGGGGTAGGTCCTTCAACAGATCCATCATCTTTGAACCAATCACAGTCAGTACTTACAAATAGCTTTTTGGCTTATTCCAAATAGAGGCATCACATTCATTGCTCGGTTCATACCATTTGAGGTCCACTGCCCCTAAGTCATGTTCCTCTAGAAAAAATAGGTCTTGTTCATCATCAAAAAATTGTTGCCAATCATTGTCCTCTCCATCAATCAGATGAACTCCCGCAGAATCCAAGATATCAATGAGGGATAGTGGTTGTCCTAGGGGGTGATATAAGTGGCAAGGTTAAAGGACATGTGGCTGGACTCAATGAGGCTGATGTTTTGGTAGTTTGGCAAGGGATTTTGGGTGGCATGGGGTTGCCTTGGAGGTGGTTCAATGATATTTTGGTTGATAAGGTCTTGGATATCGTGGCAGAGGTGTATGCAGTCTTCGGTATTATGGACAGGGGCTTGGTGGTAGGCTTAGTGCTTGGTCATATCATAACTCGGTGGTGGTGGGGTGTTTCAAGGTTGGAGTAGTTAGAGGTGGCCTTTCTTGAGTAGACGATCTAGGCCTGAGGACAGAGATTTCTAGCTTGGCAAAGTTGCGAGAAGGCTTTTTCTGGAAGGGGCGGTTGGAGGTCTTGGCTTGGTTGGAGGATTGGTATGGGCTAGGAGGGCATGCCATGGGTTGGCTACTAAGGGCATTAACATCCGGGGTGTTCCGGGAGTAGTTGGGCCACTTTGACTGACTTAGAGGCTTTGTTTTTTCTTAATTTTCCCTTCTCTGATAGCGTCTTCAATTCGGGTTCTAACTTCAAACAGCTCTTCGAAGGAAAAGATAAACCGATAGAACAACTTCTCATAATAGAGCGACTACAAGTTCTAGATCAGCATTCTTACCTGCTCCTTTTCAATCGGCCGATAGGTCATTTGGGCCACTTTACTCCTCCACCTGCTCAGAAATGCAGCGAAGGATTCATTATTGTTCTGCCGAGTAGTTTCAAATCCCTGATCGGGACATCAAACTCCTGATTGTAGGAATAGTGATCAACAAACACCCGAATGATGCCCTCCTATGCCTGAGTTTAGAGGCTTCCAAGATTAGGGACCATGACAGTGAATATTTTGCGAGAGTTTGCGGGAACAGCACAGGTGTCATGCCCCGACGTAGCATAAATAAGGAAAGCATTAAATTTACTTTATGGACCCATAGGTCGTGACAGTTTGAAGGATCGATTCCGTCCCAAACGTCGAACAATATAATAATATAAATCAAAGTAAGAGCAATCAAGGCTTATAAAAATTTTCCATTCTAATAATTATTACAGTACGGGGGTCACCTAAAGGCACATTCCGTCTTGAAACAAAATAATAATAGTATCGATTACAGTCATCCTTATTACAAGTCCAGTTCATAACATAAAATATATTATAACAAATTCCTCTTCGGGTAGTTGTTCTCAGTTCGCATAATCGTACGGTTCTGCCGGATCATAACCTGAAAAGCCTAGACACGAATGTCCAGGGTGCATCAACGCCGTTAGCTTTATGAAGCTGGTAAGTATTAAGATATATACTTGAATGTAAAACATGCTCACTTACTATTTTCCATTTCACAGTTCCGTTATTTAACAGGTTAAAAACATAGAAGTGAATTCATAACATAAAATAGTATGGGGAATATAATAAACTTTAATCCATAGAAACATGTGACCATGCATGGGAACGATGCAACCATTCTCATCTTACCAACTCTTTCCTCTTGACAACACAACGCCCAACTCTCTCACTCTAGTATCTTGAAACACTAAGGTGACCACACTTTAGCAGAGGAGTACCAGGGTGTATCCAGTTTGCCTCACACTTTAGTACGGGGTACCAGGGAGTGTCCAATGCCTCACACTTTAGCCATACCACGTATGCTAGGGAGTGTCTAGTAGGCCACACTTTAGTGCTACCATGGGTGCAGGGAATGTCCAAGTCGGCGTTACACACATTAGCGCTACCATGGGTGCCAGGGAGTGTCCAGTTTTTCACCATCGCATTTCAAAGATACTCTAGCAGCAATTCTCAAAATATCATACTTTGGTACACAATTACCAGGGAGTGTCGAACACACACTTCTCAATCACATACGCTTTTTCACTTTAACCATCACTCACCATTCATGTACACTTGACCCCACATGCATGTCATATAACTTTATACATAAAATATAAAGTCCTGGGAACGATAACTATGGATATACGAGAAGAAATCAAATCTTGTATGAAACAACTGGTGAATTCATCAAATAATACTTTAATATCCTTTCATTGCTACTAGAACACAAGTGGGTCTACTTTGAAGCAATGCCCTCAATAATGAGATATACTCTTGTGGATGAATTACATATCAAAAGAAAGGTCTTTGAGTCTAGTTTTCAAGTTTTCTAGAGGAAGTTATGACTGTTTTACTAAAAGTTGTCAGTGCTGAAAAATGGCAATCGATTGGCAAAAGTGGCAATTGATTGGAAACATGCTAATCGATTGGCACTGCGTCTTCTTCAGCAATTTCTCCCCTGTTATAAATTTAAAGCCTATTTTTGACCCATTTTGAAATCTGAATGTAAACATGACTTGTAATATATGGTTCTCTCTGTTTTTCTGCAAGGATTATGAATATGTGATCGGATTTAACCAATTTCAATCGTAGCTCTCAGATTTTATGAAAAACCGAGAGGTGATGAAATTTCATTTTTAATATTGACACGACTAAATAGTTGTGCGCTCTTGTGCAACACCCAAGTGTAGGTGATCGTGCAAGTAATACTGGATAAGTCCAGGTCGATCCTACAGGGAAGGAATAGGGAGAATATCTACTAAGTTATACCCTAAAGAAAAAGAAAATAAGATTGAATGATTGGAGGTGTACTAACAAATCCTAATTCATTAAATTAAACTAAATAATAAACTAAAGCTTATAGATACATAACTAATTAAATAGATAAATTAAATGTGCTGGAAATACGTGAATCCACATTGATCCTAACCATCTACCATGCAAATTCATTAACGTTCTATGGAGTTCATTCCTTTTCAGCATTCCGTATTTTTCTAAAGATATAGAATCAATAGCCCTTTCATGACCGGGACTACATCATCACAGTTGATTTAAAATACTTGGAAGACGGTTTAAAACAATGGTAATTACTTGCACTCTAAATGGTGTTAGCATTCAAAGTGGTTTTCAAAAGTCATTGAAAAAAATAGCCTTAAGGCTTTAAGTTCTAAAAACTGTTGTGACAAACTGAGTTTATTGGGACAATTTGATGACAGATTTCTAAAACAGAAAGTCATGAAATACTTAAAAGAATCATCTCAGGATTTAACATATTCGATCGATCGAATCGCTCTCGATCGATCGGACAGCATCATCCTTCAATCGATCGAAATGCCTTCGATCGCTTGACTATGGCTCTGGTTCGATCGATCGAAATACCTTCGATTGATCGAGCCTAGGTTTTCTAAAGATTGCATGGCAGAGGTTTGGAATCAATGTTTCATCACATATTCCTAATGTCTAAACTACGGAAACATAAATAAACTAATGCAGAAATAGCAAACAAAGGCAATCATGATAACTAGATTCATAAACAATCAAATAAGGAAAAGAGAAAGTAAAACCTGGAATAATCTGATTATAACTTGTAATAAACTTGAAAGAAACTTGAATCTTCAATAATCTTCAGTAAATCAATGGAAAAGAGGAAGAAAAACAAGAATCTAACCTAATCTACACCTAATCTAACCCTAAAACTACTCTAAAACTGCTGTTTTCTGCGTTCTGGAGCGTCCTCCCTTCGTCTGGCGTCAAAACGACGTATATATAGGGTTTCCGCAGAGTTTACGCAACTTTTGGGTGAATATAAAGTTCGATCGATCTAAGGTTCGATCGATTGAACTCTCCTCAATCGCTTGAATTTCTCTGATTTTGACAGCTCTGCGCACCGATGGGAGAATGGCGATAACATTTCACTCGGACCTCGGAATGACCTCCCGTTTGCGGTCACGCGACCATAACTCAAAGATCTACATTTTATATCTCTGGGAAAATATTCCAAATCTGAAGTCTTTATTGTCAAAATTGGCATTTTCTCAGCTGCTTCTATTGTTCTATCCACCAGAATCACTTTCTTTAGCTCCACTTCATTGATTTACATCCTAATACCTATAAAACAATGCAAAAACATATATTTTAGCATTAATACAATAAAAAGGCCATTGTTATTAGAATGAACCTAAATGTAGGGACTTTGGGGATAAAAGTATGCATAACAGACCATAAAATACGCTATGAACATGCACTTTTCACCACGAATCACACCCCCCAACTAGCTCGTTGCTAGTCCCTAGCAATGAAGCGAACTAAAACAGTGTTTATTTAACTCTAAAAATGAAAACAAAATAAATTAAAATCCTAACTCACTTTCGCAGGAATCGCGATTGCAATTAGCGTATGCAACAAGCCTTTAAACCCCTAGGTTCCCCCTAGTGGACGAGTGTTGTCTCGTGAGGGTTTACAGTGAATCTACCCACAAAGTTCATGTTTATAGTAATGGTTCTAGTTTAAATGTTTTCAAGGAATTTTTTGTCCTCTCAGTTAGCAATGTTGTTATGCTCAATAATCTCATGAAACTCTCTAGTATGCCATAGCCATGCAACACACACATTACAGTTAATCTACTATCAAAATCATTAGAATATTCCATACCGATTGATCTTCAAGTGTGTGGGTGAATGGACAACCAAAATACAAAACTTTAATTTCAAAGCTTGCATAACCTAAGATACTATCAAGACGTTCATTTTGACTCAACTCTCACCGGGATTACACTCTCAAGATGAAATCACTCTGAATTAGGTGTAATAATTATCACTCATGATATGGAAGCTGTAAAGAGTAAATGTAAATGGAGACAAATGCTTCTCATATTTAAATAGAAAAACGGACATTTCATAGTGCATAAAGTCTCATGAAAGGATACTTTTCACTAGAAGAGCGAGATACCGTGGAGAACTCTCTCATTACCTTAATTTCAAATCCAATTTACCTAGAATCATTAGGACTTTGAAAAAGAGGTGTTAGATTGAGAAGAAAGAGGCTTGTGATATTTAATTGGGTCAACAGATGTGATTAGAATATCTACTACAATTTTTCAAACTTCTCCACATCTCCAATCTCTCTCTTCTTTTTTTTTTTTTTTTTTTTTTCTTTTTTTCTTTTCTTTATTTTCCACACTCTTCTTTTTATTATTTTATTTTTTTCTTTTTATTTTTTTTTTCTTTCCATCATTTTTTTCTTTGCCAACTTTCCCTTATTCACACAACCAAACTTCTTGTCACGATAACACATCCCAATCACACCCAAATAAAGAAATGAGGCTTGAACTCCTAATTTGGAGTTAGGTATAGACTTTAGGATTGTGAAGACAAGGCGATTATAATAAGCTCAAGAGGTGAAGTAAATGAATATCATGGAGGTAGGCCAAAGCTGTATTATGCGTGTATGGTTAAAAGATGGCCTAAATCATATTCTAAGTTAGTAGGATAATTCATTTCAGTAAATTCAAGAGCTCTAAATTTTGGTAAATCCTGAACATTCTCTTCTAGTGATCAGTCAAAATGAAGAAGGAAAATGAGACTTTCAACGAATGAATACGTTTTCAAAAAGTAAGAGTAATTTTCTAAAACCCTCAAAAACAAAGAATGGCACAAAAGCTCACTTGGGTTATTAGTCTCCACTACAGTCTCTCAAGACACCTAAATTATGCTTACTAATCCATTTTAGCTATGTATAAGGTTGTCACAATGTGCTCATAGTTGTTTGAAGATTAAAAAGCATAAAATATACTATAACTAAGATAGTAAACAAACTATCATTGTGTATCACATGCTAATAACATACAGAAAATAACACTAATGCATCATAACTAACTACATTAACTAAGAGAGAAATACAAGAACCATTTTATTATATTTAAATAAAATTTTAAATTTTAAATTTTTTTGATAATTTTAATTTACTGAGTTTGAGTTGCATGTTGCTAAGCAGGTGTATTGACACGAAAGCATAAAAAATAAACGAGGCATGCAATGACTCACTCCCCCCCAACTAAAACTAAACATTGTCCCCAATGTTCTAAACTAAGCATATGGACATGTAAAGTAAAGCGAGAGAAGGAAGGATGTTACCTCGAGGCGTTAATATCTAATTTTTTTTATTTTCTTTTATGTCTTTGTTAAGTTACCTGCAAAATCATTAGTAGCAATGAAGAAAAATACAGAATATAATACAACTACTGAGTAAATAACCTCGGTTAATCAAGATTTTTATCATATAGTAATAACCGAAATTTTTGAGAATCTTCCCAGTGAAATAATTTAACAATGAAAAGACTTTTGAGATCCTCATAAAAATGCAACTCCCCCCAACTAATGTCGGGCTCAAGGTCAGAGGAGATGATGCAAAACCTATGGCCTCTAAATTTATTGGGGATAGTTAGAAGAGGAATACCACACTTTTTAGGGATTATACGGAAGAAACGATTTATGGTGTTGGTATTTTCTATAACAACCTCTATTTTAATACTAAAAACAGGGGGAGGCCATGGTTCGATAAAAGGGGTAGGGTCTAAGTGATGTTCTAATGAAGTTTTACTACCCTCATCTTGTTCTAGAACAGAATCTATGGAGATGTGATCATAGGAATTGGATTTCTGTTCTATGTACATTGATTTGGACTGGACTTGGATAAAGCTATCTATTTGGGCATCAATGTCATTATTATTCAAGAAGGTTAAGCAGTCCGGGAGATTACTAGGTTCTTGTTGAAGTTTAAGATCATCTAATGTGGGCCAAATAGTTTCTAAGTCCTCTCTCAAAGAATTTTGAAAGTAAAAATTATGTGAAGAACATGTGCTAGAATCCTTACCATCCTCTTCCACAACACATTCTATTGGTTCAATATTGGGGTTCTCATGAGTTTCACACTTGGGATGAGAGATTTGATTGATAGCAAGGATAGGTGATGGGAAACATGAATCTAAATTGGATTTAGATTTTTCAAGTTTGTCCTCCCTAGGGTCACTATTAAAGTTAGGAAAAGAGTCAACAGGGGACTCCTCCTTTCCTAGTTGCGTGTAATCACCTAAACTCTTATCATCTTTTATAACCTCATTCTCATCCTTATAACTCTCCTCACTATATATGTCATCTATAGAGGTGCCCTGGACAAAGAGATTGTGCAACTTTATCAAGGCAGTGAAGGAGTTCTACAACTTCATGCTTAATGGTTTGGTTTTGGAGTTCCTGTTGGGTTATCACTTTCTTGAATGAGTTGTTAACCTCATTCGGTATAAACCCGTCATAGTCCTCTATTTCCATTCCATTGTTAGTGTCTTGAAATTCGGTTGTAATGTTGAAGGATTGGTATAGTCATCTAAAGGTTGGCTAGCATATGCTTGTTGATATCTAGTTTCTAACTTATCAAATGCACTATCTAGCCTTTTCATTTCACTAAGTAGCAATTTTAACATACCATTATCCTCAACTGGGTTATTCTCCTCATTATTACTATATGAAGTTTCGCCCCATTGTTGTTGGTAGTAATTCCCATCCCATTGTGTTTGTGGACAAGACTCCTCAGAAGGAAAGTCTTGGTGTATTTGGTAATCGTGAGAGCTACTACTATATCTTACATTATTATTTTGGTTATATCCCCATTGCGGTTGATAGAACTCTTTATGTGGAGGTTCTTGATACGTTTGATAATACGGGGGACTACCACTATTGGTTTCCCATTGTGGTTGTTGGTAGCACTCGGGTTGATAGTGCGCGTCATAGGTGGGTGCTTGCCAACTTGGGGGATAACTCTTTTGATTTTCAAGTGTGTACCTATTATTGGTGCTTGTGTTGTATGGAGGGTAATATGGATAAGACATATTCACTCAAAACTTTTAAACAATAGGAATTTTATTTATTTATTTATTTTTTTATCTTGTGAGAGAAAAAGTCCAAAAGTTTTTTGTATATATATATTTTTTTTAAGAAAACGAAAAAGAATGGAAATAACTTAGTAAAATTCTAACTTAGTTGCCTTCCCCGGCAACGGCGCCAAAAACTTGACACGACTAAATAGTTGTGCGCTCTTGTGCAACACCCAAGTGTAGGTGATCATGCAAGTAATACTGGATAAGTCCAGGTCGATCCCACAGGGAAGGAATAGGGAGAATATCTACTAAGTTATACCCTAAAGAAAAAGAAAATAAGATTGAATGATTGGAGGTGTACTAACAAATCTTAATTCATTAAATTAAACTAAATAATAAACTAAAGCTTATAGATACATAACTAATTAAATAGATAAATTAAATGTGCTGGAAATACGTGAATCCACATTGATCCTAACCATCTACCATGCAAATTCATTAACGTTCTATGGAGTTCATTCCTTTTCAGCATTCCGTATTTTTCTAAAGATATAGAATCAATAGCCCTTTCATGACCGGGACTACATCATCACAGTTGATTTAAAATACTTGGAAGACGGTTTAAAACAATGGTAATTACTTGCACTCTAAATGGTGTTAGCATTCAAAGTGGTTTTCAAAAATCATTGAAAAAAATAGCCTTAAGGCTTTAAGTTCTAAAAACTGTTGTGATAAACTGAGCTTATTGGGACAATTTGATGACAGATTTCTAAAACAGAAAGTCATGAAATACTTAAAAGAATCATCTCAGGATTTAACATGTTCGATCGATCGAATCGGTCTCGATCGATCGGACAGCATCATCCTTCAATCGATCGAAATGCCTTCGATCGCTTGACTATGGCTCTGGTTCAATCGATCGAAATACCTTCGATTGATCAAGCCTAGGTTTTCTAAAGATTGCATGGAAGAGGTTGGGAATCAATGTTTCATCACATATTCCCAATGTCTAAACTACGAAAACATAAATAAACTAATGCAGAAATAGCAAACAAAGGCAATCATAATAACTAGATTCATAAACAATCAAATAAGGAAAAGAGAAAGTAAAACCTGGAATAATCTGATTATAACTTGTAATAAACTTGAAAGAAACTTGAATTTTCAATAATCTTCAGTAAATCAATGGAAAAGAGGAAGAAAAACAAGAATCTAACCTAATCTACACCTAATCTAACCCTAAAACTACCCTAAAACTGTTATTTTCTGCGTTCTGGAGCGTCCTCCCTTCGTCTGGCGTCAAAACGACGTATATATAGGGTTCCCACAGAGTTTACGCAACTTTTGGGTGAATATAAAGTTCGATCGATCGAGCTTAGTTCGATCGATCTAAGGTTCGATCGATTGAACTCTCCTCAATCGCTTGAACTTCTCTGATTTTGACAGCTCTGCGCACCGATGGGAGAATGGCCATAACTTTTCACTCGGACCTCGGATTGACCTCCCTTTTGCGGCCACGCGACCATAACTCAAAGATCTACATTTTATATCTCTGGGAAAATATTCCAAATCTGAAGTCTTCATTGTCAAAATTGGCATTTTCTCAGCTGCTTCTGTTGTTCTATCCACCAGAATCACTTTTGTTTAGCTCCACTTCATTGATTTACATCCTAATACCTATAAAACAATGCAAAAACATATATTTTAGCATTAACACAATAAAAAGACCATTGTTATTAGAATGAACCTAAATGTAGGGACTTTGGGGATAAAAGTATGCATAACAGACCATAAAATACGCTATGAACATGGACTTTTCACCACGAATCAAATATACGTCGCGATACGAATAATTTAGGCTCTAATACTTAAACTGTAGTCTCTACGTACTACAATCTTTCATGTTCATCTCTAAAAATGGATTTTGATTAAGGTTCAAAAACTCATGTTTTCAAGCTATAGAGTTCAAACGTAAAATCAACAATGGTGACTTCCAATCCTAGCCATACAAACAGTAATTGAGACATGAATTACATTCAAAATGAGTTCTAAATACTCACTGTGATTAAGAGAATAGAAGTAATTTGTTGAGAAAGAACTTCAAAATAAGAAACCCAATTCTCAAGCTTTGGCTATGGTTGCAAGAATCCTCTCTCTAAAAATTCTGTGCAAACTCTTACTGCAACCCTCTCTAACTTACAGTTTCTAAAGCATGTAAATTGAGAGTTATGTATGTGATTATATAGAAATCAAGTAGAAGAAATAACTTGGGGACCAAGTCCCTTCATTCTCACACAACAAATGAGTTTATTGACTAATTCTACACCCACAAAATACACAGCACATACACATACGTATGTGTGTATATAGGTAGCTTGAAGGGGTGATTTAGGCTACTAAAGGTCAAGTGGTATTGTTTGGGTATTCTATCTTTTAGGTACAAGCACAACACATGCAACATAAGCATAGCCAAACAAGGCATAACACAAGTTGCCTAGGAATCACTTTAACTGTTTGGATACAACAACTTATGGCACTACACTAAACAAGCACAAATGCATTCCCAAACGAACTTAGCAATGATTGGTTCCATTAATGAGATTAAAGCAAGTGTCAAGTCTTGATTGGTGGAGATTCCCAAACTGTAGGAGATCAATGCGGCGCGGACAGTTTTGCACATAAACTGGTATTTTCGCGGCGTAGTGATCACCACAAAAAATACAGAAAATTCCTATTAATGTAAGAAATAACTTTCTGGTTTCATAAAAATACAGTTTGAGTCAAAAGTAAATATTTTCACCGTTTTGAAAGTATAGATTTTTTTTTGAAATCCATCACAGGTATTTATATCCTTATGAAGTCACAATTATTAGAACATAACACAGGTATTGCTCAATTATAAAAGAATTATAGTTTGACCCCCAGTTAAAGAATTTCTAATAAAATAAAGCAAGTAATGCCGATTAAAATTATGAAAATCACATTTAATAAATTAATGAAGATACAGGTTGTTGCATCCTTCCTTCCTTAAACAAGATTTCGTCCCTAAAATCTAGACTACTAGTCATGAAACAATTTCGGGTACTTCTTCCTCATATCAGCTTCAACTTTCCACGAGGATTCATTCTCGTCATGATAATTTCATTGAACCTCCACCAACGGAATATCTTTATTTATCAACTTCTTGACACTCTGGTCCAGAATTTTCATGGGCCTCTCTTTGTAAGAAATGTTATGACTCATCTTAATATCATTAAAACTTACCACATATGAGGGATCTTGTATGTACTTTTCTAGCATACTAACGTGGAATACATTGTGAACCCCAGACATCTTTGGTGGTAGTACGAGTCGATAAGCCATGTTCTCAACACGATCCAAAATCTTGAGCGGTCCAATGAAACACGGGGCTAACTTCCTTATTTTGAGACCAAAATGCACCATTCCTTGGGTCAGTAAAACCTTAAGAAGTACGTGATCTCTGACACTAAATTCCAAATCCTTCCGGCGTCGATCGGCATATCTCTTATACTTGCTCTGAGCAGTTCTCATCCTTTCCTTGACCAAAGAAATTTTATCATTGGTTTCTCTACCCAAATCTGGTCCCAACAATTATGTATCTCCAACCTTTACCCGACACAACGGAGAACGACATGGTCGTACGTATAATGTTTCGAACGGAGCCATCCTGATACTCATGTGGTAGCTATTGTTATAGGTAAATTCAACCAAAGGCAAGTGTGTCTCCCAAGATTCTTCAAAATCGATAACACAAGCCCTAAGCATATCCTCCATGATATGATTAGCATGCTCAGTTTGTCTATCTATTTGAGGGTGAAAATCAATACTCATCTTAAGCGAGGTTCCCATGGCTTCTTACAGACTTTCCCAAAATCCAAAAGTAAAACGTGCATCGCTGTCTGACATAATTGACATAGGTGCACTGTGAAGTCGCACAACTTGTTGCATATACATCCGGCTCATTCTTTATACCGGGTACATCATACTATAGGCAATAAAGTGAGCCAATTTAGTCAAACGGTCCACAATTACTTAAATGGCGTCATGATCTATTGAGACTGAGGCAATCCTACTACAAAATCTATTGTGATATGTTCCCACTTCTAACCTAGAACAGGTAGCGGCTGCAATAATCCCAAGGGTCTTTGATGTTCAGCTTTGACTTATTGACACATCAAACATTTGGATACAAATTCAGCCACGTCCTTCTTCATATCTTCCCACTAGAAATTTCTCTTCAAGTCATGTACATCTTTGTTCCTCTCGGGTGAACTGTAAACCTTGACTTGTGTGCTTCTTCCAGAATATTATTCTCAAATTTCCAAAATTTGGTACACATAATCTGTCCCTGCATTTGTGTCCCCCATCACTTCCCACCTTCCATTTTGTCAGATCTTTTTCTGTCATCTTAACAAACCATGCCCGAAATATCTCATCTGCCTTTTCGGTTTCGATAGTGCGATCAATAAGAGTAGGCTGTAGGATAAGACATCTAAAAAGTTATCCTTCTCCTTCCTCTATACTCTACACATCAAACTCGACCAATGTCTTTAATGCTCGCCATTCTCTAAACATTAAAGAGGCAATTGTCCCAAGAGTTTGCCAGCTCAAAGCATCAGCGACCACATTAGCTTTACCAGGGTGGTATTCTAATGTGAAGTCATAATCTTTAATCAACTGCCTCATGTTTAACTCTTTTTGTGTTAACAAATATTTCAGACTCTTGTGATCAGAGAATAAATCAAACTTCTCACCGTAGAGATAATTCTCCAAATCTTGAGTTTAAATGCCACTACCACCATTTCCAAATCATGAGTGGGGTAGTTCAACTCGTTCAGCTTCAGCTGCCTAGATCCATAGGTGATAACTCTACCATCTTGTTTAAGCACACACCCCAATCCTTGATATGACATGCCACTAAAGATAGTGAATTTCTCCTCAGGCTTAGGTATAGCTAGTACCGGTGCGGTGGTGAGTCTCTCTTTCAATTCCAAAAGGCGCGCTCATGCTTCTCTGTCCAATCGAACTTCTGAGCTTTCTTGGTCAGTTCGGTCAATGGTGCGGCTATCTTAGAGAATCCCTCGACAAATCTCCTATAATAACCTGCGAGTCCGAGAAAACTCCTAACTTCTGTAGGGTTGCTCAGTCTAACCCAGTTTGATACAGCTTTTGTCTTGGATGAATCAACAAAAACTCCCTAAGATGACACCTTGTGTCCCAAATATTTTACTTCTTGCAACTAGAATTCACACTTACTGAACTTGGCATACAAGTGGTGGTCCTTAAGCGTCTACATCGCAATCTGTAGGTATTGCTTGTGTTCTTCTGCTTACTTAGAATAGATTAAGATATCATCTATGAAGATGATGACAAATTGTTCCAAATAAGGCTTGAACACTCTGTTCATCAGATCCATGAACACTACTGGGTATTCATCATTCCAAATGGCATCACCAAAAATTCATAGTGACCAAATCCAGTTCTGAAAGAAGTCTTAGGTATGTCTTCCTTTCGTACCCTCAACTGATGATATCCCGATCGTAGATCTATTTTAGAGGATGTCGTATCTCCCTGTAGTTCATCAAACAAATTGTCGATCCAAGGTAAGTGATACTTATTCTTGACAATCACTCAGTTTAATTCTCTATAATCGATACATAACCGAAGCATCCCATCCTTTTTCTTCACGAATAACACTAGTGCTCCCCAAGGCGATGTACTTAAATGCACATTCTCCAGTTCTTGACCTTATTTTTTCAATTCTAATAGCTCGGCGGGGGCCATTCTGTAGGGAACCTTAGTGATTGGTGTGGTGCCTAGTGTAAGCTCAATACAGAACTCTATACTTCTCTCTGGTGGTAAACCAGATATGTCTTGAAATGCTTCCTCGAAGTCCTTGACTACAGGTATAGATGACAATGCCATCAATGTACTAACGACTTCGATGTTAGCTAATTACCTTGTGAGGAACATATCTCCCAAAGGGTTACATTGGAAATCAAGGGATTGATTCCCATTGTCGGAGAATGTAGTTCTCTTCCTCGTACAATCCAACTTTGCTTGATTCTAAGTGAGGCAATCCATTCCTAGGATTATGTCAAACTCCTTCATTGATAGAACAATCAACCTTGTAGGGATTTCACGGTCTCCTAGTCATATGGAACAATCCTTGCACACATACCCTAATTTGACTGTAGCTCCTAATGGTGAGGTAGCCTCCAAAGCTTTCTCTAAATGGTGAGGTAGGGTACCCAATCTTTGAATAGTCTTAGCAGATATGAATGAAAGTGCAATACCCGTATCAAATAAAACTTTAACATGAGAGTTATACAGAGTTTATGTACCCTCCACTACTTGCTGATCGGGCTAAGCTTCTTCATAGTTCCCTTCTTCATAAACCATCTCATCACGCTCAGCAGCATCAAGAATAATAGCATTCAAGCGAGTCTGACCCTGCTGACCATAAGTTACTCGCCTAGGAGTAGTGCAGTACTTGCTGATGTGACAGGATTTACCACAGTTATAATGACCTATATTCTAATGAACGATGCGCTTAGGTGCCTTACAGTCTCGAGCTAAATGATCGGGGGTGCCATAGTTAAAGTATTGTGTTATCCTCTTGGGTAAAGCACATCTTTTGGCAAAATGCCCAGGCATCTGGCAGTTAAAACATACCTGAGGTTTGGTTTTCCATTTTTTTTTCTCCGCTTTTGGTGCACCCTTTTCCTTACAGGGGTGACTCAGGCTGTCGTGTCCCATCCATTGAGTTTCATTGCAATCATACCAGATGTGACCTAGTAGGTTGCAATCAGTATAGAGGCTACTTGGTCTGCTTGTACCTTTGTTCTCAACTGAGTCACCATTTCTTGGAAATTCCTTTTGCCTTGCTGTAGTTCATATGATTTCGCAAGGAAACTCTCATATTGATGATCTCCTAACTGACCTACGGTGACTCTATTACCCATCTCCCGTAAGCTTAGAATAAGTGACCCGACCAAGCCAGTGGGATCGACTTCTGGGGATAACAGTTAGGATTGTCCTCTTGATTGGTTCTCGGTTGCCTAATGCGACTCGGTCATCTATGCTCCTACACACAGGTCCAACCTAATGGGTTAATATTACTATATAATATACTCGTACTACAACATAAGTATACAATTAAAATCCAAGTATACATAATATAATTTCAGTATACCTAATACACCAAACACGTATTCGAACTAGGACTATCTAATAGCAAAGAGATCGTATTCTTATCCTTATTCTCCTTCCAAACTCTGGTCCATAGGCTATGCTGACTGTTCTGAGATTTGACTCAGGAAGCTCGTCAGTGCCTAAGCTATTTATGAGGGCTTTGGTTGCTACTATTATTCTTGTCGACGTGACAAAACATGTACAATCGTCTCTATGATGAAAGCAACCTGGATTTTGAGTTCTGAACTAAGGACAATCGGTGCTAACCAACTGAAAACTGGAACTTGGTTGTATATCTTAGTAAAACCTAAAGTTAACCTGTGTTGCTAATCCATGGGGTGAATAATCGAGCCTGGTTAAATTGGATAACCTGGCTCTGATACCACTAAATCCTGTCACGCCCCGACGTAGAATAAATAAGGAAAGCATTAAATTTCTTTTATGGACCCGTAGGTTGTCATAGTTTGAAGGATCGATTTCATTCCAAATGTCGAACAATCTATATAATAAGTTAGAGCGGTGTGGGTCCCTCTTAAATTAGCTACTTTTAATCATATCCATTGAGACAAGTTGAGATATTTTAAACCGTTGGATCAAAAATACTATATATATCAAACATGTATATATATCTTGCCTTATATGTCTTTCTCTCTCATACTCCCTAATTCTCTCTTTTACCAAAGAAATCAATTTGATTTTATACACCCCCGGACCATAAGCAAAAGTTGCATTACTCTTTACTCTTATTTCGTGTGTTAACTCCTACACATGCTAGACATTTACATTTACACCCCCCTGAAAGTATGAAACCCCCGGACCATACTCTTAATTCATGTGTTAACTCCTACACATGCAAGAGATTTACATTCACACACCCCGAAAGTATGAAACCCCCGAACCATAAGCAAAAACTGCATTAATCTTTGTCAAATACTAATTACGCAGAGTATTTTTCAAAAAACCATATTACCATATTAGTAATCATATAATCATTGACCACTAATTGCTTCTTTTTTTTTGGGCTCTTACTCATGTCTTTCTCTCTCTCTCTCTCTGTCTCTCTCTCTCTCTCTCACAACCACCACCACTATAACCATCTTCGGCCCTCTCTCACCATTTCCGACCACCACCACTACCACCATCTCCGACCACCAGGTATCCCTCTCTCTTTCTCATTAATTGCTTTTTTTGTGTGGGTATGTACAATGTGTTTCTGTGTGTATGTGTGTGTGTGTATGTGTGTGCGCGCGCGCGTGTGGTTTGTGTGTAGAAGTGTGGGGTTTTATGCATGTGTTTATGAAACTTTTGAAGTGTGAATATTTTAGAGAAATCCTGTTTGGCAAAGGAAAATTTGGGACCTTACAGAAAAATAAGATGTTTCAGGTATAACAGGGACCTTGCCAGGCATTAGATGTTTCATAAACCTAAAAGACCAGAAAGCTCTTTATCATAATCTCAAGAATAGTGATACCCACTGTTTCAATTGCCAGGCATAGAGTTAGTATTATAGGAAGCTGGAATAAGTCCAACCACTGTTGCCAGAAAGAAAATATGAAATGGTATATCCTCAAAAAGGTTGGGCAAGGTTGGTGTTATCCTAAAAAAAAAAAAAGCATGTAATTTAACAACTTTTCAATCCTGCCTGGCAATTCTTGATTGAATTTCTTTTTTTCTTTTTCTTTTTTTCTTTTTTTTTTTCGATTCGTGCCCACGGGCACGGATTATTGACATATAATAAGTTAGAGCGGTGTGGGTCCCTCTTAAATTAGCTACTTTCAATCCTATCCATTGAGACAAGTTGAGATATTTTAAACCGTTGTATCAAAAATACTACATATATCAAACATGTATATAAATCTTGCCTTATATATCTTTCTCTCTCATTCTCCATAATTCTCTCTTTTACCAAAGAAATCAATTTGATTTTATACACCTCCGGACCATAAGCAAAAGCTGCATTACTCTTTACTCTTATTTCATGTGTTAACTCCTACACATGCTAGACATTTACATTTACACCCCCCTGAAAGTATGAAACCCCCGGACCATACTCTTAATTCGTGTGTTAACTCCTACACATGCAAGAGATTTACATTCACACACCCCGAAAGTATGAAACCCCCGGACCATAAGCAAAAGCTGCATTAATGTTTGGCAAATACTAATTACGCAGAGTATTTTTCAAAAAACCATATTACCATATTAGTAATCATATAATCATTGACCACTAATTGCTTCTTCTTTTCTTTGGGCTCTTAATCATGTCTTTCTCTTTCTCTTTCTCTCTCTCTCTCTCTCTCTCTCTCTCTCTCACAACCACCACCACTATAACCATCTTCGGCCCTCTCTCACCATTTCCGACCACCACCACTACCACCATCTCTGACCACCAGGTATCCCTCTCTCTTTCTCATTAATTGCTTTTTTTGTGTGGGTATGTACAATGTGTTTCTCTGTGTGTGTGTGCGCGCGCGCGCGCACACGTGTGGGTTTGTGTGTAGAAGTGTGGGGTTTTATGGATGTGTTTATGAAACTTTTGAAGTGTCAATATTTTAGAGAAACCCTGTTTGGCAAAGGAAAATTTGGGACCTTACAGAAAAATAAGATGTTTCAGGTATAACAGGGACCTTGCTAGGCATTAGATGTTTCATAAACCTAAAAAACTGGAAAGCTGTTTATCATAATCTCAGGAATAGTGATACACACTGTTTCAATTGCCAGGCATAGAGTTAGCATTATAGGAAGGTGGAATAAGCCCAACCATTGTTGCCAGAAAGAAAATATGAAATGATATATCCTCAAAAAGGTTGGGCAAGGTTGGTGTTATCCTAAAAAAAAAAGCATGTAATTTAGCAACTTTTCGATCCTGCCTGGCAAATCTTGATTGAATTTCTTTTTTTCTTTTTTCTTTTTTCGCTTCGTGCCCACGGGCACGGATTATTACTAGTATAATAATATGAATCAGAGTAAGAGCAATCAAGGCTTATAAAAGTTTTCCAATCTAATAATTATTACAGTACGGGGGTCACTTAAAGGTACATTCTGTCTTGAAACAAAAAAATAATGGTATCGATTATAGTCATCCTTATTACAAGTCCAGTTCATAACATAAAATATATAATAACAAATTCTCCTTTGGGTAGTTGTTCTCATTTCGCATAATCGTACGGTTCTGTCGAATCATAACCTGAAAAGCCTAGACAAGAATGTCCAGGGCGCATCAACGCCGTCAGCTTTATGAAGCTGGTGAGTATTAAGACATATACTTGAATGTAAAACATGCTCACTTACTATTTTCCATTTTACAGTTCCATTATTTAACAGGTTAAAAACATAGAAGTGAATTCATAACATAAAACAGTAAGGGGAATATAATAAACTTTAATCCATAGAAACATATGACCATCCATGGGAACGATGCAACCATTCTCATCTTACCAACTCTTTTCTCTTGACAACACAACACCCAACTCTCTCACTCCAGTATCTTAAAACACTAAGGTGACCACACTTTAGTACAGGGGTACCAGGGAGTGTCCAGTTTGCCTCATACTTTAGTATGAGGTACCAGGGAATGTGCAATGCCTCACACTTTAGCCATACCACATATGCCAGAGAGTGTCCAATAGGCCACACTTTAGCACTACCATAGGTGCCAGGGAATGTCCAAGTCAGCGTTACACAATTTAGCGCTACCATGGGCGCCAGGGAGTGTCCAGTTTTGCCACCATCGCATTTCAAAGATACTCTAGCCGCAATTCTCAAAACATCACACTTTGGTACAGAATTACCAAGGAGTGTCCAATACACACATCTTAATCACATACTCTTTTCACACTAACCATCACTCACCATGCATGTACACTTGACCCCAAATGTATGTCATGTAACTTTATACAAAAAATGTAAAGTAGTGAGAACGATAACCATGGATATACGAGAAGAAATAAAATCTCATATGAAACAACTGGTGAATTCATCAAAAAATACTTTAATATGCTTTTTTTGCTACTAGAACACAATTAGGTCTACTTTGAAGCAATGCCCTAAAAAATGAGATATACTTTTTATAGATGAATTACATATCAAAAGAAAGGTCTTTGAGTCTAGTTTCCAATGCTTCGAACGGTGCGCGTTTCGAGTTTTCTAGAGGAAGTTTTGACTGTTTTAATAAAAGTCGTCAGTGTTGAAAAATAGCAATCGATTGGAAAACATACCAATCGATTGGCACTGCGTCTCCTTCAGTAGTTTCTTCCCTATTACGAATTTAAAGCCTTTTTTTGACCCATTTTGAATTCTGAATGTAAACATGACTTGTAATATATGGTTCTCTCCGTTTTTCCGCAAGGATTATGAATATGTGATCGGATTTAACCAATTTCAATCGTAGCTTTCAGATTTTACAAAAAACCGAGAGGTGGCGAAATTCATTTTTAATATATGTAACACCCTGTAATTTTATTTTCATTAATAAATGAGTGTTTCATTTTATTTCTATTAACAAATATTTATTTGGGGTCAAACCGTAATTTTCATAAATATAGAAATACTTTCTATAGTTTTGAAAACAATATCTATATTAACAAATATGAAGTCAAGAATGCAATATTGAACACGAATCAATTCTCCTCGGGTGTCACACCAAGATGTTGTTTATAGGATTCTTCGTTATTTGAAAGCATCTCCCAGAAAGGGCTTATTCTTTGCTAGGCATGATCACCTGAGAGTATAGGCTTATACAAATGCTGATTGGGCTGGTTCTGTCACAGATAGAAGGTTCACCTCTGTGTACTGCACATTAGTAGGAGGGAACTTGGTTACCTGGCAAAGTAAGAAGCAGAATGTTGTGGCGAGATCTAGTGCAGAAGCTAAGTTTAGGGCAATGGCCCAAGGTATTTATGAGATTCTTTGGGTCAAGTCTTTATTGAAGGATTTGAAGGTTCAACAGGTATATTCCATGAGACTATACTGTGATAATAAAGCAGCAATCAGTACAGCTCAGAATCCTATCCAACATGATAGAACTAAGCATGTAGAGATTGATCGACATTTCGTCAAGGAAAAGCTAACTAGTGGAGTTATTTGTATTCTTTTTGTGAAGAGTAGTGATCAAGTTGTGGATGTCCTCACCAAAGGGACAAGAAGTCAATCTTTCCATACTGCTCTAGGCAAGCTGGGCATGAGAGATATATTTGTACCAGCTTGAGGGGGAGTGTTGAGAGTATTTTATTTTATTATTATTTTTTCTTAGGATATTAATTGGTAGTTAGTGGGTCTGGCATCTGTCCGCCAGATCGGTTAATATTTTATTTCTCCTTCTTATTGTTAATAGACAAGGGGTTAGATAATTTGTCTAACCCTAAGCTTCTAAATAATTATTTCTTTAATTTTCACATGTCGAATAATGCTTTGGTTCCTGAATTTATATCCCAAATTTAGCATCCAACACATTATGTTTATCTAAAGTGATTAAACAATCCCCATTACGAAAAATATGACGAGAGTATGCTGAATCAAGAATCCAATCTTCAAACTAACAAGCATCCATCGTGGCAGCCAATACAAAATTTGAGACATCTTCAACTTGAACCAAGCTTTGAATGTGTCGTTGTGGGCTTGATTATCTCTTCTTTGAAATTCGTTATTCATAGAGGTATTCGACACATGCTCAAACTTGGTCGAGTCTTTTTCATAAGTCAATGTAGTTGCCAAATGTTCATACGAAATCGGGTAAGGGATTCGAATGAATGAGACCCTATCTTGATCCTTAACTTCTTTCTTTATATTTATTAAATCGACAAGTAATTTATTGAATAGATTTAATTGCATAGTCATAGACATACATTCATGATATTGAAACCGAAAGAGCTTCCTCTTCAAATTCAAGTGATTCTCAATACTCTTCGTCTTGGACTTGTCTTCTAATTTTTCCCAGAGTGACTTTGCCATCGCGTCCCTCATGACAATACTTCACATCCTTAGAAAGAGATAACCAAATGGATCCGCATGCCAACCTATTTATCTTTAACCATTTTGCTCATCCAAACTTGAAGGTTCGTCTTCCAAAGAAAATTTTTAGCCTTGTTGAACAAGGACATCATCATCTCACACTGCCAAATCCTAAAGTTATTTGATCCATCGAAGTTTTCAAGATCAAACATCGTGGTTGAAACCATCAACTTTATTGCTTGCACTCAAAACAAGAAGTTATTGAGCTAGATTCTCTTGTCTTTGTAATAGATCCATTCTCCTCCATATGCCATAGGTCTCTACCTGAAGCTTTGATACCACTTTAGTGTGCAAAAGCGTTCAAACAAAGAATCTAGTCCAAACGAAATTCAAACGAGAAGGAACGAATAGATAGATAATTCAAACATTTATACATCCCCTCGAGAGTAAAAGAAAAAATCTACTAATTCATACGATATGATTATGGTGTATCCAAGAAAATTTCATATAACCCTCACAAAAGCTCTCACAAGAAGAACTCACAAATTCACCAAATTGTCCTTTCCAACTAGCCTCACAAGCCTTCCAAACGGCTTTCCAATGAGATTATGATGAACACAAAGGTTCTCCAAGCAAAGATCTTCCAAAATATGTTTGCCAAACAATAACCCAACAATGGGTATTTACAAGATTTCCAACGAATTTGTCTTAAAGCAACTCATTTTGCTTTCCAAATCGGGCTTGAAAAACTAATATACCAATGTGTCTCCAAAGCGCTTCGAACGTCACTCTTAGGATCTCAAACAATTCTAGAATTTCACATAACTTTTGAATGCCACTATGGCCGTCTGAACACCAATATGGCATCGGCTTCGCCCAAATTGAGCCACAAAGGGCATCTAAACCACCATTGATGTGGTGGTTGCCACAACCTATCTTACCCAGACTTTGCATGGAAGGTGTCTTGTTAGTGTCGACGTGGGTATGACAATGATACTGAAACTGGATATGTGTCAGACTTGTTCCGTATTATGTCAGACATGGCTTGGTATCAAAATATAATCTAAGGAGACAAACTATTTTCTAGACTCAAGGTCTTGTAATCATATTTTTGTTGTCAATATATTTTATAGCTTCATATCCTAGTGTTGACATTTATAGACCTCTAGGTAGAGCTAGTTTCCAAAAATTATTTGAACTATGAGAAAATCATGTGTAAAATATGTCTTGACTAGTGACTACAAATAATTCACCTAATTTTAAGTTATGTCTTGTTCTATTTCTTGTTTGTCGTGTTCTCGTACCCGTACTTAAATTTTGGATCATTTATGGCCAAGTTCCTTTATTCTAAAATATTCGTGCCTACCGAACCTTATTGTCGGATTCATATCCACACCCGACACATGTACCCGAGTTCGGGAACATAAACCACAAGGAATGGTATTTTGCGCATTCTTTCAATTGGAGAGAGTTAAAACACAAGAAATGATAAAATATTATATTGATATTGATTGATTACACAAATAGTACAAGACTCATACCCCTATATCTATAAGATTGAGATGAAGATAAGACTAAACCAAATTATGGAGATAAGACTAAATCAAATGCTACCAAATCACAAATCTATCCCATACAATCATGAGATTTACATCCAAAAAAAAAAAATCATCCCTGATTAATTGGATTACAGTCAAATCTGGGATTATTTTCCTATATTCAAACACTTCCCCGCAAGTTGAGTCACAGAAACTTGATGACGTGACCAACTTGAATTTAGACTTTGAACTTAAACAATGAATACAGTCTTCAATGATACCACCGAACAATCAAACAATCAAACAATCAAACAACCATAATCAAGATATCCGCCGACCCCAATAGAAGCGAAACAATCAATCAATCGAACATTGCTTGGACCACTCGGTGCAACAAAAATGAACAAGCCCTAACATACATAATTAAAATTTTGACCTCCAACATCCCCTCTCAAACTGAAGGTGGTAATGAAAATAACAACCGAAATTTGGAGTGGAAATTACAACCGAAACAAGACTATAACAAGTGACCGAAAATGGTGATATCAACGAGAAGTGGGATATACAATCCCCGAGATTGGCCAAGGTGGGAACAACATCCACCAACAACAAGAACAAAAAGAAATTATGGATCAACATTGTCCATAATATTGGCCAAGGTGAAATGTACTCACCATCAACAACAAGAAAGTGGGACAAAACCCACAACAAAATCACCAAATATCTGCCCAAGAACAGTTAAACAAATGTTATAATATTCCAACTGAGATAAACGAGTTGAAATCCACCATAACCAAATCAACAAAGTAGCCCAAATCAATCAATCACCACCAACAAATGACCAAACAAGGTCTAACAACATCAAAGAGTATCATCTAAAGAGTCCAAGGAGAGCACAAAACATGACCAAAAAGATTTTGAAATTTTCGAAAAGGTTAGGGTGGTTCTGTAAATATCAAAAGTTGCATTTAAAATTTTAAAAATTTTGGGGGCTGAAATAAAAAAAATAAAAAGTTTTGGGGGTAAAACTATAAATTTCAAAAATATTAGAGCTGAAATATAATATTGGAGGGCTGAACTATAATTTTGAAAGGTTGAGGGCTAAAAAAAATAAAGAAAGAAAAAAAGAAAGATAGCAACAACATCAATTTGAAATAATAGCAACAAGAATCAACATCAAACCAAACCAGCCACGAACAACATCAATGGCCGAACCACTATTTTAACAAAAAAATTGGCTTTTGACAATCCAAGTGGCCATGGGTCCTTCAAGCAAGCACTTCTAGGACCAAATCACACCCCTATAGAACAAAACCAAGTATTAAAAATTGGGTGGGACCCTCTAAATCTTATATATGAAAATATGGATTAAAATATCAGAAAATATTAAAAAAAATAATATATATATAGAAACGATCCGAACAGCCTCAAATCAAAAAACGAAGAACACCACGACGATCAACAAGAAGAGGCGAATCTAGGCATGTAAATTTTGGTCAGAAAACTCGCCGAAAAATGTTGACATCATCCCCAGGAAATCACCATCGGTGACTGGCTATAATGGCAGCAGCTTTAGAAAGGAGATGGTTTGTTTAGGGAGGACAACGGGAGAGAATAAAACAAGGTACGACAAGAATCTCTACAAAGGGGAAATAGAAAACAGAGGTCCGGTGAAGCCACAAGGCTGAAAAGGTCCCAGAACCTTACTGCTCTGAAACCAAGTTAAAACACAAGAAACGAGAAAATATTATATTGATATTGACATACTAGACAAATACAACACTCACACCCCTATATATAGGGTTGAGATGAAGATAAGACAATACCAAATTATGGAGATAAGACTAAATCAAATCCTACCAAATCACAAATCTATCCCATAAAATCATGAGATTTATATCCTAACCAAATAAAATTAAATCGTCCTTGATTAAGTAGATTACAATCAAATCTGAGATTATTTTCCTATATTCCAATAGAGAGCATTTACAATCACTATTTGGATGCAAAACAATTTGTGTACTTCACATATTTTTGGCTTCATAATTATTTGTCTTTCAGCTAACAAAACTCTGCAACCTATTTGATTTGAGCTCATCTGATAAACACTCTGTTTTATTACACTTATCCATATCCTGAATATTTATACCACCTAGTTGGTAATCTCTACATAAACAATCTCTTACACTATGTTTGGGAGTTTGGGAGAGAAAAGAAAAGAAGAGAAAGTCATAAGTGAGGAGAGAAAAGAAAAGAAGAGAAATGAAGGTGGTTTCTTTCATATTGTTTGAGAGTTTAGGAGTGTAGACACCCCATTTTGTCGGCTACCAGATTTAGGAGACCCATAGCTTGGTGGTTCACAATGATCGTAAAAGACTCAAAAGGACTCTCGGAAGTCAGCTCTATCTCTCAGAATGCTCAAAATGACCAAAATGCCCCTGAAAGCCCGAAAACTCCCAGATTTGGTCCCAAAGTTCTAAAAACATGCTACGTCGTAAGAAAAGCGATAAAATGAGGTTTTAAGAGATAATCGGGTGAAATCGTCAGCTCCCAGAGACCCCCGGAAGTCCCGGAAGCTCCCGGAAAGTCCCCGTTGACCGGTTTGACCAAGGTTTGACCAGGTTTGACCAGGTTTGACCAAGTTTGACCGAAATCGTCCGAATTCACCAGAATCATTCTAAATCATGAGAAAAGTATTAAAACAAGTTCCAAAAGAAAATCGAGCGAAAACATCAGCTCCCGGGAACTCCCAGAGGTTTCCAGAACTTCCCGGGAATCCCAGGTTTGACCAGTTTGACCGGAATTTGACTTTAGAACCGGGGCACCGTGACAATTTTCAAATATTTTTCATGGATACTAGAGGTCAACAGCTTTCCGACGGTATATCGCACATAATTTTCGGATTTAAAACGAGTTTATTATGAATTTCCAAAGGCGAAAAAGGCGATCAAATCGGCTTTTATCGCGAATACCGTAAACCTTTTCAAAGTGACCTATCCCCGAACTATTTTTTATGTAAAGTAGACTCCATTACCTTTCCAACGGTATATCACAACCTCAATTTGGAGTTCGTATGCATTTTCTGTGAATTTCGGACGAAATAGGGCCTTTTCGCGAATACCGGAACTTCGGGGGGCCTAAACAGCATTATCCAGACGAAGGGAGGAGCAGTGCCGCCGCGGCACTCCCCTCCAGAACAGTAAGTTTTTGTAAATACTTTTGTGGTCCCATTTTGATTAATTAAAATCCAAAACGACGTGGTTTCATGATTTCAGATGTTTGGGACCAATGGGAGTACTTTCTAAATCCCAAAAACACCCCAAGTTGGCCTATATAAACACCCCATTACTCCTCATTTTGGGGGAGTCAATTGCAAGTTTATAGAAAGAGAAAGTGTAGAGATAAGGTTAGAGTGGAGAGAAAAGAAGCTTTCTTCTTTGATTTTTCAAAACAAAAGTGAGTTCTAACTTTGTTTTTACTTCATTACTTCCATTTACTTCAACATTCAATACTCCCAACCACCATTTTAGTGAGCATTCAAGAGTGTGGAAGCTTCTTCCATGTCTAGTGTCATTACATATGAGTGACACACCAATCTACAAGTCTCATGCTTCATGAATATCATCTATTGATTATCATCTATTTGTTTGCTTGTTTATTGTTCATCTCTTCTCATCCCATTTCTTTTTATTTTCTTTATTTACTTACTAGTTCATCATCATCTAAGTGATGACATGAAGTTTGGGGTGAGTGAATCCTCATGGATAGTAGCTCTTGACCTCAAAAACATGTTTGATAGATGATGACCATAACCTCAATACTTCCAAGGTATTCTTGGAATGTATTGAAGTTATGTCCAAAAACAAAATAAATCTCTCCAACTATCTTGGAGGTTCTTAAATGATGAGTTTGATGTAGGTATTCTAAGTGGCTATGATCCTTATTGAGTGTTGAAAACATGTTTTCAAAACACCTATTTCAAAACCCCTCTCAATCCCTCTCATTTGGTTTCAAGAAACAAAACTTTGTTTTCTACAAAATCTTCAAAACAATGAGTCAAAACAGTGAGTGAGTTGAGTTCAAAGATTTTTCTAGAACACAATACTCAACATATGAATACAAGGCCACTTGGAAAGTCTTCCTAACTCATTGGAGAACACCCATGATTTTTGGTTTGACTTGGAAGTACTTGGAAATGGTCCATTTGGGTCCCAACATTCCTTCCAAACATTCTGTTTTTGCTGTCACAGCAGCTAGGTCAACTTACGACCTCTTTTCCAGAATACTTTTCCAAAAGGGGTGGTCCTAACTTATTTTTCCCTTAAAATTCAATGTCTTAGGAAACTTTCTGGATAAATTGGGCCTCTAGAACATTCTTTTTCATTTTCTAAGATTTTCTAACATTTCAGACGACAGTACGAACTCTGTTTCTGAGTGACCGCTATTGTTTGTGTAATTTCTCTCAATCTGTGATAGTTATTCAAGATTGGCTTTTTGGGTTGTGTTCTAGACACAATAAGGAACATCTCCATAAAAATCTTAGAAAATGATCATGCTACTGTTCTGTCCACTATTCACAGCAAGTACACTTTAACTTTCATTCTTTGATTGGAGGCTTATAAGCATTCCAAATTAGTTCATATCTTAGGAAGTAGTTCATACTACATTTGTACATATCCCATATTGATTTCATCCATCCATTCATGCACATTTTAGACTTCTAAGTCATTCTAGGAATCCATGAACACAAAGCACACTACAACCTTTACACATTCTAGGTACATACATTGCATCCATGCAAAGATTTGGGGTTTTTGTAACCCCTAATCTAAGAAGATTATAAGGAATGAACTTGATTACACGTTCATGCTTCCCCTCGATCTAATCATCCTTTCTCATCCGTCTCGGGGATTGAGAAGTCTTCTTTTCTCAAAATTAACATGCATCATTCTAGCTTGCTAAGCATACTTTGATTCTTTGATTATTTGTTTCAAGAACAATTCATGCCCCCTTTAAATTAGGAAAACTTGATTAATTGATATATGATTAGACGATTTTTCCTAGGTTTATTTGTGTGATCTTTCACTTCGCATTGTGTGATATTTGGCTTAGATCTTATGAATGATATCTTATCTTTAGATCTTTCATTTCAAGTTTCTTATGTAATGTAATATACTATCATAGTATTAATTGCCGAACCATACATAGTATAAGATGATTATTTGGATGCTAATTGAGGCCCGTCGAAAGATGGGGCGAGTTGAGGGTGTTTTAGCCGCGACAAAGGCTCCTTCCTCTCTCGTACCAAAACCCCGAACCAAGTTCTTTGGTTATGAAGGGCCGGTGCCCTTTATCCATTTGGGTGAGTCAAAATTAGGTTTCTTGGTTCCTTAAAGACCAAGTGGCGACTCTGTATCTGTTTTCAACAGACCTATTTTCTTTCTTTGATTCAAATCAATTTCAAAACAATCTCAAACAAGAGAAGTGGTCCGAAGCCCGGTATCCACAATCTGGCGACTCTGCTGGGGAATTTAATTTTAAAACAAAATAATATAGAGGTTTGACTCATAAGAAGCATCCTTAAAATCATCTTTTTACTGTGTCTGGTTAACTGCATTGCACTCTTGCATTTCCCCCCTCCGACTGTGTCTGAAACGCGGCGCTGACATTGTTCAGGTCTTGCTGTGCCAGGGCACAAGTCACCGTTGATACTGTACCTTCCAAGGTATATCAAAAAGAGTAAAAACCTCTGTACTGTCTCCCTGACGGTATATTGGAACTCTCGTCAACGGACCCTCTTTGACTAAACCCAGCCTTTGCATATAGATTCCTGTAGAACCTTTCATAGGACTGTTCATTTATCTTTTCAGATAGGACAATGTGATATAACTGTTGTATGTCCTGACGGGATTACCTGCGCGGTGTAGACGCTTATGTGGCATAGAACAGAACCTCTTTCTTATGATTCCCAAGGCAATCGCTCACGTGTAGTCACACTAAGTTGACCTGCCTAAGCATCATGACAAGGATGTCTGCTCCATGCTCGCAAAGATATACACCGCAAACCTTGTTTGTCGGTCTTGAGACATAGGAGTATGAAAACCTGCTAGAAAGTATGATCACTGTAACCGTACTTACCAGCTTCCCAGAAACTCTGTCCAGATATCCCAGATATAACCACATTAACCAGTTTTTCCCAGAAACTCTGTCCAGATATCCCAGATATAACTACATTAACCAGTTTCTCCCAGAAACTCTGTCCGAATATCCCAGATATAACCACATTAACTAGTTTCCCCCAGAAACTCTATCCAAATATCCCAGATATAACCACATTAACCAGTTTCTCCTAGAAACTCTGTCCGAATATCCTAGATATGACCATATTGACCAGTTTCTCCCAGAAACTCTGTCCAAAATTCCCGAAATATCATGGAAATCCATGTTATCCCTTGGTGATCATACTAGAAAGTAAGGTTAGCACACTCTGTATGGCTAGGGCCTTACTTGTTTAGCTGCTATCTGTTAGAAATAGGAGCATCATATAGATTAGGGCTTACATCCGCATGTTTGTCCCATTTGCATGCACCATCTATCTGCACGCACTGCCTCGAGTCAGTCCACATCACTGTCTTTGTCTGTCTAAAGTCGTCACTATCAGGACCTGATACACCCTTTTCTCTTGAAATCTGTCAGGTCAGTATAGATTCCCGAAGTCAGCAACTGGGATCCTCGTCCTGAGTCAGAAGTTCGAACAGTCATTTGGTCAAAATTAGCCCGCTAAGTCATTCCAACATGAATCAGGAAGAATTAGAAAACAAGGTCACTGAGTTGGGAGCAACCATAAACCAGCAGTCTGATCGCATGGCCCAAGTTTTGAGTTTCATGGAAGAACTGAAACAGCAGCAGCCGCAGTACCCACATGGGTTCCCACCACCACCGCCTGGGTTTGGACCGCCTCCTGAGAATAATGGGGAAGAAGACTGGTTTCAAGGAGTCCCGCCGCTTGCATATGAGAAGAAGCTCCAGGAGAAAATGGACAAAGTTGACAAGCTTGAAAGTGTGTTGAGGAAGAGCAAAGGGGTTGATGATTACATGTTAGACCTGGAAGGCCTCTTTGAGCCCATCAAGCTAAGGCTGCCCGAGAACTTCAAAATGCCTGAAATTGACCGTTTTGATGGAACAGGGAATCCAAAAAGTCACATCAAGCTGTGCATGAGCATCTTCCAATCGATGGGCTGCACTCATGAGCACATTGCGATGTTGTTCCCACAAACCCTTAAGAATGCCGCACTATCCTGGTTCCTAACCCTCGAAGCCTCCAAGACCCGAGTCTGGGAAGACATTGCTAGAACTTTTATTGATCACTACTCTTACAACCAAGAGTTTGATATCACCATCCGGGATCTAGAGACTACCAGGCAGAACTTTAATGAGTCCTTCACTGTGTTCTTGAGCAGATGGAGGAATAAAGTGGCTCAAATGATCCACAGACCTGTTGAGAAAGAGCAAGTACGTATGCTGGTCAAGAACATGCAACCAGTATATCATGACAAGCTATTCTACCAATCCATCTCCACATTCGAAGAGCTATTTGAAATAGGCACCAGAATAGAGGATGCCATCAGAGAAGGAAAGTTCAAAAAGGATGAACCCCAACACCAGTCCAAGAGACCTAACTACTCCCTGGACTCCCCGGATATCAATGCACTTAGCAACCAATCAATGGCCTGCGCCCTTCGTCCATACTAGTCCATTCCGCCAAATCGCCCAAAAGGCCCTCGCAAATTCTCCAAACTTGATGTTCCTCTTTCCACAGCCTTGGACCACTTACTCAGAAAGGGCCACCTACAGCTCCTCCCTCACAAACCGCTACCGGATCCCATACCCTCCCACTACAACATGAGCCTACGATGTGCTTACCATCAAAATCTAGGCCATGCCACCGATCAATGCATCCGCCTCCGCCATGACATTCAGAACCTCATAGAGGATGTATCCCATCCTAATCTAATCCACTATCTTGGCTTGGACCAACCGATCGAATGATCCCTTCCGTCGATGCTAATGAATGTTGAATCTACGCAGTAAAGTGATGGTGTTTGGAACTTCTGCTAAAAAATTTAATAAATGGGTCGCAAAGACACTCCATTTGAGACCAGGTCGAGTCAAGTTGAGTCTGTTCTATGTTTCGAGTCCATTTCAATTCTAGTCTTGTGATCAAGTCTGTCTGTCATCGAGTTGTTAATAAGTCTGTAAACCTTCTCTATTGATGGAATGAAATCTCATTTTGCTTAATCTAATGTGCCTAGTCATAAATGCATGAATCACTAAACTGAAGTGTCACTTTTCGAATTACCATGGATATTACTCTGGTAATAATTTTTCTACGACAAAACAAAAAAGAATCCTGAAAGGTTAAAGTCGATTTCACGCTGACACTGATGAAGAGCTGGAATTGAATAGTCTTACTTTAAGAATTTAAAGATGCTTTTGCCTCAATCTTGAAAAGACATACTTGAAACTGACTTGGGGCTTGCCCAACACCCTTTTTTCCACCATTTCGAAGCCTTAAGCCCGATCCAATTGGGAGCCACGCAATCTGTCCGATTGAAAGCAATGCAAACTTAGCCCTTGATGGTAGCCAAACATTTCAGTGAGTTTCATCTCCACTTTCAAAAAAAAAAGGGAAAAGAAAAAAAAAAAGCTCGCTAGGTTGAAAACCCGAAAGGGCACCCAGGCAAAAGTTAGAGCTGAAAAAGGTGTTGATTTCCAAAATCTGACCCTAGCAAGTCAAAATGTTGGAGAAAATTTTGATGAAACAAATAAGAGAATCATACGCTTCAAGATACATCTTAAGAACGTGCCAAAGATCACATTTCAAAAGGCACGGAATGACCACAAATAAATTCCGAGAGCTGACATGCACATTCTGGAATTCTGAGATTGCGATTGAAGGATCTTGTAAGAATCAACTACATGAAAAGCAAGAATCGACTGGCTAGGCAAAAGTGAAAAGGATCAATCCTCAAAACAAAAGAAAAAGAAAAAGAAAAAGAAAAAGAAAAGAAAGGGAGATTGAAACTGAATCTTTTTTATTCAAAGCTACCACAAGTGGCTCAAGTTTGAACTTCTTTGACGATTGGTTTGAAAAACCCTCATACCTCAAACCCCTTATTTCAAGCCATGCCTTGAACTACGCTCGACCTGATTCCCACTCGGGGATACGTAGGCAACCACATCGGTTCGGTCAACACCATCATAATCAAACCAATTTCCTTCAAGCCTTGCCTTGAACTACGCTTGACCTGATTCCCACTCGGGGATACGTAGGCAACCACATCGGTTCGGTCAACACCATCATAATCAAACCAATTTCCTTCAAGCCTTGCCTTGAACTACGCTCGACCTGATTCCCACTCGAGGATACGTAGGCAACCGCATCGGTTCGGTCAACCCACCTACCTAAAAATCAACCCGCTTCTTTCCGACCATGGCCCGAACTACGTTGGACCTGATCCCCACTTGGGGGTACGTAGGCAGACTTACAAAAAGAAAAAAAGGATGACTCGCTAGGTCAAAAATCTGAAAGGACGCCTAGGCAAAATTAGAGTTAAATCCAAGGTGAGCAATAACAAAAGAGAGAAAAGAGCTTGCTAGGTCACCTCACTGGTGCCTAGGCAAAAGTTATGAGCATTTGAGAGATTAAAGTCACGGTCCATGCCTCAAGCCAGAAAATCACCTTCCACACTAGGGGCAAACATCGGCTACCCGCCTCGTTTGCCTGACTTTTACTATCTACCCTTCATACAAGGGGCAAACTTTGGTCACCTACCTCGTTTGCCCAAAACCTCCAATAAACCATCATCCAAACTAGGGGCAAACTTCGGTCACCCACCTCGTTTGCTTATGAATCCCACTTTATACAGCTCAAACTAGGGGCAAACTCCGTTTGCCTAACACAATCGCTTCACACCAAGGGCGAGTTTTCAAGTTACCAAGTTGTTTTGAAAATTTTGAAATAGAGCATCTTTTACTCTAAAAGCTAAGGCACTAATTCAAAGCACTTCCTGGGAGAAGCAGAAAATTGATTAGATCACTAAGGAGGAATTTTCAAAAATCAGATTTATCGGCAAAGTGCTACCATGTTAAGATGAGGGGTGAACACCAAAAGAGAAATGGTACATCGTTTATGACAAAAGCACATCAAGTTTTGACAAGACGAGCTTGTGTCAAATATGTCATCCTCGTGCGTCAATGTCTGTCAAGTTTTTGAGTCTGTTGTAGTCTCAAATGTGTAAGTCAACAGCGACTAATAAAATTTTTAAATCAAGTTATAAAGAGCATGCCAATACAAGCAGGAGTACCAAACACCATTACTGTACCGGTTAAGGCGTCAGCATGAGAAGCGTCCAAACTTAGGGCAAATGCGAATTTCATCCCTTTCCAAACCATCGAAAGTTGACCATCATCTCCTTGCAACATAAGTCCATGAGTGGCTGTTGATTACCTTCCCTCGTCCATGCAACATAAGTCCATGAATGGCTATTGATGGATCCCGGTTCCGGGCCAGCAAGATTTGATCAACTATGAGAGATTCGAATTTGAATCCTGGTTCCCGGTCAAGAGAAGTAGTTGAAGAGAGATCCCAGAAAGAGTCGCTTCATCCCCAACAGATTCAGTTTAATCCCCAGCAGGCATATCGATTCGTACATCGTCAGTTCAATCTACGACAGTCACAGTAGTTCATTGTCGACTCGTCTTCTCGATTCGTGTAGGAAAAACAGGTTTAAAATTAAATCTAAACGCGCAGCGGAAAACAAAGTTCAAAACTTTTATTGGTAGCCTTGGATCTACTACTTATTAACTCCATAGATGCGCATAACAAGATGGAGAAGATTCTATACCTTAGGTCTTGAACCCAATTCTAATTTTTTGTCCTTCTCCTTGTGTGTGCAGCAGCAACCTCTAGGAAATCTTCACCCTTATGTCTCCTCGAATGCTCCCAGAGTGGCTAGGGTTGGTGGGAACCCTAATAGTGAGAATAGGGAAGGTTTGGGAACTCTAAACAGGTTCTGCAGCAACTGGTACGTTAAAAATGATGATCTTTTATTTCTGGACGAAGCTGCCCTATTTATAGATTCCCAGAACCGACCTTACTTTCAATCGATCGAAGTGACTTCGATCAATCGAACTGTCGATCGATCGAACCTCGTTCGATCGATCGAACCTGTCTAGACTTCAATCGATCGAAACAACTTCGATCGATCGAACCAGTCTTGACAGCATTCTCATTTGCCTTTCCAAGCATTCTGGCGGAGCTAAGAGTGGGACCTCCTAGGTTCTTAATTACTGGCTCCGATTAATTATTATTCCATCTAGTCAGTACTCTTGACTAAGGAATCAATAATTAATCAATTATCATTAATGCCACTATAAAATGATAATTGCACTCCAGTGCATAAGAACATAATCACACATACATAAGTGATTACTAGACTTGTATAATATGATACGCATGTCCCTCTACCAGGCAGTATTCGTATCTATCATTGGGATGTATGTCTTAAGATACTGTCGACCCAATAGATAGTACATCTTATATTCCTCAAGTATCATTCACTACTCTTGGATTACTAAACATGTCAACAATAACACTTTGTTGACAAGGCTGGCCAGCTCTCAGTAATCACTCCTAGTGACATTCTCGAGGGAATACTTACTCTTCGTTTTATTGAAGAGGGTAGAATTCCATCTTGACAATATATGTTCCCAACGTTGCATACTTGATTTACCCAAGATACCCAGGTGTTGATCTTGCAAGACCTCACTGATTGGTAAGTCAAAGCAACCAAGCATACAACTTGCGTCCATAACTGTCTCAGGATTAAGGACATGTATCCCTATACAAGTTTTGAGTTCCTATTGACGGTGACAGCGTTTAGGTGTCAATAGGTTTAACTCAGGTCCGTCAATGCACCGAGTGCACTAGCATATTAACCAAGAGTCAAAGACCCTTATGAATGAGATTCATCATTCTACCCCGTAGACGTTAATCATGCTACAGTGTATACCTGATAAGTTATCCAGACTTATCATCCACTGTGACTTATTTGAAATAACAAGGATTTGTGATTCATATCTCACATGTGTAATCACATACACAAATGAACCACATACAATGTTGTTTAAGGATTCCAGTCTAATATTCATCTCATGAACTAACATGCATAAATACATTATGATTTTCCATTGTCCAACTAACTGGTTTGAGGGCATATTCCCAACAAACTCCCACTTGCACTCATAACCATATAGCGTTAGTACTAACACTAGCATAGTCTCTGTGACTTGTCAAAATCCTTAACCCGTAAGGTTTTGCATAGGGACTGATGATCATCGACTGAAACAATCCATAGTAAAACATCTTCATGTTATACTATATCCCTAGACAAAAGACGTCACATGACATGTATCCAGTAAAGCTAATTTGAACATTGTCCAAAACACCATCACCCTGCATATATCCGCTAGTTCTTTCTCAATCCCTAGAGAATATATACTTTATGATAGTTCAGAAAACTGAACATTCATTTGGACTGATATCTGTGAACAACCTCAACGGTATAACTGATATCCATACCTAACATCACATACAAAGTTTATCAATAGCGAAGGCTTATGATATACCTTTCATGTGATCTCTTTCATCTTGTATCCCAAGATACAAATCTTGAAAGAGCAATAGGTTATGTTCAAAGGTGAAAAACCTTTATCGAAACGTTCCACGTTGAATCTAGCCAGCAACTTTCTGATATAGAAGTTTGAGACAATCTCATTATCTTAACTTTCTGATCTTGAATGAGCAAAAATCATAAGATTATAGCTCGCCTCACCGAGATCATAAATATCAAGTATACTGTAGAAACTCAACCTTAATCATTGATGATACTACTTTAACATATTGCAATGATAAAGATGTCATCAATATATGGAACCATAATCACCACCACACTTCCTTTGCGCAAGGATCCTTTCATCCACTTAAGCTACATCCACACTTTAGATGAATCCAAAGTATTTTGACCAATATGTCAAAACAGATGTCCTTATCTCTGGATGATTGCTTTAGTCCATAGACTTATGCAAATCACATACCAGAGCTTCCTTATCACAAAACTTCAATGCACCAGGGAATTTCAACAATGTTGAGAATTCTCCCACTACAATGAAGTACCAATGTAGGAATGGATGAAGAGGTAGTAGATTTTAGTTCTAGATGATTTATAGATTGCTTTAAGATATAAATTACTTTACTCTTTTATATTATCTTTCCTTTGCAAAATTTGGTCTCCAACCAACTTTTGTTTTCTCTGGAAACACTACAAAAGTATTATACTTCTAATCTAGATTCAAAAGGCTCATTATTTCTTTACACCAAAGTGCTAGACATCCTTATCCAAAGTTACCATGAGAAAGAAGTCGCATTCTTTTCACAACTTTGGGGATGTCTATCGAAAAGATTTGCTTTTGAATAAGATCCAGTATATACATTGTAGTTCCATCGAGAAAAACAAGGAATAGTAGTAACTCTAAATAACTCATCCCATGACCCAGTCATATCTAAAAGAAGATAGTTCCTTCTACCTGCTACACCATCCCGTGGAGGCGCACTAGGTGTAGACTGTCGAGAAAGAATCTCATTCTTATCTCCTTTGGACAATAAATACATTAGATAGATACTCAACATTTTGATCAAATCAAAAGGTAATGATATTCTTTTACCAATTACTCTTCATTCCAAAACTTTTGAATTTCTTCAAAATTGAGGATGAAGATGCAATAAGTAAATGTATATCAGTATCCAAAGTAGTCGAAAATACTTTTCAACTCTAATGTTTATTGCCCTACATACATGAGTATGTCCTAATTCTAATAAGTCCTTGGTCGTGTGATTTTCAAAAGAAAAGTCACCTGATCATATTAGCCTCTAAATAGGATTGACAAACAGGTAGTGGTTTCAACAACCAAAAAAGTTTTAGGATCCAATCCTTTACTCCCCATTTATCCTAATTTAGATTAACATGATCTGATCACATTTACTCTCTAAATAGGATTGACAAATAGGCAATGGTCTTAGCAACCGAAAGAGTTTAGGATCCTATCCTTTACTCCCCATTTATCCTATTTAGATTAAATATGATCTAACCTCAAAACCAAAAGTCATAGAATTAGTTGAGGGTGCTATCCTTTTAGATGGTAAAATACCCACGAGTCATTTAAATACTACATTAGATAATATATGAGAAACAAGAGTAAATTGGTGAGATACTTGCTTGACAAGTTATTTAGATCACATAAAAGAACGCTTTCTTTTAATCAAGAATTTCAGTACCAAAATCAAAAGAATAAATATTATTCATTAATTCAAAACTGAAATCCATCTAATAACTCCAAAGTTTTATTACAATATAAAACTATTAATCTAATAGCAACTCTTGCATCAGATCCCAAAAGGCAATCAAGATCTTCTAATCACTGCACATTCTTATTTTCCAATTCCCTGCAACAATTACAGATATAATTTAGAAAATATAGAATTAGTGCTCATAGTAGTTGAAGTATCAGTTTTTCAACTTACTTCAAAAACTAGTGAAAGGATCGTACCTTGCCTTTTGGCAGTCAAGTATTCCACACAGTTCCTTTTCCAATGCCCTCTCATGCCACAATGGAAACACTTTCCTTTTGGCACGGCACCAGCCTTTCCCTTTCCAAGTCTTGCCTTCTTCTTCTCTCAACTTATGCTCTTAGGCTTAGTTCCAGAAGATGAAGCCATTCCAATGTTCTGAACATTTGACTCCTCTTTGACTATATCCATCGTTGCCTCAAGAGAGCTCATCAACTCACTTGTTGAAAAAACTGTTTTACTCATTTTAAAAACCTTTTTAAATTGAGTGAATGATGAAGGCAACGAATGCAAGATTATGTCAACTTGAGTCTCACCATCAATGTCGGAACCAAGAACTTCCATTACTTTGAAATAAGTAATCATTTTAAAAACATGCTCTCTTATTGAAGTTCCTTCCAACATTCTGGTGTCCATGACTAACTCCAAGTCTCTAAGCCTTGCAGTACGTCTCAGTTCCCCAAACATCTCCTCGAGGTTCAATATTATAGCACGGGCAGTGTTCAAAGGTTGATGTTGCTGCTTCAACACATCAGACAAAGAGTCTAAGATGCTAGAGCGAGCTATACCATCAAATCTTATCCACTGCCAATATTGATCCGCAAGATCAGTTGGGGTGTCATGGTATGGAATAGGTGGACAGAGAATGGTAAGAACGTATTTACATCCATTAGCAGTTAACAATTCATCCAGTTCCAGTTTCCATTCAACGTAGTTATTTCCAATTAGCTTATTCTGGATCATGGTTATAGCAAGTGGGCTAGACATTATGAATCTGAAATACAAATAATGTAACAGAATTACAATATGGAAATCATGAATATGACAATTTATATGATACATTGGAATTCCCTTAACCAACTCATTAATTGTCTTCAGGATGTCAAGCCTATGAAATTAAGTCTCCGTGTGGTGATCATAACCTCATAGCCTGATTGGGAAACCCATCATGAATGTCATGCAACTCTTACAAAACAATTCATGACTCCTGAACTTTTGGTCTCTAAGTTTCTGGATAATGCTCCGTGTGGAATCCCTTACCCATAGCTTAGCTAGTGTTTACCATTAACTAGAATCCAATGACAACCGCCTCAAGTAGTGCCTCAGTGTAGTGGTCACCCTCTAACGCGTCTCATTGATTCTATCCAAAGGAAGTTCATATCTAGTAACCAATGAATAGTCTATCCTCCGTATGGAATGATCACCCATGGCTGGGTGACACAGAATATACTACCCACCTTACAATGAACCGTTTATGGAAGACCGTGGGAGTTATAAAATAAGTCCCTCTCCCACTAGATTTTTATAAGAAGTTCATATCTAGTAATCAATAAGAAATACCCTCTGTATGGAATGATCACCCATGGCTGGGTGACACAGAGTAATTCTCATACTTACAATGAACTAATAGGAATTTTTCAATTTGAAAAAAAATTTCTTCACATTGCCCATAAACATCAAGTGTTTGCTAATGTGTTGAAAAAAGGTTTTTGAATTTCATTTTAGAAAACCTGTTTTACGTGCATGCAAGTAGTAACAATATATAAAATTCCAATCACAACTAAGCACATAAAACAAAAACTAAAATGAAATAAAAGCATTCAACAATGCCTCTATCTCCCATGTCTCTATCTCCATAGAACCTTCTTCTTGGTTTGATTGCCTCCAACTCCATCTTCATGGACAACGGCTTGCTCCTCCATCTTCATGGATTTTCTAATTCTATTACATTGGTCCTATACTTCTCTGGAAGCTTACAATTTATCTAGAAATAGAAATAACAACAATAAAATAAAGGGCTAGGGAAACCGGTGCGACTTTCCTTTTCATAGGATTGAAGTCGCAGCGCCCTTTACATAAGCCTTAAATCCAAACCAACAATTAAATACAAAATTTAAAAGTCTTGGTGCCATGGGAGATAGCGGACTAAGCTTGCTGCAAAAGGGTTAGTCACACGCACAACCACGCATATATATAACAAATATATGTACCATTGGAACCCCTAATTGATTCACACAGTATATAAACTCTTTACATACTGAATTAGAACTTAAAACAGCATCACTGCTCTGTCACACTTCGATCGATCGAAAAGGTTCGATTGATTGAACCTTCGATCGATTGAACATAGTTCAATCGATTGAACTTTCAGTTTCACAGAATGTTTTGAAAAACTTATAGAATAAATAAAAATTTAAAGTAAATGTTTTAAAACCTTTAAATCTGTAAACTGAACACCTGGACAAAAGAGCAGTCTCGATCGATCGACCAACATTCGATCGATCGAACAGAACCAAAGTTCGATCGATCGAAACTAGTTCGAACGCTTGAGAACAGATGATGTTCGATCGATCGAGACTACTTCGATCGATCGAACCCACCTTGCATCCAATGCAATCACAGATTTGTATTCTGCTGCATAAACACTGCAGAAACGGATCTGTGACGATGCAGTTTTGAAAACAGTCCTAAATTTAACATGCAAATCAAAACTAGTGTTCCAAAACGCATCTATAGATCCAAACAAGCGAGGCTCTGATACCAATTGTAGGAAAAACAGGTTTAAAATTAAATCTAAACGCGCAGCGGAAAACAAAGTTCAAAACTTTTATTGGTAGCCTTGGATCTACTACTTATTAACTCCATAGATGCGCATAACAAGATGGAGAAGATTCTATACCTTAGGTCTTGAACCCAATTCTGATTTTTTGTCCTTCTCCTTGTGTGTGCAGCAGCAACCTCTAGGAAATCTTCACCCTTATGTCTCCTCGAATGCTCCCAGAGTGGCTAGGGTTGGTGGGAACCCTAATAGTGAGAATAGGGAAGGTTTGGGAACTCTAAACAGGTTCTGCAGCAACTGGTACGTTAAAAACGATGATCTTTTATTTCTGGACGAAGCTGCCCTATTTATAGATTCCCAGAACCGACCTTACTTTCAATCGATCGAAGTGACTTCGATCGATCGAACTGTCGATCGATCGAACCTCGTTCGATCGATCGAACCTGTCTAGACTTCAATCGATCGAAACAACTTCGATCGATCGAACCAGTCTTGACAGCATTCTCATTTGCCTTTCCAAGCATTCTGGCGGAGCTAAGAGTGGGACCTCCTAGGTTCTTAATTACTGGCTCCGATTAATTATTATTCCATCTAGTCAGTACTCTTGACTAAGGAATCAATAATTAATCAATTATCATTAATGCCACTATAAAATGATAATTGCACTCCAGTGCATAAGAACATAATCACACATACATAAGTGATTACTAGACTTGTATAATATGATACGCATGTCCCTCTACCAGGCAGTATTCGTATCTATCATTGGGATGTATGTCTTAAGATACTGTCGACCCAATAGATAGTACATCTTATATTCCTCAAGTATCATTCACTACTCTTGGATTACTAAACATGTCAACAATAACACTTTGTTGACAAGGCTGGCCAGCTCTCAGTAATCACTCCTAGTGACATTCTCGAGGGAATACTTACTCTTCGTTTTATTGAAGAGGGTAGAATTCCATCTTGACAATATATGTTCCCAACGTTGCATACTTGATTTACCCAAGATACCCAGGTGTTGATCTTGCAAGACCTCACTGATTGGTAAGTCAAAGCAACCAAGCATACAACTTGCGTCCATAACTGTCTCAGGATTAAGGACATGTATCCATATACAAGTTTTGAGTTCCTATTGACGGTGACAGCGTTTAGGTGTCAATAGGTTTAACTCAGGTCCGTCAATGCACCGAGTGCACTAGCATATTAACCAAGAGTCAAAGACTCTTATGAATGAGATTCATCATTCTACCCCGTAGACGTTAATCATGCTACAGTGTATACCTGATAAGTTATCCAGACTTATCATCCACTGTGACTTATTTGAAATAACAAGGATTTGTGATTCATATCTCACATGTGTAATCACATACACAAATGAACCACATACAATGTTGTTTAAGGATTCCAGTCTAATATTCATCTCATGAACTAACATGCATAAATACATTATGATTTTCCATTATCCAACTAACTGGTTTGAGGGCATATTCCCAACAATTCGTACATCATCAGTTCAATCTATAACGGTCATAGTAAATTCACTATCGACTCGTCATCTCGATTCGTAAATCGTTAGTTCAATCATGACAGTCACAGTAGTTCACTGTCGACTCTTCTTCTCGATTCGTACATCGTCAGTTCAATCATGACAGTCATAGTAAGTTCACTATCGACTCGTCATCTCGATCAGTTCAATCACAATAGTCACAGTAGTTCACTGTCGACTCGTCTTCTCGATTAGTACATCATCAGTTCAATCACAACAGTCACAGTAGTTCACTGTCGACTCGTCTTCTCGATTAGTACATCGTCAGTTCAATCATGACAGTCATAGTAAGTTCACTATCGACTCGTCATCTCGATCAGTTTAATCACAATAGTCACAGTAGTTCACTGTCGACTCGTCTTCTCGATTAGTACATCATCAGTTCAATCACAACAGTCACAGTAGTTCACTGTCGACTCGTCTTCTCGATTAGTACATCGTCAGTTCAATCACAACAGTCACAGTAGTTCACTGTCGACTCGTCTTCTCGATTAGTACATCGTCAGTTCAATCACAACAGTCACAGTAGTTCACTGTCGACTCGTCTTCTCAATTAGTACATCGTCAGTTCAATCACAACAGTCACAGTAGTTCACTGTCGACTCGTCTTCTCGATTAGTACATCGTCAGTTCAATCACAACAGTCACAGTAGTTCACTGTCGACTCGTCTTCTCGATTAGTACATCGTCAGTTCAATCACAACAGTCACAGTAGTTCACTATCGACTCGTCTTCTCGATTAGTACATCGTCAGTTCAATCCATGACAGTCATAGTAGTTCACTGTCGACTCGTCATCTCGATTAGTACATCGTCCGTTCTTTTGATCATGGTTAGTCCAACCGTTGGTCCAATCCATGACAGTCACAGTAGTTCACTGTCGACTCGGCATCTCGGTTAGTTCAATCACCAGTTTAATCTATGACAATCACAATAGTTCATTGTCGACTCGTCATCTCGATTAGTACATCGTTAGTTCAATCTATGACAGTCACAGTAGTTCACTGTCGACTCTTCATATCGATTCGTACATCATCAGTCCAATCTATGACAGTCACAGTAGTTCACTGTTGACTCATCCTCTCGATTCGTACATCATCACTTCTTCTAGTCACGGTTAGTCCAACTGTTGATCCAATCTATGACAGTCACAGTAGTTCATTGTTGACTCATCCTCTCGATTCGTACATCGTCACTTCTTCTAGTCACGGTTAGTCCAACTGTTGATCCAATCCATGATAGTCATAGTAGTTTACTGTTGACTCACCATCTCGATTCGTGCATCGTCACTTCTTCCGATCACGATTAGCCCAACTATTGATCCAATCCATGATAGTCACAGTAGTTCATTGTCGACTCATCATCTCGATTCGTACATCGTCAGTTCATTAATCATCATTAGCTTACCATCACTCTCATTCAAAATATGCCGTGTTCATCATTCTTATTCAAAATCTTAGGCTTCTATGTCCATTAATGGGGCTTCCATGTTCATCGCTTGACATCTCGGGATTTCATGTCCATCACTTGACGTCTCAGGACTTCTGTGTCCGTCTCTTAATTTCCAGGGCATCCATGTCCGTCGGTTATCTGTCAAACTGCATCTCCAATTATAGTCCTCAGGGACCCCACATCTGACTACATCGCTTGTGAAGCACACTTCCCAAAATTCAGAAGTTTGCTCCAAGACCTAGAGTATTCAAACCTTGATGTACCTATTCGGGTTAATAACTGCATCACAGTTAGAAATACTAGCACATCATAAGTCCACTTGGAGTGGCACACGCCCCACAACACCAGCTCATACTAGGGTCACAACACTAGGCATGATAGGACTCATGACATAATTCATATCACATCCATGCATTGCATATCATCCTCATAGCATAGCATCTGCATGTCTTGTTGTGCATATGTGATTTATCCCTTTGTGCCCTGAACTACGTCCTGGTCTGATTCCCCTGGGGATACGTAGGCAGCTCACACGGAGCACGACCAGCACTAACCTCATCATCCTTTCATCTTTTGCAACGCTTTTTATCCTAAATCTATAGCCTCCAAAAGACCTGTATCTTCAAAACTTTGGCACTCGCTTGCGACATGCGTTGCCTCGCAAGTTCCTGCCAAAGAGGGGCAAACTGTAGACACCCCATTTTGTCGGCTATCAGATTTAGGAGACCCATAGCTTGGTGGTTCACAATGATCGTAAAAGACTCAAAAGGACTCTCGGAAGTCAGCTCTATCTCTCAGAATGCTCAGAATGACCAAAATGCCCCTGAAAGCCCGAAAACTCCCAGATTTGGTCCCAAAGTTCTAAAAACATGCTACGTCGTAAGAAAAGCGATAAAATGAGTTTTTAAGAGAAAATCGGGTGAAATCGTCAGCTCCCAGAGACCCCCGGAAGTCCCGGAAGCTCCCGGAAAGTCCCCGTTGACCGGTTTGACCAAGGTTTGACCAGGTTTGACCAAGTTTGACCGAAATCGTCCGAATTCACCAGAATCATTCTAAATCATGAGAAAAGTATTAAAACAAGTTCCAAAAGAAAATCGAGCGAAAACATCAGCTCCCGGGAACTCCCAGAGGTTTCCAAAACTTCCCGGGAATCCCAGGTTTGACCAGTTTGACCGGAATTTGACTTTAGAACCGGGGCACCGTGACAATTTTCAAATATTTTTCATGGATACTAGAGGTCAACAGCTTTCCGACGGTATATCGCACATAATTTTCGGATTTAAAACGAGTTTATTATGAATTTCCAAAGGCGAAAAAGGCGATCAAATCGGCTTTTATCGCGAATACCGTAAAACTTTTCAAAGTGACCTATCCCCGAACTATTTTTTATGTAAAGTAGACTCCATTACCTTTTCAACGGTATATCACAACCTCAATTTGGAGTTCGTATGCATTTTCTGTGAATTTCGGACGAAATAGGGCCTTTTCGCGAATACCGGAACTTCGGGGGGCCTAAACAGCATTATCCAGACGAAGGGAGGAGCAGTGGCGCCGCGGCACTGGCCCACTGCCGCCGCGGCAGTGGCCCAGTGCCGCCGCGGCACTCCCCTCCAGAACAGTAAGTTTTTGTAAATACTTTTGTGGTCCCATTTTGATTAATTAAAATCCAAAACGACGTAGTTTCATGATTTCAGATGTTTGGGACCAATGGGAGTACTTTCTAAATCCCAAAAACACCCCAAGTTGGCCTATATAAACACCCCATTACTCCTCATTTTGGGGGAGTCAATTGCAAGTTTAGAGAAAGAGAAAGTGTAGAGATAAGGTTAGAGTGGAGAGAAAAGAAGCTTTCTTCTTTGATTTTTCAAAACAAAAGTGAGTTCTAACTTTGTTTTTACTTCATTACTTCCATTTACTTCAACATTCAATACTCCCAACCACCATTTTAGTGAGCATTCAAGAGTGTGGAAGCTTCTTCCATGTCTAGTGTCATTACATATGAGTGACACACCAATCTACAAGTCTCATGCTTCATGAATATCATCTATTGATTATCATCTACTTGCTTGCTTGTTTATTGTTCATCTCTTCTCATCCCATTTCTTTTTATTTTCTTTATTTACTTACTAGTTCATCATCATCTAAGTGATGACATGAAGTTTGGGGTGAGTGAATCCTCATGGATAGTAGCTCTTGACCTCAAAAACATGTTTGATAGATGATGACCATAACCTCAATACTTCCAAGGTATTCTTGGAATGTATTGAAGTTATGTCCAAAAACAAAATAAATCTCTCCAACAATCTTGGAGGTTCTTAAATGATGAGTTTGATGTAGGTATTCTAAGTGGCTATGATCCTTATTGAGTGTTGAAAACATGTTTTCAAAACACCTATTTCAAAACCCCTCTCAATCCCTCTCATTTGGTTTCAAGAAACAAAACTTTGTTTTCTCCAAAATCTTCAAAACAATGAGTCAAAACAGTGAGTGAGTTGAGTTCAAAGATTTTTCTAGAACACAATACTCAACATATGAATACAAGGCCACTTGGAAAGTCTTCCTAACTCATTGGAGAACACCCATGATTTTTGGTTTGACTTGGAAGTACTTGGAAATGGTCCATTTGGGTCCCAACATTCCTTCCAAACATTCTGTTTTTGCTGTCACAGCAGCTAGGTCAACTTACGACCTCTTTTCCAGAAAACTTTTCCAAAAGGGGTGGTCCTAACTTATTTTTCCCTTAAACTTAAATGTCTTAGAGAAAGTTCTGTATAAAATGGGCCTCTAGATCATTAGTTTTCATTTTCTAAGATTTTCTAACATTTCAGTCGACAGTACAAACTCTGTTTCTGAGTAACCACCATTAGTTATATGATTTCTCTCAATCTGTGATAGTTATTAAAGATTGGCTTTTTGGGTTGTGTTCTAGACACAATAAGGAACATCTCCATAAAAAATCATGCATTGAAAACATCCCTAACCCCTCTTTTCAAATTCCAAAAGATCATGCTACTGTTCTGTCCACTATTCACAGCAAGTACACTTTAACTTTCATTCTTTGATTGGAGGCTTATATGCATTCCAAATTAGTTCATATCGTAGGAAGTAGTTCATACTACATTTGTACATATCCCATATTGATTTCATCCATCCATTCATGCACATTTTAGACTTCTAAGTCATTCTAGGAATCCATGAACACAAAGCACACTACAACCTTTACACATTCTAGGTACATACATTGCATCCATGCAAAGATTTGGGGTTTTTGTAACCCCTAATCTAAGAAGATTATAAGGAATGAACTTGATTACACGTTCATGCTTTCCCTCGATCTAATCATCCTTTCTCATCCGTCTCGGGGATTGAGAAGTCTTCTTTTCTCAAAATTAACATGCATCATTCTAGCTTGCTAAGCATACTTTGATTCTTTGATTATTTGTTTCAAGAACAATTCATGCCCCCTTTAAATTAGGAAAACTTGATTAATTGATATATGATTAGACGATTTTTCCTAGGTTTATTTGTGTGATCTTTCACTTCGCATTGTGTGATATTTGGCTTAGATCTTATGAATGATATCTTATCTTTAGATCTTTCATTTCAAGTTTCTTATGTAATGTAATATACTATCATAGTATTAATTGCCGAACCATACATAGTATAAGATGATTATTTGGATGCTAATTGAGGCCCGTCGAAAGATGGGGCGAGTTGAGGGTGTTTTAGTCGCGACAAAGGCTCCTTCCTCTCTCGTACCAAAACCCCGAACCAAGTTCTTTGGTTATGAAGGGCCGGTGCCCTTTATCCATTTGGGTGAGTCAAAATTAGGTTTCTTGGTTCCTTAAAGACCAAGTGGCGACTCTGTATCTGTTTTCAACAGACCTATTTTCTTTCTTTGATTCAAATCAATTTCAAAACAATCTCAAACAAGAGAAGTGGTCCGAAGCCCGGTATCCACAAGGAGAGAAGAGAAAGTTAGTTTCTTTCCCCTTGTTTGCGAGTTGAGAAGAAAAGAAAAGAAAAATATACAAAGTTACAATTCTACCCATCAAGAGCTTCAAGAAATGAAGCCTCTAATAACTTATTTCTTTCTTTTAAAACCAAAGCAATGAGAGGGGAGAGATGGATCTTCTGATGAGAAGAGAGATGAATAGTTTTTTCACATAAGTTAACGTGCATTGTGTACGTGTGATTTTCCTAGGATATAGATGTGATAGAAAAATTACCATGCTAAAATAATGGGTATTATGGTATTAAGAAATATTCATTAATCCCCACTTTCTTTTTTCTCATTTTCTTTCCGATTTGGAGAGAGAAATTAAAAGAAAGTGGGCATAGTTTTCTCTCATTTTTCTCTTCTTTTCTCTCATTACTAAAACTCCCAAACAAGAGAAAGAGAGACAAAGGGAGGCACTTTCTCTCACTTTCTCTTCTTTTCTCTTGTTTTTAAAACTCCCAAACATTGTGTTAGGTCAGCCAATTTGTTGTGATCTTTCCTTTGTCCCTTCTGCTAGGAAGAACGGACACTGGTAGAAGAGTCATATATCCATGTCAGAAATGATACTCAGTGGCACTCTTTCACACATGTTGGATGCACCAAAATTAAATATCCTAGTTATTTTTGTAGGCTACCACTATTGCCAAAGAAATAGTGGCTATTACCAAAGTAAATTGGCTATATGTATAAGTCACAGGTTTCCATATAGCTAGTTCAATTTGGTAATAGCCCCTATTGCTTTGGCAATAATGGCAGCCTCTTCTACAGTGGGCTAAAGCTATTCATATCATGCTTGTAGATGAATGGTTAATCTATCAATTTAATTCATGGTTGTACTATGTTGTATTGGAAAAAAAATGTGGGAAAACTAGGGATAGATTATTTCAAAATTTTGAATTAATTTTGGTTTTGAAAATAGATGGGAGCTAGAGCTCAGTTTTGGTGGGTATTATTGAGGATTGTTTAATATTTTATGAATTTTGGGGAATCTATCTTGGTTTGAGGTGTGGGTGGTTTACTTATCTATGTGTATTGGACTTCCTTTGGGTGTTAGTGTTGATAGCACAATTGAGTTTAAGGAACTAATGGTTCAAAGGGTGGAATTTTTGTCCTAGAAAGGGGTTGTAAAGTAGTATTACTCTGATTGCAAAGGTGTTCTCAAATATCACCTGTTTCTTTGTTTATGGTAAAGGTTAGTGCATTGAAATGGACCAAAGTGTTGCTATGAAGTGCTACAACTTGGGTAAATAAAATTGGCTATGATTTGGTTCATTTGTTTGGAGCTGAGCTAGGGTTCACTATGGACTAAGGTCATGATATTAGTTCTTTTTTGTTTGAGGAATTGGGTTATGACTTCTTTATTTGCATTTATATTAGCAAGAAAGTTTTGGAGGAGAAGAGCTCCTCCTATTTCTCCTGTAATTAGACATTAAAAGTCATTTTTTCTTATCCTCTAAATTCACTTTCTACTTTGGAGATTATCCATTGGTGGTATGCTCTATCTTCGAGGAACAAAAATCAAAGTATAATTATCGTAATTAGGTGTTCCTAAAAGTACTTTAGGAGGAGTGGAATACACTGTGATTATATCAACTAATCAAGAAAACAACAAAGGGAAAAGAGAAAAAGAGAGCTAGAGTTTTCTCATAACACGAAAACTGAATGAATCAATGAATACAATAGAAAAGAAGAGACAATAATAGTATATCTAGGTATACAGTATTACCCTAATATAAAGTAAAAGACTAAACTACCCTAAATCTAATAAAAATAATTCTAATAGCTAACTCTAATACCCCACTCAAACTCATGATGCTGCAACTAGAAACATAGAGAGTTTGCTAACTAAAAAACAAAAATGCTGAATTGGATGTGAGTTTGTAAACAAATCAGAAATTTGCGCGGAAGAAGAAACAAAAGGCAAAGTGATAGCTCCATGCTTAAGGTGATGACGAATAATGTGACAATTAATCTCTATATGCTTGGTCCTCTCATGGAAAACTGAATTGTGAGCAATCTGAATAGCACTCTTATTATCACAATACATAGGTGAAAGGCGAGGAAGGGAGACATCCATACCTGTAAGTAGTCGGTGTAACCAAATACCCTCATGGGTAGTCGAAGCCATAGCACGATACTTAGCTTTTGTGGAAGACACAACAACAACATCTTGCTTCTTGCTCTTCCAAGAAATGAGAGAATCACCCAAAAATATACAAAATTCAGTAACAAACTTGGAATCTGTAGGATCACCAGCCCAATCAGCATCAGTGTATGCACGCAGCTCCAAGGAAGAAGATGACGAAAGTGAAAGACTTTGAAATCGAGTGCCACTTAAGTACCTCAAAATACGATGAACAACAGCCTAATGGACTTTTGTAAGGGAAGTAACAAACTAACTAACAACATGAATAGCATGAGCAATATCCGGACGAGTAATAATAAGATAAACCAAGCTACCAACAATAGTGCAATATAAGGTAAGATCAAGCAAAGGAACGCCATCAGAAGGGGAAAGACAAACATTAAGCTCCAAAGGGGTATCAACAATCTTATTATCAGTGAGGCAAGCATGCTCAAGAATGTCACCTGTATACTTAGACTAAGAAAGAAGACCTTTCGGAGAAAAGGCTACTTCAATCCCCAAAAAATAACGTATTGCACCAAAGTCCTTCATTTCAAAACAACGAGCTAATTTAGACTTCAACACTGTAGTCCCATCAATATCATCACCAGTAATAATAATGTCATCAACATACAAAGAAAGCATAATATGACCAGTAGTGGTACACCTGATAAAGAGAGCTGAATCATACTCACTCGAGGAATACCCAAATAAGGTAATCACAGTGGAAAACTTCTCAAACCAAGCTTGAGGGGCTTGTTTAAGACCATATAAGGCTTTTTTAAGCCTACAAACTTCACCAGGACCATGAGAAACACCCGGAGGAGGAACCATATAAACCTCCTCTTAGAGGTCTCCATTCAAGAAAGTATTTTTAACATCCATCTGATTTATATGCCACTGACGAACAAAAGCAACTGCAATAAGAGTACGAATAGTAGTCATTTTAGCAACAGGAACAAAATTCTCCTCATAATCCATACCATATTGCTGGGAAAAACCCTTGGCAACCAATCTTGCTTTGTACCGCTCAACAGACCCATCTGACTTGGTTTTGATTTTATAAACCCAACGAGAACCAATATCGCTCTTACCAGAAGGTAACAGAACCAAACTCTAAGTGTCTGTCTTATACAATTTAGAGAGTTCCTCTACTATTACCTGCTACCAAAGAGGATCAAGAGCTGCCTCTTTATAGGACAGAGGCTCTGAGAGATCATGAACTGAAGCTAAAAAGGAATCAAAAGAATCCGAATAACAAGAATAAATAAAATCAGGTGATGAGTGGACTTACGAGTACGAGCAGGATAGCGAGGAGGTTCCACAGCCTCAGTAGGTGCTTGGGTGGCCTTTGGAAGGGAGGTAGCATCAGGCAGCAAGGTACCAGTATCAACAGAAGTAGAACCATGAGGTGAGACAATATCAGTGGTGCATGGAGTTCGAGAAGGCACACTATCGGTATCATTAGAGAATGAGTAAAGATGGATGAGATCAGATTTAGTTAACTCATGATGATTATCAAGAATAGAAAAGAAGGGTATGTGCTCGAGAAACACAATATGGCGAGGGACATATAGTTTCTTAGTAACTGGGTCAAAGTAACTATATCCCTTCTGACCCTCACCATAACCTAGAAAAACACAAATAGAAGACTTTGGTGACAATTTGGTATGCTTTACACGTGGTCGAAGGACAAAACAAGTACAACCAAACACCTTTAAGGAAGAATAATCAGGAGCATGCCCATACAATTTTCAAAAGGTGACAGACCTGAGCAGTGATAGGTTGGAATTTTATTAATTAGATTGACAGTAGTAAGGACAGCCTCTCCCCAAAAATCAATAGGGACATATACAAATAATGAAAGAGAACGAGCAGTTTCAACAATATACCGATGTTTCCTTTCAGCAACACCATTTTGCTGAAGAGTGTCTGTACAAGAGGACTAGTGAATAGTTCCATCTAAAGCAAGAAACTCACAAAATTTATGATAAGTATACTCTGCACCTAAATCACATCTAAAACATTTGATGAGAGCAGAATGTTGAGTTTTGACAAAAGCACGAAAGGTATTGTAAATATCAGAGAAGTGTGAACGACGTTTCATAAGATAAACCCAATTGTAACAAGTTCAATCATTAATAAATGATACATAATATCGAGACCCCCCCCCTTGTAGTAACAGGAGAGGGTCCCCACACATCAGAATGAACTAAATTAAATGGTGCAAGAGAATAAGAAATACTTTTATTAAAAGGTAAAGTTAAAATTTTTGCCAGTTTACAACCACTACAATCGGAAATATCATGAGTTTGTAAATCTCCTAATTTTCCTGTAGAAGCTAAATATTTTAAATGAGAGGCTGAAACATGACCAAGACGAGAATGCTATAAATAAAAACTAGACGAAGATGAACTCAAACGAAAGGATGACAAGTCAACACTAGAAGCTGCAATCACTGGTACATTGAGCTTGTCCAAGATGTATAATCCCCCTTGCCTACGGCCTGTCCCAATCAGCATCTGGGACTACAAATCCTGCATATGAGAAAAAGTAAAAGAAAAAGAGACTATGTAACCTGCATCGTAAAGCTCACCAACAGAAACAAGATTCATAGTAAGTTTGGGAATGTGGTAAACACTATAGAGAGATAGATGAGGTGTGACAATAGACCCAACACCTGTTAATGGCATAGGAGTACCATCAGCAGTCATAAGAGGCAAAGAGGAAGCAGGATATAAGGAGCAAAATATGACAAGTCAGGTGACATACGATTAGAAGCTCTAGAGTCTAAGACCCAAATACCTAAGGACATACCTGAAGACATACCTAGTGAAGAGGTGGCCATAGCATGTGGCTGTGTGGCAAGGAACTTCTGAAATTGCTCAGCAAGGGAGGTCATGGATTGAGTGAATGGGGAAGGAGAACCGGGTCCAAATGAGTCTGATGGTGGTACAACTGCTGTAGTGTTAGGGTGCGGAGGCCTATACGAATGCTGTTGAGATTGGTTGTCAGATTTCTAATGAGAAGGTTTTTTGCACCTAAAAAATACATTTTTTAAGTCAAAATTTGTATAAGGCCGATGGTGATTTTTTTCAATCGGACTATTAGACCGATTGCAAAAATTAAAGGTCAAGTGATTGATTCAAAGGTTGGTAGGGCAGGATGACTTTTGGACTGACCATAATGGCAATCGGGCTAACTTTGTTCGGACTAGTTATCATATGATCTGATGACTATCGAGCTCATTTAGTCCAGCAATGCATTTTGTTTGGCAGTCAGTGTACTAGTGCCAATACATTGTTTGGACTAATGAAGTGGACTAAAGTGTTTGTGGTGTTGGAGATTCAAATCACATTCATTGTCAAGAACAATGGTGGTAGGTGCCACGTTGTTTGAGTAGTTTCTTTAACACAGTCATTGGGTATTATGATACCATGACACATGGAGCTCGATGGAAAAAGTTGCAAAGATTTAATGACATGTGCAATGGTGGTGGGACCCAGAGAAATGGATAGTTAATGTGTGATACCATGTAAGTCCGATTCGTCCATTGCCTAGCTGATCGGCCTCCACTGGGTTACCACAGTATTTTAGTCAACATGTTAATCTAGTCAGCATGATGATTTTGCAGCTTCAGTTGGCTAATGGAAACAAATTATGGGGTGTCACGTTAAGACCATACTTGATTTTTACATGTACATAGTGGGCCACCAGCCCATCACCGCTGTGGCATTACACCAATTTGGACTGACTATGCTTTGCTTCAGTCGGTCATACTATAATGGCTGACTATTAAATAATTTGGCCATTTTTCATATATATATATATGTGTGTGTGTGTGTGTGTGTGTATAGAGGTTCTACTATAACAGGTTACCAACTCTAAAAGGTCTCCTAATTGATGCTTCTATATTGTGATAAAGAAAGTTATTGATTGATATTATCACGTATGGAAAGATAATATTGGTAGAATATGGGAAACATTATCACATTAATATGGAAGTATATCTCTTACGAGGGAAAGAAAAACTAATCATGACAAGATGTGGACCAGATTCAAGATGCAAATATATATATATATTTGAAGATATTGCAGCTCTTATCAGATTGGGAGGAAAAACTGGTATTTTATACTAGATAATTATGGGAGTCAAGAGCATATTTTAATTTGGGAGATAAATCTGGTATTTTATACCAGATCATTATTCAATGCAATTTGGGAGATAAATCTGGTATTTTATACCAGATCATTATTTAATGCAGATATTTATTTCCTTATCTTTACCAGTCAGGCCGCTATAAATCAGCAGGCAGGCCAAGTAGTCAAGTGACTCTACGTCATCTCGATACACCGCATTCAATCGCATTCACATACTGCATTCAAGGCATTCAAACCTTTTGAATTCTTGTTATTTCGCATCCATAGCAAATAGGTCTGCCTCTTTGCTATTTTCTTTTCATTCTTCTAGACAATCAGCCTATTCTGATCTTGTTCTTTGGATTTGTTTATTTTCCAAACACTTAATAAAATCTGCATTTTATTAGTCGTTTGTGATTGTTTACATAGTAAACTCTTGCACTATCTGGCTAGTGCGCTTCAGTACTATCAAAGGATTTTGGATGAGGGTACTTTCCTACTTGTCCCACACAATCAACTTTTAGAAGTCAGATCTAAAGCCTTGAGTATCACTCACTCAACCAAATAAGAAATTAGTTTGCACACACACCGAGCCCGTCTGGCTCTGGCATGCCTGCGCAAATTACAAGCAAACAAAGGTTGAGGTTGCTGTTGTTGTGGTGGTCGACTATGTGAGGGCTGGTTACTGCTATTAGGCTGGTTTGCTCGACCCAACCTAGGACACTGAGCCTTTCAATGATTCTTCTCCTTATAGTAGCTGCATACATCACTACCAACTCTCAAGTAAGGCTTATTCTGATTGTTGGACGGTGGTCGAAAAGTGGCTGCTAAAACATACGGAGTAGAGTCGGGGAGAATTCCCTTTCCAGACTGAGTCTTGAGACGTATTTCCTCGGCTACTAACTCATGGACAATAGAATCAACTAACGGAAATGAGCTACAATCGATAATGGACCCACGAACGTCCTCAAAATCATCACGTACAGCCATCAAAAACAGAACTAGACATTTTCCTCTCTACTAGCGATATATGGTGCAAACGCCCGTACTTCGGGCGACTCCATGAGAGCCAACTGATCCCAATGATCTGTCATTGTAGAATAGAGCACTTGAATACTCAATTTTTTTTTGTTCAATGACACAAATATCACACTCTAATTGGTACCTTTTCGTAAAATTGGACTGTGTAAACAATTTAACCAAATCATCCCACACCTCCTTTGCATATTCAAACTTTGCCAATTGCATACTAATCGAGGGAGCAATGGAGTTGTTGATCCAAGTAATGATTTTTGAATTGTTTCTTTCCCAAATTCTAGCAATTCTGCAAATTTAACAGTCTTTTCATTTGTAGGTTTACTATAATCCCCATTGATATAACCCCTCATCTTCTTCCCCTTCAGAAAATTTTCATCACATAATTCCAATATGCAAAGTTCTTTCCATCGAGTTTAACACTAATTGCTTGAAGCGAATCATCACGTTCAGCAGCCATTACAAAAATGAAGCAATTAAATAATACAAAACAACGAACCAAAATCAAAGACAAATCCAAAAACACAAAACAAATGAACCAGAATCAGTGATAGATCCAAAAATGAACGCGAATCAGTGCGAGATCCAATGCGAATCTGAATCAGCGAGAAATCCAAAAAAAAAAATGAACCAGAATCATCCGAAGAACATGAATCAGTTGGATCTGCGAAGAATGTGAATGAGATTCGAACATACTTTGATACCATGTGAATATATCAAATAATCAAGAAAACAACAAAGGGAAAAGAGAAAAAGAGAGGTAGAGTTTTCTCATAACATGAAAACTGAATGAATGAATACAGTAGAAAAGAAGAGGCAATAATAATATATCTAGGTATACAATATTACCCTGATATAAAGTAAAAGACTAAACTACCCTAAAGCTAATAAAACTAATTCTAATAGCTAACTCTAGTATACACAACGTTCATATGAGAAATAATGGCCATATTAACGCAGGGTTAATTCCCTATGGGATAGGATTGCCATGCGCTTTTGATCAGTAAAGAACATAATTGTATGCCATTTTTGGACAAAAAGGGACTATCTTTGCCAAGTTGATAACCAAGGGCAGAGCTGGGTTTGGCTTGGATGGACATGCATATTGTGTGTCGAGTCGGATCTATGCGGGGGTTCAAGGTAGTGGCACCAGAGAATTTTTTGGGTCAGTCTAATATATATATCTTATCTTATTATATTATTATAGTATGGAAGCCTCAAGTGCCATATGGCATAAAGAGAGGCAATGTTAGACAAATTTTAAAATTTTGCTCATTAAATTACTACAAACACCTCATTATTAACAGCAATGCCCAATACACTATTGATTACATACACACACATATATGCACCTAGATATAAAAATACTAACACCAAAACTATACGATCATGATAGGATTTTCTACCACCTGTGACTTATCGACTTTTTTCTTTTACATTTTTTAAAATCAAAATATCATACCAACACCATAAAATTTAATTAAATATTGCTCCCGTGCATGACATTATTATGAAATTAGGGGTGAAATTTACAAGCACATAATTATTTTGAAAATTAACGTTCCACTTACATGAACACTCCGTTTGTTTTGATTTAAAATGTTTCCTGGAAAATGCTTTCACCTTATAATTAATACATCTAAGTATTTTAACAATTGATGTTATATAATTACCTTAGCAACAAAAAAAGAAGTTATATACATTATTAGTTATGGAATGGAGGAAAATGATTCATACAACCGAATTTAATTGATTGGGACACAAGGCTTGGTTTAGTTTGGTTTGGTTTGGTTTTATACATTATTAGTTATGAATATCATTGCTTTGAAAAACAAGAACAAAAAATAATGAACACCAAAAAATTTATCATGAAGTGTTTGTTTATACAAGATTGAATTACTGGTGTGAAACAAAATAATGAATGCTTGTTAAAGAAAATTGAGAAACCCAAAGAATTTTTATCATGAATGGATTGATTTATATTTTTTTTGTTGACATAAGATTCCCGTGCAACGAACGGGCTCATAAACTAGTATATTCATATTTTGAGTTTAATTCTCTCTCTCTTTCTCTCTCTCTCTCTCTCTCTCTCTCGTACAATAATAAGGGTGATTCTTTTTGAGAATCTGTCAAGTTTGACCAATAGGTGATAGTAAAATAAATTGGTTTAAACTAAATTAGCAAGTGCTAAGAAAATGTGATGGGACAAAATTTTAAGGTTGCTTGATTTACAATTGGGTAAATATACAATACATATTTTTTCCCCCAAAATGTGGGAGAGGCTAAATCTAAATTTCCCATATCAATTTTTTTTTTCAACATAGAACGATATTTTTTTTTATTTTTTTAATGGGGTGGGGCTATAGCCCACCAGAGGATCCGCCCCTGTTAACAACTATATCATTCGATATTAATGGGATATCTCTCTTCAAATATATGTTGTTTTTCTATTTGTAGTACCTGTACTTTTTGTATCGCCTTATTAATATAATTTCTGGATTTCCTAAATTTCTAAGCCAAACCTTGTATGTTAATACTGCATTTCTAATATTTGGTTGTTGCGTAATTTTATATCTATATATTATATTATAAATGCATGTTATATCATATAGTTTGATGTCGCTTAAATTTATAAATTATAGATTTTATCATATAGTTCGTAGACACTAATTTATAACTATAAGTTGTAATATATAGTTTTATTGTCGCCTAAATTTAGATTATATAAATATGACCCCGTATATTAATATATTGTATTTTAAAATTTAATTATCGCTTAATATTATAACTATATGTTATGTTTAATATTCGTTGTTATTTAGAAAATTACAACCATATGTTATATATAACATTCGGACCCAATAGTTTTGTGATTATAATTAGAATTATATTATCATTGACTTTGTTATTTTAACCCTGGACGTTAAGTTAGACTCAGACTGTAACTTTTAGACCCAACTGGACTGTTAAATCCAGTCTGAGATTCACGCGGACCTGTAGAATCTGGTGTTTCCCGGACTGTATGGCACGTGATCCAAGACAAGAACAACATCCCACGATTTAAGGATTTGTCGTACCACCTACACAACTTAAGTATACCTAAATCTACACCTAAGCTGTAGCACCCAGAATTCCTAGAAATTCCATGTAGGAATATGAGATTAGTGACATCACCATGGTATTGTTACAGAAGGTCTATTAGGATGACCTTAATTGGAAATCTCTATAAGAAACTTTAGTATTCGTCTTATTGATGACTGTTAATAGACTATGACCTATTAGAATAGTGATAGCCCTAACGTTCAGTGTTAGAATTCATAAGTTAGACTTGTACTTAGGCTCGTTCACAGCCCCGTACGTCGGCACAATTACATTTGTGCATGTACGTTAAGACATACACGCAACCGAATATAATGGAAAGTAAATTGAGATGCGGGCCCCACACATGGCCCCGTGGTAACCACATAGCCACCACCCCACCCATGTGGCAGCTATGTATAGCCCCCTTACCATGTGTCACTCTTGCATGCATCACACACGACACATGGCATCACACACACAACACTTGGCACTTCATGCAAGCCACTTGTCATAACCATCTTCCCCTCTCATACATATATACACATTTGTGCATCATACATTCATTTAGAGTATATACACATCACACACACATTTCCATAGCAGATTGTAGTGAGAGTGGACTGCGATAGTAATTGAGAGAGAGGACCCGAGAGCTTGTGGGGAGCAAAACACACTCACACTTCCCACTCTCAGTTTTGTTTCACCACACGCATACATTGTTCACACCCCCTCTATACCATCTCTATCTCAGCCTCACTAACACATACACACACACACACAGAAGCTGGAGAAGGAGAAGAGAGGCACAAAGGAGAGAGAAATGAGAAGATCGAAGAAGAAGGAAGTGAATAGAGACTCTCTAAGGTAAAACCCCACCCCCATTTGTATTTATGGACCCTTGCATGTCACTTAGGCACCTCCAGGACCACTTTCAGGTTGCCCAAAGAGACCCTTAAGCTCTGTTCATGCCCAGACTGCCATTAAAGCTCCTCACCGGAGCTTGGATTTTCAAGTTTAACCAACCAACCTCTAAGTGGTATCAATCTGACCGGAATGACCCCCACATACCCTCCTTTGATCAGTTTTGCATTTGACACACGATTGGATAGCCATGCATGGGATTATTCTCATTTTGGCCAAAAGAATAATCATAGAGTTGGAAAATAAAACAAGATAACCCAGTGCTCATCTTGTAGTATGTTATAGAGGAGAAGAATCTGGTCATTTTCCCGTTGGAATCATGGATTTCTATGGTGAGACGAGAGAGTTAGAGCTCCTGGGAGTTACTCCGGCGCATCGGGCTCGCCGGCGGCAGCCTTTGTTTTTTTTAAGAAGACGTAACCCATTTAAAGAAACGGGCTATAACAAGAGGTTTCGGGTCGAGCATGGATCGGGTTGAGATGAGTGTTCAAATGGGTTAGGGTCTTGGATCATGTTGGGTTTAATTAATCCCATGAACCCTTTTTATTGGAATGATGTCGTTTTGACGCATTGGGTCGAGTTCGGTTATTTAGGGCGGTCTAGAATGTGTTTGTGGTTGGTTATGGGTCTGGGTCTGGGTCAGGTTCGGTCGGGTTAGGTTAACGGGTTAGGATAGTTTGTATGTATAATAGGGTCGCAGGTTTGGGTTAGAATTAACCCGAATAGATTTTGGTTTGGGTTTCCTTGTGTGTGTATATAGGTGATCCGTTTAGGTTATGGTTGGGTCGGGTCAGACCCAGTGGGCAACCCACTTGGGTTTTGTTGTGTGTGTACTTGGGTAACTCTAAGTATTAAAGAATAGTAATTCGTATCTCACTTGTGTGCATCTCATACACACACGAATTACTTACTATAATACTTAAGGATTAACAATCATCTCATGAAAAGAACATACACAATGAAATGTAAAGCCGGTATCCATATATTAAAATGTCAATGTCTCATACATAAAGTAATGGTTTGAGGGCACAAACCCAACAAACTCCCACTTGCACTCACAACCATACAGGATTACATCTGAGACCTACACTATCTAGATGACGATCAAAGACCTTCTGTGGCAAGGCCTTTGTAAACGGATCAGCAAGATTGTCGGCGGTGGCAATCTTGGTGACAATCACATCTCCACGTTGAACAATATCTCTGATAAGATGATATTTCCGCTCTACATGCTTTCCCTTTCCGTGGTTCCTTGGCTCCTTGGACTGAGCCACTGCCCCACTATTATCACAATAAAGTGTAATAGGTGACAGTGACGCTGGTACCACCTCGAGTTCCAGAAGGAACTTCTTGAGCCAAACAGCTTCCTTTGCGGCTTCACAAGCAGCCACATACTCAGCTTCTGTAGTTGAGTCTGCAATGCATTTCTGCTTAATGCTCCTCCAACTAACAGCACCACCTCCCAAGGTAAAGAGATGACCAGATGTCGACTTCTTCGAATCTTTATCTGACATAAAGCCCAAGTCAGTGTATCCTACTGGAATTAACTCACTACCACCGTACATAAGCATTTAATCTTTAGTCCTTCTCAAGTACTTAAGGATGTGCTTGACGGCTATCCAGTGCTCTGGACCTGGATTCGATTGATATCTGCTAACCATGCCAACGGCAAAGCAGATATCTGGTCTAGTGCATAACATCGCATACATAATACTTCCCACTGTCGAAGCATAGGGAATTCCTGTCATGCGATTCCTCTCCTCCTGTGTATTTGGACACTGGTCCTTGGAGAACGCTAAACCATGCCTGAAAGGTAACAAACCTTTCTTCGAATTATCCATTGAAAACCTAGTTAGCACCTTATCGATATAACTAGCTTGAGATAATCCCATTATCTTTTGCTTGCGATCCCGAAAGAGCTTTATCCCAAGAACATAGCTCGCCTCTCCTAGATCCTTCATATCGAAAGTACTAGCTAGCCAAACCTTGACCGTTGACAGCGCCGCTACATCATTTCTAATGAGTAGAATGTCGTCAACGTAAAGCACAAGAAAAGCTACCACTTTCCCTTCACACTTCTTGTATACACAAGGTACATCCATATTCTGCATGAAACCAAACGACTTGACCGCTTGGTCGAATCGGATGTTCCAACTTCTGGATGCTTGCTTAAGCCCATAAATGGACTTTTACAACTTGCATACCAAGTTACCTTTCCGACCAGCTATGAACCCTTTTGGTTGTTGCATATAGATGTCCTCCTCAAGATTGCCATTCAAGAATGCAGTCTTGACGTCCATCTGCCAGATCTCATAATCTAGGCATGCAGCAATGGATAAGAGTATTTTGATGGACTTGAGCATGGCCACCGGCGAGAAGGTTTCCTCATAGTCAATGCCCTCCCTCTGAGTATAACATTTCACTACAAGCCTTACCTTAAAGGTCTCAACCTTTCCATCAGATCCTCTTTTCCTCTTGTAAACCCACTTACAGCCAATGGGTTTAATATTGGCTGGAAGTTCTACAAGATCCCAGACTTGATTAGAATCCATAGATTCCAATTCAGCCTTCATAGCTTTAACCCAATGAGCTGAATCAACATCAGCCATTGCCTCTTCGTATGTGACAGGATCAGATTCAGATTCTATGGAGACAGCTTCAAAAACTTCTCCTAAGAACATGTATCTATCAGGCTGGCTGATAATCCTCCCACTACGACGAGGTACCGGTGCAGAAATGGGTGAAGAAGTGGTATTTTCTTGATTTATATCGTTATCAACTGCGGGTTGGACTGAGGGCTCTCCTTCTATCTCTCTCTCAGATCTATCCTTCCCTTAGGTTTATGGTTCATGATATAATCATCCTTCAAGAAAACAACATTCGTACTGACGAACACTTTCTGTTCTCTTGGATCATAAAAATACCATCCATAAGTACCCTTTGGATACCCCACGAAGTAACATACTTTCGATCTAGAATCCAATTTGCTCATCTTTCCTTTCAGCACATGTGCCGGACATCCCCATATCCGGAGATGTTGCAAAGAAGGCTTGTGCCCAATCCACATCTCTCGTGGTGTCCTGGGAACAGATTTGCTTGGTACTAAATTTAGTATGTATGCAGCGGTTTCCAAAGCATAACCCCAAAGGAATAATGGCAACTCAGAATAACTCATCATTGACCTAGTCATGTCTAAAAGAGTCCGATTCCTTCTCTCCGCTACACCGTTCTGCTGAGGCGTACTAGGTGCAGTCAACTGTGACAGAATCCCATTCTGTACGAGGTGATCAATAAACTCATTAGAGAGGTACTCGCCACCTCGATCAGATCGATTGGCCTTGATATGTGTGCCCAATTGTTTCTCCACTTCAGCCCTAAACTCTTTGAACTTTTCAAAGGCTTCAGACTTGTGCTGCATTAGGTACACATATCCATACCTAGAGTGGTCATTAAATGTTATGAAATACTCATAACCACCCCTTGATATGTGTGCCCAATTCTATTTCCCTTTGCAAGAAGGGGCCTTTTGGTCATCTTACCCTCTAAACAAGACTCACAGACTTCCATTGGTTCGAGAACCAAATCGCCTAAGACCCCTTCTTTGACTAGTCTGCCAATCCTATTTAGATTGATATGACCAAGCCTCATATGCCAAAGCCTTGTTGGATTAGTGGAAGGTCTCTTTCTTTTAGATGGAACAGTTACCACTGAGTTATTAAGTTCCATACAAGAATCTTTAGAAATATTGGGAGTAATCACATACAAACCATTTAATTTAACACCAGAACATATAAAAGAACTATTTCTTTTAATCACAACTTCAGTTCCAAAGTGAAAAGAATAACCATTATTCGATAAATTAGAAACTAAAATTAAATTACGTCTCATTGAAGGGACGTAAAGTACATCTGATAAAATCAAAACTTTATTGTCTAGAAATTCTAAAACTACGACTCCTATAGCAACCGCAGAAACGGTTGCGCTAGAACCTAGAGTAAGTACGATTTCCCCATCACTGCACTTCCTGGTTGATCTGAACCCCTGCAATGAATTACAGTTATGGTTAGTCGCACCAGAATCAATGCACCAAGTGTTTGAAGTGTTCGTTATAAAACTTACTTCAATCACATGTGATTCAATCATACCTTGAACTCTTGTAGCTAAGAATTCTGGACAATTCCTCTTCCAGTGGCCCTTCTCACCGCATTGGAAACACTTTCCTTTGCCTTGGCCACCTACCTTCCCTTTGCCCTTATCTTTTCCCTTAGATTTTGCAATCTTAGGGACCGGTCCAACACTTGAACCACAAGTGCCAGCCTTCTTCTTCCCTTTCTTTCCTTTCGGTGTAGATCGGGAAGAGGAAGCGCTTTTCTCAACGTTCAAAACGTTGACCCCAGGTTTGATCACCCCTTCCACTGCCAAAAGTGAACTCATCAATTCGCTCATTGAAAAATTCATTTGATTCATATTATAGTTAAGTTTAAATTGAGCAAATGAAGGCGACAGTGAATTTAGGATCATATCAACTTGGGTTTGTGCATCGATGTTGGCACCTAGGGTCTCCAGCTCGTTTAAATAACCAATCATTTTTAAAACATGTTCTTTGACTGGAGTCCCTTCCGACATCTTTGCACTCATTATCTTCTGCATGGCTACCTGTCTAGCAGGCCTGCCATGCTCCCTAAACATCTTTTTCAGGGACGTGATAATGTCACTGGCAAAATCATTCGATTGGAATTGGTGTTGCAACACACCAGCCATTGAGGCCAGAATATAGCAACGAGCCATTCCATTCGACTTCTTCCATTTGTCGAACTCGCGTCTGGCAGCTGCCGAAGCATTTGCCGCGGGTTCTTCAGGGCATGGGGTGGTGAGGACATATATGTGATCCTCCGCAGTTAATACGATGTCAAGGTTTGGTTTCCATTCAGCGTAGTTGTTTCCAGTTAACTTGTTTTGAGTGAGTATGGTGGCAAGTGGACTAAATGCAGATCCAGACATTATGATTACTGAAAATCAAACAAAATAAATATGGATATCAGAATTTGACAGTTTGAAATAAAAGAATCCTTAAAACTCTTATTTTTAAAATAAAGTCGCCGGAATATCAAAACGAAAGAATAAAGCCTCCGTGTGGTGGTCAATATTCGATCTTTCGATTAATCATGACTTGTCCGCTATGCAACTCTTGCAAAACAAGTTATGACTCTCGAACCTTTTTGATCTCTAAATTTCTGAATAATGCCCCGTGTGGGCTCCCTTATCCATAGTTTAGCTAGTGTATACCATTAACTAAGATCCAATCACAACCGTCTCAAGTAGCGCCTCCGTATGGTGGTCACCCTCTAACACGTCTGATTGATCCTATCAAAAGAAGTTCACATCTAGTAACCAATGAGTAATGCACCCTCCGTATGGAATGATCACCCCTGGCGAGGTGACACAGAATGCACCACTCATCTTACAGTGAACCGTTAACGGAAGATCGTGGGTGTTTATTAATAAGACCCTCTCCCACTAGATTTAGAAATTAAGGATTTTGCTTTTAAAAGGTTTCCACACATTACTCATAAACATCCAATGTTTATTAATGTGTTGAAACAGTTTTTGAATTTTATTTTAGAAAACTTGTTTTACGTGCATGCAAGTAGTAACAATATAATTAAATGCCAATCACAAACCAAGCACATAAAACAAAAACTAAAATTGAAAATAAAGACATCCAAACGATGCCTCTATCTTCCATGGCTCTATCTCCATAGAACCTGCTTTTTGGTTTGATCGCCTCCAGCTCCATCTTCATGGACAACGGCTCCTTGCACCATCTTCATGGATTTTCTAATTCTATTACATTTGTCCTATACTTCTTTCAAAGCTTACAATTTATCTAGAAATAGAAATAGCAACAACGAAATAAAAGGCTAGGGAAACCGGTGCGACTTTCCTTTTCGTAGGATTGAAGTCGCAGCGCCCTTTACATATGCCTTTAAACCAAACCAAACTTAAATTAAAACATGTACCAATCTCAAACAATTTAAATATAAATATTCAAACGACTCGGTGCCATGGGAGATAGCGACTAATCTTAGTGCAAAAAAGGGTTAGTCGTACTTGCATCCACACATACATAACAAATATATGTAACTATTGGAACACTTAATTGATTCACATAGTATATAAAACCTTTACATACTGAATTAGAAGTTAAAACAGCATCTTACTTCTCTGACACAGTTCAATCGATCGAAGACCGTTCGATCGCTCGAACCTTCGATCGATTGAACACTGTTCAATCGCTTGAACATTCTGTTTTACAGAATGATTTGAAAATTTTACAGAATATTTTAAAATTAAAGTTTTTAATTTCAAAACTCTTTAAGACTGTGAAACAAAGAACTTGACAAAGAGTCTGTCTCGATCGATCTAACTACATTCGATCGATCGAACACAAGAAAGTTTCGATCGATCGAAAACTGTTCGATCGATTGAGTACAGAGTGTTCGATCGATCGAGACTACTTCGATCGATCGAACCCACCTTGCATCCAATGCAATCATAGATTTGTATACTGCTGCGATAACACTGCAGAAACAGATCTGTGACGATGCAGTTTCGAAAAAAAGTTCTAAAAACACCATGCAAATCAAAACAAGTGTTCCAAAACGCATCTATAGATCCAAACGAGCGTGGCTTTGATACCAATTGATGGAAAAATCGGTTTAAGATCAAAGTTTAAACGCGCAGCGGAAAAGTCAAGTTATAAAACTTAATGGTAGCCCAGGATCTACTACTCGTCATTTCCATAGATGCGTACAAGAAGGGATGAAGGGTTTATACCTTAGTGTCTTGAACCCAATTCTGAAATCTCTAACTTTTAGCAGCTCCCACTAGATGGTCTTCACCCTTATGACTCCTGCGGATGCTTCCCAGAGAGACTAGAGATGGTGGGATCTCTAAGAGAGAGGAAGGAGAAGGTTTTGGGGCTCTAAAACAGTTTCTGCAGCTTCTGGTTAATAAAAACGATGAACTCCTTTTCCAGAACGCAGCTGCCCTATTTATAGATTCCCAGAACCGACCTAATCTTTAATCGATCGAAGGACTTCGATCGATCGAACCATTGTCGATCGATCGAACCTGCCATGACTTCAATCGATCGAACATACTTTAATCGATCGAACTTTTCTTGACAGCTTCCTCAAGTGTCTTTCCAAACATCCTAGCGGAGCTAAGAGTGGGACCTCCTAGGCTCTTTATTGTTAGCTCAGATCAGTTGATTAATTCCCATGACCAAACTCTTTGATCAGCAAATTAATCGACTAATAAGTTAATGTTTACTCCACTATAAAATGATAACTGAACTCCAACGCAAAAGAACATATCCGAAGCGATAACTAGACTTGTATGTTGTACTAATGTCCCTCTACCTTCAGCATTCGTAATTATATTCAGGTAGTCGAATAACTGTTACTGTCAACCTGAATCATGATTACCTCTTGTATTCCTTGAGTCCCATTCACCTCTCATGATTACCAAACATGTTGATAACTCTTATCAACAAGACTGCAGTACTCAGTAATCAACTTGGTGACATTCTCAAGGGAATGCTTACTCTGAAACAGAGGGTAGATTCTATCTCGACAATATATGTTCACAACGCTATGAACATGACATACCCAAGATACCCAGGTGTTGATCTTTTATAGACCTCACTGATTGGTAAGTCAAAGCAGTCATATCCACAGTCTGTGTTCATAATCGTCTCAAGATTGAGAACACGTACCTTATACAAGTTATGAGTTCCTATTGACTGTTTGACAACTTTGAGTGTCAATAGGAAAGCTCAGGTCCGTCAATGCACTATAAGCACTAGCATATCAACTAAGAGCTACACTCTAGTGATTGAGATTAATCACTCCATCCAATGGTAGTTAATTATGCTACAGTGTAGACCTGATGAGGTATCCAGTCTCATCATCCACTGTGACACATTCTAAGTATTAAAGAATAGTAATTCGTATCTCACTTGTGTGCATCTCATACACACATGAATTACATACTATAATACTTAAGGATTAACAATCATCTCATGAAAAGAACATACACAATGAAATGTAAAGCTGGTATCCATATATTAAAATGTCAATGTCTGATACATAAAGTAATGGTTGGAGGGCACAAACCCAACATAACCGTGATCAGAAGGACTGACGATGTACGAATCGAGATGACGACTCGACAGTAAACTACTATGACTGTCATAGATTGGACTAACAATGTACTAATCGAGGTGACGAGTCGACCGTGAACTACTATGATTGTCATGGACTGGATTGACGATGTACGGATCAAGATGACGTGTCACGCCCCGGAGTAAGCCAAAAATAGGGAAAATAAAAATTTTCCATTACGGGTCCGTAGACACATGACTGGTTGATTAACCGTTTTGTCCCTCTAACTCCGCACAACCACAATAAGGGCAATGCTAAAGTATAAACATAACTTTAACTTAATAGAATATAAATATAGCAGCGGACACCAAAACACAAGTCATAATAACATCCAGCTCATTACACAAGGCCAATACTAAACTTGTTACATAAACTTAAACACAAGAAACAACTGAGATAACTATCTTCGATCTCCAGCCCAACACTATCCTTCTTAGCTCCTCAGTACTATATCCTGAGCTCACCTCCATATTAACCAAAACCTGCATCACTCTGGACATGGGAATGCCCAGGGCGTAACATGCCGTCAGCTTTGGAACAAAGCTGGGTGAGAGTCTCAACTACACAATAATCAATAAAGACAATTATCTCTCAGCTCATGCTATTGTTCAGTGTCTTAGGATACCGTTAATCTCTTATCAAAAGATGCATTCTTACCACAGACATAGTAGGGTCTCAACAAGACAGGTAGACAGATAAACATGGCCTCATAGAATACATTCTTCTTGTTTTATCCTCGTGCGTGCAAATGCATGCCTAATGCGACTTACTCCCAACTCTTTTTCAAAGACACTTACGTTTCAAAACAGATACTTTTCAAAACCATTTCATTTTAAAACCAAAACTTTCCAAAACTAAATCATTTCGAACCAAACCCTTTTACTCATCAACTCAACCTCATCATTCATTTTCTCTTTCTCATCCACTTGACAATACACGGTACATCAAGGATGATAACATGCTATAACAGTTGATTTATACCCATCCCTTTATAGGCTGTCGTATGTCTTCAAGGCGCACGCTATCTGTAAACAATGGAACTGGCACATGGGACGTCTTCAAACATATGTATACTCTCACCGGTCGTCTACACGGCTGAGAAGTATATTAGAGCACTAGTTGGACATCTTCAACGATACATGGGACGTCTTCAACCATGTATGCGCATCCCCGGACGTCTTCAACGGCGAGAGGCGCCCTAGGAACCCTAACCGTCCATGTCCACTTGGCTCGTCAGCCGTTGATCCATCGGATCTAGCAATCATAACTCTTTCACATTCACATATCTCATCTTATTCACATTTTCATCAAACACCTCTCTTTCACATACAATGCATGCTAACATATGTCATGAAATGCAAGTGAGTTCACTACCGATACCTATATGCAAAACCACTTTCATTCTCTTTATTATTAATCTAGTTAACAACCATCATAAAATGTGCATTTAATAGTTAGCAGCAGAAATATAACATATAAAACATGGATTTGATACCAATAATCATATAGATAAAACCATTAACATGCTCACGTATGCGATAGCACTACAACATGCTTTGCATAGTCTTACAATTATTGGAATACATGTAGCATCAACATATTACTTATACAAAACATCATACAGCTAACTTTATATCATCTTATATTTATCTTATTAGGATTAGAGTGAGGTAAGGAAACTCACCTCGAGTCGCCGGTCCTTAAAAACTAGATAAACGTCAAGTTCTACAATAATAAACGGAAGAAACAATAATAAAGAGTGAGTGCAACTCCAGGGGTAAAATGGTAGTTTTACCAAATGAGGTTATAAATCTCAAGGTAGTGATCTATGTGTCATTCTAAGTCCAACGTCATTGACTAGACTCAATTCAGAGTCCGTCGCGTTGTACGAGGTAATATGTAGGGCTTTCTAGACTAACGTAGGCCCTAAAGACAAACTGTATTTTTGATCGAGTCGAAAGGTCACCAAACTTAAGGAAAACGATCTAGACATTATTCTAAGACTCTAGAAACTGATCGCGTATTTTTCGGAGTCCTGCATTAATTATTATGAATTATTGAAGATATCATATACCAGAAAATACCCGAAAAGGGATTTAAATACATAAATATACCTATAGTGTGAAATCAGTACTTTGAAACGTTTTCAATAAATAATAAACGATAAAATACACTATGGGTACTTTTCTCATAATTTTCGGAGTTCATTTGGTATTTTTAATAATTAATATACTCATAAAATAGCTCTTTATTAATTATTAAAATTATTAGACTATAATATTATATCTTTATAACTTACATTATATAATAAAATAGTCCTAGGAATTTATCCCTAATTTTTCAGATTTTAAAAATACATATAGGTATTTATTAACTATTTAAATACTATTTAAAACTGATATTTATTATTTATATTAACCATATAAATAATAAATATATAATATATATAATATAATGATGATATACATAATATTAAGAATGATATTCTATAATATAAAACATTAATGGTATAATTATAAACCATTTATAATTATTAAAACCAAATAAAACATTTTAAACTAATTCAAATTAATAATAATTATAATAACAATAATAATACTAATAATAATAATAATCATCTCAGACCCGCGGGTCAACTCGAACCGACCCATGGGTAAACGAGCTACCTGTTTACACACACGAAGAAGCCCAACTGGGCTGGCCCGCTGGGTTGCACACGACCCGACCCTAACAAATTTGGACTATCCAATTATACACTCAACTAGACCCAAACCCCAAAGCTATTTGGGTTGAACCAAACCCGAAACCTAGACCCAGTTATACTAACAAACTAAACCTACCCATTTACCCATACCCGAATCAAACTTGACCCAAACCCTAACCCATTCCTAGACATAGAACAAGCCGAACCTAATACCCAACTGGACCTAACCCGAACCAAACCCTGACCAACTAATATACTCACCACGACCCACCCGTATACCCGAACCCGCCCCGAACTAAACCCGAGACGTCAAAACGACGTCGTCTAACTTAAAAAGACCCACGGGTTTTTAAACCAGACCCTAACCCGTGACCCTAATCCACTATCACTCACAGACCAACCCATATCCATACCCGACCCGGACCCACTCGTTATAACCCGGAGACCCAAACAGGTCTTCTTCTTCTTCGGTGATCCCGATGCCGCTGGTAACCCGCGATTCGCCGAAAAATCTTCTGAAGCCCATAACTCTCTCATTTCTCAATAGAAATCGATGAAACCAACAAGGAAATGTTCGTCTCTTCCTCCTCTACAACATACTCTATAATGAAGACCTAGATATCTCGTTTACAACCCAAACCAGTGCATTATCGTTTTTGATCAATAATAAGAATAATGGCCTGCATAGCCATCAAAACATCACTTATATCAAAACCTGCTAGTAGGGGTTCTTCTGGGTTCAGTGGGGTATGTTTGGTGTGATAAAATTGGGTTTTAGTCAAGGTTTCAAAATCAAGCTCCCAAAGGTGGACCTTTAATGGTGGTCGGAGGTTGCAGAGAGCTCATGGCCTTGCTTGGTTGTGTGTATGTGACCTTAAGGTCTTCTAAATTTCATAAAGAGGCACAAGAATGAGAAAGGTTTGTGGGTTTTACCTCAGATAATATCGGTTCCCTCCAAACTCCTCTGAACTCACTATCTCTCTCCTCCACGCCTCTCCTTCTTTCATTGTATGTATGCGTGTGTGCTTGGAGGATGGAGTTGAGATGGCACAGAGAGGGGGAGGGGTGTATGTGAGAACAATGCCTGAGATGTGGGTTTGATTCAAGACAAGCTCGTTTCTCTCCCTCACTCACTCTCGGGTCTCTCTCTCTCCCCCTACAAATCTGTGAATGTGTGTGTCTGTGATGTAGAAAGAATGAGGTGTGCAAGTGTGCTGAAACTACTCAACATTATGTGTGTGTATGTGGCAATATAAATGATAGGGGTGTGTTGACAAGTGGCGTGTAGGTAGTGCCAAATGTTGTGGGGGTGTGCACATGTGTGACACATGTGGTGGTGGTCTTGCATGCTTGCCACGTGGCTATGCATGGGGCCTACATATCGGTTGGCGTGCTATTCTGAGAAGTAGGTGCGAGATTGCAAATATGCACAAGTATGAGGTTGGGTACAAGTCTATGTAAGAATTCAGGCGTGAGTCATCTATAAATATTAAACTGAAAGTCTAGGCTACGATTAATAGTTTGATATTACTAAAATGTATGTGACGACGTCGTCATTGTGACAACAGTCAAAAAGGAGTCTTCTCATAAATTCTAAATAAGCCTATATGTTGAAGGAACAATTTATATTATTAGTACTATCCAAATAATGATGTCGGTTAAGCCATTAACAAAAGGGTTCAGATGAATGGTTCCTATTTAAGATTATCCTAATTGTCCATCTATAACTATACCACAGTGACGTCACTAACCTCATTATTCCTACATGAAATTTCCAAGGAAAATTCAAGGTGCTACATCTCTACCCACCTTATTTGAGGATTTTGTCCTTGAAATCTAGAGATTGCTAGGTCTTAAAAAGTATAAGGTTCTAATCTCATCTCAGATTCTAGGGTTGTGAGGTTTCCATCAGTTGATTCATCAAGTCGTTCTCCTAATTTCTTTCGAATGTCCCAAACATCCTGCAATACCATCACCATAAAAGATTCAAAGTTTTGGCATTGAGTATGGTACCTTCAGTATTCCATTCTGTTCAGTGTTGGGATTGATTCACTGATCTGCGAGCTCTCTTTCTGGATCTTTATGGTGGTGGAGCATTGTTCTAAACTCCTTGTTCAGGGCAATCTTTGCATACATGCCCAGTCTTTCCACAATTGAAACACTGTACCTATTGTCCTGTGAGTTGTTTCGGTGTTGTGCATTCTTTGGAGTGGTGTCCAGGTATCCCGCAATTATAACAGATGTCACGTTGCTTCATATGTGTCTGAACTGTAGTTTGACTAACTTTCTTTTCATTGTTTCTCTGTCTCTTGTGATCAGTCCGGTTGTGCCAGATGTTTCCTTTAGTGATCGTGGACTGCATTCGAGTGGTTATCTGTGACACATGATTGCCTCTTCGACTTCCTCCTGGGTTGGTTGCCTAGAACCAGTTATCTTCTTCTCTTTGTCGGTTGCTCCCTTGCCTCTTGTGGTTCAGAGCTATATTCTCCAGGTGTGTGGCTAATTCGACCATATTTTTGAATGGTTGATCGAAGCATACTGCTGCTACTACTTTAATGTCTAGGTTAAGTCCTTCATAATATTGCAATGTCTTATTTTGCTGGGTATCCACAATGAAAGGTAAATCGTGATAGTCTTTCGAATTTCGCAGTGTATTCTTGTACTGTCATATTGCCTTGAACTAGTTCTATGAATTCCTTTTTCTTCATATTCCTTTCCGTCCTTGGGAAATACTTTGCTAAGAATCTAGTCTTGAATGTGTCCCATGTCATTCATCTTGCAACACCTTCGCCTATCGTAGCTTCAACAGATTCCCACCAGTCTGCTGCCGAATGAGTCAACTAAAAAACAACCAAGCGTCTTTTCTCCATCTCGTTGCATTCAAGGGCTTGAAACGTTCGTTCCATATCACGAAGCCATTGCTCAGCTTCCCATGCTTCTGTCATTCCAGTAAAAGTTCCTGGTTAAAGTGCACGGAATCTCTCAAGTAGTTTATCTCTTGTCTGGCGAGCATTTCCATTGTTGATGACGCGATCTAGGTGATCGCTTGCTTGCTCTACCCGTCGGACAAGAGCTCCTATCAATCCTGTTTGATCCACTGCTAGATGTATCACCTCCGTTGGTTCGTTGGGTGGATTCTGAGCATTTTAGTTTCTCCTAACCATGGTGTATGGTAACAAGGGTTATACCTACGAGTTGATACCTAATAGGTCAATACCTTATCTTATCTCATCTGATCACATAATAAGTAACAATAACGATTCATCAATTCAACAGAGATTCTTAACTTATAACGGTTGTCACAATTACTGCTAGGATCAAGGGTAAGGCATTCCTACCCTTGGTCTTTCTAGACTCTGGGCTAGATGACTGTTCCGAGATTTATCTCAGTAAGTTTGTCAGTGCCTAAACATCTATCAACCAATGGTCAATCCTATATTCTTATTAGTAATAAACGTACAAGATGTAAGATTAGCAATTAATTAAAAGCAAGAATTCATCTCATCCATACAATTATATTTAAGTTAAGTCGCAAGAGACTATTAGTGATCAAAAGATAAAAAGGGTACAACAGTAGTACGAATACCAGTTCTACTAATTTGGATTACATTAAAGAAAGTGGAATTACAACATTTAGCAAAATATGATGTACTAACTAGGGTCCAATCTCCATCTCTCTTGACATCAGAGTCTGTGGTAACCTCTCCTAGGTCACTGGACGGCCGAATGTCGATCGGAGTGATACCTATAAATGCATCCCAAGCTGGCTCTATGGGCCAATCAGGGTCTTCTATTATCTCAGGCTCTGCTATCAGGTCTTCCTGTGGGTCATCATCTGAGTTATTATTAGAACCTGCGGGTGTAATAAAATGTACTATGTCCTCTTGAGGCTCGTCCTGGTCATGGATCGCAAGGTCTCCAAGGGCATGAGAAATCTCCTCCATCTCAGCAGACAGTAATCGCGGTGCTACTACTCTATGATATGCTAATTCTGGAACAGGTCTCTCACGGAAGAAACAACGTGTCCACTTCCTTATACTCTGGCAAACTCTATGCCTGATGGTGGTGCTAACATAACCAAATCCTCGAGGAGCAAACTGTCTCTCCAAGTTGACCCTGTACTGTCCATCCGCAGCACCGTACTCTACCTGGTGCTCAATGCTAACCTGCCCAACACAGAAACTATATTAGTACTGATACTAATCAGAGAAATATCTTAAAATTCATAGCAACAAGGGTATCTTAATCTTTTCTTCAACAAGGTTGATCTCATATGATTCAATCCTACTTGGAGTTTTACAGATCATTCCTATAGATTACGGATATGTAGACATAAGGTGAGTTGTTAGTGTAAATAAAACTAATTACAAGCAAGCAGTATATCTACATGAAAATATATAAGTCAGGCTAAAGATAAATCTCCATAGATTACTTCGAATATTTACATAGTGCAGCATAGTTACAAAAATATTTACATCAGAGAGCGCGTACGCTAAATATGTACATAGTAGGGAACAGTGCCAAAAACATATACATAAAAGGCATACACATTACTACTACCACGTGTTACAGACCTGAGTACTACAGTTATGTACACAAAAGATGGACTACTAGTCCTATTACAATAGGACTCTAGGGCCTGGGAACTCCTATTCCAAAAGTCCTTCAATTATCCTGATCCTCAACCTTTGGCCCTCTCTTCTTTACTATGTCTCTCTTGGGTGGTTTGTCACCCACATTCTCCGGTGGGTCAACATTGACTGTGGAATCATCATCCTCCAAGGGATTGATGTCCTTTACCGGAACCTTTCCATCAACATCCTCCTCCCTATCAGTCCCTATGACTAACTCAGCGGTTATGGGGTGCATCAGCTATGGACTCCTCTGGTGCTGGAGGTGACATAGCAAGAAGTGGTCCTACGGGTCTTGGTGGGGGTGTCAGCTTAACTCGAAAAGTCATGACTCGGAGGGTATAGCAGTCTTGAGTCATCTCAGCTGCTTCCTGATGAGCAAGTTTAAGGGTGCTTTCTCGGTAATGTGCATCCCTTTGCAGGATCTCTGGATCTTCAATTCCAAACACATGTACGTCATGCCACATATTATCCTCCATATGCCGTTGGGCACTCTGTCGAATCCTCTGCTGGTACAACACTGGGTCTGTAGGCTCTATACGATCTAGGTATAACCAATGTCGTCCAAATCCATCTTGGACATAAAAGGGTTCCATGCTAACCTGTTCAATATAAACTATCATAAGGTTAGTATCTTCATAGGTGGGAAATAAGATCTAATGGTTTATAACTTATAGTGCATGGGATGAATGCTAAACGCCTAAACCTAGGCTTTGATACCACTAAAACCCTGTCACGCCCCAGAGTAAGCCAAAAAATAGGGAAAATAAAAATTTTCCTTTATGGGTCCATAGACACGTGACTGGTTGATTAACCGTTCTGTCACTCTAACTCCGCACAACCACAATAAGGGCAATGCTAAAGTATAAACATAACTTAAACTCAACAGAATATAAAGATAGCAACGGACACCAAAACACTAGTCATAATAACATCCAGCTCATTACACAAGGCCAATACTAAACTTGTTACAAAAACTTAAACATAAGAAACAACTGAGATAACTATCTTCGATCTCCAGCCCATCACTATCCTTCTTAGCTCCTCAGTACTGTATCCTGAGCTCACCTCCATATTAACCAAAACCTGCATTACTCTGGACATGGGAATGCCCAGGGCGTAACATGCCGTCAGCTTTGGAACAAAGCTGGGTGAGAGTCTCAACTACACAATAATCAATAAAGACAATTATCTCTCAGCTCACACTATTGTTCAATGTTTTAGGATACCGTTAATCTCTTATCAAAAGATGCATTCTTACCACAGACATAGGAGGGTCTCAACAAGACAGGTAGACAGATAAACATAGCCTCATAGAATACATTCTTCTTATTTTATCCTCGTGTGTGCAAATGCATGCCCTATGCGACTTACTCCCAACTCTTTTTCAAAGGCATTTACTTTTCAAAACAGACACTTTTCAAAACCATTTCATTTTAAAACCAAAACTTTCCAAAACTAAATCATTTCGTACCAAACCCTTTTACTCATCAACTCAACCTCATCATTCATATTCTCTTTCTCATCCACTTGAAAATACGCGGTACATCAATGATGACAATATGCTATAACAGCCGATTCATACTCATCCCTTGATAGGCCACCGGATGTCTTCATGGCGCACGCTATCTGTAAACAATGGAACTGGCACATGGGACGTCTTGAACCATATGTATACTCTCACCGGTCATCTACACGGTTGAGAAGTATATTAGAGCACTAGCCAGACGTCTTCAACGATACATGGGACGTCTTCAACCATACATGGGACGTCTTCAACCACATATGCGCATCACCGAACGTCTTCAACGACGAGAGGCACGCTAGGACCCCTAACCGACCATGTCCAGCCGGCTCATCAGCCGTTGATCTATCGGATCTAGCAATCACATCTCTTTCACATTCATATATCTCATCTTCTTCACATTTTCATCAAACAACTCTCTTTCTCATACAATGAATGCTAACACATGTCATGAAATACAAGTGAGTTCACTACCGATACCTATATGCAAAATCACTTAAATTCTCTTTATTATTAACATAGCATGCATTATCTAATCCAGTTAACAACCATCGTAAAATGTGCATTTAACAGTTAGTAGCAGAAACATAACATATAAAACATAGATCACATAACATGGATTTGATACTAATAATCATATAGACAAAACCCTTAACATGCTCACGTATGCGATAGCACTAACATAACATGCTTTGCATAGTCTTACAATTATTGGAATACATGTAGCATCAACATATTACTTATACAAAATTTCATATGGGTAACTTTAAATCATCTTATATTAATTTTATTAGGATTAGAGTGAGGTTAGAAAACTTACCTCGAGTCGCCGGTCCTCAGAAAGCAGATAAACGTGAAGTTCTACAATAATAAACGGAAGAAACAATAACAAAGAGTGAGTGCAACTCCAGGGCCAAAATGGTAATATTACCAAATGAGGTTATAAACCTCAAGGTAGTGATCTACGTGTCATTCTAAGTCCAACGCCATTGACTAGACTCAATTCGGAGTCCGTCGCGTTGTACGAGGTAAAATGTAGGGCTTTCTAGACTAACGTAGGCCTAAAGACAAACTGTAATTTTGACCGAGTCAAAGGTCACCAAACGTAAGGAAAATGATCTAGACATTATTCTAAGACTCTAGAAACTGACCGCGTATTTTTCGGAGTCCTGGATTAATTATTATGAATTATTGAAGATAACATACACCCGAAAAGGGATTTAAATACATAAATATACCTATACTGTGAAATCAGTACTTTGAAACATTTTTAATAAATAGTAAATGATAAAATACAATATGGGTACTTTTCTCATAATTTTCGGAGTTCATTTGGTATTTTTAATAATTAATATACTCATAAAATAGCTCCTTATTAATTATTAAAAATATTAGACTATAATATTATATCTTCATAACTTATATTATATAATAAAATAGTCCTAGGAACTTATCCTTAATTTTTCAGAATTTATAAATACATTTAGGTATTTGTTAAATATTTAAATACTATTTAAAACTTATATTTATTATTTATATCAACCATATAATTAATAAATGTATAATATATAATAGAATGATATTCTATAATATAAAACATTAATGGTATAATTATAAACCATTTATAATTATTAAAACCAATTAATTTTAAACTAATTAAAATTAATAATAATTATAATAATAATAATAATACTAATAATAATACTAATAATCTCAGACCCGCGGGTCAACCCAAACTGACCCATGGGTAAACGGGCTACCAGTTTACACACACGAAGAAGCCCAACTGGGCTGGCCCGCTGGGTCACACCCGACCCAACCCTAACAAATTTGGACTATCCAATTATATACTCAACTAGACCCAAACCCAAACGCTATTTGGGTTGAACCAAACCCGAAACCTAGACCCAGTTATACTAACAAACTAAACCCACCCATTTACCCATACCCGAATCGAGCTTGACCCAAATCCTAACCCATTCCTAGACACAGAACAAGCCGAACCTAATACCCAACTGGACCTAACCCGAACCAAACCCTGACCCACTAATAGACTCAACACGACCCACCCGTATACCCGAACCCGCCCCGAATTAAACCCGAGACGTCAAAACGACGTCGTCTAACTTAAAAAAAACCCACGGGTTTTTAAACCCGACCCTAACTCGTGACCCTAATCCACTATCACTCACAGACCAACCTATATCCATACCAGACCCGGACCCACTCGTTATAACCCGGAGACCCAAACGGGTCTTCTTCTTCTCTGGTGATCCCGATGCCGTCGGTGACCAGCAATTCGCAGGAAAATGTTTCGAAGCCCATAACTCTCTCATTTCTCCATAGAAATCGATGAAACCAACGGGGAAATGTTCATCTCTTCCTCCTCTACAACATACTCTTTGATGAAGACCTAGATATCTCGTTTACCACCCAAACCAGTCCATTATCATTTTTGATCAATAATAAGAATAATGGCCTGCATGGCCATCTAAACATCACTTATATCAAAAATTGCTAGTAGGGGGTTCTTCTGGGTTCAATGGGGTCTGTTTGGTGTGATAAAATTGGGTTTTGGTCATGGTTTTAAAATCAAGCTCCCAAAGGTGGAGCTTTAATGGTGGCCAGAGGTTGCAGAGAGCTCAAGGCCCTGCTTGGTTGTGTGCATGTGACCTTAAGGTCTTCTAAATGTCATAAAGAAGCACAAGAATGAGAAAGGTTTGTGGGTTTTACCTCAGATAATCTCGGTTCCCTCCAAACTCCTCTGATCTCACTGTCTCTCTCCTCCACGCCTCTCCTTCTTTCACTATATGTATGCGTGTGTGCTGGGAGGGTGGAACTGAGATGGCCCAGAGATGGGGAGGGGTGTTTGTGAGAACAATGCTTGAGATGTGGGTTTGATTCAAGACAAGCTTGCTTCTCTCCCTCACTCACTCTCGGGTCTCTCTCTCTCTCCCTACAAATCTATGAATGTGTGTGTGTGTGCGATGTAGAAATAATGAGGTGTTCAAGTGTGCTGAAACTACTCAACATTGTGTGTGTGCATGTGGCAATATAAATGATAGGGGTGTTAACAAGTGGCGTGTAGGTAGTGCCAAATTTTATGGGGTTGTGCACATGTGTGACACATGTGGTGGTGGTCTTGCATGCTTGCCACGTGGCCATGCGTGGGCCCACATCTCAGTTGGCATGCTATTCTACGAAGTGGGTGCGAGACTGCAAATATGCACAAGTACGAGCTTGGGTACAAGTCTATGTAAGAATTCAGGCGTGAGTCGTCTATGAATATTAAACTAAAAGTCGAGGCTACGATCAATAGTTTGATATTACTAAAATGTATGTGACGACGTCGTCATTGTGACAACAATCAAAAAGGGTCTTCTCATAAATTCTAACTAAGCCTATATGTTGAAGGCACAATTAATATTCTTAGCACTATCCAAATAATGATGTCGCTTAAGCCATTAACTAAAGTGTTCCGATGAATGGTTCCTATTTAGGAATATCCTAACTGTTAATCTATAACTATACCATAGTGATGTCACTAACCTCATTATTCCTACATAAAATTTCCTAGGAAAATTCAAGGTGCTACATGACGAGTCAACAGTGAATTACTGTGACTGTCATGGATTAGATCAACAGTTGGACTAACAGTGATAAGAAGAAATGACGATGAGTGAATCGAGATGACGAGACGACAGTGAACTACTGTGACGGTCATGGATTGGACTGATGATGTACGAATCGAGATGACGAGGCAACAGTGAACTAATGTGACTGTCATGGATTGGACTGATGATGTATGAATCGAGATGACGAGTTGACAGTGAACTATTGTGACTGTCACAGATTGGACTAACGATGTACGAATCGAGATGATGAGTTAATAGTGAACAAGTGTGACCGTCATGGATTGAGCTGACGATGTACAAATCGAGATGACGAGTCGACAGTGAACTACTATGACCATTATGGATTGAATTGATGATGTACGAATCGAGATGACGAGTCGACAGTGAACTACTGTGACTGTCATGGATTGGACTGATGATGTACGAATCGAGATGACGAGTTAACTTTGAACTACTGTGACTTTCATGGATTGGATTTACGATGTACTAATCGATAAGCTTGCTGGGGATGAATCTGCTGGGGATGAAGCGACTCTACTAGGGAGGAGTGGATAAGATGCACACTGCTAGGAAAGAAGGCAATACGCCTACTGTTGGGAGTAAAGGTACGATTCTATTCGTAGATGATCTATGGCAGTTATGGATTTGACATTGATGGGGGACGATGATCAACAACCACTCATGGACTTATGTTGCATGGATGAGGAAAGATGATCAGCAGCCACTCATGGACTTATGTTGTATGGATGAAGGAAGATCAACAGCCACTCATGGACTTATGTTGCATGAACAAAGAAAGATGATCAACAACCACTCATGGACTTATGTTGCTAGCAGATGATGGTTAACTTTCGGTGGCTTGGAAAGGGATGAGATTTGCCCCAAATCTGGACACTTCTCATGCTGATGCTTTGACTGGTGAAGTGATAGTGTTTGGTTCTCCTGCTTGTATTGTCCTTGGAATGCTCTTAAAAAATCTATAATTTGATTTGAACAATTCATTATTAGTCACTGGTGACTTACACATTTGAGACTACGACAAACTCAAAGACTGACAAACATCGACGCACGTACGAGGGCGACATGTTTGACACCAAATTAGAATAAGCTTGACTTTGCCAAGATTTGATTTATATTTGTCATAGCTGATACCATTTCACTCATCATCCTAACATGGTTACACATTGCTGATAAATTTGATTTTTGAAAATTCTTCCCTATTGATCTAGTTGATTCTCTACTTTTCCCAGGATGTGCTTTGAATTAGTGTCTTAGCTTGTAGAATAAAAGATACTCCATTTAAAAAAATTTCAAGACAACTTGGTGACTTGAAAACTCGCCCTTGGTGTGAAGGGATCATGTTAGGGAAACGGAGTTTGCCCCTAGTTTGAGGTGTAGGAAATAGAATTCATAGGCAAACGAGGTAGGTGACCGAAGTTTGCTCCAAGTTTGGACGATGGTTCTTTGAAGGTTTTGGGCAAACGAGGTAGGTGACTAAAGTTTACCCCTTGTATGAAGGGTAGATAGTAAATTTAGGCAAATGAGGCGTGTAGCCGAAGTTTGCACCTACTGTAGAAGGTGATTTTTGGCTTGAGGCAAAGGACCGTGACTTGAATCTCTGAAATGCCCATAACTTTTGCCTTGGCACTGGTGAAGTGACCTAGCGAGCTATTTTCTCTCTTTTGTTATTGCGCACTTTGGATTTAACTCTAATTTTTGCCTAGGCGTCCTTTTAGATTTTCACCTATCAAGGCATCCTTCTCTTTTTTTTGGAAAGTCTGCCTACGTACCCCCAAGTGGGGATCAGGTCCAACATAATTTGGGTCAGGATCTTGAAAGAAGCGGGGTTAATATTAGTGTCGACTGAACCGATGTGGTTGCCTACGTATCCCCGAGTAGGAATCAGGTCAAGCGTAGTTCAAGGCAAGACTTGAAGGAAATTGGTTTGATTATGATGGTTTTGACTGAACTGATGCGGTTGCCTAGGTATCCCCGAATGGGAATCAGGTTGAGTGTAGTTCAAGGCAAGGTTTGTAAGAAATTGGTTTGAATAGGATGGTGTCGACTGAACCGATGTGGTTGCCTACGTATCCTCGAGTGGGAATCAGGTCGAGCGTAGTTCAAGGCAAGGCTTGAAGGAAATTGGTTGAGGGTTTTTTAAACCAATCGTCAAAGAAGTTCAAACATAGGTCACTTGTGGTTGCCTTGAATAAGAAGATTCAGTTTCAGTCTCCCTTTCTTTTCTTTCTTTTTTTTTTTTTTTTTTTTTTTGATTGATCCTTTTCACTTTCACCTAGCCAGTTAAATTTACTTTTCATGTAGTTGATTCATGTGAGATCTTTCAATCGCAATCTCGAAATTACATAATGTGCATGTCAGCTCTCAGAATTTGTTTATGGTCATTCAGGGCTTTTTGAAATATGATCTAGACACATTCTCATGATGTCCCTTGAAGTTTACAATTCTTTATATCACCAAAAATTTTGTTTCTTTCATTTTCTCCATCATTTTGACTGGTCAAGGTTAGATCTTGGAAATCAATAGCTTTTCAGCTCTAACTTTTGCCTAGGTGCCCTTTCGGATTTTCAACCTAGCGAGCTTTTTCTTTTCTTTTTTTTTTCTTCTTTTCCTTATATTTTATTTTATTTTATTTATTTATTTTTTAAAGTGGAGATGTAACTTGTTAAAATGTTTGGCTACCATTAAGGACTAAGTCTGTATCACTTCCAATCAGACAGATTGCATGGCTCCCAATTGGATTGGGCATAAGGCTTCGTAATGGTGGAAAAAGGGTGTTGGGCAAGCCCCAAGTCAGTTTCAAGTATGTCTTTTTGAGATTTGAGCAAACCCATCTTTTAAAATTCTTAAAGTAAGACTATTCAATTCTCGGCTCTTCATCGGTGCCAGCGTGAAATAAACTTTGACCTTTTCATGATTCATTTTTTTTGTTTAATGCAAAAATTTATTAACAGAGTAATTTCCATGGTAATTTGAAAAGTGACATTTCAGTTCGATGAGTAGACACATCAAATTAGGCAAAAATGAGATTTCATTCCATCAAAAGAAGAAGGATTACATTACTTGACATAGACTCATAACAACTTGAAGATTGGCAGACTCGACAACAAGACTAAACTTGAAATAGATTCAAAACATAGGACAGACTCGACTAAACTCAGCTTGGTCTCAAATGAAGTGTCACGGTAACTCACTTATTCTTTTTTTTTGAAAGAGCATCCTCATTTCTTTTGCTAGCAAAAGTCCCAAACACCATTGCTTCACTGGCACAGGTTCAACATTTATGGGTATCAGCAAAAGGGATCATTTGAACAGATGAGCCAGGGGCTTTAGGTTTGTTGAAGCTGACAATTTGGTTGACACAGGGTTAGAAGGGTGATGGCTCGATGATTTTCTGATCGATGACGTCTTGGATATCATGGCGAAGGAGTATGTAGATGTCGGTGTCGTGGCCTGGGCATTGGTGGTAGGCACAAAATTTTGACAGGTTATAGTTAGGCGAAGGGATACCAGCACGAGGCTGAAGAAGTTGGAGGTACCTGACACAACTAAGAATGTGTGTGCGCTTGTGTGCTATACCCAAGTGTAGGTAATCGTGCAAGTAGTAATCTGGTTAAGACCAGGTCGATCCCACAAGGAAGGTGATAAACCAAATACTTAGATTAAACTCTAAAAGGAAAAAAAAAAATCAATATATGAAGGGTTGTAGAACATGAAGTTCCACGAAGTAACTACAAAAATTAAAGCAACTAAAATAAATTAAACTAATGATTAACTAATTAACTAAAGCGATGTTTTAAAATGTTTTTTTCTTAATAAAAAAGAAATGTTGGGATTACACGAATCCACCGCGACCTAGCCATCTACCATGCAATTACATTGAAGCTCAATGGAGCACATTTTCTAAGTATTCTGCATTTCTATTAGAATAAAGAATCCATAGTCCTTTCATGGCCGGGACTATATCATCACAGTTAAATAGAAACACATGAAAGCAGTTTAAAACAATAGTTAAGACTCGCACCTATAATGGTGTTAGCATTGAAGGTGGTTTGCAAAAGATATTGAAGAAAATTGCCTTAAGGCCGTAAGTTCAGAGACTGTTTTGACAAACTGAGCATTTGGGGACAGTTTGATAACGAATCTCTAAAGTAGAAAATCTAGGGATACTGCATAGAATGTTGTCGAGAATCAGAGGATTCGATCGATCGAAGTGCTTTCGATCGATCGAATATCATCATCTCTCGATCGATCGAAATGTCTTCGATCGATTGACAATGTCTCTGGTCCGATCGATCGAATGAACTTCGATCAATCGAACACGGGAATTATTCTGCTGCATGGCAGAGGCTTAAGATCACGATTTCATCATGATCTCCGAATCTGGGGACTATTCAGACATGGTCTGGAGTATCTTAGATTTGTTTTTAACGTAAATATTCATTAAAGTTTTGTTTGTTTGCGATTTAAATATAGAATCTATGAAAACTAATGATTTAACCCTATCTAACATGCAAAGCTACGATTCTAGCTGATTAACCTACAATAAACAGCAAGTAGAATGTGAACAAAATGATAAGAAGTAACCTGGAATGACGAACTTTTATTAAACTTAATAGAATCCAACAAAAACAGTAGAAATCCATGATAAAACCTACAAAAAAAAGAACAAACTCTCGTCTCCCTATGTAAAACTGATAAAATGTGAAGTGGCCGTCCTCTGGGACATAAATATAATGCATATATATACATAAACCTGAGGCTAGGGTTAAAAATTCCCTTTTTGCTGCGTGCGCGTAATTTCTTATAAAAGCCATGTTCGATAGATCGAACATCCCTCGATCGATTGAACTTTTGGGATCTCCGAGCGCTTGAACATAGTTCGATCGAAACCTCGATTGCTCGAAACTTTCTTTTCATGTTTGAATTGTCTTCATTAAAACCAAGCACTTCCTTTTATGTAACTCATTCAGTTCCTCTCACAGCAACAGTAATCTGCACAAATAACCACTAAAATAATACCACTTAACATAGATTAATCATATTGTGTAAAAACTGGCATTGTAATTCAAATTGCAGATATACACGGGAATTGTAGACTAAATCAGTGTATTTTCTTCTTTTACTGCGGTTGTATTTACAAATACCACCGCTTGTCACAACCCCCAACTAGTGATTTGCTAGTCCCTAGCAATAAAGGAAAAATAAAACAAGCTAAACTAATACTACAACGACTTAACTAAAATAAATTAAACTCAGGTAAACTAAAGTAAAATTAAAAAGAAAGAAACTGCCTAACTCACTTTCGCAAGAATTGCGGTTGCATTTAGCAAATGCAACAAGCTGTTAAGCCCCTAGGTTCCCTCTAGTGGACGAGTGTTGTCTCGTGAGGGTTTGCAGTGAATGTACCCACAAAATTCTCTGATTTTACACTCAAAAAGATATAGAATAACTTGTAAACACTCCCTCCCATACAACTGTAAACTTAGCTCCACAAAACATATCATCCTCATTCAAACTATGAAAGAAATTCACAAGCTCCTCATGTCACCAAAATAAAAATAACATATGCATCACATCCATGTATTTGTGTGTGTGTAGTTAACTGCTATGCATAGAACCTTATTTAGAGCTGTCTAGACTATCATACTCTCAGAACTTGTGATTGAGTTTAGTCAGACTATCATTCTACCCCACTATATAAAGTTGTTAAAGATCATTAAGGCTGACTTTTCAGTTTTTATATAGTGGGGTAGAATGAAAGGGTAAGAAATCGCACATCTTCAGCATGTGATTGAGTTTAGTCATTTTATTTCACTCCATTCCAACCATTCTCTACTCTCATATATGTATATATATTTTTAACCTGGAATCCTCCTTTCCTTTTCTCTTTTTATGCGGTCTCTCCCATAACTACTCTCTCCTCATCACATACTTCAATAATTTAATCACATTAGATATGCAATGGGTTCGTTGAGGTCGAAGTAAAAGATTAGGGATGTAGATTTTCATAATAGACTTGACAGTATTTACTAGGTGTGGGGTTGAGAACAATGCATATTCTGGAATGTTGATACAGGTATATGGAAAGGTAAGGAACGAATAACGATGGCTTAAATCATTTTCCCAACTTTTTAGTTTTAACACTTCAATGTTCATTGAGTTTAGTTGGTAAATCCTGAACGTTCTCCTCTAATACGCAGCCAAAATGAAGAATTAGAGCCTATTCAACGAATTTAATACGCTTATTCAAGAAAAACCAATTCGAATTTAATGTGATAATTCCCTTAGAATTGAAGATTCGATTTAAAAGCTCACTAAGGGTGACTTATTTCCACTACTTATTCCTTACAGCATAAAAGTCGTATTAACTCTTATTTTAGGTTTTTTTCATAACTATTAACATGTGCATATGGATTTTGGATACACGAATGGTCAACATATGCAGTTACCCTAGTGAAACTAGAAAAACGCATGAACTTAGTTCATTAAATGGTGAGAATAAAATGGTTGTGTCATTGCTTGATAACAGATAAATAGAAGTGATTATTCAAAGTTATTCTACCAATTCAATTCAACAATTCCTTAATAATTTTTATTTTTAATTTTGTTTTCTCTGTAATTGATTCTTATATATTTATTTTATAAAAATATTTTCTCTGCAATTGATTTGCTTTCAACTGCGGATGTACTCCAATTCTAATCGAGATTGTATGAAATGTACAATAAAGTGATCCAGATTGCTAAACATAAACATGTGCAGGTGATTATCTATCTACATCCCACCCCTAACTGAAAATTGCAATGTTCGAAGAAGTTGATTTTCAAATATAGATAGAGAGATATCACCTGATAAAGTATCGCAATAACCGCAAGCGTTACAATCTGTAATGAAGGCATACAACTCCAAGCAGCAAAGATCAAATAAAAATTGAAAAGATAGAGCAGGACATCCATGCATAAAGCAGAACGTGTCACTAAAATGATAAAGCTATGAATACAACAGCATAGTGATAATACAGTCCATAAAAACCAAAGTCCAAAATAACCAAAGCAACCAAACAGTCCAAAATATCCAATTACAACCACAAGAACAACTACAACCAGGGATAGAAAATAAAAACAACCAACCAAAAATCCAGAGACACTGAAATAGCATAAGCTAAGCATCATCAGCGACATCGGATAAGATTTCGATTAGCACGTCTGGAGCATCCACATCTCCACCCTCAGCAACAGTAGTAGCCGTCGCCGGGTCACTCGCCATCACGGCAGCTAGTGTAGATAATAATGGGTCAACCACGACCGGAGGTGGTAGAAGTGGTGTCTCAGAAGAAGGAGGTGCCGCCAATGTAGATGGAGCAGCAAAACAAGAAAATAAATCAAAACAGGGAAGAAAGGAAAAGAAATTGCTACTGCTTAGTTTGATCGATCGAAGAATGGTTGATCGATTGAGAAGATACAAGGTTCGATCGCTCGAGCCTAGTTCGATCGATCGAACACAGTGAAATAGCAGTGACACGAAACGAGAATGGAAATGGAAATAAAACAAAAACTAGATAACTAACACTAGATAACTAAAACTAATACTAATTGGTCTTAGGAACAATGGGGGGGCATCCCCACAAGAATTTGAAAAAAATGTAAAGGAGGGGGTCTCGGGCAGTACCTCGGGTATGCGTGCAGAGAGGGGATGAGGGTGATGATGATGATGACCAGAGGGATCTGAAGTTCTTCAAATGATTTAATTGATGAAGGGAGGGCAAAAAATTGCCCACGTTTATGCTCTGTCTCCGAGCGCTTGAGGAGATTAGGGTGATGATGAAACTGAGAAGGTGTATGAAAGATGCCTCTTTTAGCGCGGTTGTATTTACAAAGTCTAGATCGATCGAGAAAGTTCGATCGATCGAACCTTCAATCGATTGAGACCTATTGAAGCGCTCGAGGATGCGTGATCTTCGATTGATCGAAGAGAGTTCGATCGATCGAACCTAGAAATTCTACAATATCACTGAATGGAGAAATTGTACACCCCCATCTAACCAACATTGGTCTGGACATACAGGAAAATGATAGAATAGTTCATTGACAGGACATGTAAGCCAGACATCATCATCAACAAGGTAAAATGTTGCAAATTTTATAAATAAAATAATTTAATAGCATTCATATTGCAAAATTGTTGCTCCCACAATGGTACCTAAGACCTTATTAATAAAGAAAAACTATGCAAATAAACTGAAACTAATAAAACTTTGTCTAGGATTACACTCCAATTGATAAAAGAAAACCCAAATGATAGAAAATAATTAAAGAGAGGCACTACTCTTCACGCATGAAAATTTCTTCTTCCACCATTTCTTCTTTCTCCACCAAATCTTCGAATGTGGAGTCTAAACTTGATGATTCCCTTTCCCAGAATAGTCGGAAAGCAGCCAGGACATCATTGAGCAAGTCCAAACTCTCTAAGGGATTGATTGCACATACAAGAGGTGAGCCGGATGGAGACAAAGATATTAGAGTATAATTTCTCAACTGACCTTCCTCTTGCAGCGGAGTACCCGAGGACCCTATGTATAGTCCAAAACCATGAAATAGTTGATGTGGAAGGAATAATGGCGGTAACATCAGATTCATTGTGAAAATCCTAACAAAGGGAACCAAAAGAGAACAAACAAGAAAGAAAGAAATTAAAAGAAAACAAACGAAATAACTAATGGAAAGGAATAAATAAAGCACGATGAAAAGAAAAAGAAAGAAATGTGACCAAGAATTAACCTCACTATTGGCATGAAACAACCATGTGCACTAGCAGGTAGAGGGTATTGAAGCCGGAATAACAAATAACTCATGTGCACATAAATGTAGGGAACTAATTCGATGACAAGAAAGTCATCAACATACGTGAATACATCATTATGGCATTCGGGCACCACATCGTGTAAATCTTCTTCGTCCCACGGTTCCCACATTGAGTCGTTTACCCATTGTTCCAAAAGGGCATCATCGACTTCCCTAAGAAAATACCCCTCTGGTTCACCTTCCTCTTCAGGAAATTCCATGTGCTCGAAAGGATTAATTTAGAGGAGTACAAGATCGTAAGGGATGTACCCTTGGGCTAAGTCAATCACGTTGTCCACTTTGGGCCCTTGATAAGGAGAGAGACAGAATGCAATCTCCTTCGGTAGTCCATGGAGGATTAGGATATTCGGAGTCAGTCCATGACCTGATCGAATGGATGTCATCATCCCTCATATTTTGATAGCCTACAGGGGAGAGATAGATGATAGTAGATTAGAAGTGAAGTCACACTAAAAAAATAGAAATAAATGAAATAAACATAGTGCAGTAAAAGAAAGAATACAACAACAGCATGTGAACACGCTTTGGTGTTTTAGGTGGAGGGATAGCTGGGCTCATCTAACTCGATGTGATCAGCTTCTGGTAGGAGGTTCTCTAAGAATAGTTTTAACCGTTGGCCATTAACCTTGAAATAATCATCGTTCTTGTGATTTATGAGCTTAACGGCCCTATGTGGAAAAATAGATTTGATAAAGAATGGATCTATCCACTGGGATCGGAGCTTACCTGGAAAAAGGTGGAAGCGAGAGTCGTACAGCAAGACTTTCTGCCCTGGCTCGAATGATTTACGAAAAATTGTTCTATCGTGACAAGCCTTCAACCTTTCCTTGTGTAGTTTAGAATTGACATACGCATCTCGACATATTTCTTACAGTTCAGCTAACTGGAGCTTCCAGAGATGACCTCCTTCTTTAATGTCGAAGTTCAATGAGTGTGTCGCCCAATATGCTTTGTGCTCGATTTCAATAGGAAGGTGACATGCCTTTCTGTACACTAACCTGTACGGAGACATCCCCAAATTTGTCTTATAAGCGGTGCGGTACGCCCATAGAGCATCTTTCAATTTATATGCCCAGTCTATTCTGATGAAACTAACCGTCTTTTCGAGTATATGCTTGATTTCATGGTTAGCCAACTCTGCCTGCCCGTTTGTTTGAGGGTGGTATGCTAGAGCGATCTTGTGGTTTACCCCATATTTCTTGAAAAGTGTCTCCAGAGGCCTGTTGCAAAAATGCTTGCCTTGGCCACTTATTAATGCTTTTGGGGTTCCGAACGCGACCGAATATTTTCCTTAAGGAAGGACATTACTGTTTTGTGGTCATTGTGTCTCATCGGTATCGCTTCCACCCATTTTGATACATACTCCACAGCTAGGAGTATGTATTCATAGTTATTTGATTTTGGAAACGGGCCCGTGAAGTCTATGCCCCAACAATCGAATATTTCAATTGTGATGTTGGGAGTTAAAAAGGGACCCTATCAGATATGACTTGAAGTTGTCTACATCAAAAACTATTGCCTGTAGCTCTTTTTCGGTAGTCATATAGTTCATTTGAGCTTCGTTAAGTGTTCGGCTAGCATAGTATATTACATAAGGCTTATTATCCTTCCTCTGTCCTAGGACTGCCCCTATGGCACAGTCACTAGCATCGCACATCAGTTCAAATGGCAAACTCCAATCAGGTGCCTGTACTATCGGTGTGGAGGTAAGGTGTTCCTTCATTGCGTCAAAAGATGTTTGATAGTTATCTGACCACTCGAAAGGTGTGTCTTTGACTAAGAGTTGACAAAGTGGTCGGGAAATTGTGCTAAAATTTTAAATAAAGCGACGATAAAATCTCGCGTGTCCCAAAAAAGAAATGGATATCTTTAATTGTACGGGGGACAGGTAGGTTCGAGATTATATCAATTTTTCCTTTATCAACTTAAATACCCTTATCAGAAATAATGTGGCCGAGGACAATTCCCTTGGTCACCATGAAGTGATACTTTTCCCACTTTAATACTAGGTATTTGTCCTCGCATCTCGCTAACACTTTCTCAAGGTTTTCCAGGCAGTTATCAAAACTATGGCCAAACACTGAGAAGTCGTCCATAAAAACCTCAAGTATTTGTTCAACCATGTCACTGAATATACTCAACATGCAACGCTGAAAGGTAGCCGGTGCGTTACATAAGCCGAAGGGTATATGACGATAGGCGAATGTACCGAACGGACAAGTGAAGGCCGTTTTCTCTTGATCTTCAGGAGAAATTCGATTTGATTATAGCCACTATATCCGTCCAAGAAGCAACTGTATTCAATTTTTGGTAATCAATACACATCGCCATCCGGTGGGGATGCGTGTTGGTACCAACTCGCCGTCTTTATTTGGGATTACTGTTATACCTGCCTTTTTGGGCACCACTTGGGTTGGACTAACCGAAGGGCTATCATAAATAGGATATATAATCCCAACATCAAGTAGCTTTAACCCTTCCTTTTTAACTACCTCTTGCATGTTGGGATCCAAACGCCTTTGCATTTGTCGTGAAGGCTTAGCGTTTTCCTCTAAGTATATTTTATGAGTGCACACAGATGGGCTTATGCCTTTGAGGTCGACAATCGTCCATCCTAATGCTCCCTTATGTTGTTTTAACAATTGCATTAACTTACTCTCTTGTTCAGGATTTATTGTAGATGAAATTATGACAGGGTAAGTCTTTTCAGTCCCTAGGAAGGCGTATTTGAGCTCTATTGGAAGCTCCTTTAACTCTAGATCGGGAAACTAAAAATTAGAAGGCATGACTAGTTTTATTTTTGGAGGTAGGGGTTCATATGGTGTTACCCACATGCATTCAGCTCTGTCCTCCTCTTTCGTCTCCATCATGAGGCAAGAATGATTTAAAGCAGCATCCAATAGGGTAGAATTGTTAGGTTGATAGATCGCATCAAATTGTGACACAACTACCTCTAAGGGATCTTTGTAATCTACAAAATTAGTCTCATCCTCGATGACCGTTTCAATATAATTGATTTCTTCCTCATCCTCGTATTCTTTAGGTCGGGGATTTGAAAAAATCTTGACATTTAGAGTCATGTTCCCGAATACAGTGGTCAGAATACCACTTCTTATTTTGATTGTGGCATCTATGGTGTTGAGGAATGGACGTCCAAAAATCACCGGGATTTGTGAACATAGATTAGACACAGGTTTAGTGTCCAAGATCACAAAATTGACCGAAAAGACAAATGAATCTATCTGCACCAGAACGTCCTCCAGTATTCCTCTACGGTATTTTACTGACCTGTCTGCCAGTTGTAACGCAACTCAGGTAGGTTTAAGTGCACCCAACCCTAATTGTTTTATAAACTGAGTATGGTAGCAGGTTTACGCTTGCTCCTAAATCAAGGAGTGCATTGTCTATCCTTTGATACCCAATTCGGCAAGAGACAGTTGGGGTACCGGGGTCTTTCAGTTTCGGAGGCAATTCATTTTGGATGATTGCGCTTACTTGACAAGCGACATAGGTGTGTTTCTTTACACTTTGCCCCCTTTTAACCGTGCATAAGTCTTTAAGGTATTTAGCATAGACCGGCACTTATTTGATTGCATCGAGGAGTGGGAGATTGATTTTGGCTTGTTTAAACAACTCCAAAAACTCCAGATTCTTTGCCTCATTTTAGGTTTGTCAAGCCTTTGAGGATACGGCACAGGGAAAGCGCATTTAGGTAATTCATCAATGACAAGCTCCTTTCTGGGCCTTCTCTTAACTTCTTCTACTTCTTTATGAGCGTCATCATTTGATTTTAATGGTTTGTCATCAGTGAACAACTCCTCTTCTTGAGTGGATGGATTGATTTTATTTACCACTTCATCCTCTTCATACTCTTTAGGGGTAGAGAAGGGTAAATTGTACCCTATAATCTTGCCGCTTCTTAGAGTAGTTATAGCTTTTGCTTGTTCGTGATTAGTGGGACCATTATTGTATCCCTTAGGGTTTTGAAGTGGTTGAGCAGGAAACGTTCCACTTGACCCCTCTTGTCGTGCATCCATTCTCTCTAATGTTGCAGACATTTTACTCATCATTTGAATTAACTGTTGTGTTAAATTCGCATTAGAGACTGGATGTTCCACTTGCACCTTTTTGTGCGGTGTCATGTAGACATATGATTACTGATTATTAGAGTGTTGAACATGGTTATAGTTATTTGATCTATTTTGATTGAATGGCAAGGACTGCCTATTGTATTGCCCTTAATAGTGATTATTGTTATTGTAGGGCTATTGTTGTTGATATTGATTTTGGGTCCCAGCATCATTTTTCCAATCAAACCTGGGGTGATTCCATCGATTGTTATTCTGAATGTTGTTATTATTGTAGGAATTCCCCTCCCCCTTATACCCTTGCATGACATTCATTTCCATAGGGGGGTTGTTCTTGAAAGTACGGCACATTAGGACAGTATTGATTGGTGTGTCCCAACATATTGCATGTACCACATGGTTCTTCAGGTAAAACCCTCCTAGAACTCTCTCCTTTTATTGCCAACTCTTCTACCTTCTTAACTAGTTCTTCATATTTACTCATTAGATGATCCTCACTTATTAATTGATATAGACTCTTTTCCTCTACACAGGATATATGTGAACGTGGGATATCTTCTGAATTGGACCATTCATGGGCATGTTTAGCTAGCCATTCAAAATAAGCTTCTGCTTCTTCAGTGTTTTTGTGAAGAAATGGCCCTGAACTCATGGTTTCAACCAACTTTTTAGTTTCACAATTTAACCCTTCGTAAAAGTAGCTTAAGGTTTGCCATTTCTCATATCCGTGATGTGGGCATGAGAGAATCCAATCTTTGAAACGCTCCCAAGTTTGAGTGAAGGTTTCATTGCTCTTTTGTTTATAAGAGTTAATTTGTCGTTTAAGCTCAGTGGTCATGCGTAGTGGAAAGAATTTCTGCATGAACGCAGTGTTCATCGCATGCCAGGTGTAAATCGAATTCGACTTCAAAGTGAGTAGCCACACTTTTGCTTTATCCTTTAAAGGGAAAGGAAATGGCATTAGACGTGTCACATCTACAGGGCAATTTCGTGAGAATGTTTTACAAACATCCTCGAAGTCCTCGACGTGTAGATATTCCTTCTCGCTATCCATTCCATGGAAGGTTGGAAGGAGTTGAATCATTCCGTTGCGAAATTGAAATTCGCCAGCATGAGGTGGAATGAGAATACAAGAAGGTGTAGGTGCGTGTTCGGGTGTCATGAGATCGCACAAAGAACAAAGTGAATCATCAATTGGTACAACCACATTCTCACCATTTTCACTTTGATTATCAACCATTGAATCGGTAGGTGTGGCTACAGGATTAATAGAATCGGAGGAATCGGCTAAGTAGAATGGATTTCCTTAGATTCCTTCGATGGAATTATCGGACATAAAAGGAAAGATCCTCAGTAGTTTAAATCTAAAGAATAAAAGATGAAAGAAAACAGAAAGAGATAAGAACAGATTGAGGTAATCTAAGCGTTAGCTTGTCGCTTTCCCCGGCAACGGCGCCAAAAACTTGACACAGCTAATAATGTGTGTGCGGTTGTGTGCTATACCCAAGTGTAGGTAATCATGCAAGTAGTAATCTGGTTAAGACCAGGTCGTTCCCACAGGGAAGGTGATAAACCAAATACTTAGACGAAACTCTGAAAGGAAAAAAAGAAAAATCAATATATGAAGGGTTGTAGAACACAAAGTTCCACGAAGTAACTACTAAAATTAAAGCAACTAAAATAAATTAAACTAATGATTAACTAATTAACTGAAGCGATGTTTTAAAACGTGTTTTTCTTAATAAAAAAGAAATGTTGGGATCACACGAATCCACCGCGACCTAGCCATCTACTATGCAATTACATTGAAGCTCAATAGAGCATATTTTCTACAGTATTCCGTATTTCTCTTAGAGTAAAGAATCCATAGTCCTTTCATGACCGGGACTATATCATCACAGTTAATTAGAAACACATAAAAGCACTTTAAAATAATAGTTAAGACTCGCACCTACATTAGTGTTAGCATTAAAGGTGGTTTGCAAAAGATATTGAAGAAAATTGCCTTAAGGCCTTAAGCTCAGAGACTGTTTTGACAAACTGAGCATTTGGGGACAGTTTGATAACGAATCTCTAAAGTAGAAATTTTAGGGATACTGCATAGAATGTTGTCGAGAATCAGAGGATTCGATCGATCGAAGCGCTTTCGATCGATCGAATATCATCATCTCTCGATCGAACGAAATGTCTTTGATCAATTGACAATGTCTCTGGTCTGATCAATCGAACGAACTTCGATCAATCAAACACAGGAATTATTTTGCTACATGGCAGAGGCTTGAGATCACAATTTCATCATGATCTCCGAATCTGGGGACTATTCAGACATGGTCTGCAGTATCTTAGATTTGTTTTTAACGTAAATATTCATTAATGTTTTGTTTGTTTGCGATTTAAATATAGAATCTATGAAAACTAATGATTTAACCCTATCTAACATGCAAAGCTACAATTCTAGCTGATTAACCTACAATAAACAGCAAGTAGAATGTGAACAAAATGATAAAAAGTAACCTGGAATGACGAACTTATATTAAACTTAATAGAATCCAACAAAAACAGTAGAAATCCATGATAAAACCTACAAAAACAAGAACAAACTCTCGTCTCCCTATGTAAAACTGATAAAAAGTGAAGTGGCCATCCTCTGGGACGTAAATATAATGCATATATATACATAAACCTGAGGCTAGGGTTAAAAATTCCCTTTCTGATGTGTGCGCGTAATTTCTGATAAAAGCCATGTTCGATCTATCGAACATCCCTCGATCGATTGAACTTCTGGGATCTCCGAGCGCTTGAACATAATTTTATCGATCGAAACCTCGATCGCTCGAAACCTCCTCGATCGCTCAAAACTTCCTTTTCATGTTTGAATTGTCTTCATTAAAACCAAGCACTTCCTTTTATCTAACTCATTTAGTTCCTCAGACAACAATAGTAATCTGCACAAATAAGCACTAAAACAATACCACTTAACATAGATTAATCATATTGTGTAAAAACTGGCATTGTAATTCAAATTACATATATACATGGGAATTGTAGACTAAATTGGTGTATTTTCTTCTTTTAGTGCAGTTGTATTTTACAAATACCCCCGCTTGTCAGTACCCCTTTGTGATGAGGTTATCCAGGATAATAGACAACGGCACACCCAGGACGGTAAAGGTTCTTAAGTTGAGGGCTTTGTTAAACTTTGAGTTCAAGTGGGTCCTTAGAGTGGCTCTTGTGTTTGGATATGAAATAGGATTACCCAGACAAGGGTGTGGACTTAGATATAAGTAAGGATTCGGATGTGGAAATGGGCTTAGATAGACGGTGTCGAACAACCCATACTTCCATTTATTGATGCTCTGCACCATCTTCTCAAATCGGCTTATCCTTAAACTTAGATGTTCAACAATGGTTTGTAATTTGTTCATTTTCCCTTCGAGAGCTTGGTAGGCCATTAGTGGGTTAATGATATCCTGGGCTAGCCCATGATCATGACAATGAATTCGGGGAGGTACAATAGTGTCCTAAGGATGCGAACTGAGGATGGTTAGAATAAGTATACGACTTCTATGTAATGATTGAGATGGGTGAGGATGATGATACGTAAGCATTTGATGTGTAGAGACTGACATGTGTGAGACTATTAGATGTGCGTGCATGTAGACTGACACGAATTGTGTATGCATATGAGACAAGCATGCGGATTCAAGCCCTATTTTATATGATGCCCCTACTTTTAACAGATAGCAGTTAAACAAAAAAGGTCCTAGCCATATAGAGTGTGCTAACCTTACTTTCTAGTATGATCACCAAGGGATAACAGGGATTTCCGGGATACTTTGGGAATTTTGGACAGAGTTTCTGGGAGAAGCAGGGATTTGGAAGATTCGGAGGAATTTCCAGAAGTTATTTGAGTTTCGAGGAAAAATAGGGATTTCTGATTGATTTGGACTGAGCTTCTAGGAGAGACTGGTATTTTGGGTATTTTTTAGAAATTTAGATAGAGTTTCTAGGAGAAATAAGTATATCTGGGCATTTTAGGGTGATTAGGGCAGAGTTTTTGGGAGAAACAAGTACTTTGGGTATTTTTGGGAAATTTGGATCGAGTTTCTGGGAGAAACAAGTATATCTGGGCATTTCTGGATGATTTGGTCAGCGTTTCTGGGAGAAACAAGTACTTTGGTTATTTCTAGAAAATTTGGATAGAGTTTCTTGGAGAAACAAGTGTTTTGGGTATTTTTGGGAAATGCGATTTATGGGAAGCTTGGGTTGAGGTTTAGGAGAAACATGGATTTTCTGGGATTTTGGGTGAAACAAAGATACCTGGAGAGTTCGAATAGGATTTCTGAGAGAAGCAGGAATATGTGGGTAATTCGGACCGAGTTTCTGGGAGAAGCAAGTATATCTTGGCACTTCTAGGAAATTTGGAGAGAGTTTATGGGAAAACAGGTCTATTTGGGTGAGTTCCTGGGAAAAATTGGAAAATTTGAGATTCTGGGAAAACTGGTATATCTGACAGGACCATGTGATGATGGTGATCATATTGTCTAGAAAGTTTTCATACTCCTATGTCTTAGGACCAACAAACAAGGTTTGCAATGTATATCTTTGTGAGCATGGAGCAGACATCTTGTCATGGTGCCTAGGTAGGTCAACTCAATGTAATCACATGTGAGTGATTGCCTTGGGAATCATAAGAAAGAGGTTATGTTCTATGCGACATAAGTGTCTACACTGCGTAGGTAATCCCACCAGGGTATATAACAGATATATCACATTGTATCTGAAAAGATAAATGAACAGTCCTATGAAAAGTTCTACAGGAATCTATATGCACAGGCTGGGTTTAGTCAAAGAGGGTCCGTTGACGAGAGTTCCAATATACCGTCAGAGAGACAGCACGGAGGTTTTTACTCTTTTTAATATAAATTGGAAGGTATAGTATCAACGGTGACTTGTGCCCTGGCACTGCAAGACCAGAACAATGTTAGCGCCGCGTTTCAAACATAGTTGGAGGGGGAAATGCAGGAGTGAAATGCGGTGAACCAGACACAATAAAAAGATGATTTTAAGGATGCTCCTTGTGAGTCAAACCTCTGTATTATTTTGTTTTGAAAAATAAAAATCCCCAGCAGAGTCGCCAGATTGTGGACACGCGGAATCGGTCATCCACTCTTTCAGTTTATTTGAAATTGATTTGAAAAAGGAAGGAAAAGGTCTGTTGAAAATAGATACAGAGTCACCACTTGGTCTTTAGGGAATCGAGAAACCTAATTTGACTCACCCAAACGAATAAAGGGCACCGACCTTTCATAACCGATGAACTTGGCTCGGGATTTTGGTACGAGAGAGGAAGGAGCCTTTGTCACGATTAAATCACCCTCAACTCACCCCATCTTTCGACGGGCCTCAATTATCATTCGAATAATCATCTTATACTATGTATGGTTCGACAGTTAATATTTATGATAGGTATATTACATCACATAAGAAACTTGAAATGGAAGATCTAAAGATAAAATGTCATTCATAAGATCTAAGCCAAGTATCACACAATGCAAAGTGAAATATCAAACGAACAAACCTAGGAAAAATCGTCTAATCACATATCAAGTAATAAAGTTTTCCTAATCTAAGGGGACATGAATTGTTCTTGAAACAAATAATCAAAGAGATCAAAAAGTGCATAGCAAGCTTGAATGATGCATGTTAATCTTTGAAAGAAGAAGACCTCTCAATCCCCAAGACGGATGAGAAAGGAAGAACTAATCGATGGAAAACATGAACGTGTGATCAAGTTCATTCTTTGTAATCTTCTTAGATTAGGAGTCACAAAACCCCCTAATCTTCCGTGGATGCAATGCATGGTCTTAGAATGTACAAAGGTTGTGTGTTTGTGTACATGGACTTTATAAAGTGACTTAGAAGTCTAAAATATGCATGAATGCATGAAGGAAATCATCATAGAATATGTACAAATGTATTATGAACTACTTCCTAAGAGATGAGCTAATTTAGAGTGTATGAAAGTATCAAATCAAAGAATGAAAGTAAAAGAATGTTTGCTGTGAATAGTGGATAGAACAGTGACTTGATCTTGTGGAAAATGAAAAGTAGGGTTAGGAATGTTTTTAATGCATGATTTTTTATGGAGATCACCCTTATTGTGTCTAGAACACAAAACAAAAAGCCAATCCTCAATAACTATTTCAGATTGAATGAAATCATATAAACAATAGAGGTTACTTAGAAACAGAGTTTGTATTATCGACTGAAATGTTAAAACATATTAGAAAATGAAAAAACAACATCTAGAGGCCCATAATATATTGAAAGTTTTCTAAGACATTGAAGTGTAAGGGAAAAATAAGTTGGGACCACTCGTTTTGGAAGAGGTTTCTGGAAAACAAGTTGAAAGTCAACCAAGCTGCTGTTATATTAAAGACAGAATGTTTAGAAGGAATGTTTGGACAAAAATGGACCCCGTTCAAGTGCTTTCAAGTCAAGCCAAAAATCATGGGTTTTCTATAATGAGTTAGGAAGACTTTCTAAGTGGTCTTGCATCCATACCTTGACTATTAAACTCAGAATAATTCTTTGAAATTAAACAACTCACTGTTTTGAAGATTTTTTTGAGAGAGATAAGGTTTATTTCTTGAAATCAAAATTAGGGATTCTAGAGGGGTTTTGAAATGAGGGTTTGAAAGCATGTTTTCAATACTCAAAGAAGATTAAAACCACTTGTAATATCACCATCTATCTCACATCAAGAATCTCCAAGATTGTTGGAGAGCATTGTTTTTATTTTGAATATGGCTTCAAGAATACTATGGAAGTATTGAAGTCATAATCATCATCTATCAAACATGTTTTTGAGGTTAAGAGCAACTACCCATAAGGATTCACTCACCTCAAACTTCATGTCATCATCAAGATGATGATGAACTAGTAAGTAAATAAACAAAATCAACAAAAAGAAATGAGATTAAGAAGAGATGAGCTTAATACGTAAACAAGCAAGTAACTAATAAATAGATGATATTCATGATGATTTTGGACTTGTAGCTTGGTGTTTCACTCATATGTGGTGACTTTGGACATGGAAGTAACTTCCTATCTCATAAATGCTCACAAAAATAGTGGTTGGGTGTATTGATTGTGAAGTGAAGAGAAGTAATGGAGTAAAAACAAGGTTGAAAACTCACCTTCTTGTTGAAAATCAAAGGAGGAAGCTCTCTTTCTCTCTATTCTAACCTTCTCTCTACAACTTTTCTAAACTTGTATTTTGCACCCCTCAAAATGAGATGTCAAGGGGGATTTATATAGGCCAATTTAGGGGGTGGTTTTAGGGTTTTAAAAGTACTCCCATTGGTCCCAAACAACTGAAAACATAGAGCTATGTCGTTTTGGTTTCTAATTAATGAAAATGGACCCCCAAAAGAAATTGCAAAAATGGACTGTTCTGAAGGAGAGTGCCGCGGTAGCACTGGACCTATGCCGCAGCGGCAGTGGGCCAGTGCCGCGGCGGCACTGCTCCTCATTCGTCCAGATAATTCTTTTTAAGCCACTAGAGGCCCTAGAGGTCCCAGTATTTGCGAAAAGGCCCTATTTCGTCTGAAATTCACAAAAAAATGCATACAAACTCCAAACTGAGCTTGTGATATACCGTTGGAAAGATAATGGAGTCTATTTTCTATAAAAATTAGTTCGGAGATGACACTTTGAAAAGCTTTGAAAATTCATAATAAATTCATTTTTAATCCAAACATTATGTGCAATATACCGTTGGAAAGCTATTGATCTCTAGTATCCATGAAAAATATTTGAAAAATGATACGGTGCTCCAGTTTCAAAGTCAACTTTTGATCAAACTGGTCAAATTAGGGACCTCTAGAAAGTTCTAGGAACTTCTGGGAGCTCCGAGGAGCTGACGTTTTTGTATGTTTTTCCTTTGAAACTCGTTTAGTATCTTTTGCATGATCTAGCATGATCTCAAAACTTTTCGGCAAATTTAGACAATTTCGGTTAAACCTTGGTCGAACTTGGTCAAACCATGGTCAAACTGGTCAACAGGGACTTCCTGGGAAATTCTGGGACTTTCAGGGTTGTTTGGGAGCCGACGATTTCATCCAATTTTGCTTTAAAACTCATTTCACCACTTTTCTTACGACGCAGTATGTTTCCAAAGCTTTTGTTCCCAAATTTGGGAGTTTTTGAACTTTCTGGGGTATTTTTATCATTCTGAGCATTTTGAGAGATAGAACTAACTTCCAGGAGTCCTTTTTGAGTCTTTTTCGATCATTATGAACCACCAAGCTATGAGTCTCCTAAATCCGATAGCTGACAAAATGGGGTGTCTATAGGAGGCCAGTTATGGAAACTTCAACTCACAGAGATAGAGGAATCCGTAGAGATGCGTATAACTCTGCTAAGTTGCATAAGGAAAGGTTGAAGGCTCGCCAAGATAGAACAATCTTTCAAAAATCATTTGAGCTAGGGCAGAAAGTCTTGCTATATGACTCTCGCCTTAACCATTTCCCAGGTAAGCTCCGATCCCGGTGGATAGGTCCACTCATCATTAAATCTGTCTTCCCACATGGAGTCGTTGAGCTACTAAATCCCAAGAATGGTGATATCTTCAAGGTTAATGGCCAACAATTAAAGTCGTTCTTCGAGAATTTCTAAACAGAGGTTGAGCACATCCAGCTGGATGAGCCCAACTATTCTTCTACTTAAAACACCAAAGTGCGTTCGCAAACTATTGTTGTTCTCTTTACTTTTACTGCATTTTATTTCTTTTCATCTATTTCAGGTTTATTTCCTCTTTTGGATTGTGACTGTGTGTTTAATCTACTATTCCATTTTATCTCACCCCTGTAGGCTGTTAAAAATGACAGACGACGAGGTCCATTCAATCGGGTCATGGGCTGATTCGGAATACCAAATTCCTCCCTGGACTGCCGAGGAGATTGCATTTTGCCTTTCTCCTTACCAAGGGTCCGGGGCGGATGATTTAGTTGACCTGACCCAAGGGTACATCTCGTAAAATCCCACCCTCCTCAACATTAATCCTTTTAAGCACATGGACCTCCCTGAAGAGGAAGGTGAACTGGAGGGGTATTTTGGCGGGGAAATTGATGATGCCCTCTTGGAATAGTGGGAGAACGACTCAATGTGGGAACCATGGGTTGATGAAGATTTACAGGATGTGGTGCCCGAACGCCATAACGTTGTCTTAACATATGTGGATGACTTCATCGTCATCGAGTCGATTCCGTATACTTATGTGCACATGAGCTACTTGCTGTTCAAGCTTCAATGCCCTTTACCTGCTAGTGCACATGGTTCTTTTATGCCAATGGTGAGGTTAATCCATTGTCACATCTTTTTTTCTTTTCGTCTTTCTTTTGTTTGTTCCGTTCCTTGTGAGTTCTTTTGTTGTTTTATTCTCATTCTTTCTTCTGTTTTCCTTATTCAAGATTACCACTATGTTTCACAACAGTCTACCAGTATTCTTTCCACATTTATTGTTTCATGGACCTCTCGTAGGGTCCCCTAGTACTCCGCCGTAAGAGGAAAGTCAATTGAGGAGCTGCACTCCTCTATCCATGTCTCTATCCGAATCACCTCTAGCATGTGCATTCATCTCTATGGAGATTCCAGACGTGCTAGATGACACTCTTGCCGCTTTTAGACTATTCTGGGAATGGGAATTGTCGAGTTTGGACTCCCACTTTGAAGATTTGGCGGAGGATGAAGCAGTTGTGGAGGATAAAATTTTCATGCTCGAAGATTAGTGACTCACTTCAATTGTATCTTTGTCATTGCATTATTCTCTTAACAATTGAAGTGTAATTCTAGGACTAAGACTTGTTAGTTTTGATTTTAATTTTTAGTTTTCCTATTGAATAAGGTCAATGTACCAAGTTGGGGGTAATAATTTTGCAAACGGATGCTATTACAAATTAATATTTATAAAACTCTACAACTTGGTTTACAATGATGATTATTTTGGCTTACATGTTCTGTGTTTGCACTGCTTTTAAACTGTTCTTGTATGTCCAGAACAATTTGTATTAGTTGGGGGTACACAGATGCTCTGATTTTAATTCCCAAAAAATTTCAAGTTCGATCGATTGAGAATCTGGAAATCTCAAGCGCTTGAAAAATGCTCAATCGATTGACCATTCGATCGCTTGAACTCTCTCTCCCTCTCGATCGAGACTTCTATTTAAATGAGGCATCCCCAACACACTTCATCAGTTTTCTCTCTCACTCTCACACTCTCGAGCAATCAGAGACAGTGAGAAGACTTGGGCAATTTTTTTTTCTTTTCCTCCACTCATCGCACACTTCATTTGAGGTGGCTCTGTTCATCTCCCCATCATCCAAATCATCATACTAATCTCCTCTCCACTGCGCACAACTCGAGGTAAGGTTCCGAGAACCCCCAATCTCCATTTTCATTCGAAAACATAAGGGGGTGCCCCCCATTGGTCTTAAGACCAATTAATTAATGTTTTGATCCTTTATTTCTTGTTCTCTTTCCATTTCTATTCATTTTCTTGTCCCTGCTGAAATTTTTATTCTCGACCGATTAAGATGGGATCGAGCGCTCGAGCCTAGCCCTTGTTCAATCGATCGAAAAAAGTTCGATCGATCGAACTGTTATAGTGGCAGTTTTTTCCTTTCTTTTCAATTTACTATTTTGATTAGTCGTTTCCCTTCTTTTTCTTTTTCTGGGACTTCACCATGAACCCCATTACCAGTTATCATAAGTCTAAGCCCCTTGATCTCACGATTCATTACCCAATACCAGAACATGGGCTTAGAAACAAGGAGGAACGAGTTTGGTTCACCTACTGGTTCCAGGCCCGAAAGGTTATGTTGGAGCGACTACTTGAGGCTATGTGGCTTTCTACCCCGTGGTTTCTTGCATGGATCTATGCAATGCCAAGCTGGTATGGGATGTTGACTCAATCAAAGAAAATCAACATCAATTAGGTGCGCGAGGCGTGTGCGACCATGATAAAGGATCCTGCATCCCCATTCACATGTCGATCTTTCTTTTGCGGACATTTTCAGCCTTGCTACTATGGTAACTGCTTTGGGATTACCGGAGGTCCCTAACTACTTCTACCCTCATATACCCGATACACCGGAGACTCTACCCTCTGCTATCACCCGTGAGATAACCGGCAGTGCTGTTCAGGTCTGGAACGACATTTTCCTGATCGAGGATCAGTTTCTGACCGAGCAGTATCATTTCCTCCACCTGGCGCTTGCCAACTGCATTCTGATGACTTCTTACCACAAGAAGGTGGTGCCATGGTATGCGCATATCCTTTATGCCATTGGGACAGGGCGGAGCGTCTGCCTGCCTCGCCTTTATATCAATTTCTTTATTCAGTCGATGCGGTACATTGTCGCCAAGCGCCATCTGAAGGGCGCTTGGCCCATCCATAGAGTGATTGAGAAGGCTAGATTGCTCCTGTTGGCCACAGACATGATTTTACAGGCATCCAATTAATTTGGCGATATGGCAACACACCATTCTGATGCATAGAAGAGGAAAAAATTGAACGGTAAAGCGAAGGTTGGAGCGAAGAGGAGGAGAGGTGGAGGCACTGACACTGAGGGTGCTGCTTCTGGGATGCCTACAAAGGCTGAGGAGCTAAATTCAGATGAGGAGGACCCCACTGCTGCTGCACAGTTGTTCGAGCTGAGACAGAGGTCTCAGGCTCCGGCCCAGGGAGAGTCTTCTTCCGTGTCTCTCTTGATTCTCCATACACTCTTTATCGAGGAGAGGGAGGCCCGCATGAGGCTCGAGTGTAATGTTGACCACCTAGTCACTCATCTTGATACATTACTGGTCCAGTTGGGGGTGGCTTAGTCGTTACACATAGCTTCACATCCACCACCACCCGCTGCACCACCCACCACTGATCCTTTATCTTCCGCAGCTCCTCCTTCTACTGCTCCACCGCTCATTTCTAATCCCACTGCTCCATCCACAATAGCTGCCACCCGACATACAGTCCCATCTGTACCTTCTACATCTGGTCTGTCATCTTATACAGCCCCACCACCGCCTACAGGTTCAGCTACTGCACTCTCCATTATTATGGAGAGACCACTTCTACCACCTTCAGTCGTGCCTGTTCCTGCATCTACTATTCCTTTGGATGCAACTGAGAGTGACCCGGTGGTGGCTTATGTTGCTGCTGAGGGTGGAGGTGATAATACTGTCGATGCGCCGATTGAGATTTTATCCGATGTTGCTGATGATGCTTAGGTTATGGTAGTTGAGAGTTTGGGATTTTTCATGTTTTTAGTTTTATTTATTTATGTTTTCTCTCCTCTCTCTCTCTCTCTCTCTCTCTCTCTCTCTCTATCTCTTTTAGTGTTTCTTTTGGATATTTGGATGTGTTGGGACTATTGGCTCTTTTGGACATTATAATCATTGTTCTATGCTTTATTGTTGTACTTTTCTAGTGATTGGGTATTGTATTATTTATGGATCATACTCTATCAGTTGATATTGCATTTCTTTTGATCTTGGCTGCTTGGAGATTGTGTTCTTAGGATACAGGTTGCTCTACTTGCGGTTATTGCTTTGCTTTCTCAGGTGATATGCATCTATTTACATTTGAAAATAAACTTCTAAGGACATTGTTATTTTCAGTTGGGGGTGGGATGTAGATAGATAATCACCTGCACATGTTCACACTTAGCAATCTGGATAACTTTAATGCATATTTCATACAATCTCAATTAAAATTGGGTTAAAAAATATAAATAAAATAAAATAAAATTTGAAAAATTAGAAAATTTTAAAAATTGAAGAAATTTGAAAATTTTGAAATTTTTTATTCTGAGCTTTATTGGTAGAATAACTTTAAACATTCACTCCTGCTTAGCTATTATTTTGAAAGGACACAATCATATTATTATCATCCTTTTATGAATTAAGTTCACGCGTTTTTGTAGTATCACTAGGATGATTGCATTTGTTGACCTTTCATGTATCCAATATCCATACGCACATGTTGATAGATATGTAGAAAACCTAAAAATGAGTTAACACGACTGTTATGCTAATAGAATAAGTAGTGGAGATTAATTACCCTTAGCGAGCTTTTGATCCAATCTTTGTTTCTGAGGGAATTTTCACCTAAATTCGAATTGCTTTTCTTGAATATGCATATTAATTTCGTTGAAATAGTCTCATTTAATTATTCATTTTGGCTACTTATTAGGGGAGAACATTCAGGATTTACCAACTAACTCGATAAACACTGTAGTGCTATAACTAAGGAATTAAGAAAATGATTTAAGCCATCGTTATTCACTCCTTAACCTTTTTAATATACCACTATCTACATTCAAGAACCTATTCTGTGCCCAACCCTACACCGGTTAAATATCGCCAATTCTATTATGAAATTCCGAATTCCTAATCTTATATTTTGACCTAAATCGACCTCATTGCACATCTAATATGATTAAATTGTTGAAGTATATGACTGGAAGGGAGAAGTTGTGGGAATGGCCATAATAAAAAAAATAGATACATATATTTACAAAGAAGCAGGTTGAGTGTGAAAAAAAAATCAAAAATTAAAAAAAATAATTTTACCATCACATGCTAAGGATGTGCGATTCTTTCCCCTCTTATTTCTCACCTACTATATGACAAACCGAAAAGTCAAAGCCTTAATGATTCTTGATGACTTAGTTTAAACATGAACGTGTAAATCGAGCTATCCATGGTATTTTGCTCCTCTAGTAAGTAGTATTCTAGTCATCAGACTACACACCCTAAATGTCTGTCTTTTGTGGAGTCGAATATGAATGCATTAGTATGCAGAAACTCACTCTTATCAAAGCTTTCATATCATGTGTGATCATTAGCAAGCCAGTTTCTGTGAGACGTTCATTTATGAGTGTAAACCTCCGTGAGAATAGAGTCAAAATTCTGAGTTCTAGAAGTATGATAGTCTAAATAACTCTAAATAAGGTTTGATGCATAGCTGTTAACTTCACACACACACACAGATACATGATTGTGATACATATGTTATTTTCATCTTCGTGTCATGAGGAGCATGTGGATTTTTTTCATGGTTTGCTTGAGGTTAATATGTCTTTGTAGAGCTAAGTTAATAGTTGAATGGGAGGGAGTGTTTAAAAGTTTTTCTATATCTTTTTTACCTTGAAATTGAGAATTTTGTGGGTATATTCACTATAAACCCTCACGAGACAACACTCGTCCACTAGGGGGAACCTAGGGGTTTAACGGCTTGTGGCATTCACTAAATGCAACAGCGATTCCTGCGAAAGTGAGTTAGGTAGTATCTTTTTCTAGTTAGATTAGTTTGCTTTAGTTTTTTTTTTGTTTTCTCTTAGTCATTATAGTAGTAGTTTAGCTTGTCTTTATTCTCGCTTTATCGCTAGGGACTAGCAATAAGTTAGTTGGGGGTTGTGACAAGCGGGGGTATTTGTAAAATACAACCGCATTAAGAGAAGAAAATACATTGATTTAGTTCACAACTCCTTATCATATCTGCACTTGGTGTTACAATGCCTACTTCTACAAAATATGATTAATCTACGACAAGTTGTATTGTTTTAGCTATTATTTGTGCAGAGTATTGTTTTGCTGTGAGAAGAACTAGATAACAGGATAAAGGGAATGATTGATTACAAGCAAGAGAATTCAAAGCTGAAATATAGAGTTCGAGCGATCGAAGATGTTCAAGCGATCGAGATTTCGATCGATTGAGGACGGTTCAAGCGCTCGAGTAATCCAGAAGTTCAATCGATCGAGTGATGTTCGATCGATCTAACATGCCTTTTATCATAACTTACGTGCACGCAACAGAGTAGTTGTAATGAACCCTAGCATTCGGTTTTTGTATAAATACTCATTATGTAAACGTCCACAGGGACACCCACATTGTTTTCATCAGTTTTATATAGGGAGAGAGTGTTTACTTTGATTTTTATAGGTTTGGTTGCTTGGATATTTGATTCGGTTGAAGTTTGAAGTTTATTAATATGTGTGTTCATTCCAGGTTCTATTTTATTAGTTTTGTTTACAGTTTTTTGGTGGTTTCAGTAGTTACATTCTGATTAGATCCTAGTTTCTCTTGATTGTAGTGATTAAACCATAGTTTTTCATATTTTTCATGTTTAAATCACAACCAAACATAGCCTTAATGAATAAATAAATTAAAAACAGTTTTGAGACACTCCAGACCATGTCTGAGTAGTCTTAGGATTGGGAGATCACAATGAAATAGTGATCTGCAGTCTCTGCCATGTAGTAGTTTAAAACCTTTGTTCGATTGATCAAAGTTAGTTCGATCAATCGGACCAGGGACAGAGTCAAGCAATCGAAGACATTTTGATCGATTGAGAGATCACGATGTTCGATCGATCGAGTGCGCATCGATCGATCAATCGAGCCTTCTGATTCTTGAGAACACCCTATGTAGTATTCCTAGACTTTTTGCTTTAGAGATTTGTTATCAGATTGTCCCCAAATACTCAATTTGTCAAAACTGTTTCTGAACCTTAAGTCTTAAGACATTTTTCTTCATTAACTTTTCCAAACCACTTTGAATGCTAACACCATTTAGAGTGCGAATCTTACTTATTGATTTAAACTGCCTTCTTGTATTTTAAATCAACTGTGATGATATAGTCCCAGCCATGAAAGGGCTATGTATTCTTTATTTTTAGAAAAATATGGAATACTGTTGGGGCTGTACTCCATTGAGCTTCAATGTAGTTGCATGGTCGATGGCTAGGTCACTACAAATTTATGCGATCCCAACATTCCCTTTTTATTAAGTAAAAACCCATTTTTAAATATTGCTTTAGTTAACTAGTTAATTGTTAGTTTAATTTAGTTGCTTTACATTTAGTAGTTGTTAATTGTGGAACTTCGTGTTCTACACCTTTCTTAATCATTGAACTTTTTGTTTTCTTTTAGAGTTTGATCTAGGTATTTAGTGTACAACCTTCCTGTGGGATCGACCTGGTCTTAACCATAATACTACTTGCACGTCTACCTACACTTAGGTATAGCACACAAGCGCACACAAAAAAATAATTCTCGTGTCAGTTTCTTTTCACAATTTTAAAAGCTTTTAAAATTACATACATTAATTTATATCATTCTGTAATTTTTCAAATCATTCTGTGAAACTGAATTAAAGTTCAATCAATTGGACTATGTTCAATCGATCAAAGGTTAGATCGATCGAACCTTTATCGATCGATCGAAGTGTGATAGAGAACTGAGATGCTATTTTAAGTTCTAAATCAGTACATAAAAAGTTTATGTACTGCGTGAATCAATTAGGGGTTCCAATAGTTACATATATTTGTTAAATATGCATGGATGTGTGGTTCGCTATATATCTAGTGGGAGAGGGACTTATTATTATAAGTCCCACGATCTTCCGTTAACGGTTCACTATAAGATGATTAGTGCATTCTGTGTCACCTCACCAGGGGTGATTGTTCCATACGGAGGGTACACTACTCATTGGTTACTAGATGTATTCTTCCGATGGATAGGATCAATCAGACGTGTTAGAGGGTGACCACTACACGGAGGCACTACTTGAGGCAATTGTGGTTGGATCCTAGTTAATGGTACACGCTATCTAGGCTATGAATAAGGGATCCCACACGAGGCATTCTTTAGAAACTTAGAGATCAAATAGGTTCAAGAGTCATTACTTGTTTTGCAAGAGTTGCATAGTGGACAAGTCATGATTAATCGAAAGATCGAACATTGACCACAATACAGGGGCTTTAGTCTTTCGTTTCAATATTCTGGCCTCTTTGTTTAAAAATAAGAGTTTTTAAAGATTCTTTTACTTCAAACTGCCAAATTCTGATATCCATATTTCTTTTGTCTTTTGATTTTTTAGTAAATCATCATGCCTGGATCTGCATTTAGTCCTGTTGTCACTATACTCACTCAGAACAAGTTAACTGGAAATAACTATACTAAATGGGAATGTAACCTTGACATTGTTTAATTACGGAGGATCACGTATATGTCCTCACCACCCTATGCCCTGAAGAACCAGCTGCAAATGCTATGGCTACTGCTAGAGGCGAGTTCAACATGTGGAAGAAGTTGAATGGGATTGTCAAGGCAAAGGAAAGTGTTCCCAATGCGGTGATAAAGGCCATTGGAAGAGGAACTATCTAGAATTCTTAGTTATAAGAGTTCAAGGTATGATTGAATCATAGGTGATTGAAGTATGTTTTATAACAGATACTTCAAACACTTGCTGCATTGATTCTGGTGTGACTAACCATATTTGTAATTCATTACAGGGGTTCAGATCAACCTAGAGGTGTAGTGATGGGGAGATCATACTTTTTCGCGGTTGCTATAGGAGTGCTAGCTTTAGAATTTTTAGACAATAAAGTGTTGATTTTATCGGAAGTACTTTATGTCCCTTCAATGAGATGTAATTTAATCTCAGTTTCAAATTTATCAAATAATGGTTATTCTTTTCATTTCAGAACTAAAGTTGTGATCAAAAGAAATTGTTCTTTTGTGTGTTTTGATGTTAAATCAAATGGATTGTATGTGATTACTCTTAATATTTCTAAAGACTCTTGCATGGAACTTAATAACTTAGTGGTAACTATACTATCTGATGCTGCTTAGAATTGGTAAGAAGGGTTTAGAGAGAAAGACAAGAACAATTTGTGTGTGGTTCAGTCCCGTTAACAAGGTGACCTACATCCACGGTTGCTTCTGTGCGCTCTCACTTGCAGATCACCGGCGGGCGTGGTGAGCCAACAAGGATGGGTGGCACTACCAGTAATACCGGCCGGGTATATGCGTGTTAATGGTGAGTTCTTTGTTGTATGCTTGTAAGCTAGAGAATTATTTGCGGATCCCCATTGATAGGGTAGGTGGGCTCTTTCATAGATGCAAGATTCCACCCTTACATGGTAAGTTAACATGATTAGGAAGCCTAATCTAATCACAATTGATTTACATGATTTGGGGAGAGTTTCCTAAGTGGTTTAGGAAACTACCACCTTCCATCTTGCAGACTTGTAGCTGATTTAGGAAAATGCTGGATAGACCATGTCCACGGGATGCCGCGGTCCCCTGATCCTGGCCTATTGGCAGGCACCGCGCGATCCTGACGAAGTCCTCGGGATGGCTCGGCTATTTGCGCCTTTACTGAAATAACCGGCACCTCTTGGTGACGTGGCAGACTGACTTCATGGCTGGATAATTTTGGACATATCAGCTGCCCCCCATTTATGGAACTGACCGGATGCTTCATCGGGTGAGGATTCAAAAATCAGCACCGCCTTGGAAACCGTTCGGTTGTCCTCTGGGAATACTGCTCGGGATGGGGCCCACCTTCCAGATCACCCGATGGAAAAACCGACCGGTACATATAGGAGCTCGGGTGTTGGTATTGCCACGTGTCAGGGAGTAATTGGTCTGGTCAGGGTCCAGCGAAGTCGGTTCGGATGTAACCGAACAATTACGTGGTAACCGGACCGTCACGTCACGTATTTAATGTGCACGTCTTTTAAGGCAACCCTTCACGTGCCCGAGGTATCAGCGGTCGGTGACTCTTGGCAGGAAAATTGATGAGCCGTTGGATCTGATCGATCTGGGCCGTCCGCTATTCCTATATAAGGAACACTTGCCTATTTCTTCAGTTCCTGCTGCCAAGTGAGAGAGTTTACCGAACGGTTTGAGAGCAACCAAGATCCCGAGCAAGATTCCCGAGTCCTTTTCTGCGCTAAATCTTGTAAGTCCTTCCTTTCTGTCTTCAGTTCTTCATTCTTTTCTTCTTTTTTGAACAAAGCTAGAAGGAGCAAACCCACTTAGGTTAGAACGAGCATGGGACTTCTTCTTTGTTCGGTTTTGTCATTTCTTCCAATTCGGGGGTATACTAGAGCAATTTGACCGAACGGGTATTCCCAGGACAGTCTTGAGAGAGTGCTATCTTTCTTCCAGAGTCTTGTACGACCTGCCCTTTAGGTTGTTAGATCTACCTCCACTGTACATCAAGCTAGGAGTTCTTGACCCATTCTTAGGTCGTCTGCCCCCTCGGTCTTCCACAGACTTAGTCATGTGCCATTCAGACTTCAACTCATCATCCCAGTCGGAAGATGAGTAGTGGCAGCCAGAGTCCATGAGCACAAGCCCAGATCCTCCTTCTCTGGCCCCCTCTGACCAGCATAGTGAGGGAAGAATACCTGCTCGGGCATTTCACGAGGAAACGCATCGGGATTCTCCCGTAGCCTCGACGTCTCGGGGGTTAGGCGATGAGGGTTCTGTACCGAATCGCCTCAGGGTCATCTTCTCATGCAAGTCCATTTCAGTATTCTGCGCAGCCCTGATTTGGACCGGATCAGGGACAAATATGACCATCCTCTCCCTTGCCGTCCATGATGGCAGAGCTCACTTCCACGAGTCGGGCTTCGTCACTTTGTATGAGGATGCTTTTATGGCGGACCTTCGCTTGCCTCTCCACCTAGTTTCCCGGGACGCGCTCATCTACCTAGGGATCTCCCCCCAGGCAACTTGCTCTGAATGGTTAGCGATATCTGATGGGGTGCATCTCCTTGTGGCCCCAAGTCCTCGGGTATGAGCTCACCTTGCAGGAGTTCTTCTGGACCCACCGGCCTTTCCAAGTTCACGGAGAGGCCGACTTCTTCTCGCTCGAGGCTAAGTAGGGGTGAAAGATAATTGTAAACTACCTGAGCAATAATAAAGGCTGGAAGAAGAAATTCTTCCAAGTGTCCACCCTGGGGCTATGTGAGAAGGCGCCGGGTATTAAGTTGAGGACCTCCTGGGCGGGGAAGCTGAGGACTAAGCCCGACCACTTTTCTTTCTTGATTAGTCTTTCTATTTTGCCTTCACTAACCCATCTGTATGTTTGCTTTGCAGTGGGAGTAGTTGACTTGCCAAGTCTTCCCGACGAGCTCCAAGCGAGGCTCCTGTCTTTGGTGAAGGATCCAACTGACATTAACAAGGTACTGACTGGGTCGGGAAGCCCAAAGATCTCCTACAAGCCTCAGCGCTTCATAGCTCCCGTCCTCCCGGCGATCATTCCGGGTAAGTACCATCTCTTGACCGTCCGGTTTTCTTTTCGTTTGGTACTTTGCTGAACTGATAAGCTCTCTGGTTTTGTAGAAATGGCTATCAAGAATGCGGCTGCCCTGAAGGAGAAAGAGGCGGCCCTGATGGCCCGGGCTAGCCAGAAGAGGAAGAAGCCAGACCTCACCGAGAGCTAGCCCCTCAAGAGGATTTCCCTGGTGATTTCCATCCGGGCTGAGAAGAAGGCAGCTGCTGCCTCAACGCCCATTGTAACAATTGATGCACCACCACCACCACCTCTTGCTGCCAAATCGTCAGGGGTCTCCTTCCCGAGCATGGAGGAAGTCGTGCGGGCCCCTCTTCATGGTCGGAGGTTGAGACGGTGGACGAAGTCCGTAGAAGGGTACGGCCCGGGCTGCTGTAAAGTCAAATTGATAAGTGCACCCTGCTGAGCCCCGAGGCCATCATCGATTAGTTGTACAGCATCAGACACATGGTAAGTCCCATTGCAATGTGAACATTAACTTTTTCTCCATGCGCATACAGACGTTTTCTTGTTCTTACAGATTGGCTGTATTGCGGCGGGGCTGAAACCATCCTCCCCGGCGTTGGTGAGAGGTTGGCCACTGTAGAGGCTAACCTTTCCGTGGAGAGGGCTGCCCGGGAGTCCGCGGAATTTGCTCTCACCATGGAAGAAAAAAAATTCCAGGCAACTTCCTTGGAGCTCAGGGAGATCCGCGACTCTTTGTCAACCGAGCGGGCCGCCCGGAATGTTACGGAGGCTAAGGTTGTAGCTGCGAAGAAGGTTGCAGAAACTAAGGCTGCAACTGCGGAAGCCGAGAGGATCTCTGCCGAGAAAGACCTGGCAGCCATGACGGCCACACTCTCGGAGCTTACTGCTGCTCGGGAGGCTGAAGCCAAGGAGGACAAGGAGGAATTCGAGGTTGGGTTCCTTACGGGCTATGTTGACCTGACGAAGCGGGCTGCTGCTGACCACCCTGACTGGGACTTGTTCAGTTATTCAAGTGTGAAGTCCAGTTATTGGAAGGAAGGCCAGGCTGACTCCGAGGTCACTGCTAAAGCTGCACCGGCCGGGGACCCCTCTGTTGATGAGCAGGCTGCGGAGGAGGGAGAGATGGTAGTTGTAGACTAGTTTTTTTTTTCTTTGTTTTTGTTGTAGTTTTTTATCTTCTTTTTTTTTTTTGGGGGGAGGCTACTACAACTGCCCCTAGGTTTTGTACAGTTTCTTTTTTAATTAATGAAAAGGCCCCTGAGGTCACCCTTCCTTTCCATTGACTGTGTCTTTCTTCTGTACTTCGCCTGTTTGTAATTGCTAGTATCCACTCTGTTTTTGGCCGACCTAACCACTGCCTTAGCAAATGTTTTAGGACCGTAACCAGTGGAACACCTAGTCTTCCTGACCTGTTTAAAAGGTAATTGTCCAGTATACCATAGGAACTTGTCCTGTTTAACATCCGAGATAGCCCGGTGTATTATAGGAATACCCTGTATTACCATCCGGGATGTCCCGGTGTATCATAGGTGTATCCTGTTTTACCATCAGGGATATTATCTCTGATCACTGTAAGCCCTTAGGAATACCTTCCAAGTTCTTTTAGTGACCAGTGTGATTTCCTGTTTTGACCTAATATTCCCCTGCCCCCCAAGCATTTTTGCTAAGGCGGGAGTGCAGGAGTGAGTGGTCGTAGGAAACCGACCTGGATCATGGGTGGTTTCAGGGTCCTTTGAAGCTAGCCATCGTCGTCCACGTAGGGGTTTGCCCCCGTCGTCGGCTGGACCTAAGCGAAGCTTTAAGTAATTTCCTGTTTAGGTCTAGTATCCCCTTGCCCCCCAAGCGTCCTGTGAAGGCAGGGGCATGTTGAGGAGTGACCATAGGAAACTGACCTAGAACATGGGTGGTTACAGGGTCCTTTTGTGCCTGGGTTTCGAAATCGAGGTCTTTTTGTGCCTAGGTTCGAAGCCCGAGGTCTTGTTTGTGCCTGGGTTCAGAGCCCGAGTTCTTTTCTACCTTGGTTTTTAGCCAAGGTCTTTTCTGCCTCGGGATTAGGCCCGAGGACTTTTTTGCATTGCACGGGGTACTGACAGGAGCAAATTTTCAAAGTAAACTATTCAATTTTATTTAAAAATAAAAATTTATAATAGTTGCTCGATAAGAGCTACAAAAACAAATTTTCCTATCAATACTAAATTCCCGCGGCCACGTACAACTGATAATACATACGGAGGTGTTGCACATTCCAAGGGTGAGATAGATCGTGCCCATCCATGCTCTATAGCCAGTAAGTTCCCAGTCGGTTGATCTGGGTTACTTTATACGGGCCTTCCCAGTTTGGCCCCAATTTCCCATGGCTCGGGATTCGGGTAGATTGGTGGCCGTAGGAAACCGGCCCAGAACATGGGTGGTTGCAGGGTCCTTTGAAGCTGGCCATCGTCGGCCACCTAGGGGTTTGACCCCGTCGTCGGCTGAACCTAAACGAAGCTTTAAGTGATTTCTTATTCAGGTCTAGTATCCTCTTGCCCCGGAGCATCCTGTGACGGCGGGGGCGTGTTGAGGAGCGACCATAGGTAACCGATCTGGAACATAGGTGGTTGCAAGGTCCTTTTGTGCCTGGGTTCGGAGCCCGAGGTCTTTTTAGTGCCTGGTCCGGAGCCCGAGGTCTTTTTTTTGCATTGCACAGGGTACTGACAGGAGTAAATTTTCAAAGTAAACTATTCAATTTTATTTAAAAATAAAAATTTATAATGGTTGCTCGAATAGATCTACAAAAAAAAATTTCTTTACCAATACTAAATTCCCGTGGGCAAATGCTACTGATAATACTTGCGGAGGTGTTGCACATTCCAAGGATGAGAGAGATCGTGCCCGTCCATGCTCTGTAGCCAGTAAGTTCCCGTTCGGTTGATCCGAGTTACTTTATATGGGCCTTTCCAGTTTGGCCCCAACTTCCCATGGCTCGGGATTCGGGTAGATTAGTTTACTGCCTTGAGGACGAGGTCTCCGGCTTGAAAACTGCGTTGCTTCACCTTGCTATTATAGTATCCAGAAACCCGTTGTTTGTAGGCTCCCACCTTCAGATAGGCTCGGTCTCTTTTTTCCTCCACTAGGTCCAGCTCTGATCTGAGGGAGTCTTCGTTGTCCAGTGCACTGAAGTTAGCCACCCGATATGTAGGCAACTCGAGCTCTATGGGGACCACTGCCTCAAATTCGTAGGTTAAAGAGAATGGCATCTCGCCTGTTGTCGCTCGGGGTGTAGTGCGGTAGGCCCACAGGAGGGTTGGTAGTTCTTCAGGCCATAACCCTTTGGCGCCTTCAAGCCTTGTTTTGATTGATTGCAGGATTGTCCGGTTGGTTACCTCGACATGATCGTTGGCTTATGGGTGCTCGGGGGAGGAGTAATGATTCAGTATCCCGTAGCCCAAGCAGAACTGTCTGAAGATGGGTGTGTCAAATTGTCTGCCATTATCGCTGACCAGGACCCGGGGAATGCCGAACCTACTGAGAATATTCCTTTCCACAAAGCTTTCCATTTTCCGTTCGGTTCTTGTCGCCAAGGGTTTGGCCTCTGCCCATTTGGTGAAGTAATCAACGGCTATCACGGCAAATTTGACATACCCTTTTCCCATTGGCAGGGGACCAACAATGGCGATTCCCTACTGGACGAACGGCCAGGGGCTGTGCATTGGCGTCTGGAGTTCTCCCGGTCGGTTGATCATGGGAGAGTATCTCTAACACTTGTCACATCTTCTTACGTATTCCTGGGAATCTTGGGCCATAGTTGGCCAGTAGTAACCTTGTAGTAGGGCCTTCCTGGAGAGTGCCCGGCCTCCGATGTGGTTACCGCACACTCCTTCGTGGATTTTAAACAATATTGCTAGGACCTGTGCGGGGTGAACACATCGGAGGTATGGGATGGTGAATCCCCTCTTGTAGAGGAGGCCGTCAGCAAGATGGTATCGGGCCGCCCGGTACTTGACCCGGCGGGCTTTTTCTTTATCGTCTGGTAGCGCCCCTGTCGTTAACAATGTCACGAGCGAGTCCATCCAGCTGGGTCCCAGGGTGACCGGATCAACTTCCATGCCTTCTGAGTTGATCACACTTGGCTCAGGTAGGTATTCAATCCTTATCCCGGGCAAGTCTGACTTGGAAGATGAGGCAAGGCCAGCCAACCGGTCAGCCCTGGTGTTTTCTTCTCTAGATATCTGCGTGATGGAGAATCCCCGGAGCTTCTTGGATACCGCTCGGACGAGGGCCAAGTAGGCTTCCATATTGTCTTCCTATGCTTCGTACTCTTGGTTAACCTGGTTGACCACGAGCTGGGAGTCGCTGTAGCCCTGAACCTATTGTGCACTCATAGAGATGGCCAACTGTAATCCGACCAAGAGGGCTTCATATTCGGCCTCGTTATTGGAGGTACGGAACCCAAACCTTAGTGCATATTCGAGTCGGATACCGTCGGGGGTAGTCAGGATGATTCCTGCCCCACTGCCTTGCTAATTAGATGAACCGTCCACGTGCAGTACCCAGGTCGGGATGTTAGAGTGTAACCCGGGCGGTAAGGCCGGAGGCTCAGACTCTTCAACCGGGTTTTCGGGATACATAAACTTGACCAAAAAGTCTACTACAGCTTGTCCTTTGATGGCTGTCCGGGGTCGGTAGATCACTTCAAACTCTTCCAACTCCAAGGCCCACTTGACCAGCCTCCCCGTGTGTCGGGACGGCTAAGGATTCTGCGGAGAGGTTGATCCTTGAGGACCACAATGATATGGGCCTAAAGTACAGGCAGAGCCTTCAGACCACGGTGATAAGGGTGAATGCCATTTTTTCGATGCGGGAGCATCTGCTCTCTGTGCCCTATAACGGCCGGCTGGTGTAGTACACTAGGAACTGTATCCGGTGCTCTTCCCGAATGAGTGCCGAGCTAACTGCTGATGGTGACACTGCCAAGTATAAAAATAATTCTTCCCTCGGCATGGGTGTTGAGAGTAGAGGAGGGGACGCCAAGTACTTCTTGAGCTCTTGGAACGCCTCTTCGCACTCTTCTGACCACTGGAATGCTTTGCGGATGATTTTAAAGAATGGCAGGCATCGATCGGCAGCTCGGGAGATAAATCTGTTAAATGCGACCACCTGTCCGGCTAGACTCTCTACTTCCTTCGTTGATTTGGGCGACCGCATGTTGATGATGGCTTTGATCTTCTCAGAGTTTGCCTCAATTCCCCATCTGTTGACTATGTGGCCCAAAAATTTCCCGGACGAGATGCCAAAGGTGCATTTGGCCGGATTCAACCTCATCCTGAATTTTCTCAAAATGCTGAAGGCCCCGGCCAGATGCTCGAAGTGGTCGGTCTCGTCTCGGCTCTTGACCAGCAGATCATCCACATACACATCCATAGACTTACCAATGAGGTCATTGAACATGTATTTGACCAGGCGCTGGTAGGTAGCTTTGGCGTTCTTAAGATCGAATGGCATAACCTGTAGCAATACGTCCCCTGGTCGGTGATGAATGTTGTCTTCTCTTCGTCCCCGGGGTATATGCTGATTTGGTTGTTCCCCGAGTAGGCGTCCATGAATGAGAGGAGTGAGTGACCGGCCGTGAAGTCCACAAGGAGATCTATCCTGGGCAGCGGATAGCAATCCTTGGGACAGGCCTTGTTGAGGTCGGTGAAGTCCATGCACATTCTCCACTTCCCGTTGCTTTTCTTGACCAGAACAACATTAGCTAACCAATCGGGATAGTGGACCTCTCGGATGGACTTCACCTTGAGCTTCTCGTCCTCCTTACTCACCACCTTCTGTCTCTCGGGGGCCATGTCCCTTCTTTTCTGCTTCACTGGGCGGCAATTCAGGCTGACATTGAGACGATGGGACATTACCCGGGGGTTAATCCAGGGCATATCCTCATGACTCCAAGCAAAAATGTCTTGATTTTGCCTCAAAAATTGAGTTAGTTTTTCCGTCAAGCCGGGCTCCAGTAGGGTACGTATGCTGACCGTGCGGTCTGGGTACTCGGGATCCAGCATTAGTCTTTCTATTTCTTCCACCGGACCTATCGTGTCGCTCTGGTCTCAGGGATCCATCTCTTGGATGTTTAATGTTTGTGTGATTGCCCACCGGCGCAACGAGCTGACATAGCAACTCCGAGCGGTAGTCTGATCTCCACATAAGCATCCAGGTCCCTGGGGAGTTCGGAACTTCAGTATTAAGTTGTAGGTAGAGACGACCGCCCTGGCCTTGTTGAGGGTCGGACTGCCAAGAATGACATTGTAGGACGATGGGGCTTCTACGATCACAAAATTGGTCAGCACGGAAGCCTCCTGAGGGTAGGTCCCCATGAGAACTGGAAGCTCGATTGTCCTGAGTGGTTGTGTGCTAGAGCTGTTGAATCCAACCAGGGGAGTAGCGACCGGCTGAAGCCGATCCCTAGAGATCCTGAGTTGATCAAATGCCGACATGAACATAATGTCCGACGAGCTACCTGTGTCGACTAGCACCCTCTGGACCATATAGTTGGCTATAGAAAGCGTCACTACTAGCGGGTCATCATGGGGGCAGTGGACACCCTGTAAGTCATCGGATGTGAATGTTAGATCATCGGTTGGAGAGGAGTCGGTGGATTGGACCTGCCAGACATCCGCCCGGGATGCCTGAGCATGCCTCTTCCATGCCGACTGTGAATCTCCTCCGCCTGATATTCCTCCGGAGATCACATAGATGTGGCCAAGTGGTGGTGGCTGATCGGGAGCTCGAGTGTCCTACCGGGGGCTTCTGTCTGCTGTGACAAACTCTGCGAGGTGTCCCTACTCGATCAGCTTCTCTATTTCCATTTTCAATTTAAAGCAATCCTCCATTTCATGGCTGTGATCCCTGTGGTAGCGGCAGAACTTGTCCCGGTTTCGCTTATCGGGCGGGCCTCTAAGCTTTGCTGGCTACGAAAGCAGCCTCTACGCCTCTGCGACGGCCATGACTTCCTGTATGGGCTGGGAAAGGGGTGTGAAAGCAATCAGGGGCTGACCCCGGGCGTCCTTCTGATCTTGCCTTGGCTTCTTTCTTGAGCCCTTCTCGAATCCTTCACGCTTGCGCTTGGCCTTCTGGGATTCGTCTCCTGCCTGGCCGGCGCGCTTCGCCTTCAGGAACTCATCAGTATCAATGTATTTTCTGACCCTCTCTGAGAGCTCCACCAGGGTTGCCGGTCGGTCACAATGGAACGACATGGCAACCTTGGTGTGTTGAACTCCCGAACAGAAGGCCATAATTGTGGTCGTTTCATTGAGGTTGCAAATTAGGAGCCCTTGCTGGTTGAAACGGCCTATATACTCCCTCAAGGACTTCCCTTTGTGCTGCTTGATGGTCAGCAGCTTGCCGAGGGCTTTGAAGTTGTCGAGTGTCTGGGGCTTCAAAGCATGGAACCACTGTGTTGCTGGCCCTTTGAGGGTACTGGGAAAGGCCAGGTACAACAGCTCGTCCATTGTGGTGACCAGTGCCATCTGCGCCTTGTAGGTGCGGATGTGGTCCACCGAGCTCCCTGTGCCGTCATAAGAGCTGAGGTGAGGGGGTTTAAACTTTCGGGGAATAGGAAATTGTGTCACCCGAGTGGTATAGGGTGATTCCATCTCCATGTTGGTGAGGTTGTGACCGGATTTGTGGTTCAACCTCTCGATCTACTGTTAAAGTTGCACAAACGAGGCCTTGACGTCATCCCGCTCGATTCTCCTTTCTATACCCGAGCTTAGGTCGGATCGGATGACGAGGCCTCTTCCTCGAAGTGCATCGACCTTTGGGATTGAGCCAAGCTCTGGGTCCGAGTAATTGTGTACCGAAGGTCCCTCTGACTCCTGGTCGGGGGATCCTCGGCTGATTCCCAGGTTCTCCGTCCTGACTCCTCCCCTCTGGCCGCACGCCGTCGGTTGATGATAGTCCTGGCATCCTCCATCCGGCGAGGATCGGGCCGAACTTGCCTTTGTGAACGCCTGGTACCCTGGCTACGCTCACCATCACCGAGGTGTTCCCGGTCTGGTGGAGACACCTGGGCGGAATGGGCTTGCCTGCGTGCCCGATGGGCCTTTGAATAGGGGCGCTCTTATCAGGCTGATTTTCTGATGCAGGGCGCTTCTCCTGTCGGGCAAAAAGTGCCTCCATCTGTTCCTGCATTCGGTTATGGCCCTCCAAGAGTTGTGCCAGCGCTGCCATTATCTATTCAATGGTCATAGAGGCAGCCTGCTGCTCAAGCTGTGGGTTCTCCTGACCGGTTAGAACAGAGGCTCTCTTACCCATCTTAGGCGGCATGTTGATCAGTCAAGAATTTGTTAATGAGAAGACTCTGTCGATTCCCACAGACGGTGCCAAACTGATGCTGCCTAGAATTGGTAAGAAGGGTTTAGAGAGAGAAAGACAAGAACAATTTGTGTGTGGTTCGGTCCCATTAACGAGGTGACCTACGTCCACGATTGCTTCTGTGCGCTCTCACTAGCAGATCACTGTCGGGCCTAGTGAGCCAACAAGGATGGACGGCACTACCAGTAATACCGGCCAGGTATATGCGTGTTGATGGTGAGTTCTCTGTTGTATGCTTATAAGCTAGAGAATTATTTGCGGATCCCCATTGACAAGGTAGGTGGGCTCTTTTATAGATGCAAGAGTCCACCCTTACATGGTAAGTTAGCATGATTAGGAAGCCCAATCTAATCACAATTGATTTACATGATTTGGGGAGAGTTTCCTAAGTGGTTTAGGAAACTGCCACCTTCCATCTTGCAGACTGAAACTACTGGATATACCGGGTCCACGGGTTGGCACGGTCCCCCGATCTCGGCCTATTAGCAGGAACCGCGCGGTCCTGACGAAGTCCTCGGGATGGCTCGGCTATTGGCGCCTTTACCAAAATAACCGACACATCTTGGTGACGTGGTAGACTGACTTCATGGCTGGATAATTTTGGACATATCACTATCTAAAAGAAATGAACCTTCCACTAATCCAACAAGGCTTTGGCATAGAAGGCTTGGCCATACCAAACTAAATAAGATTGGCAGACTAGTCAAAGAAGGTGTCTTAGGCAATTTCGTTTTCGAACCAATGGAAGTCTATGTGTCTTGATTGGAGAGTAAGATGACCAAAAGGCCCTTTCTTGCTAAGGGAAATAGGACTAATGCATTGTTGGAATTAGTTCATACTGATGTGTGTGCACCATTAATATTAGAGCAAGTGGTGGTTTTTATTATTTTATAACATTTCCTGATGACCATTCTAGGTATGGATATGTGTACCTAATGCAGTACAAGTCTGAAGCCTTTAAAAAGTTCAAAGAGTTTAGGGATAAAGTGGAGAAGCAATTAGGGACACATATCAAGGCCATTCGATATGATCGAGGTGGTGAGTAACCTCTCTAATGAGTTTATTGATCACCTCCTACACAATGGGATTCTGTCAAAATTGACTGTTGACAAGCGGGGGTATATGTAAAATACAACCGCGCTAAAAGAAGAAAATACGGTGATTTAGTCTAAAATTCCTTTATATATCTACAATTTGGATTACAATGCCAGCTTTTACACAATATGATTAATCGATGATAAGTTGTATTGTTTTAGCTATAATTTGTGCAGATCATTGCTTGCTGTGTGAAGAAATGAATAAGTAGGATAAAAGGGTTACTTGATTCTAAGGAATACAATTCAAAGATGAAAAATGAATCTCGAGCGATCGAAGAAGGCCCAAGCGATCGCAGTTTGGATCGATCGAAGAGAGTTAAAGCGCCTGAAGATTCCAGAAGTTTAATCGATCGAGTTATGTTCGATCGATCAAACATGCCTTTTATCAGAACTTACGCACACGCAGCGGAGACATAGTTTTGAACCCTAGCTTTAGGTTTTAGTATATATATTCATTTTGTTCAAATCCAAGAGGGCACCCCACTTGTTTTTCAACAGTTTATAGAGAGTAGAGAGTTTTGTTCTTGACTTTTGTAGGGTTTTTCAAGGATTATCGTTGTTCGACTTGGATTTTTCATAAGTTTATGTAAAGTTCTTCATTCGAGGTTACATATCATTGTTTTATTAATTGTTTACTTGCGGTTTATTGTTTTTTTTTATCTGTTCGATCGTAGTTTTGTACGTTAGTTAGTGTTAAACTATTAGTTTTCATAGATTTCATGCTAAAATCATAACCAAAAACAACTTTAATGAACTTTCACATTAAAATTGAATCTTTGACACTCCAGACCATGTCTGAGTAGTCCCCAAGTTGGGAGATCACGATGAAACAGTGATCTCCAGCCTCTGCCATACAGCAGTATAAAACCTGCACTCGATCAATCGAAGTAGTTCGATCGATCGAAGCAGACACATGGTCAAGCGATCGAAGCCATTTCGATCGCTCTGGAGATGATTTTAAATCGATCTAAAGCGCGTCGATCGATCGAACCGTCAGATTCTTGAGTAGTCCTTTTGCAGTATTCCAAGACTTTCTACTTTTGAGATTTGTTATCAAACTATCCCCAAATGCTCAGTTTGTCAAAACAGTTTCATTACTTTAAGTCTTAAGGCATTTTTCTTCAATAACTTTTGCAAACCATTTTGAATGCTAATACCATTCAGAGTGCAAGACTCAACTATTGATTTAAACCACTTTCATCTGTTTCGATTTAACTGTGATGACATAGTCCCGGCCATGAAAGGACTATTGATTCTTCTTTTTAGGGAAATACGGAATACTGTAGAGAGATACACTCCTTAGAGCTTAAATGTAACTGCATGGTAGATGGCATGATCGTTGTGGATTTGTGTGATCCCAACATTCCCTTTATATAAAGAAATCCGCTTTTAAAATATTGCTTTCGTTAATTAGTTAATCATTAGTTTACTTTAATTGCTTTAGCAGTTATAGTCTGTAGAACTTCGTGTTTTACACCTTGTTCTAAATCTTGAATTTTTCTTTACCTTTAGAGTGTAATCTAAGTTTTTAGTTTAACACCTTCCCTGGGGGATCGACCTGGTCTTAACCAGATTACTACTTGCACGATTACATACACTTGGGTATAGCACACAAGCGCACAAATTTTTTTTCCATGTCAAGATTTTGGCGCCATTGCCGGGGAAGGCGACAAGTTAATACTTAGATTACCTTAATCTGTCTTATCTATTTCTGTTTTCTTTTTCTTTGAGTTCTTTAGAATTAAAATTTCCATAGGAATCTTTTCCTTTTCATGTCCGATAATTCCATTGAAGGAATTTTTGGAAATCCATTCTACTTAGCCTATTCCTCTGATTCTATTAATCCCGTAGCCACACACACCGATTCAATGGGTGATAATCAAAGTGAAAATGGTGAGAATGTGGTTGTACCAATTGATGATTCGCTTCGTCCTTTGTGTGATCTCATGACATCTGAACACGCACCAACACCTTCTTGTATTCTCATTCCACCACATGCAGGCGAATTCCAATTTCGCAACGAAATGAGTCAACTCCTTCCAACCTTCCATGGAATGGAAAGCGTGAAGGCATAACTATATGTCAAAGATTTTGAGGATGTTTGTAAAACATTCTCACAAAATTGCCCTGTATATGTGACATGTCTAATGCTATTCCCCTTCACCTTGAAGGATAAAACAAAAGCGTGGTTGCTAACTTCGAAGCCGAATTCAATCTACACCTGACATGCGATGAATACTGCATTCTTAAAGAAAATCTTTCCACCTCGCATGACCACCGGGGTAAAATGACAAATAAACTCTTATAAACAAAAGAGCAATGAAACCTTCATCCAAACGTGGGAGCGTTTCAAGGATTTACTTCTCTCATGCCCACTTCACGGGTATGAGAAATGGCGAAACATAAGCTACTTTTACGAAGGGTTAAATGGTGAAACTAAAAAGCTGGCTAAAACCCCTGAGTTTAGGGCCATTTCTTCGCAAAAACACTGAAGAAGCTGAAGCTCATTTCGAGTGGCTAGCTGAACATGCCCATGAATGGTCCAATTCTGAAGATGTCCCACGCTCACAGATATCCAGTGTAGAAGAGAAAAGTTTATACTGATTAAAAAGTAAGGATCATCTAATAAACAAATATGAGGAAATAGTTAAGAAAGTAGAAGAGTTGGGAATTAAAGGAGAGAGTTCTAGGCAGGTTTTACCGGAAGAACCATGCGGCACATGCAACATGTTGTGATACACTAGTCAATATTGTCCCAATGTGCCGTACTTTCAAGAACAAGCCCCCATGAAAATGAATGCCATGTAAGGGTATAAGGGGGCGGGGAATTCCTATAATAATCATAATTCACAAAATAAAAATTGATGGAATCACCCCGATTTTGATTGGAAAAACGATCCTGGGACCCAAAATCAATACTAACAACAACAGCCCTACAATAACAATAATCACTATCAAGGGCATTACAATAGGCAGCCCCAGCCATTCAATCAAAATAGATCACACAACTACAACCAAGCTCAACCCTTTAACAATCAGCAATCAAATGTTTACATACCACCTCACAAAAAGGTGTAAGAGGAAGATCCACTCTCTATTGTGAACTTAACGCAATAGTTAATTCAGATGATGAGTAAAATGTCTGCAACATTAGAGAGAACGGATGCACGACAAGAGGGGTCAAGTGGAACGTTCCCTGCCCAACCACTTCAAAACCCTAAGGGATATAACAATGGCCCCGCTAATCCTGAACAAGCAAAAGCCGTGACTACTCTATGAAGCGGCAAGATTATAGGGTGCAATACACCTCTCTCTACTCCCGAGGAGTATGAAGAGGAAGAGGTGGTAACTAAAAACAAACCATCCACTCAAGAGGAGGAGCAATTCAATAATAACAAACCATTAGAATCAAATAATGATGCTCCTAAAGAAGTGGAAGAAGTTGAGAGAAGGCCTAGGAAGGAACCTGTCATTAACGAATTACCTAAATGCCCTTTCCCTAGCCTTACCATCAAAGGCTTAAGAAACCCAAATATGAGGCAAAGAATCAGGAGTTCTTGGAATTTTTTAAACAAGTTAAAATCAATCTTCTGCTCCTTGATACAATCAAACAAGTGCTGGCCTACGCTACGCACCTTAAAGACTTATGTATAGTCAAGAGAAGGCAAAGTGTTAAGAAACACGCTTATGTTGCTTGCCAAGCAAGCACAATCATTCAAGATGAATTGCCTCCAAAACTCAAAGACCCCGGTATCCCAACTGTCTCGTGCCGAATTGGGAATCAAAGAATAGACAATGCCCTCCTTGATTTAGGAGCTAGCATAAACATGCTGCCATGTTGGGTGAATTCAAACCTACACGAGTTGCATTACAACTGGCAGATAGGTCATTTAAATACCCTATAGGAATACTGGAGGATGTTCTAGTGCTGATAGATTCATTTGTCCTCCCGTTCAATTTTGTGATCTTGGACACTGAACCTGTGTCCAATCCATGTGCATAAATCCCGGTAATATTTGGACTTCCATTCCTCAACACTATAGATGCCACAATCAAAATAAGAAGTGGTATTATGACCATCATATTTGGGAACATGACTTTAAATGTCAAGATCTTTTCAAATCCCCGACCTGAAGAATACGAGGATGAGGAAGAAATCAACTACATCAAAACGGTCATTGAAGATGAGACTGACTTCGTTTATTATAAAGATCCTTCGGAGGTAGTAGTGTCACAATTTTACACTATCTACAAACCTAACGATTCTACTCTATTAGACACTACTTTAAATCACACCAGCCTCATGATGGAAAAGAAAGAGGAGGATAGAGCTGAATGCATGTGGGTAATACTATATGAACCCCTATCTCCAAAAACAAAATTAGTTATGCCCTCCAATTTTCAATTTCCCAATTTGGAATTAAAGGAGCTTCCAGCAGAGCTCAAAAATGCTTTCCTGGGGACTAAAAAGACTTACCCCGTCATAATTTCATCTACGTTGAATCCGGAACAAGTGGGTAAGTTAATCCAACTGTTAAAACAACATAAGGGAGCATTAGGATGGACTACTGCCGACCTCAAAGGCATAAGCCCGTCCATGTGCACCCATAAAATAAATCTGGAGGAAGACGCTAAACCTTCGTGACAAATGCAAGGCGTCTGAATCCCAATATGCAAGATGTAGTCAAAAAGGAAGTCCTAAAACTTCTTGACGTTGGGATCATATATCCTATTTCTGACAGCCCTTGGGTTAGTCTAACTCAAGTAGTGCCAAAAAAAGTTGTTATAACAGTAATCCCAAACAAAGACGGCAAATTGGTACCAACACGCGTCGCCACCGGATGGAGGATGTGTATTGATTACCAAAAATTGAACACTGTGACCCGAAAAGACCACATTCCATTACCATTTATGGATCAAATGTTAGAGCGAGTGGCAGGTCCTAAATATTATTGCTTTCTGGACGGATATAGTGGCTATAATCAAATTGAAATTGCTCCTGAAGATCAAGAGAAAACAACATTCTCGTGTCCGTTCGGTACATTTTCCTACCGTCGTATGCCTTTCAGCTTATGCAACATACCTGCTACTTTTCAACGGTGCATGTTAAGCATAATCTGTGATATGGTCGAACAAATACTCGAGGTCTTTATGGACAATTTTTTAGTGTTTGGCCATAGTTTTGAAAATTGCTTAGACAATCTGGAGCATGTGCTAACAAGATGTGAGGACAAACACATAGTACTAAACTGGGAATAGTGTCACTTTATGGTGTCCAAGGGAATTGTCCTCGGCCACATTATTTCTGATAAGGGTATCCAAGTTGATAAAGTGAAAATCGACATAATCTCAAATCTACATGTCCGCTGTACAGTCAAAGACATCCGTTCTTTCCTGGGACACGCAGGATTCTATCGTCACTGTATCCAAAATGTTAGTGCAATTTCCCGACCAATGTGTCAACTCCTAGTCAAAGATGCACCTTTTGAGTGGTCTAACAACTGTCAAACATCTTTTAACGCACTAAAGGAACACCTTACCTCCGCACCGATAATACAGGCACCCGACTAGAGTTTTCCTTTTGAACTAATGTGCGATGCTAGTGACTATGCCATTGGTGTAGTCTTAGGACAAAGGAAAGATAATAAGCCCTATACAATCTACTATGCTAGTCGAACACTTAACCAAGCTCAAATGAATTATACGACTACCGAAAAAGAGCTACTGGCAATAGTCTTCGCTCTAGCTAAGTTCAGGATATATCTAATAGGTCCCCTATCGTCTGTTTTACAGACCATTCGGCCCTCAAGTACCTGTTATCTAAAAAGGACACGAAGCAAAGGCTTATCCGTTGGATACTCCTACTCCAAGAATTCGATATCACAATCAAGGATAAAAAGGGAGTACAGAATGTGGTCACTGACAATTTGGCTCGACTAACATTTACTGACAACACTGAACCCATACCAATTAAGGATGAATTCCCAGATGAGCAACTGATGGCTATTTCGAGTTTTCCTTGGTATGCGGATATAATAAATTGTCTCGTCACGGGAGAGACCCTGAGTCATTGGTCAAATCAAGATAGGAAACAGTTCCTATCATTTGCATGTCATTTCTTTTTCGATGACCCTTACATATTCAAGTATTGTGCTGATCAGGTCCTCAGACGTTGCTTTCCAAATGAGGATATAATCGTGATTTTTGGCATCGTGCCATTCTAAAGCCTATGGAGGCCACTTTTCTTCGCAAAAGACTGCACAAAAAGTCCTACATAGGGGTTTCTATTGGCCCACTATATTTAAGGATGCTCATTCTTTTTGTAAATCGTGCCAACGCTGTCAAAAGCTAGGTACAATTTAAAAAAGGAACTCTATGCCCTTAGCTCCTATTATCACAATTAAAATATTTGATTATTGGGACATAGACTTTATGGGCCCATTTCTGAAATCAAACAACTGTGAATACATACTCCTAGCTGTGGAGTATGTATCAAAATGGGTAGAAGCGATACCGACAAGACACAATGACCACAAAACGGTTATGTCCTTTCTTAAGGAACATATTCTGTCGCGTTTTGGAACCCCAAGGGCACTAATAAGTTACCAAGGCAAGCTTTTTTGCAACAGACCTTTGGAGTCACTCCTCAAGAAATATGGAGTCAATCATAAGATCGCTCAAGCTTACCACCCACAAACTAACGGGCAGGTAGAGTTGGCTAATCGTTAAATCAAACATATACTAGAAAAGACGGTTAGTTTCAACAGAAAGGACTGGGCATATAAACTAACCGATGCTCTATGGGCGTACCGTACTGCCTATTAGACAAACTTGGAGATGTCCCCATACGAGCTAGTGTACGGCAAGGCACGATTACCTACACTTGGGTATAGCATAAAAGCGCGCACAAATTTTTTTGCCGTGTCAAGTTTTTGGCGCCATTACCGGGGAAGGCGACAAGTTAATACAAAGATTGCCTTAATCTGTCTTATCTATTTCTGTTTTCTTTTTCTTTGAGTTCTTTAGAATTAAAATTTCCTTAGGATTCTTTTCCTTTTCATGTCCGATAATTCAATTGAAGGAATATTTATGGAAATCCATTTTACTAAGCCTATTCCTCTGATTCTATTAATCCCGTAGCCACACACACCGATTCAATGGGTGATAATCAAAGTGAAAATGGTGAGATTGTGGTTGTACCAATTGACGATTCGCTTCATCCTTTGTGCGATCTCATGACACCTGAACACGCCCCAACACCTTCTTGTATTCTCATTCCACCACATGCAGGCGAATTCCAATTTCACAACGGAATGATTCAACTCCTTCCAGCCTTCCATGGAATGGAGAGCGAGAAGGCATATCTACATGTTAAAGATTTCGAGGATGTTTGTAAAACATTCTCACAAAATTGCCCTGTATATGTGACACGTCTACTGCTATTCCCCTTTACCTTGAAGGATAAAGCAAAAGCGTGGTTGCTAACTTTGAAGCCGAAGTCAATCAACACTGCATTCTTAAAGAAATTCTTTCCACCTCGCATGACCACCGAGCTAAAACTACAAATAAACTCTTATAAACAAGAGAGCAATGAATCCATCACCCAAACGTGGGAGCATTTCAAGGATTTGCTTCTCTCATGCCCACATCATGGGTATGAGAAATGGAGAACCATAAGCTACTTTTACGAAGCGTTAAATGGTGAAACTAAAAAGCTAGTTAAAACCCCTGAGTTCAGGGCCGTTTCTTCGCAAAAACACTGAAGAAGCTGAAGCTCACTTCGAGTCGCTAGCCAAACATGCCCATGAATGGTCCAATTCTGAAGATGTCCCACGCTCACAGATATCCTGTGCAGAAGAGAAAAGTTTATACCAATTAAAAAGTGAGGATCATCTAATGAATAACTATGAGGAACAAGTTAAGAAAGTAGAAGAGTTGGGAATTAAAGGAGAGAGTTCTAGGCATGTTTTACCTGATGAACCATGCGGCACATGCAACCTGTTGGGATACACTAGTCAATATTGTCCCAATATGCCGTACTTTCAAGAACAAGCCCCCATAAAAATGAATGCCATGCAAGGGTATAGGGGGCGCGGAATTCCTATAATAATCATAATTCACAAAATAATAACAATTGATGGAATCACCCCGGTTTGGATTGGAAAAATGATGCAGGGACCCAAAATCAATACCAACAACAACAACCCTACAATAGCAATAATCACTATCAAGGGCAATACAATAGGTAGCCCCAGCTATTCAATCAAAATCGATCACACAACTACAACCAAGCTCAACCCTCTAACAATCAGCAATCAAATGTTTACGTACCACCTCACAAAAAGGTGCAAGAGGAAGATCCACTCTCTATTGTGAATTTAACGCAACAGTTAATTCAGATGATGACTAAAATGTCTGGAACATTAGAGAGAATGGATGCACGACAAGAGGGGTCAAGTGGAACGTTCCCTGCCCAACCACTTCAAAACCCTAAGGGATAAAACAATAGCCCCGCTAATCATGAACAGGTAAAAGTTTTGACTACTCTGAGAAGTAGCAAGATTATAGGGTGCAATACACCTCTCTCTACTCTCGAGGAGTATGAGGAGGAAGAGGTGGTAACTAAAAATAAACCATCCACTCAAGAGGAGGAGCAATTCAATAATAACAAACCATTATAATCAAATGATGACACTCCTAAAGAAGTGGAAGAAGTTGAGAGAAGGCTCATGAAGGAGCCTATCATTGACGAATTACCTAAATGCCCTTTCCTCGTGCCTTACCCTCAAAGGCTTAACAAACTCAAAAATGAGGCAAAGAATCAGGAGTTCTTGGAATTGTTTAAACAAGTTAAAATCAATCTTCCGCTCCTTGATGCAATCAAACAAGTGCCGGCCTACGCTAAGTACCTTAAAGACTTATGTACAGTCAAGAGGAGGCAATGTGTTAAGAAACACGCTTATGTTGCTTGCCAAGCAAGCGCAATCATTCAAAATAAATTTCCTCTGAAACTCAAAGACCCCGGTACCCCAACTGTCTCGTGCCGAATTGGGAATCGAAGAATAGACAATGCCCACCTTGATTTAGGAGCTAGCATAAACCTGCTACCGTACTCCGTTTATAAACAACTAGGGTTGGGTGAACTCAAACCTACCCGAGTTGCATTACAACTGGCAGACAGGTCAGTCAAATACCCTAGAGGAATATTGGAGGATGTTCTAGTGCAGTTAGATTTATTTGTCCTCCCGATTGATTTTGTGATCTTAGATAATGAACCTGTGTCCAATCCATGTGCACAAATCCCGGTAATATTTGTACGTCCATTCCTCAATACTATAGATGCCACAATCAAAATAAGAAGTGGTATTATGACCATTATATTCGAGAACATGACTTTAAATGTCAAGATCTTTTCAAATCCCTGACTTGAAGAATAAAGGATGAGGAAAAAATCAACTACATTAAAACGGTCATTGAAGATGAGATCGACTTTGTTGATTATAAAGACCCTTTGGAGGAAGTAGTGTCACAACTTGACACTATCTACAAACCTAACGATTCTACTCCATTGGATGCTGCTTTAAATCACACCTGCCTCATGATAGAAAAGAAAGAGGAGGATAGAGCTGAATGCATGTGGGTAATACCATATGAACCCCTAACTCCAAAAACAAAATTAGTTATGCCCTCCAATTTTCAATTTCCCGATTTGGAATTAAAGGAGCTTCCAGCAGAGCTAAAAAATGCTCTCCTGGGGACTGAAAAGACTTACCCCATCATAATTTCATCTACGTTGAATCCAGAACAAGGGAGTAAGTTAATCCAACTGTTAAAACAACATAAGGGAGCATTAGGATGGACTACTGCCAACCTCAAAGGCATAAGCCCGTCAGTGTGCACATAAAAAATATATCTGGAGGAAGATGCTAAACCTTCGCGACAAATGCAAAGGCATCTGAATCCCAGTATGCAAGATGTAGTAAAAAAAGGAAGTCCTAAAACTTCTTGACGTTGGAATCATATATCCTCTTTGTGACAGCCCTTGGGTTAGACTAACTCAAGTAGTGCCAAAAAAAGTGGGTATAACAGTAATACCAGACAAAGACGGTGAATTGGTACTAACACGTGTCCCCATCGGATGGCGGATGTGTATTGATTACTAAAAATTGAACACTGGCCCGGAAAGACCACTTTCCATTACCATTTATGGATCAAATACTAGAGGGAGTGGCGGGTCATAAATATTATTGCTTTCTGGAAGGATATAGTGGCTACAATCAAACTGAAATTGCTCATGAAGATCAGGAGCAAACAACATTCACATGTCTGTTCGGTACAAATTTCTACCGTCGTATGCCTTTCGACTTATGCAACGCACATGCTACTTTTCAACGGTGCATGTTAAGCATATTCAGTGATATGGTTGAACAAATACTCGAGGTCTTTATGGACGATTTTTCAGTGTTCGGCCATAGTTTTAAAAATTGCTTAGACAATCTGGAGTGCGTGCTAACAAGATGTGAGGACAAACACTTAGTACTAAACTGGGAAAAGTGTCACTTTATGGTGACCAAGGGAATTATCCTCGGCCACATTATTTCTGATAAGGGTATCCAAGTTGATAAAGTGAAAATTGACATTATCTCAAATCTACCTGTCCGCCGTACAGTCAAAGACATCCATTCTTTCCTGGGATACACGGGATTCTATCACCGCTTTATCCAAAATTTTAGTGCAATTTTCCGACCACTGTGTCAACTCCTAGTCAAGGATGCACCTTTTGAGTGGTCTAACAACTGTCAAACATCTTTTGACGCACTAAAGGAACACCTTACCTCCGCACCGATAATACAGGCACCCGACTGGAGTTTACCTTTTGAACTAATGTGCGATGCTAGTGACTAAGCCATTGGTGCAGTCCTAGGACAAAGGAAAGATAATAAGCCCTATATAATCTACTATGCTAGTCGAACACCTAACGAAGCTCAAATGAGTTATGCGACTACCAAAAAAGAGCTACTGGCAACAGTCTTTGATCTAGATAAGTTCAGGTTATATCTTATAGGGTCCCCTATCGTCAGTTTTACAGACCACTCGGTCCTCAAGTACCTGTTATCTAAGAAGGACGCGAAGCAAAGGCTTATCCGTAGGATACTCCTACTCCAAGAATTCGATATCACAATCAAGGACAAAAAGAGAGTAGAGAATGTGGTCGCTGACCATTTGGCTCGGCTAACATTTACTGACAACACTGAACCCATACCAATTAAGGATGAATTCCCAGATGAGCAACTGATGGCTTTTTTGAGTTTGCCTTGGTATGCGGATGTAATAAATTATCTCGCCATAGAAGAGACCCCGAGTCATAGGTCAAATCAAGATAGGAAACGATTCCTCTCATTCGCACGTCATTTCTTTTTGATGACCCTTACTTATTCAAGTATTGTGCTGATCAGGTCATCAGATGTTGCTTTTCAAATGATGATAAAGCCGTAATTTTGGAATTGTGCCATTCTGAAGCCTGTGGAGGCCATATTTCTTTGCAAAAGACCGCACAAAAAGTCCTATATAGCGGTTTCTACTAGCCCACTATGTTTAAGGATGCTCATTCTTTTTGTAAATCGTGCCAATGCTGTTAAAAGCTAGGTACAATTTAATAAGGGAACTCTATGCCCTTAGCTCCTATTATCACAATTGAAATATTCGATTGTTGGGACATAGACTTTATGGGCCCATTTCTGAAATCAAATAACTGTGAATACATACTCCTAGCTGTGGAGTATGTATCAAAATGGGTAGAAGCTATACCGACAAGACACAATGACCACAAAACGGTTATGTCCTTTCTTAAGGAACATATTCTGTCGCGTTTTGGAAGCCCAAGGGCACTAATAAGTGACCAAGGCAAGCATTTTTGCAACAGACCTTTGGAGTCACTCCTCAAGAAATATGGGGTTAATCATAAGATCGCTCTAGCTTACCACCCATAAACTAACGGACAGGCAGAGTTGGCTAACCGTGAAATCAAACATATACTAGAAAAGACGGTTAGTTTTAACAGAAAGGACTGGGCATATAAACTGATCGATGCTCTATGGGCGTACCGTACTGCTTAAAAAGACAAACTTGGGGATGTCCCCATATAGGCTAGTGTACGGCAAGGCATGTCACCTTCCTGTCGAAATCGAGCATAAAGCATATTGGGCGACAGGCTCATTAAACTTTGACATTAAAGAGGGAGCTCATCTACGAAAACTCCAGTTAGCTGAACTGGAAGAAATACGTTAAGATGCATACGACAATGCTAAATTACACAAGGAAAGGTTGAAAGCTTGCCATTATAGAACAATTTTTCAAAAATCATTTGAGCCGGGGCAAAAGTCTTGCTGTACGACTCTCGCCTTCACCTATTCCCTGGAAAACTCCATTCTCGGTGGACAGGACCATTCATAGTCAAATCTGTCTTTCCACATGGGGTACTGGGACTCATAAATCCCAAGAACGAAGATTGTTTCAAGGTTAACGGCCAAAGGTTAAAACCGTTCTTGGAGAACTTCCTACCACAAGCTGAGCACATCAGCTAGATAAGCCCAGCTATCCCTCCACCTAAAACACTAAAGCGTGTCACATTTTGTTGTTGTATTCTTTCTTTTATTGAACTTTATTTTGTTTCATTTATTTTTATCTATTTTTTAGTGTAACTTTAATTTTAATCTGCTATTCCATTCTCTCTCTCCCCTGCAGGCTATAAGCAATATGAGGGATGGCGACGTCCATTCAATCGGGTCATGCGCTCATTCAGAATATCCTAATCCTCGATGGACTACTAAGGAGATTGCATTGTGCTTGTCTTCTTATCAAGGGCCAGGAGCAGATGATGTCATTGACTTGACCCAAGGGTACATCCCTTACGATCCTGCACTCCTCCATATTAATCCCTTCGCACATATGGACTTCCCTGAAGAGGAAGGCAAACCAAAGGGGCATTTTGTTGGGGAAGTCAGTGATGCCCTCTTGGAATAATGTCCTATTTAGCGTCCGGGATTTCTCGGTGTATTATAGGAATACCCTGCTTTACCATCCGAGATGTCCTAGTGTATGATAGGAGTATCTTATTTTACAGTCCGGGGTATCTATCTCTGATCACTGTAAGTACTTAGGAATGTCTTCCAAGTTCTTTTAGTGACCAGTGTGATTTCCTATTTTGGCTATTTTGGTCTAATATTCCCCTGCCCCCCAAATATTTTGCTAAGGCGGGAGTGCAGGAGTGACCGTAGGACACCGACCTGGAACATGGGTAGTTGCAGGGTCCTTTTAGGCTTGCCATCGTCGGCCACCTAGGGGTTTGCCCCCGTTGTCGGCTGGACCTAAGCAAAGCTTTATGTAATTTCCTATTTAGGTCTGGGATCCCCTTGCCCCCTACGTCTTACGAAAGCGGGGGCGTGGTGAGGAGCGACCATAGGAAACTGACTTGGAACATGGGTGGTTGCAGGGTCCTTTTAGGCTTTCCATCATCAGCCACCTAGGGGTTTGCCCCCATCGTTGGTTGGACCTAGGCGAAGCCGGTGCCGCGGGGATGACCCTGAGGTTTTTTGTGACTGGGTTCGGAGCCCGAGGTCTTTTATGCCTGGGTTCAAACCCAAGGTCTTTTATGCCTGGGTTCAGAGCCTGAGGTCTTTTCTGCATTGCACGGGATATTGACAGGAGTAACCTTGCAAAGTAAATTATTCAATTTTATTTAAAAACAAAAAATATATAACGGTTGCTCAACTAGAGCTACAAAAATAAAGAAAAACTGTTCTACCAATGCTAAGTTGCCCGTGGCATTATTGATAGTACTGGCGGAGGTGTTGCACATTCCAGGGATGAGAGAGATCGTGCTCGTCCAGGCTCTGTAGCCAGTAAGTTCTCGATCGATTGACCCAGGTTACTTTATACGATCCTTCCCAGTTTGGCCCCAATTTCCCATGGCTTGGGATTCGGGTGGACTGGTTTATTGCCTTTAGGATAAGGTCTCCTACTTGAAAACTACGATGCTTCACCTTGCTATTGTAATATTGTGAGACTCGTTGCTTATAGGCTGCCACTTTTAGATAGGCTCGGTCTCTTTTTTCCTCCACCAGATCCAGTTCTGATCTGAGAGCGTCTTCGTTGTCTGACATACTGAAATTTACCACCCGATACATAGGCAACCCGAGCTCTATGGGGACCACCGCCTCGAATCCATAGGTTAAAGAGAATGGTGTCTCACCTATAGCCGCTCGGGGTGTGGTGTGGTAGGCCCATAGGAGGGTTGGCAGTTCTTCAGCCCACAGCCCTTTGGCGCTCTCAAGCCTTGTTTTGATGGACTACAAGATTGTCCGATTTATCACCTCGGCTTGGCCATTGGCTTGAGGGTACTCGGGGGAGGAATAATGATTTAGTATCCTGTAGCCCGAGCAAAACTGCCTGAATATAGGGGTATAGAATTGTCTGCCATTATCGCTGACCAGGACCCGGGGAATGCCGAACCTACTAAGAATATTCCATTCCATGAAGCTTTCCATTTTTTGATCGGTTATTGTTGCCAAGGGCTCGGCCTCTACCCATTTTTTGAAGTAATCAACAGCGATGCCAACGAACTTGACCTGCCATTTCCCCATCGACAGGGGACTAACAATGTCAATACCCTACTGGGCGAACAGCGGGGCTATGGATCGGTGGCTGGAGCTCTCCCGGTCAGTTGATCATAGGGGAGTATCTTTGACACTTATCGCACCTTCTGACGTACTCTTGAGAATCTCGGGCCATGGTTGGCTAGTAGTAACCTTGTAATAGGGCCTTCCTGGAGAGTGCCCGGCCTCCGATGTGATTCCCGCACACTCCTTCGTGGATTTCAAATAGTACCACTTGGACCTGCGCGGGATGGACACAGCGGAGGTACGGTATTGAGAATCCCCTCTTGTAAAGGATGCCATCAACAAGATGGTATCGGGCCGCCTGGCACTTGACTCGACGGGCCTCCTCTTTCTCGTTTGGTAATACTCCTGCCGTCAGGAATGCTACGATCGGGTCCATCCAGCTGGGTCCTAAGGCGTCTGTCTCCATCTCCATGCACTGTGAGTTGATCACACTTGGCTCGGGTAGGTATTTTATCCTTATCCTGGGCATGTGTGACTCAGACGATGATGCAAGGCGGGCCAATCGATCAGCCTTGGTGTTTTCCTCTCTAGGTATCTGCGTGATGGAAAATCCCTGGAGCTTCTTGGAAACTGCTCCGACAAGGGCCAAGTAGGCTACCATGTTGTCTTCCCACGCTTCATACTCTTGGTTGACCTGATTAACCATGATCTGGGAATCGCTGTATCCCTGGACCTATAGTGCACTCATAGAAGTGGCCAATTGATATCCGACCAATAGGGCTTCGTATTCAGCATCGTTGTTGGAGGCACGGAACCCAAACCTTAGCGCGTACTCGAGCTGGATGCCGTCGGGGGTAGTTATGATGATTCCTGCCCCACTACCTTACTGATTCGATGAGCCGTCCATGTGCAGAACCCAGGTAGAGATGTCAGCCTATAACCCAGGCGGTAGGGCCGGCGGCTCAGACTCTTCAACCGGGTGTTCTAGATATGTGAACTCAACTAAAAAGTCTACTATGGTTTGTCCCTTGATGGCCGTCCGGGGTCGGTAGACCACTTCAAATTCTTCCAATTCCAAGGCCCACTTGATGACCCTCCCAGGTGTGTCGGGCTGGCTTAGGATCCTGCGGAGAGGTTGGTCCGTGAGGACCACAATGACATAGGCCCTAAAAATACAGATGGAGTCTTCGGGCGGAGGTGATGAGAGCGAACGCAAGTTTTTCGATGCGGGAGTATCTATTTTCTACGCCCTATAACGCTCGACTGGTATAGTACACAAGGAAGTGTATCCCGTGCTCTTCCCTAACGAGTGCCGAGCTGACCGCTGAGGGTGACACAGCCAAGTATAAGAACAATTCTTCCCCCGGCATGGGTGTTGAGAGTAGAGGAGGGGATGCCAAGTACTTTTTGAGTTCTTGGAATGCCTCTTCACACTCTTCTGACCACTGAAACGCCTTGCGGAGGATTTTAAAGAATGTCAGGCACTGGTAGGTAGCTCGGGAGATAAATCTGTTCAATGCGGCCACCCGTCCGGCTAAGCTCTGAACCTCCTTCGTCGATTTAGGCGACCGCATGTTGATGATGGCTTGAATCTTTTCAGGGTTTGCCTCAATTCCCCGTCTGATGACTAAATGGCCTAGAAATTTCCCTGATGAGACGTCAAAGGTGCATTTAGACAGGTTCAACCTCATCCTAAATTTTCTCAAAATGCTGAAGGCCCCGGCCAGATGGTCAAGGTGGTCGGACTCGTCCCGGCCCTTTACCAGCAGATCATCCATGTACACTTCCATAGACTTCCCGATCAGGTCCTTGAATACGTAGTTGGCCAGGCATTGGTAGGTGGCCCCGACATTCTTGAGGGTGAATGGCATAACCTTGTAACAATACGTCCCCTGGTCAGTGATGAATGCAGTCTTCTCTTCGTCCCCGGGGTACATGCTGATCTGGTTGTACCCCGAGTAGGTGTCCATGAATGAGAGGAGTGAGTGACCGGCTATAGAATCCACAAGGAGGTCTATCCTGGGGAGCAGATAGCAGTCCTTGGGGTAGGCTTTATTCAAGTCGGTGATGTCCACGCATATCCTCCACTTCCTGCTGCTTTTCTTGACAAGTACCACATTAGCTAGCCAGTCGGGGTAGTGAACTTCTCGTATGGAGTGGGCTTTGAGAAGCGTCTCGACCTCCTCACTCACTACTTTCTGTCTCTCGAGGGCCATTCCCCTCCTTTTCTGCTTCACCGACCGGCAATCTGGGCTAACATTGAGTCGATGGGACATTATCCGGGTGTCAATCCCGGGCATATCCTCGTGACTCCAAGCAAAAATGTCCTAATTTTACCTCAGGAACTAAGTCATTTTTTCCTTCAGACTGGGCTCCAGTAGGGTACCGATGCTGACCGTGCGGTCTGGGTACTCGGGATTCAACAATACACTTTTTAATTCTTCCTCCGGACCTGTCGTGTTGCTCTAGTCTGGGGGTCCATCTCCTGGACGTTTAGCATTTCAGTGATGGCCCCCCAGCACAACGAGCTAACGTAGCAACTTTGTGCGGCAGTCTGATCTCCACGCAATCTTCTAGGTCCCTGAGGAGTTGGGAATTTCACCGTTAAGCTATAAGTAGAGACGACCATCCAAGCCTTGTTGATGGTCGGCCTCCCAAGAATGACATTGTAGGCCAACGGGGCTTCCACGATCACAAAATTTGTTAGCACAGAAGCTTGCTGAGGGTAGGTCCCCATGAGAACTGGGAGCTCGATTACTGAGCAGTTGTGTGCTGGAGCCATTGAATCCAACCAAGGGGGTAGCAACCGGCCGGAGCCAATCCCTGGATATCCCGAGTTGATCAAATATCGACGTGAACATGATGTCAGATGAGCTGTCCGAGTCCACCATCACCCTCTTGACCATGTAGTTTGCTATAGAAAGTGTCACAACTAACGGGTCATTGTGGGGGTAGCAGACGCCCTGCAAATCGTCAGAGGTGAATGTTAGAACATCAGTTGGTAGGGAGCCAGTGGATTGGACCTGCCAGACATCCGCCCGGGATGCCCGAGCATGCCTCTTCCGTGCCGACTGTAAGTTCCCACCACCTGACGTTCCTCCAAAGATCACGTGGATTTGGCCAAGTGGTAGTGGCTGATCAGAAGCTCGGGTGCCATGCTAGGGTCATCTGTTTGCTGTGACGAACTCTACAAGGTGTTCCTGCTCGATCAGCTTCTCTATTGCTATCTTTAAATTAAAGTAATCCTCTATTTCATGGCCGTGGTCTCTGTGGAAGCGGTAAAACTTGTCTCGATTCCTCTTATCGGGCGGGGCTCTGAGCTTTGCTGGCTGCTATAACAACCTTTGCGCCTCGGCGGTGGCCATGACTTCTTGTATGGGCCGAGAAAAGGGTGTGAAAGCAATCGGGGGCTGACCTCAGACATCCTTCTGATCCTGCTTTGGGGATTTGTCTCCCGCCTGGCTAGCGCGCTTCGCTTTTAGGAACTCCTCGGTGTCTATGTACTTACCGACCCTCTCCTAGAGCTCCACCAGAGTTGCCGATCGGTCACGATAGAACGACGTGGCAACTTTGGTGTGTTGCACTCTCAAACAGAAGGCCATAATTGCGGCCATTTCATTGAGATTTTGGATCTAAAGCCATTGCTGGTTGAAATGGTCCACTTACTCCCTTAGGGACTCCCCCTTGCGCTGCTTGACGTTCAACAACTGAGTGTCCGGTTATGACCGATCGAGTATCCCGATGTACTGGCTGATGAACAGCTTGCTGAGGGCTTTGAAGTCATCGATCGTCCGGGGCTTTAGAGCATGGAACCACTGTGCTGCTGGCCCTTTGAGGGTACTAGGAAAGGCCAGGCACAGTAGCTCGCCCACCGTGATGACCAATACCATCTCAGCCTTGTAGGTACGGATGTGGTCCACTGGACTACCTGTTGCATCGTAGGAGCTAAGGTGAGGGGATTTGAACTTCTGCAGGATAGGGAACCGTGTCACCCGAGCGGTATAGGGTGACTCCGTCTCCGTGTTGGGGAGGTCGTGGCCAGACGTGCGACTCAACCTCTCAATTTGCTATTGCAGTTCCTCAAACTGGGCCTTAACGTCATCCTGCCTGGTTTTCCTCTCTATGTCCGAGCGGTAGGTCAGAACGAATGACGAGGCCTCTTCCTCATAGTGCGCCGACCTAAGGGATAGAGCCCGACTCCGGGTTTGAGTAATTATGTGCCTAAGATCTTCTTGGCTCTGGGTCGGAGGGTCTTTGGCTGATTCTTAGGCCTTCCATCCTGGCTCCTCCCCTCGGGCCGCGTGCCACCATTTGATGATAGCTCTGGCATCCTCCACCCTGCGGTGATTAGGCCGAGTTTTCCTCCGTGAGAGCCTAGTTGCCTGGCTGCGCTCGCCGTCACTGTGGTGTTCCCAGTCCGGTGGGGACACCGGGGTGGAACGGGCTCGCCTTCGTGCCGAACGGGCTCCTAAACAGGGGCACTTCTTTCGGGCTGATCTTCTGATACAGGACGCCTTTCCTACTGGGCCAAAAGCACCTCCATTTGTTCCTGCATTTGTCATCGGCCCTCCAAAAGTTGTGCAAGCGCTGCCATTACCTGTTTTGTGGTCATGGAGGTAGCCGGACGCCCGGGCTATAAATCCTCCTGACCAGGCTGGGTAACGGGCTTCTTACTCCTTCTAGGCGGCATGATGATCAGTCAAGAATTTGTTGGTGGAAAACTCTGTCGTTTCCCATAGATGGCGCCAAACTGATGATGCCGAAATTTGGTAAGAAGGATTTAGAAAGAGAAAAAGACAAGAACAAGTTGTATGTGGTTCGGTCCTATTAACAAGGTGACCTACGTCCATGGTTGCGTCTGTGCGCGTTCACTAGCAGATCACCGGCGGGCCTGGTGAGCCAACAAAGAGGGGCGGCATTACCAGTAATACCGATCGGGTGTATGCATATAATGGTGAAATCTGTGTTCTATACTTATTCGCTAGAGAATTCTTCGGATCCCTGTTGACAAGGTAGGTGGGCTCTTTTATAGATGCAAGAATCCACCCATACATGGTACACTAGTCAGATTAGGAAGCCTAATCTGATTACAATTGATTTGCATGATTTGGGGAGAGTTTCCTAAGCGGTTTAGGAAACTGCCACATTCCCTCGTACAGTCTTGCGGCTGGTTTAGGAAACTGCTGGTAAGGCCAAGTCCACAGGATGCAGCGGCCTTTCATGCTCGGCATGTTGGCACAAACTGCACGCTCCTGACGAACACCTCGGGATTGCTTGGCTATTGGCGTTGTTGCTGATGTAACCAGCACCTCCCGATGACTTGGCAGACCGACTTCATGGCTGGATAATCTTTGACATATCAATTCCTATGTTCTATTTATTTTTTTTGAAAAATAGGATGATTCCTATGTTCATATCTTTCTCTTGATTATTTATGTTACCTAATCTGAATTTCATCTCCAATACGATATTTGTATGACCCTTTGATCCATGATCGAAAGTTCTTTATAGAACTTGGGGGTAAAATTGATTGGTAATTATGATAATCATGTTGATCTGTGAGTTTGATCTCTCAAATGAACTTAAATCATCACCTAAGATGTTTTCCTCACACTGTAAATGAACTAGTCAAAATTCAGTAAAACGATTGGTTTTGTTCATAGGATTTGGTCCACCAAACCAAGAGTTTGATGGCTTTCAAAATTTTTGAGTAAAATTTGATGAATTAGCTTTCGTACGATCCATTTTGACAATCATCAGGATCCAAATGCTATATTTAGAAATTATCGGAAAATTGATTGACACATTTGAACATATTTTCTTATTGCTTAAATTCTAGAAAAGTTATGATAGTTATCAATGATCTACTTTTTGGGGATGATTCCTAACTCATGTATCTACGTGCCGAGAAAATATCATGAGCATATGATCGAGTTAAGGTCGTTTTCTAAGTGTTTGAAGTTGATGCAACTATTCTGGAATTATCTAAATTCAATCACAATCATGACTATGTATACAAAATGGTCACACCGTGAATGTTCAACAACCATCGATGAATAAAACTTGAATTAGAAATCATCTAGAATAAATGAATGAGATATCAAAAGCTTAGATCAACTTGATTAGTATGATTCATGAAGTTCTATTATGTCTTGCTTTCAATTTGTTAAAGGACACCAAATTTCCAGAATAGCAGAGTCTGGTTAAACTAATTTTTTAGGGACATTACGGTCATAGAATGTCAATGATATTACTTTTTTGAACTTCAATGAAATACCTTTATTTTGACATCAATTAGACCTTTATGTGATTTTTGTGGAATTTATGACATTTACAAGAATAGTTGATAGTCCTAATCCACTGTTCCCAAAACTCTTATTTCTTAAACTTCAAAAATGCTATTGAGGTCCTACTTGTCGGAAAAAATTCTCTAAGACATATATCGAACTTTCAGTAATGGGATTGTAACCTAACTCATGTCTACGACCACTTTTGATGGGTATCAATAGAGGTCACTAAACTTGAAAATTTGACTGACGTTAATTTCTTCTTGTTTCTCATGCATATCGTTTGCTTGCTTGAATTTTTGCAATGCTTGGGTATTCTTTGGTGTCCTAGTTCAGAGAGTTGAATCTCGTAGATCCAGACTTCAATTTGTGGAGTAACCTCTTCTACATGTGGCTTAGTGCCCATGTATCATATACTTCTCTCTACCCTTTGTTTAGAAATTTTTTAGGTGTACAGCTTTACTTTCAACGACACAATTCCTTTAGGATAGTCTCCATTTATGTGCTTATATGTTAGAGACATCATATCTAGTATTGTTTCATAATTGCATTTCATGTTTCCTTTCTTTGAGCTTTTGCGACTCTGCTTGAGTCACAGCAATGTAAGTTTTCTCGTTCCCTTTTTTTATAATGGCACGTCATTTAATTGCATTGGTCCCGGGCAGAACCCCCGAACCTTATTTTTTGTGATAAGGAGCTAGTAACCTTATTCATTTTTGGGCGAGTCAAAATTTGGTTTCCTAATTCCCGATAAAAATTAGGTACTATTTGTCTCTAGAATTGTGGTGAGCTCTAGTTCTTAAAGTGTGTGCCTTAGATCTCTCCTGAGACACGGTCAACATCGATAGAACTTTTTCCCCACATAGATAATCTGGGGACTCTACTGGAAATTGGAGCATGACACCAACTGTTTCTTGTTCTTGAGGGTTTGACTCAAGGCATTAAATATCCTTGTTATTAATTTGATAATCATGTTGTTTCTGCCATCATTTGTACTTAAATTGTTCTTTAACCGTGACTGCTTGAGACCATTGCCTTGTGGGTTGAGGACCCTCTTTCTCCATTCGTCAAGAGACTTTGGTAGCATATAGTCACCGTTAGCCATGGACCGCGTGCAGCCATTTCTTTTTAAGACAAAAACCCGGCATTTGCATATCGTTTCCATAAAACCCTTCAACTAGGATCTTGATTATCATTTTTGATTAGGACTATGTGATGAATTACTTGTGATTTCCCTAAGTGATTATGTGGATGATGACGATGTGTATGCGAATGCATCATCAAATCTTGTATGGTAGATTCCTCTAGGGTAGTATGGTCTTTTTCCAAACATCCGGTTGCTATTCAAGGATAGATTTTGAAAATTTTGAAAATGAACACTTTCTTTTAGAAACTCGTATCTTTTGAAAATTCCTGGTATACCCCATTTGAAAATTTGCTTTGAAATTCACTTTGACAAATCTTTTTAAAAGTCTCCCAAGATTTTAGAGAATTTCAAATTTCCTGGCTTGGATTTCAAGAATCATGATTTCGCACCTCAAGCATTGATGGTTCAATTTATCTTAAAAATTACAAACTACCGCTCCCTCTTTTCAAGATTTTATGAAAACGCCTATCTTTTAAAGCCTTAGCCATAAAGAATTTCAAAGCCAAAATCCTTGGATAAAGATTGGATTAGTAAAGTAGTTATCGTACTCAAGGAATCTTGTGTTTATGTGTTGATATGCTAGGTCTAAGATATAGTAAGGTGCATTGCATTTAGATTAGATTGCATGCACTACACAAGCTTTACATATACGACTCACGAGTACGATGCCTCTAAATGTAATTTCAAAAAGAAAAAGAATTGTTTTGCTATGAATTTTAAATTTTAAAATATAATGATTTCTTTAATTTTGAAAAATGTTTTAGGAAATTATTTTCCATCTTTGTAAATCCATTCTTGTAAATATCAGTCTTTAGAAATTCGTTTGAAATAAGACACCTGATTATTTAAAATGCTCTAATAAGCCAGAATAGAAGATAGGAACCAAGGGTTGTACTCCTTCCTGGGTCAGAGTTCCGAATAGTAGACTCGACAGATCGGAATCTGGGTCGATAGCAGCAGAATTAGTCAGAATGACACATAATGATATGGAATCTAGGTTGGATACAATTTAAGTTGCATTCGATCAGCCTGGGAACAGTTCATCGTAGTAATAGGTACGATGGAAAAGATGAACACCACACCGTAGGGCGATATGGATGATGAGTGTTAGCATGAGGATCCCATCAATAATAAGGTTCAAGAGATTGATAAGGAAATGAGGAACAAAGTTGAAAAATTAGAAAATGTGATCAGAAAGAGTTATGGGGTTGATAAGTATATGCTAGATTTTGAAGGGTTATTCGATGAACTAAAGCTCAAACTACCAGAAAAATTCAAAATGCCTTATATCGATTAATTTGATAGAACGGGGAACCCGAAGAGCCATCTCAGAATATGGATTGGAGCTATAGCTGATAGGGATTTGGGCCTGAACTGATGCCTTAGGTATTTTAGTGAACTCTGACATGTGTTGCACTATCTTAGTACCTCACTCTTGAGACCGTGGTGGTTAAAGATTAAGAGATGCTTGCCAAAGCCATCATGGCATAGTACTCATATAATCAGACCTTTGACATAACCACCAGAGATTTGGAGACTACCCATCAAGAGCCAAGGGAGTCATTTGCTGAGTTCCATTTTCATTGGAGGGGAAAAGTGGCCAAGATGACAAATAGGCTGACTGAAAATGAGCAAGTCCGTATAATTGTGAAGAAACTGTAGCCTGAATAACTTGAAAAGCTATGATTCACGCCTATCATGACATTTGAACAACTGTTCGACGTAGGTACACTCGTCGAAGATGCAATCAAGAGAGGATTAGAACAATAGATACAATAGGCTAGAAAGACTTGTTTATCATCCATCCGCAGATATCAATGCCTTAGTGCCTCAACAGTCACCTTTCCAATAGTAAGGGTAACACAAAGTATCACCATTACAAGGTGAAATTGAAATTAGGGGCATCGAAATGAGTATAGAGAATTCACTAAAATTGGGATGTCATTGAGAACTGTAAAGAAAAGAATGATTGAAAGGGGACATTAGAAGAAACTGAATCCGAGGCAAAACCAGATCCACTTTTGCGAAATTTTAGGGATTATTTTTACTGTGATTTTCATTAAGAATATGTCATAATACCAATAGGTACACGAGGCTTAGGCATGAAATTCAGGACTTGATCGATAAGGGGATCATCGTTTCTCTTCCTACACAGCCAAATGTCAATAGAAATCTATTTTTGAATCATCAAAGGGCTCTGCTGCCATAGAAATCAATTCTCTTAAGATAGGATCTGCACACTATGACCTGATAATTTACATCTCAGCTTTAGGGCAACTGATGTCCCACATAATTTTGCCTAATTTTATGATGATGAACTTGATGCAATTAGCCAAGGAAGAGGATTCATGCCTTGGTGACCATAAGTATGGGCCTGAGGAATTAGGCAAAGAATTCGAGCCTCTATTGAGGAATGAAGAACCTGAGAAAGCTAACAAGGAGGTTGACACAAAAATATTTTGTGTGCTCTTGTGTGCAATACTCGAGTGTAGGTAGACGTGCAAGTAGTATTGGATAAGACCAGGTCGATCCCACAGAGAAGGTGTGAAGCTAGTTACTTAGATTAAACTCAAAAGAAAAAAAATATCAATTTTTAAAGAAAGGTGTATAACACGAAGTGCCGCAATTAACAACTACTAAAATTAAAGCAACTAAATTAAGCTAATGATTAACTAATTAACTAAAATGATATTTTAACGGTTTGTCTTTATAAAAGGGGAACGTTGGGATTACACGAATCCACAGTGACCTTGCCATCTACCATGCAGTTTCATTAAACTCTATGGAGTATGTCTCTCTACAATATTCTGTATTTTCTAAAGATAAAGATTCAATAGTCCTTTCATGGCCAGGACTATATAGTCACAGTTGATTTAAAAATACATGAAGGAAGTTTAAAACAATAGTTAGGACTCGTACTCTGAATGGTGTTAGCATTAAAAGTGGTTTGCAAAAGTTATTGAAGAAATATGCCTTAAGGCTTAAAGCTCAAAAACTATTTTGACAAACTGAGCATTTGGGGATAGTTTGATAACAAATCTCAAAAATAGAAAGTCTAGGAATGCTGTAAAGGATCAACCCAAGAATCTGATGGTTTGATCGATCGACGCGCTTTCGATCGATCGAACATCGTTATCTCTCAATCGATCGAAATGCCTTCGATCGCTTGACTATATCTCAGGTACGATCGATCGAACTAACTTCGATCGATCGAACACAGTTTTACACCACTATATGGCAGAGGCTGGAGATCACTGTTTCATCATGATCTACCAACTCTAGAACTACTCAGACATGGTCTGGAGTGTCTCAGATTGGTTTTCAATATAAATATTCATTAAGGTTGCTTTTGGTTGTCATTTAAACATGCAAACTACGAAAATTATGGGCTTTACCACTAACACTATGAAAAACTATGGTTATAATAGATTCAACTACGAGATTGAACTAATAAAATGTAGATAACAATAATATGAAACCTGAAATGAAGAATGCTTGTATTGAAAACTGAAATGTCCAAGAAAATCAAGCAATATCAAAGATTAACCCTACAAAACCAAAACAAACTCTCCTCCCTCTCTATAAACTGTTAAAACAAAAGTTTGTCGTCCTTTTGGACGTGTTAATAACTAGTATATATAAACAACCTTAGGGCTAGGGTTAACAACACTTCTTTCTGCTACGTACACGTAAATTCTGAAAAAGGGCATGTTTGATCGATCGAACGTCCTTCGATCGCTTGAACTTTGAATTACTCTAGCGCTTGAACTGGATTTGATCGATCAAACTCTTGATGACTTGAACTTCCTTTGATAGCTCGAACTCCACTTTTCTTCTTGGAATTGCCCTGCTTATAATCAAGCTTTCCCCTTCATCCTATTATTAATTTATGCACACAGTAGAATAGTGATCTGCACAAAACAATATGTAAGACAACATAGCTCATCGTAGATTAGTCACATTGTATAAAAGCTGGTATTGTAACACAAATTGCAGAAAAAATAGGGAGTTGTAAACTAAATCAGTGTATTTCTTTCTTTTAGCGCGGTTGTATTTTACAAATACCCCTGCTTGTCACAACCCTCAACTACCTTATTGCTAATCCCTAGCGATAAAGCGCTAACATAAACAAGCTGAACTATTACTACAACGACTTAAAGAAAATAAAATAAACTAAAACAAACTAACCTAAGTAGGAAGAGATAATTCCTAACTCACTTTCGCAGGAATTGCGGTTGCATTTAGCAATTGCAACAAGTTGTTAAACCCCTAGGTTCCCCCTAGTGGATGAGTGTTGTCTAGTGAGGATTTACAGTGCATACCCAAAAAATTCTCCATTTTAAGTTCAAAAAGATATAGAAAAATTTTTAAACACTCCCTCTTTTTCAACTGTTAACTTAGCTCTACAAAGGAATATAAACCTCAATCAAACCATGAAAGAAATCCACATGCTCCTCATCTCACCAAGATAGATATAACATATGTATTGCAGTTATGTATCCATGTGTGTGTGAAGTTAATAGCTATGTGTCGAAACTTATTTAGAGTTATTTAGTCTATCATACTTCCAGAACTTGTAGTTTCCACTCAAATCTCACATTGGTTTACACTCATAAAAGGACGTCTCTTAGAAACGTGCTTAATAATGATCGCACATGTATGAAAGCTTTGATAAGAGTGACATTCTGGTTACTAATGCTTTCATACTTGATTCTATGAAAAACAAACATTTAGAGTGTATCGTCTCACGAATAGGGTACTACTTATACTAGAGGAGCAAAATACTGTGGACAACTCAATTTACACGTTCATGTTTAAACTAATTCGGTAAGAATCATTAAGACTTTGAATTTTTGGTTTTAAAATTGTAGTTAAAGATGATGAGAGAGAGTGAATTTGTGTTTTAGTATGTGATGAAGTCTATCTCCTCATTTTTATTCTTTTCACCTCTCCAACCAACTTCTTTGCAATGCTTTACTTTTTTTTTAACTCCCACAACTACTCTCCTCCAATCACATACTTTGATAATTTATTCATATTAAATGTGCATTAAAGTCCATTGGGGTCAAGGTATAAAGTTAGGAGTTTGTATTCTCAAAAGTAACTTGGAAATATTGAATCGGTGTGGGTTTAGGAACGAAATAGCTTCTTGGACATGTAGATAAAGGGCTATGGATAGCTTAAGGAATGGGTAGCGATTGTTTAAATCCTTTTCTTAAGTTCTTAGTTTTTTCATTTCAGTGTTCATTGGGTTTAGTTGGTAGATCCTGAACGTTCTCCTGTAATTAACAGTCAAAATGATGAATTAATTGAGACTATTTCAACAAACTTTTATAAATGTAATCAAGGAAAATAGTTCGAGCTGATGTTACGATTCCCTCAGAAACGAAGATTGGATCAAATGCTCACTAAGGGTAATTAGTTTTCACAACTCGTTCTTTTAGCACAATAGTCGTATTAATTCATTTTTACGCTTTCTACATAGCTATCAAATAGTCCATACGGATGTTGGATACATGAAGGGGCAACACATGCAATCATCCTAGTGACACCAAAAAAAAGCGTGAACGTAATTCATGAAAGGATGAGAGTAATATGAATATGTCATTGCCTCATAAACAACCAATCAGGAGTGAGAGTTCGAAGTTATTCGATTATTTAAGTTCAAACAGTTCAAAATTTTTCAAATTTTATAATTTTTTCTTATTTTAATTGAGATTGTATGACAGGTGCAATGAAATTGTCCAAAGTGCTAAGTATGAACATGTACAGCTGAATATCTATCTACATCCCACCCCAACTGAGAATAACAATGTCCCCATTAGTTGTTTTTCAAATGAAAATTGATGGATATCACCTGATAGAAGCAAAGCAATAACATCAATCATAGCAACCTGTAACCTAAGCATACAATCTCCAAATAGCCAAGATCAAAAGAAATAATATATAAAGATCGAACATGATCCATACATAAGAAAAATAACCAATAGAATGATAAAACAATAAGAAGACAGAGTAGCAATCATAATGTCCAAAATATCCATATAGTCCAAAAATATCCAAATAACCAAAAGAGTACTAAGAGTGTAGAGAGAGAAAATAGAAATATAATAAAAATAACAAAACTCTCATACTCTCAACAAGTATGAAGAACTAATCATCAGCTATATCATACATAACCTCTATCGGCGCATCCGTATCAACAGCATGTCCGCCCTCAGTAACCAGAGGTGGTGGAAGTGGAGTCTCGGAGGTGGTCGGCTGTGATTTCGACGTAGAAGGAGCAGCTAGATTAGAGGGCGATGGATGTAGTGGAGTAGATTATGATGGGTCAGATGTGATTGGGGCAACTGGGGTTTGGCAATGTGTATGTAAAGATTGAGCAACCCTCAACTGAACTAGTAGTGCATCGAGCTGGGTGACTAGGTGGTCGACCTTGCCCTCAAGTCTGATCTAAGTCTCTCTCTCCTCCAAAAATAATGCGTGAAGGTCTGGAGAGACATAGATGAAGATTCTCCCTAGACGGGAGCCTGAGACTGCTATCTTAGCTTAAACTGCTATGTGGCAGTGATAGGGGCCTTCTCCTCATCTGAATCACTCCTCAGCCTCATAAGGCATCCCTGAAGCTGTGCCCTCAGTATCAGTGTGTAATACCCTATATTTTTAGGTATATATATCCCTAGGACCTTACTTAGTCGTTGGTGACTTTGAGAGCCCAATCGATTAGGGTTGTCCCAATTGATTGCTATTCCAATCGATTACCTTGTTGCCGACCTAACCCCAATCGATTGGCACCTGGTACTAATCAATTGGGAGTAGCTGGACTTGGCCATCTTGTTTGATTTGTGTTGTGATTATTTTTCCCTGCCCCCATATATACCCCTCCCCTTATACTTATATATGTTTGCTTGTGTGTGTGTTTGGGAGGGAATGAGATATATATACTCTCATATATACACATATATATTGTATATACACACACACTCGCGGGTTATAGAGAGATGAAGGAGAAGAAGGAGAAGAAGAAGAAGAAGAAGAAGAAGAAGAGGGACTAGATAGGAAGAGAAGAAGAAGATACCAGAGAGAGAGTAGAGAAGAAGAGGGAGAGAGAACTCACCATAGCCGCTGCCGCAGAGCTCGAGATGCCGTCATCGGGACGTCGGAGAGAGGTGAGTTTCATTAACTCACTCAAGAAATTGTTTTGGGATGCTTATGTGTGTTAAATAACGTACATGAGAAGAGAATGAATCCCCAATGTTTTATATAAAACCAACAGTTTCCAAGGAAGAAGACAGGGTCCACTTGATTGCTATTAGATCCAATCGAATGGATATATTCTCAATCGATTACCATGGGTTCCAATCGATTGGTATGTCAATCGATTGGTATTTTGTCCAATCATTCTAATCTAATCGATTGCCATGTTTGGCCAATTGATTGGATATGAGGAGAATGTTATTTGTGTATTTTTACTTCGTTTTCTATTTTTTTGACAGGTTTTGGAAGAAAACATGTATTCCAGGCTAAACATGGTGAACAAGCAGAAGAAAAGAAGCTGAAAAAGGCCTATCGCGCGCGTGGCCTGCTCGCGCGGAATACCTGAACCTCATTCACGCGACCTCCCATCATTGCGCTCACACGGCCCACTCGTTCGACCTATGTAAAAATCAAAGTTGCGTATTTCACTATACTAAAGACTCCTGTGCAAACGAAACTGCCCAATTACGTTTAGACTGGAAAATATAGTTGTTTTAGTGCGTTTTGGGTTAGGAAAGCTTGCAAAATTTGTTCCAAACTCTATATATACTTTGTTTTTATTCAATTTTTAGTTTAGAATATATTTTATACTCATATAGCCATATACAACAATATACACAACCATTAAAGAGAGAAGAAGAAGAAGACCAAGGATTCCCATGGCCTCCTCCATCAACCTCTTGCCGTTCTTCAATTCCATGGCCTACTAAACCTAGATCTAGGGTTTCAATGAAATCCTAGTAAAGTAATAGGGAGTTATTTATGTTTTTATTTTAGTTTTATTATGTATGGATGATGATTACATGTTTAGAGGAATTTTTATAATAAATCGTGTTTCTATTGATTAAATCATTACTTTCAAAATCTATTCTTGTCTTAGATCTATTTTGACTGTGATGTGCTCAATGGTCTATATTTGCTATGCTTGTATAGATTATTTACATGTAATGGTACTTAATTGAATTGTGCTATCAAGTATCCGAATAGTCCATGCCTAGGTTAGACGGATTATGGCACAACCCTAGTTTAGTGTGCGATAATTCGTGCTAATCGAAGATGGATTATGTTAGTGCTTGAACCATGGTTATTTTCTTGACGGAGGAATTGGGCTTGTAGCTACAATTCTCCATTATCATCGAACTTAATAAGCTAACTGAATGCATAAATACCCTTATTATGACGCTTGTGGTGGATTTGCAATCCTAGGTTCCCTAAACATATTTATAAAAACAATTTTTAATCACTTTCATAGTTTAGATTTATTTTCATTAGTCTTATTAGTTTAATTAAAATTCAAATCAACTTCCATTTTCATAATTGATTAGATTTAGGTTTTAAAATTAAAAGCTGTAGTAATTCAATCTCTGTGGGTTCGACCTTTACTTTCACTACTACAAATCTTTAGAAAAGTAAATTACACTTTTTATATCTTGAAATTGACAACATCAAGTACTATCCAAATCTGAGAAAAACAAAAGGGAAATGGATTTCATACAATTAGTCCAAGGTAGTTTTACAGTGCCTGAATATACAACTCAAGTCGGGAGACTATCACAATTTGCACCGCATATGATCGATACCCCAAGAAGGAAGATAAAAAGATATCATCAAGGACTAGTTCAACATATCCGTCATATGATTATAGGACATTTAGATCAATCTTTCAAAGCAATGGTAGAAATGGCAATGAAACTAGAAGATGACACTCTAATTAGTGAAAGGCAACGATCTGATCATTTCCAGAGTATGATCAGTTTCTCCTAACGGATCAGAGAGGAAGAGAGAGTCAGGTTGTATTGGTAGCTAACCAAGTTCAAAAAAGAAACATAGAGAGAAGTTACATGGACAATCGCTAGGAGCGTAAGAGATTGGGGAATAACAAGAAAGAATCCAAACCAGTGGCGACTCTAACACAGCATAGAGAACGAGAGATTTGCTATAATTACGGAGTACCAGGACACCATTCCAAAAAATGTAGAACATCAAGGAAATATAATGGACGAGGAGTACAATGTTTTAACTTTGGTAAAGTTGGTCATATCTAAAAGTTTTGCCCAGAACTAGAGATGTAACGCAATGTTTCTCACAACCAGTATCACGAGGGCGGACCCACTGAACAAGTAATGGATCTTGACTTAAACAAGGAAGATAGACAGAAGGTACAACCCTCATCACCTACATTTTGTATTACCATATGATCCTGATATGCCGGAAGTTTGGCATATGTTTGATTGATCGTAAGAGGATTAGCCTACACCATAATTTGTGGATACCTGAACAATTCGTTCGACACTGATTGACAGTAGTATCCAAGTATAGATATAACATCAATTGCATCCCATATGGCTTCTTTTGCATCCCCATAAGACATCAATTGCATCCCTATCTGACATCATTAGACTCCCTACATTAAAGACTACGCCGATCGTTGTTAAGTTGGACCAAGGCTGCTTATGAAGAATCTCAATTTATTGAGATGCAGCCATGACAGGTGAGGATGAACTAGAAGATTCCAAGTCTACGAGAAGAGATATGAGTAACGTATAGACAACACCTGAATTATAAAGAGTACCACAGAAGATCACTTTTCGACACCGAGATCCTGTTGCTTTCATCCTTTCGAGATGTTATACAGTACATTGACTAACGATATTAGTGTATAGCCCTGCCTAACATATTTAATCAGTACGCAGAAGCAAAATGAGCATTCACCAGGTTGTACAACCTCAAAGAGATGATTATATCAATAGTACATGAGAATTTCGAGACATGAGGAAGTTTAAATCACCAACTATGATGTTGGAGTCAAAATGCTTTTAGGTCAACACATTAAAGGACAACAACAACTAGGGAGTTAACAAGGACATCGTGTACAACAAGAGACCAACTGAGGACGCTAACAAACATAACAAGCAGTCCAGAGATAGAAGACAATCAACTGATGATACAGTATAGACATCGTCAGCACGGTTCAAAGCATCATTAAAGAATGGAGTAGATGGCAACGCTTCGCTATAACTTATATGAGATTATAACACTTGATTGGTAGAACCCTCACACCGTAGAGTTTGACCTGAGGAAGGAACCTTATGAGTTTGGAGACTAGCCATTTCAGATTTGTGTGATGATTAGATTGTACGACCTCAAAGTGATGATTAAAACCTTTTTCCTGAAGATTGGCATATGAATTTCGTATGGTTAAATCCCGAGGATAGGTAGTTGTCACCCTAGTATTCATAGATCAGTGATATCTTTATATTGCATGTCTAGAAATTTAACCATTGGCCGCTGATGTAATCGTTTACATAAAACGAGAACATGAGCATTTAGAGTCTGTCTTCCGAGATGGGTTTCTTTTTGGTAATAGGGGCTACTACTTTAGATTTTGAGGACGAAATCTTTTGATGAGTGGTGGATAATGTAATACCCTATATTTTTTGGTATATATATCCCCAGTACCTTTCTTAGTCTTCGGTGACATTGAGAGCCCAATCGATTGGGGTATCCTATCATGCCCTAGAGAAGCAAAAATAGAGAAAACAAGTTTCTTTTTGGTTCCGTAGGTTCGTGATTGGTGAATAACAACATTGTCATCTACTCAATCCAACAAATACAATGATAGGGAGGATGTTATTGATATCTTACTAACATATTCAGAGGCTACAGCAGAAATATAAAAGGTTTGGAAGCAACATATGCTTAGGTACCAATTATAAAAGTCTACTAAATCTATTACAGCAGCTGAGTCTGAGGCTTATAACAATAATTAATAGAAGTACAATAGATATACAAACTAATAAATACAAAGCAACACGCCTTCGTCTTCAAGCCTTCAGTTCCAAGTCCGGCGGAACATCAGTCTTTGTCCTAAAAACCTGCCAAGCTCTAGACACTGGAATGTCCAGGGCACAAACGCCATTAGCTTTAAATGCAAAGCTGAGTGAGCACACTAAAGAACACTCCTCACCATTATTCTTAAGCATCTTAAAATGAGGTTAATAGCTTAACAATGACGTCATTCACGAAAATAGCAGAAGTCTCATTAAACTAGTCATGAATTCAATGATAGCAAGAAACACATTATGTAATGACAAGGATAAAGATCATGATATAATATCTCATCACGTGTTCACCAAATCCATGCATCTGACCCATGCAACCACCCATGCATCTACCGTTACGTTGGGACGCTGAATCCACGATTGAACATCATCTTACAAACCATTCTCATATTCATATCCATTTGCGTATCCATTTACCATATTCATACTCATATTCATATATCTATCCATATTTATAACCATTCGTCGATACGATAATGCCAATCAGAATCACTCGACTAAGCAGTAGGTCTCAGAATCCATTGATAGGGTTACCAGTCATCTACATGGTACCACCTATCTATAAATTATAGAACAACACATCGGACATCTTCAATGATGAGTATATCCTCACTGGTCATCTACACAGCTAAGAATACATTAGAGCTCTAGCCAGATGTCTTCAATAGTACAGTGGACGTCTTCAACAGTTCATATGCATCACTGGACGTCTTCAATAGCGAGAGGCGTACTTGGAACTCTAACGAACCCATGTCCACCCGACTCGTCAGCCGTTGATCCCACGGATCCAAAGTACATATATCTCTTATTCCACATTTAAGCACATATCCCATTTCTTATCATATTCTTTTATATCTTCATACCAATAACCTATGCATACTGACCACATGTCGTGAAATGTATTACTCTAGATACAAGAATTACCACATACTCTGTATTCATCATATCTACTCTTTACTGATTTTTAACATACAGTCGTGTTCTATTTTACTATTCAATTTAACAGCATGGCCGTTAAATAGTTAATCTCATATCGACAGTTAACATAGCATAATATATCTTGTAATATTAACGATTACGACATATAAGTCTATTCCTGATGTAGCACATATGTATCTTATCAACACATTGCAATAACACATAGGGTACAACTATTAACAAGTCTGATATATCATAAGCATAAAACAACATATAAATAACATTCTACTCATATGCAATCGATTTCCCAAACATGGCAATCAATTGGATTAAAATGGCAATTGATTTGACAAAATACCAATCGATTGACATACCAATCGATTCGAACCCATGGCAATCGATTAAATCCGAAGGCAATCGATTGGACTCTGTCTTCTTCCTTGGAAAATGCTGATTTTACGTAAAAATGTTGGGGATCCTCTTCTCTTCTCGTGCAAGTTAATAAACACATGCAAACAACTCAAAAATAAACCTTGAGTGAGTTAATGAAACTCACCTCTCTTCGGTGTCCCGATGATGGCATCCCGAGCTCTGTGATAGTGGCTATGGTGATTCCTCTCTCTCTCTTCTCCTCTTCCCTATCTCTCCCCCTTCACTCTGTCCTCCTCTTCTCTTTCTTCTTCTTCTTCTTTTTCTTTTTCTTCTCTTCTTCTCCTTCCTCTCTCTCTAACCCGAGAGTGTGTATATATATAATATATGTGTGTGTATACATGAGAGTGTATAAATCTCTTACTCCCTCCCAAACACACACACCATATATAAGTATAAGGGGAAGGTTATATATAGGGGGAGGGGAAAACAATCACAACCGCAAAAATCAAACGAGGTGGCCAAGTCCAGCTACTCCCAATCGATTGGTAAAATATCTAATTGATTGGAATTGTAATTGATTGGGTTAAGGGCAATCGATTTGGCTCTCAAAGTCACCAAAGACTAAGAAAGGTACTAGGGGTATATATACCTAAAAATACAGGGTTTTACATCATCCACCACTCATCAAAAGATTTTATTCTCAAAATCTGACGATATTTAATCAATACGCGGAAGCAGAACGAGCATTCAATAGATTGTACGACATCAAAGAGATGATTATATCAATAGTACATGAGAATTTTGAGACATGAGGAAGTTTAAATCTCTAACTATGATGTTAGAGTCAAAATGCTTTTAGGTCAACACATTAAAGGATGACAACAACAAGGGAGTTCACAAGGACATCGTGTACAACAAGAGACCAACTAAGGATGCTAACAAACATAATGAGGAGTCCAGAGATAGAAGACAATCAATTGATGATACAATACAGACATCATCAGCATAATTCAAAGCATCATTAAAGATGGGAGTAGATGGCAATGCTTCGCTACAACTTAGATGAGATCAGAACACTTGATCGGTAGAAACCTTACACTGTAGAGTTTGACCTGAGGAAGGAACCTTATGTGTTTGGAGACTAGCCATTTCTGATTTGTGAGATGATTAGATTGTGCTACCTAGAACCTTTTTCCTAAAGATTGACATACAAATTTTTTATGGTTAGATCCTAAGGATTGGTAGTTGTCACCCTAGCATACGTAGATCAGTGATATCTTTATATCATGCGTCAAGAACTTTAACCTGTTGGTCGCTGATGTAATCGTTTATGTAAAATGAGAACGTGAGCATTTAGAGTCTGTCTTTCGAAATGGATTTCTTTTTCGTAATAGGGGCTACTACTTTAGATTTTGAGGATGAAATCTTTTGATGAGTGGTGGAAAATGTAGTACCCTGTGTTTTCAGGTTTATATATCCCTAGTACCTTTCTTAGTCTTCGGTGACTTTGAGAGCCCAATCGATTGGGGTTATCCGACTCTATTGCTATTCTAATCGATTGGATATTTTACTAATCAATTGCCTTGTTGTCGACCTAACGCCAATCGATTAGTACCTGGTACCAATCGATTGGGAGTAGCTGGACATGGCCACCTCATTTGATTTGTGTGGTTGTGATTATTTTCCCTTCCCCTATATATACCCCACTCCTTTTACTTATATATGTTTGCTTGTGTGTGTGTTTAGGAGAGAGTGAGAGATATATATACTCCATATATACATACACATATATATTATATATACACACACATACTCTCAGCTTAGAGAGAGAGGAGGGAGAAGGAGAGGAGACCAGATAGGAAGAGAAGAAGAAGACACCAGAGAGAGAGTAGAGAAGAACAGAGAGTGAACTCACCATAGCCACTGCCGCAGATCTCGGGACGCCGTCATTGGGATGCCAGAGAGATTTGAGTTTCATCAACTCACTCAAGAGATTGTTTTGGGATGCTTATGTGTGTTAAATAACGTGCATGCAAAGAGAAGGTATCCCCAACATTTTCATATAAAACCAGCAGTTTCCAAGGAAGAAGACAGAGTCTAATCGATTGCCATTGAATCTAATCGATTGGATTAATTCCCATTCGATTGCCATGGGTTCCAATCGATTATTATGTCAATCGATTGGCATTTTGTCCAATCGATTGCCATGTTTGGCCAATTAATTGGATGTGAGTAGAGTGTTATTTGCATGTTGTTTTATGCTTATGATATATCAGACTTGTAAATAGTTCTACCCTATGTGTTATTGCGATATGTGGATATGATATATATGTGCCATGTCGGGAGTAGACTTATATGCAGTGATCGTTAATATTACACGATGAATTGAATTATTCTATGTTAATTGTCGATATGAGATGAAGTGGTTATTGATAGTAACTGTCATATGTTCTATTGTTAAACTATATAGTAGACAGGACACGACTGCATGTTAATAATTTGATAAAGAGTAGATATGATGAAAATAGAGCATGTGGTAATTCATAAATCTACAGTAATACATTTCACGACATGTGGTCAGAATACATGGGATATTGGTGTAAAGAGATGAGAGGATATGATGAAAAAGGGGATATGTGCTTAAATGTGGAATAAGAGATATGTGAACTTTGGATCCGTGGGATCAACGACTGACGAGCTGGGTGGACATGGGATGGTTAGAGTTCCTAGTGCGCCTCTCGCTGTTGAAGATGTCCTGTGATGCGTATGCACTATTGAAGTCATCCAGTGTACCGTTAAAGATGTCCGACTAGTGCTCTAATGTATTCTCAACTGTGTAGATGACCAGTGAGGATATACACATCGTTGAAGACGTCCGATGTGCCATTCTATTATTTACAGATAGGTGGTACCGTGTTGACGATCGGTAAGCCTAGCAAGGGATCATGGGACCTACTGCCTAGTCGGGTGATTTTGATTGGTATTATGGTATCGACGTATGGATATCAGATTGGTGTTATTGTATCAATGAATGGATACGGATGAGAATAAGAACTTGGATATGGAACTAGATATGATTATGAGAATAGTTTTGTAAGACGACTGCTTATTAGTGGATTCAGCGTCCCAACGTAATGGTATATGCATGGTTTGTTGCATGGGTTACATGCATAGATTTGGTGAATGCGTGATGAGATATTACATCATGATCTTTATCCTTGTCATTACATATTATGCTTCCTGCTATCATTGAATTCATGAATAGTTTAAAGAGACCTCTGCTATATCCGTGAGTAACATCATTGTTAAGAGATTAACCGCATTTTAAGATGCTGAACAATAACGGTGATGAGTGTTGTTTAATGTACTCACTCAGCTTTGTATTCAAAGCTGTTGGCATTTGTGCCCTGGACATTCCAATAACTAGAGCTTGAAAAGTCTTGAGGACGGAGACTGATGTTCCGCTGGACTTGGAGCTGTAGGCTTGAAGACGAAGGCGTGCTACTTTTTATTAGTTAGTTGGTATATCTGTTGTACTTCTATTAATTATTATTATTGGCTTCAGACTCTAAGCCAGCTATTGTAATAGTTTCAGTAGACTTTTAGAATTGGTACTTGGGCATATGTTTCTTCCACACCTTTTATATTTCCGCTGTAGCCTCTGATTATGTTAATAAGATATGAATAGCATCCTTCTTATTATTGTATTTGTTGGTTTGAGTAGATGATAATGCAGTTATTCACTAGTCACGAACCTACAGAACCAAAAAGGAACTTGTTTTCTCAATTTTTGTTTCTCCTGGGCAAGACACAGTGCCTTCGCCTCTCCTCTTCTTTACTTCCACTTTTTCCTTCGCTTTTCCTTTTCTCTTCCTCTTCTGGGCATCTGAGCGACGGGCCACTATTTCCCCAAATCTGCTAGAAGAGGACTGAAATGCGTCGGCAGGGAGGGGGATTAAACCAGACTGAGCCACAATGCTATGAATCACCCACATGCCTTTCAGATGTTTCTTTATAGAAACATAGTGCTTGGCTTGAACTTGAAACTCTATATATAAACGTAGGAGGCCGACCCACTATCCAGTCTCCACAGCATACAATGCACGAACTTACCACAGTGCTAGCTTCTCATGGTAGGACGTCGTGAAGATGCAATTATACAGCATAAGATGGAGCATATGGTAATCGTCAGTTAAGTGCCGATCCTTAATAAGTGAAGAGCTATTCCAGAACTGGACGACCCTGCCTACAATCTCCCGCACTATCGTGGCATATAGAACACATGATCGGGTACCGGGTCGAGAATGGGCAGGTCGAAGGGTTTCTCCGGATGGTACCCAGTAGTAGGATTCATGACGATGGTCCTAAAATTGAAAATGAAAATAAAGGACTAATAAAAACAAGAACAAAAGAACAAAAATAGAAACCGCTTCTGCAATGGTTCGATTGATCGACCATTTCTTAATCGATTAAACAAGGATTGGGCTCGATCGCTTGAGTCCAGTTCATTCGATCGAATGTAGAAGAAAATGCGGGGACAAAAACAAACAGAGAAATGAAAAAAAACTAGAAAGACATTATCAAAATGTAAATTAATTGGTCTTAGGACCAATGGGAGGTCACCCCCTCTTGGTTTTAGCATTAATTAAACTAGGTGGAGGTATGAAGACTTTACCTCTTTGTGAGCGCAGCGGAGAGGATGAAGAAAGGATGGTGATAATTTAGGGCTATTCAAGGTGTCTTAATTGATACATGGAAGGGAGGGAGTGAAAATCACCCAAGATCTCTCTCTCTCTCTCTCGCTGTCTTGAATCGCTTGAAGGAATAAGGGAGAGAGACTACAGAAGTGTATGCTGAGTGCCTCGTTTAAATTTAAGTTTCAATCGATTGATCAAGAAAGTTCAATCGATTGATTATCCAATCGATTGAGGCCTGTTCAAGTGCTTGAGAGTTGAAAAGTTTGATCGATCAGAGATTTTCCAATCGATTGAACACAAAATTTCTAAGAACTCTAGAGTATTTATGCATCCCCAACTAACAAAAATTATTCTGGACAAGCAGGAATACTATAGAGCAGTGTAACACATAACAAGCAAACCATAATTGATCATCTTAGTAATATAAAATTGCAAATTTCATAAATATAAATTTTACTAGCATCCTCTTTGCAAAATTATTTCCCCAACTTTGGTAGTTAAGACCTTATTACAATGAAAAACCAGAAATAAACTAAAGATAACTAAGATTTGTCTAGGATTACACTTGAATTGTAAATTGATAAACGAATGGAAAACTATAATTGAAGTGAACCACTAGTCTTCGAGCAGGAAAACTTCCTCTTCCACAATTGCTTCCTGCTCTGCCAAATTCCAAACTCGACAATTCACGATTCCAGAAGGTTCTGAAAGCGTCAAGAATATCATCGAATGCGTCTGAAGTCTTCAAAGAATTGAAAGTTCAGGCAATAGGTGATCTTGGTGAGCCTGACGTCATAGATAAAGGAGTGTACCTCCTCAGCTGTTCTTTCTCTTATGGCGGAGTACCAAGAGACCCTATAGGGGGTCCATAAAACAATAAGTGTGGAAGGAACACTGGTAGACCATTGCAGTTCATAGTGATAATACTAGAAAAGGAAAAACAGAATAAAATAAAAGGAAAATAAGATAAGGAAAACAAGAAATAGAGACAAATGAAACAACAGAGAGATAATGAACTAAAACAAAGGAGACTATGACATTATCCTAACCTCACTATTGGCATGGATGCCCAGCGTGCAGTAGCTGGTAAGGGACATTGAAGCCTAAACAGCAAGTAGCTAAGGTGCACGTAGAGGTATGGGACAAGTTTGAGGATGAGAAAGTCGTCGACAAACGTGAAAATAGCATTGTGGGGTTCAGGCACAACATCTTATAAGTCATCATCTTCCCAAGGTTCCCCATTGAGTCATTCTCCCACTGCTGTAGGAGTTCATCAGTAACTTCACCAACAAAGTAACCCTCCTCATCTCCTTCTTCTTTAGGGAGCTCCATATTTTCAAAAGGATTAATGTCGAGGAGAGCTAGTGGTATGGGATATATCCCTGAGATATGTCAATGAAGACATTTGCATCTGGCGCGTTATATGGTGACAGGCATATTCGACCTCCTTAGCTGTCTATGGAGGGTTTTGATATTCAGAAACAGCCCAAGAGCCTATCGAATGGACATCATAATTTCTTAATTTGGGTCCTGCAGTGGAGTGATACGAGGGATAGCGAATTAAGAACGACATTACATTTAAGAAGAAGAGTTAAAGCAAAAATAGCAGAAATAAAACAAAAATGCAAGAAATGAAAAGTTTACAACAATAGGTTGAGACTCTTTTAGGTATTTTACGTGGAAGAATTGTTGGGCTCATCCAGTTAGATGTGCTCAGCTTCGGTGTGGAAGTTTTCCAAGAGCAGCATTAACCTTGGGCCATTGACATTAAAACTTTCATCAGTCTTGGAATTTATGAGCTCGACGGCCCTACATGGAAAGATAGATTTCATGATAAGCGGACTTGTCCACTGGGATCGGAGCTTACTTCGACAAAGGTGAAGGCGAGAGTCATACAGTAAGACTTTCTGCCCGGCTTGATTGATTTACGAAAAATCGTCTGATCATTGCGAGCCTTCAACCTTTTCTTATGCAACTTCGCAGAGTCATACGCATGTTTATGGATTTCCTCTATCTCTACGAGTTGGAGTTTTTTTAGCTGACCTCCCTCTTTAATATCAAAGTTTAATGAGTGAGTTGCCTAATATGCTTTATGCTCAATCTCGACAGGGAGGTGGCAAGCTTTTACTTACACTAGCCTATACAGGGACATTCCTAGGTTTATTTTATATGCAATACGATACACCCATAGAGCGTCGGTTAGTTTGTATGCCCAATCTTTCCTGTTGAAGCTAACCCCGTATTTCTTGAGGAGTGACTCTAAGGGCCTATTGTAGAAGTGCTTGCCTTGGTCACTTATTAACGCCCTCGAGGTTCCAAAACGCTACAGAATATGTTGCTTTAGAAAGGACATTACTGTTCTGTGATCATTGCGTCTCGTCGGTATTACTTCTACCCATTTTGAGACATACTCCACAGCTAGGAGTATGTATTCGCAATTGGTCGATTTTGGAAACAGGCCCATGAAATCTATACCACACCAATCGAATATTTAAATTATTATAATTAGAGTTAAGGATGTAGAGTTCCTTTTTGAAATTGTACCAAGCTTTTAACAACGTTAGCACGCTTTGCAAAAGGAATAGGCATCCTTAAATATGGTGGGTCAGTAAAAACCGTTGTGTAGGACTCTTTGTGCAGTCTTTTGTGAAGCAAACTGACCACCGCAGGCTTCTGAATGGCATGATGCTAAACTTACAGTTATATCGTCATTCGAAACGCAACATCTGATGACCTGATCAACACATTATTTGAACTACGGGTCATAAAGAAGAAATGATGTGTGAACGAGTGGAATCATTTCTTATCTTTATTTGACCAATGCCCGGGGGTTTCTCTCCTTAACTATATATGTATACTAAGGCAAATTAGAAACAATCATCAATTTGCTCATTTGGGAATTCATCCTTAATCGGTAGTGGTTCAGTATAGTCAACAAACGTTAACCGAGATAAATGGTCCGCGACCACATTCTCTACTCCTTTCTTATCCTTTATTGTGAGATCAAACTCTTAGAGTAGGAGTATCCAATGCATAAGCCTTTGTTTCACACTTTCTTGGATAGCAAATATTTGAGGGCCGGGTGGTCTGTAAAACAAATAATTGGGGACCCTATCAAATAAGACCTGAATTTATCCAAGACAAAAACTATAGCCAGTTGTGGACCGTCGCGAATGGAGGAGGAGGTCCTGGCGCTCTCCCTCGATAGTGTCCCGGGACGGATCCCAAGGAGCACACTTCAGGAAAAACTAGGACTTCCTCACGCGATCCTAGAGACAAAGAGTCGCCACCTAATTTTTATCGGGAATTAGGAAACCCAAGTTTGACTCGCCCAAAATTGAATAAGGTTACTCGCCCTTCATTACCAGAAACAAGGTTCGGGGGTCTTGGTACGAGAGGGGAAGGAGCCCAAGCAGGACTAAAGCACCCCCTCCTCGCCCTACCGAATGGTAGGCCTTGATTCAAATATCCTTGTTATTAATTCATAATAGATGTTGTTTCCTCAAACATACTAGATAGATATATACATGGCAAAAAGAAACATCTAATGAAAATCATTTCAAGAGACTAAATCAAGTAGAAAGCGGATGCTCATGCAATACAAGGGAGAAGTATACTCACAGTGGCTAGTCCCGCCCGGGACCGATGCAAATAAAGTAAACATGTCATGATATGCAAAGGGAACGAGAAGACTTACATTGGTTGACTCAAGCGGAGTCGCGAAAGCAAAAAGAATGTAAACGTGCAATGCAATCATGCAACAATCCTAGATAAGATGTCTCTAACAAATAATCATATAAACGGAGACTTATCCTAAAGGAAATGTGTCGTTGAAATCAAAGTTGTAAACCTAGAAAAATTCTAAGAGAAAGGATAGAGATAGTACATGATACATGGGCACTAAGCCACATGTAGACGAGGCAAACCACAAATCGAAGTCCGGGTCCGAGGCACTTAATTCTCTGCACTAATATACCAAAGAATACCCAAGCATTGCAAAAATACAAGCAAACAAATGATATGCATGATAAACAAAGAAAACATGTCATCAATCAAATTTCCAGATTCAGCAACCTCTAATGAATCCTATCAAAAGTGGTCTTAAACATGAGCTGGATAAAAACCCTTTTACAGAAAGTTAGATACATGTCTTAGGGAACTTCTCCAAAAAGTGGGACCTCAATATCAATTTTATTGTTTGAGAAATAAATGTTTTGGGAACAGTGGATCAGGACTGTCCATTGTTCTTGTAAAAATCATAATTAAATCTACAAAAATCATATGAAGCTCTATTTGGTGTCAAAAGAAAGCTATTTCATTGTAGTATATGATAAAAATAAACCCATGGACATTCTGTAATCACAAGGTTTCTGAAAAAGTGTTTTAAACAGACTCTGTTTTTCTGGAAATTTGGTATCATTTGACAAATGAATGCAAAACATAATAGAAGTATAATAGAAGTTCATGAATCATGTTAACCAAGTTGATTTAAGCTTTTGATCTCTCATCCATTTATCCTAGGTGATTTCTAAACCAAGTTTTATTCATCAATTGTTGTTGAGTGATCAAGGTATGACCATTTTGTATACATAATCATATTTGTAATTAAACTTAGAAAATTCCAGAATAGTTGTATCAACTTTAAACGCTTAGAAAACGATCCTAACTCGATCGTATGCTCACGATTTTACATCGGCATATAGATATATGAGTTAGGAATCATCCCCAAAAAGCGGAACGTCGATAACTATTATAGATTTTCTGAAATTCAAGCACAAAGAGACGATGTTCAAATCTGTCAACCGATTTCTCAACAATTTCTAAAAATAGTATATGAATCCTAAAAGCTCTCAAAACGGACCGGATGAAAGCTAATTCATCAAAGTTTACCCAGAAAATTTGAAATCCATCAAACTATGGGTTTTGATGGACCAAATCTAATGGACAAAACCAATCTGCTTTGCTGAATTTTTATCTAGTTCATTTTAAAGTGTGAGGAAAACACTTTAGTGATAGTTGAAGCTTATTAGAGAGATCAAACTCATAGATCAACTTAATTATCATGATTCCCAATCAATTTAGCCCTCAAGTTCTATGAAGAACTTTTAGATCAAGGATCAAAGGGACTTATAAATATCATGTTGGAGATGAAATTCAATAGGAATTCTAGGTAATAGGAATAATCAAGAGATAGGTATGAACATAGAAATCATCCTTCTCATAGATCATATTTCCAAACCATCATGGAATTCAAAATAGATATATGTATATATATATATAATCATGTATGCATGAATCTAAACTAAAATTGAAGAATGAAACCAAAATTGAAAATCAAAGTGAAAAACAATCTCTAATTGTAAATTATCAATAAAAATCAAAGAGATTTGGATCTAACTATGTGAGTGTGTGAAGAACATGAGAGGAAGAAGATGAGTGTTCTAATAAGTAGAAATAGAACTAAGTTAGATCCAAATCTTATAGATCTATATATACAAAGTAGGAATTAGAGATGAACTATAGTGTTTACCTCTTGGAGGATTCTCAATTACAAGACCAAAATTGATTTGAAGATCTTCTTCTTCAAGTGTTATTCAAGTGTTCTTCAAGCACTCATCCATGGAAGTTGAGGGAGGCAATTGATGTTCAAATTGTGGTCTAATTAGCCTAAGTTAATCTAAATTCAATTCATAATTTTCTCTCTCTAGAATTCACCTAAATTGAAAGTATATTCAAAGTATACTTATCTCTCTTGTATGTACTTCTATGTGTGTTTGTATCTCCAAGTATATTCAAGTGTATCTCTTCCAAGTGTCTAGTGTGTTAAGATGTGATCTCATATGAGATGTATGAGATCTTATATAGAGTTTTGAAGACTAAGCTCTTAAGTTTCAGGGTTAAAACAGGATTTTTAGAGCTTAAAAGAGGGTTAAAATGGCCATTTCGGAGCCTAAACGCAATTTCCAGGCAATTTCCTCGCAGTGGGAAGCTTCTAGAAGGGTCTGGAACTCAAAAAGCTCCGTGGAGGACACAAATGGAAGTGGCGGTTATGGTGGGACCCGCCACCCCCATACCCAAAACCGCCATTTACTATTTGGGTCCCTCTGGTCACCCACAAGCTCTGTTTCAAATTTCATGCGCACTGCTTTTCCAGATTTTTGTAAAAATGCTTTTTGGTGTCCGAAATCGTCCGTTTACGTACCGTTGGAAAGCTGTCAGGTTGAATTTCAGTATAAAAATATTTCCAGAGGTTTTATAATGAGAATTGAAGTCCAATTGAAGTCCGGAAGTCCTCCGGAACTTTCGTCGTCTTTTTGAAATCAAATGACATCTTTTCCAAAATTGCTTTCAAATGTGCGTCGATTTCGAACTTTTCTTTAAAATTGAATCTCTGGATACCTAGAATACTGCGTTTAGAACACTTAATGTTCATATAACCCTGAGAGAATATGAATTCTGAGAGATGATTTTGACAAAACCGGGATTTATCCATGGAAAAGGGCTTTTCTGAGCTTGAAGTCACTTTCCGAAGTCCGATCTTCTGATTGTGTGGAATCCAGTACCTTCCACGGGGTACTTTTCATCATCGAATCCTCCAAGACGTTGTCCACCCTAAATCCTATCAGTGTGGTCAAAATTGGGTGTCTACAGTTTGCCCCTCTTTGGCAGAGCTTGTTGTGAACAACGTGAACTGCAAGTGAGTGCCAAAGCCTTGAAGGCACCCAAATAACCATACTGAGAGGTTTTAGGAAAAACAAAAAATTCGCAAAATCAAGAAATTCAAAATCAGAGAAAATCAAGAAATTACGAATGCAAGAATGCAATGCAATGCTGGGTAGAGGCGGCTAAGTTGAAGCTGATGCTGGTCGTGCTCCGCTGGAGCTGCCTACGTATCCTTTCCAGGAATCAGACCAGGGCGTAGTTCAAGCGCGCGAGAAGACGGAAAACAAACAAACAACAACAATGCGGATGAAATGCTCCTATCCTAGGATGCTGGTGCAATATGAAAACATGAAATGTGAAAGTGCTGGAGGAATCATCCTCAAGGGTTCCCTAGATGCAAAATCTAATGCAAAGGATGCAACGACTCTCTCTCACAGTCGAATATGCTAAAGGTATCTTGGATGATTCTCGAGGTTTTTGTCAAAGTTATTCTTCTGATCTTAAGGCTCGTAGGCGTCATCTGTATCCTGGACGACTCTTGAAATAGCGAAGTATCTTGGATGAATTCTGAGTCATGTCAAATAACTGGACGATTGCTGGTGTAGAGTCCTTCTGCTGGGGACGATTACTGATGTAGAGTCCTTCTGCTGGGGACGATTGTTGATGTAGAGTCCTTCTGCTGGGGACGATTGCTGAAATAGGTCCTTCTTCTGTGGACGATTGCTGATGTAGAGTCCTTCTGCTGGGGACGATTGCTGATGTAGAGTCCTTTTGCTGGGGACGATTGCTGGTGTAGAGTCCTTCTGCAGGGGACGATTGCTGATGTAGAGTCCTTCTGCTGGGGACGATTGCTGAAACAGGTCCTTCTTCTGTGGACGATTGCTGATGTAGAGTCCTTTTGCTGGGGACGATTGCTGATGTAGAGTCCTTCTGCTGGGGACGATTGCTGATGTAGAGTCCTTTTGCTGGGGACGATTGCTGATGTAGAGTCCTTTTGCTGGGGACAAATCTTCTGAAACAGGTCTCTCTGCCGGAGACAAATCTTCTGCTCTTCTGAAACAGGTCTTTCTTCTAGACAAATCTTCTGTAACAGGTCTGGAAACAAGTCTTCTGAAACAGGTCTCTCTGCCGGAGACAAATCTTCTGTTCTTCTGAAACAGGCCCTTTTTCCGAGGACAAATCTTCTGTGGCAGGTCTAGAAACAAATCTTCTGAAACAGGTCTCTCTGCCGGAGACAAATCCTCTGTTCTTCTGAAACAGGCCCTTCTTCTGAGGATAAATCTTCTGTTCTGATGCACGGATTCTGAGAGATACACAAATTCTGAGAGATGACCCTTCTTCTGAGAGCAACCCACGGATACACGATTCTGATTTTGAGAGAAACCCTACATTCTGGAGGCAACCCTGATATGCGATGCTGAAAAATACATGATTCTGAGAGAAACCCTACATTCTGGAGGCAACCCTGGATACACGATTCTGATTCTGAGAGAAACCCTACATTCTGGAGGCAACCCACGATTCTGAGAGAAACCCCACATTCTGAGAGCAACCCACGATTCTGAGAGAAACCCTACATTCTGGAGGCAACCCTGGATACATGATGCTTGGCATAAACCTTGTATTCTGGAGGCGATTTTGATGCTCAAATTCTGAGAGATACCCTTTATCTGGAGGCAACCCGTGGATACATGATGCTTGCGAGAAACTTAATTCTGAAAGTTCTCTACTGGGGAGATCCTATGATTCTGAGAGATGCACGAATTCTGTTATACCTTGACAATATCTGGAAATTCTCTGCTTGAGGAGATATCTGAGGTTTCTGGGACGCGAGCACATATTCTGGAGGCCCTGCTGATTCTTTCTGAGACTCATATTGGTGCTTCGACCAACGCAATCATTCTTGCAACACGTCAGGCTTACTCTAACCCTTTCTGAACATCTCGCATTCTGACCCATCTTCTGAAAGTCCTTTCTGGATGTAATTCTCAAGCGACAGTAGACTCAAATGTCCATTTTCTAAGACAACTCATAATCAATCCCAAAACGACGGGAGTTTGCCGTTTCTCGGCCACTTTCAGGCTGCGGTGCCTTTGATTCTTCTCATCTGGGGGACCTTTTTTTTTTTTTCAATTCTTGAATGGATTTTTACCAAGATTCAAATCTCCAGAGGTCCTCTAGACCAATTCCAACAAGTTTCGAGCACTCTTTATGCATCAAGATTGGACCAATCTGTGGTCAAAATAAATTGTGGGGTCAATTTGCAGAGAGTAGAGCTGGTTTAACAAAGGCACAAATAATATGCGGAAAATGCTGCTGAAGTGCATGTCAAATGTAGAGCATGATTAGTGTTTGATCTAAATCCAACTTTCTTGACGAGGCAGGCCTTCTTGGCAATTCATACATCTAGATCCCAATCTTAAAGCAAAACTCAAATCCTAACTCTTAGGCTGTTCAAGTCTCCTGATATCTCAATTCTGATCCGTGACTGATAGGTACTCAAAAGACCTGATGACTTTGACGTGCTTCATAAATCAATTTTAGCAGATATTCATGTAATGTATACAGATCTTGTCTCAATAACAGCTCAACTCAACATCCAAGGCCGGTCTTCTGATCGACACTTCATCTCGACTAGGTTTAATTGATGCAATAACAATGTTTGGAACTTCTACTTGTATCCACCTTCGGATACTTTGAAAATTTTACAATTATAGATCACTTCGGACCCACACACTCGAGATCACAGACTAGACGACGACAGACTTGACCACGACAAACATTGACACAGGAAGATGACACACTTGACACTGAAATAGAAGTTTGGAGGAGACAACTCAACTTTGCCATTTACATAATGCGCATTTGTCATGTTTGACGTATCTCTTTGCTTTCATGTGCTCTTCTCATTTTATTGTGATAATACTCAGTTGATAAAATAATGCTTTGAAAATATTCCATATGGATCTCAATCAATCCTTTGCTTTTACCAAAAAGGTGCTTCGAATTAGTGCCTTTAGCTTATAGAATAAGAGACAATTCATTTCAAATGTTTTCAAAAATATACTTGACGGCTTGGGATTCGCTTATAATGTAGAAAGGGTATTGGCAAACGATGTTTGCCCCTAGTTGACAGGGATAAATGAAAGCTTGGGCAAACGCAGTTTGCCCCTAGTGTGGTAGTGATATCTTGAGGTTCTGGGCAAACTTTGAAAGTTTGCCCCTAGTTTGCAAGGTTCAGGGACCGAGAACCAGGGAAGCTCGCCTACTTATCCCCAAGTGGGAATCAGGTCCAAAGTAGTTCGGCTAAGTCTTGAAAGAAGGTATTTGAGATGTGGCTGAGTGTTTCAGGAGCAGTGACCGAACCGAGTAGGTTGCCTACGTATCCCCAAGTGGGAATCAGGTCAAGCGTAGTTCCTCGAAGGCTGGAGGTTTTAAAAGAGCAAGGATTTCAAGAATTAGGGGCTTTTCAAGCCATGTCATCAGACAGATTTTTTTTTTGAAGTAGGTCACTTTTGGTAGCGTTGAAAGAAACTAAACTACCTCTCCCTTTTTTTTTTTTTTTTTTTTTCTTTTTCTTTGACGGTTGATTCTTTTCACCTTTTCACTAGCCAGTCAATTTTACATCACTCATCATACAGCAGGATTAGCCCTTCAAATCTTTTAGGCTTACTCAAAGAATTTACAAATCAAAGTTTTGGGACAATTTATGTTCCCGATTTCTTAATCTTCTTCATTCTTCTTTTTTTTTTTTTTTTTTTTTTTTTTTTTTTTTTCTTCTTTCTTTTCTTTTCTCTCTAAAGTCTTGATTGGCTAGGATCAAGTTCTTGAAAACAACGCGCAAAATTTTCTTTTCTTCTATGCTCTAACTTTTGCCTAGGCGCCCTTTCGGGTTTTCATCCTAGCGAGCTTCTTTTTTTTTTTTTTTTTTTTTTTTTTGCTCTAACTTTTGTCTAGGTGCCCTTTCGGGTTTTCATCCCAGCGAGCTTATTTTTTCTTTTTGAGAGAAGTAGTTTATTTGAAATGTTTGGCTACCATCAAGGACAAAGAGTACATGGCTTGCAGTTTAGACAGGTTTGAATGACCCATTTTTCTGGGCTCAAGATTTTTGAAGTGGGGAGAAAAGGGAGTTAAGCTAGTCCCGAGTTACTATCAAGCATATCTTTTCAAGATTCGAGCAAAAGCATCTCAAGATTCTTAAAGTAAAACTAATCAATTCTTAGCTTTCTTTGGCATTAGCGCAAAATCAACTTTGATCCTTTCAGGATTCTTTTCAATGCAAAAATTGATCAACAGAGTATTTTTCCACAATAGTCAGAGAAATTACACTTTCAGCTTAGTGATTCATTCATTCATGACTAGGCGCATTAAATCAAGCAAATCAAGTTTTCATTTCATTACTAGAAATAGAAGGATTACAGTACTCGACATAAACTCAAACACAACTTGACGATGGACAGACTCGACAACAAGACTCAAAACAATAGACTCGACTGAGCTCAACTCGATCTCAAGTGGAGCGTCACAGTGACTTGCTTTTTCCTTTTTTTAAACATCCATTTGGTTTCAACAAACAGCTATTCCAAACATCATCACCCAATCCTCAAACCTTCTAAAGTGCCTTTTTCTAATGTCTTTGCTGAATCTGGCTCTGCCTTTCAATCACCCTCTGGATCTCTAGGAAATACTCAATTGATAATTGGATGGAGGCGGGAATTCGTGGAAAAGGTGCCGCAATCCGCTCATGCCATGCAGTAGTGAAAGCAGTAATCAATGAAGACCGCAGAATGGAATCTCTTATAACCCCGATGGCATCCTCAGAAGTGTCCTGTCTACAGCCATACTGCCTGGCTACTCTGTATGGGATGGAAAAAGTGGTAGCATGTAAACCAAGAAGCCATATCCCGCTCCTTCCTGGAAATCTAACAGTAACTGAACAATAATCCCAACGGGCGCAGACCCAACGGATGTCCTCAGTGGTGAGACCGCTTAGCCAAACAAACCAAACCTCAGAGTTGCTGAAAAATCTTCGTACCTTCCTCTGATCTAAAGAAGGGATCCTGCAAAGACCGCGAGGATACACTAATAAACTGAGTCGCTCAAGAAGCCAAGTTTGTAGCACTAAAGGGGCACCAGAAAGCAGTACTGTCCCATCAGTATGTGCCTGATCTAAACCCATTAGAGTTTCTGCTAAGACCAAAATCATAGGGTTTTGTCGGGAACGGAGTCCACAAGCAACTGGTATGAGGTCATGAGATGAGGAAGAAAACAGGAAGTACGAAATCATAGCCAATGTCAAGGCACCCCATCCAGATACAGAATGATCAAAATGTCCTCCCATGGTAGTACAATAGCGAGCAAATAATCGGGGAAAATCAACCTCCTGATCAGAAATCATGGACCGAGCAACAGAAGGAGAACAACCAAGAAGTGATGATAGGTTCTTTACATATCCAGCCTGAATAGTGGGAAGGATCAGATCGGAGTAAGGGCTGAAATCGAGAATGGCACTGAATTCTTCAAATAGTGGTGAGATCTCTTGATGTCCAAATCGAAATACATGGAATTCTGGATCCCAACATCGAATGGCGGCACGCATAATATCTTCTTCAAATTTCACACTCCTCAGCTGAAAGAGAGTACTAAGGCCAAAATATCTGAAATGTAGATGATCAATACCGGTGACCTCATCCATCCATGAAAACAAAGCCTGAGGATCAAGAGGAGCCATCTTGTTCGCAATGTTACTTCTTTCTGCTCAAATTCAGGGAGTTCAATCCTTCTACTCTGATTTATTAAGGCTTTTCAAATAATCAGGTATCTTATAAAAAAGTGGATGAAAATCAAAAATAGAAAATCAAAGATGGAAAATCTTTTTCATTTTTCAAAAACATTTTTCTTGAAGAAACCTTTTCAAGTTTCAAAATTCTGAGGAAAACAAATCTTTTCTTTTTGAAAGTATATTAGGGGCGTCGCACTCGTGAGTCGTATATGCAATGCTCGTGTAGTGCATGCAATGCAGATGAAATGCAATCTAATCTAAATGCAATGCACCTTAATCTAGCTTAGACCTAGCATATCAACACATAAGCACATAGGATTCCTTGAGTATGCTAATCACCCTACTAATCCAATCATTATCCAAGGATTTTGAGTTTTGAAATTCTTGATGGTTCAGGTTTGAAAATTGAAAATTTTCATGAAAATCTTTGAAAGAGATGGGGAGTTTTGTAATTTTCAAAAGAATTTTTGAACCATCAATGCTTGTGGTGAGAAATCATGATTCTTAAAAATTGAGGTGGGAATTTTGAAATTCTAAGATCTGAGAGGAAGATTTTGAAATTGAATCATCATGATTTCTTGAAGACCAAAGTAAAATTTTTTTTTTGAAATTCTCTAAAATCTAGGAGAATTTGAAATTGAATCATCAAAGTGTGATCATGATTTCTGGAAATAGGAATTTTGAAATTCTCTAAAATCTAAGGAGAATTTTGAAAAGATTTTGTGAAAGTGAATCTTAAAGCAAATTTTCAAAAGGGATATTCTTGGAATTTTCGAAAGACTTGGGGTTTTTCAAAGAAGTGCTTATAATTTCAAAAATTTTCAAAATTGTCCTCAAATAGTGATTGGATGTTCGGATAAAGACCATACTACCCTAGAGGAATCCACCATACAAGGTTTGATGATGCCTTCGCATACACGTCCTCATCATCCACATAATCCCTTACGGGCAAGCGCAAATAATTCATCACATTGTCCTAATCAAAGATGATAATCAAGATCCTAATTGAAGGGTTCTATAGAAACTATATGCAAAGGCCGGGTTTTAGTCTCATAAAGGGTCCATTAGCAAGCTCAACGGTGTGGTTGACCGCCTCCCCGAGGGCGTGCCGTTCACACATGGGCTCTATATACCGCACGCGGTACAAGGCTAACGGTGACTACATGCTACCAAAACTCTTGACAAATAGAGGAAAGAGGGCCCTCTATCTTCAAGGCAATGATCTCAAGCAGTCGCGGTGAAAGAACAATGCAAGTGCAAATGCAGGCAGAAACAACATGATTATTGAATTAATAACAAGGATATTCTTTGGCTCAAGTCAAACCCTCGAAGAACAAGAAACCATCGGTTTCATGTTCAAATCCCCAGCAGAGTCGCCAGATTGTGGACCGTCGCGAATGGAGGAGGAGGTCCTGGCGCTCTCCCTCGATAGTGTCCCGGAACGGATCCCAAGGAGCACACTTCAGGAAAAACTAGGACTTCCTCACGCGATCCTAGAGACAAAGAGTCGCCACCTAATTTTTATCGGGAATTAGGAAACCCAAGTTTGACTCGCCCAAAATTGAATAAGGTTACTCGCCCTTCATTACCAGAAACAAGGTTCGGGGGTCTTGGTACGAGAGGGGAAGGAGCCCAAGCAGGACTAAAGCACCCCCTCCTCGCCCTACCGAATGGTAGGCCTTGATTCAAATATCCTTGTTATTAATTCATAATAGATGTTGTTTCCTCAAACATACTAGATAGATATATACATGGCAAAAAGAAACATCTAATGAAAATCATTTCAAGAGACTAAATCAAGTAGAAAGCGGATGCTCATGCAATACAAGGGAGAAGTATACTCACAGTGGCTAGTCCCGCCCGGGACCGATGCAAATAAAGTAAACATGTCATGATATGCAAAGGGAACGAGAAGACTTACATTGGTTGACTCAAGCGGAGTCGCGAAAGCAAAAAGAATGTAAACGTGCAATGCAATCATGCAACAATCCTAGATAAGATGTCTCTAACAAATAATCATATAAACGGAGACTTATCCTAAAGGAAATGTGTCGTTGAAATCAAAGTTGTAAACCTAGAAAAATTCTAAGAGAAAGGATAGAGATAGTACATGATACATGGGCACTAAGCCACATGTAGACGAGGCAAACCACAAATCGAAGTCCGGGTCCGAGGCACTTAATTCTCTGCACTAATATACCAAAGAATACCCAAGCATTGCAAAAATACAAGCAAACAAATGATATGCATGATAAACAAAGAAAACATGTCATCAATCAAATTTCCAGATTCAGCAACCTCTAATGAATCCTATCAAAAGTGGTCTTAAACATGAGCTGGATAAAAACCCTTTTACAGAAAGTTAGATACATGTCTTAGGGAACTTCTCCAAAAAGTGGGACCTCAATATCAATTTTATTGTTTGAGAAATAAATGTTTTGGGAACAGTGGATCAGGACTGTCCATTGTTCTTGTAAAAATCATAATTAAATCTACAAAAATCATATGAAGCTCTATTTGGTGTCAAAAGAAAGCTATTTCATTGTAGTATATGATAAAAATAAACCCATGGACATTCTGTAATCACAAGGTTTCTGAAAAAGTGTTTTAAACAGACTCTGTTTTTCTGGAAATTTGGTATCATTTGACAAATGAATGCAAAACATAATAGAAGTATAATAGAAGTTCATGAATCATGTTAACCAAGTTGATTTAAGCTTTTGATCTCTCATCCATTTATCCTAGGTGATTTCTAAACCAAGTTTTATTCATCAATTGTTGTTGAGTGATCAAGGTATGACCATTTTGTATACATAATCATATTTGTAATTAAACTTAGAAAATTCCAGAATAGTTGTATCAACTTTAAACGCTTAGAAAACGATCCTAACTCGATCGTATGCTCACGATTTTACATCGGCATATAGATATATGAGTTAGGAATCATCCCCAAAAAGCGGAACGTCGATAACTATTATAGATTTTCTGAAATTCAAGCACAAAGAGACGATGTTCAAATCTGTCAACCGATTTCTCAACAATTTCTAAAAATAGTATATGAATCCTAAAAGCTCTCAAAACGGACCGGATGAAAGCTAATTCATCAAAGTTTACCCAGAAAATTTGAAATCCATCAAACTATGGGTTTTGATGGACCAAATCTAATGGACAAAACCAATCTGCTTTGCTGAATTTTTATCTAGTTCATTTTAAAGTGTGAGGAAAACACTTTAGTGATAGTTGAAGCTTATTAGAGAGATCAAACTCATAGATCAACTTAATTATCATGATTCCCAATCAATTTAGCCCTCAAGTTCTATGAAGAACTTTTAGATCAAGGATCAAAGGGACTTATAAATATCATGTTGGAGATGAAATTCAATAGGAATTCTAGGTAATAGGAATAATCAAGAGATAGGTATGAACATAGAAATCATCCTTCTCATAGATCATATTTCCAAACCATCATGGAATTCAAAATAGATATATGTATATATATATAATCATGTATGCATGAATCTAAACTAAAATTGAAGAATGAAACCAAAATTGAAAATCAAAGTGAAAAACAATCTCTAATTGTAAATTATCAATAAAAATCAAAGAGATTTGGATCTAACTATGTGAGTGTGTGAAGAACATGAGAGGAAGAAGATGAGTGTTCTAATAAGTAGAAATAGAACTAAGTTAGATCCAAATCTTATAGATCTATATATACAAAGTAGGAATTAGAGATGAACTATAGTGTTTACCTCTTGGAGGATTCTCAATTACAAGACCAAAATTGATTTGAAGATCTTCTTCTTCAAGTGTTATTCAAGTGTTCTTCAAGCACTCATCCATGGAAGTTGAGGGAGGCAATTGATGTTCAAATTGTGGTCTAATTAGCCTAAGTTAATCTAAATTCAATTCATAATTTTCTCTCTCTAGAATTCACCTAAATTGAAAGTATATTCAAAGTATACTTATCTCTCTTGTATGTACTTCTATGTGTGTTTGTATCTCCAAGTATATTCAAGTGTATCTCTTCCAAGTGTCTAGTGTGTTAAGATGTGATCTCATATGAGATGTATGAGATCTTATATAGAGTTTTGAAGACTTAGCTCTTAAGTTTCAGGGTTAAAACAGGATTTTTAGAGCTTAAAAGAGGGTTAAAATGGCCATTTCGGAGCCTAAACGCAATTTCCAGGCAATTTCCTCGCAGTGGGAAGCTTCTAGAAGGGTCTGGAACTCAAAAAGCTCCGTGGAGGACACAAATGGAAGTGGCGGTTATGGTGGGACCCGCCACCCCCATACCCAAAACCGCCATTTACTATTTGGGTCCCTCTGGTCACCCACAAGCTCTGTTTCAAATTTCATGCGCACTGCTTTTCCAGATTTTTGTAAAAATGCTTTTTGGTGTCCGAAATCGTCCGTTTACGTACCGTTGGAAAGCTGTCAGGTTGAATTTCAGTATAAAAATATTTCCAGAGGTTTTATAATGAGAATTGAAGTCCAATTGAAGTCCGGAAGTCCTCCGGAACTTTCGTCGTCTTTTTGAAATCAAATGACATCTTTTCCAAAATTGCTTTCAAATGTGCGTCGATTTCGAACTTTTCTTTAAAATTGAATCTCTAGATACCTAGAATACTGCGTTTAGAACACTTAATGTTCATATAACCCTGAGAGAATATGAATTCTGAGAGATGATTTTGACAAAACCGGGATTTATCCATGGAAAAGGGCTTTTCTGAGCTTGAAGTCACTTTCCGAAGTCCGATCTTCTGATTGTGTGGAATCCAGTACCTTCCACGGGGTACTTTTCATCATCGAATCCTCCAAGACGTTGTCCACCCTAAATCCTATCAGTGTGGTCAAAATTGGGTGTCTACACCAGTAGCTCTTTTTTAGTAGTTATATAATTAATTTGAGCTTCATTCAGCATTCGACTAGCATATTAGATAACATATGGCTTTTTATCCTTCCTCTATCATAGAACTGCGCCAATAGCGTAGTCATTAGCATCACACATTAGTTCAATAGGCAAACTCCAGTCGGGTGCCTGTATTATTGATGCAGAGGTAAGCTGCTCTTTTAGTGCATTAAAGGATGTTCAACAACTTTTCGACCACTCAAATGGTGTGTCTTTAACAAGCAGTTAATAGAGTGGTCGGGATATTGCACTAAAATCTTGGATAAATCGATGATAAAATACCGCTTACCCTAAAAAAGAGCGGATGTCTTTGACTGTAAGGGGAACTACTAGATTCGAGATTATGTCGATTTTTGCTTTATCCACTTGGATACCTTCAACGGAGATAATATGGCCGAGGACTATTCCCTTACTCACCATGAAGTGACATTTCTCCCAGTTTAACACCAGGTGATTGTCCTCACATCGTGCTAACACACGTTCAAGATTTTCAAGATAGTTTTCAAAACTATTGCCGAACACAAAAAAATCATCTATGAAGACTTCGAGTATTTGCTCGACCATATCACTGAAGATGCTTAACATGCACCGCTGAAAAGTAGCAGGTGCATTGCATAAGCAGAAAAGCATACGACGGTAGGTGAAAGTACTGAAAGGATACGTAAAAGTTTTTTTCTCCTGATCTTCAAGAGCGATTTTGATCTGGTTATATCCACTATATCCGTCCAAAAAGCAATAGTACTTATGACCCACCACTCGTTCTAGCATTTGATCCATGAACGGCAAAGGAAAGTGGTCTTTTTGGGTCACAGTATTTAGTTTTCGGTAATCGATACACATCCGCTATCCAGTGGTGATGCGTTTTGGTACTAATTCACCGTCTTTATTTGGAATAACTGTTATGCCAGCTACTTTAGATTTTGAGGATGAAATCTTTTGATGAGTGGTGGAAAATGTAGTACCCTGTGTTTTCAGGTTTATATATCCCTAGTACCTTTCTTAGTCTTCGGTGACTTTGAGAGCCCAATCGATTGGGGTTATCCGACTTTATTGCTATTCTAATCGATTGGATATTTTACTAATCAATTGCCTTGTTGTCGACCTAACGCCAATCGATTAGTACCTGGTACCAATCGATTGGGAGTAGCTGGACATGGCCACCTCATTTGATTTGTGTGGTTGTGATTATTTTCCCTTCCCCTATATATACCCCACTCCTTTTACTTATATATGTTTGCTTGTGTGTGTGTTTAGGAGAGAGTGAGAGATATATATACTCCATATATACATACACATATATATTATATATACACACACATACTCTCAGCTTAGAGAGAGAGGAGGGAGAAGGAGAGGAGACCAGATAGGAAGAGAAGAAGAAGACACCAGAGAGAGAGTAGAGAAGAACGGAGAGAGAACTCACCATAGCCACTGCCGCAGATCTCGGGACGCCGTCATTGGGATGCCAGAGAGATTTGAGTTTCATCAACTCACTCAAGAGATTGTTTTGGGATGCTTATGTGTGTTAAATAACGTGCATGCAAAGAGAAGGTATCCCCAACATTTTCATATAAAACCAGTAGTTTCCAAGGAAGAAGACAGAGTCTAATCGATTGCCATTGAATCTAATCGATTGGATTAATTCCCATTCGATTGCCATGGGTTCCAATCGATTATTATGTCAATCGATTGGCATTTTGTCCAATCGATTGCCATGTTTGGCCAATTAATTGGATGTGAGTAGAGTGTTATTTGCATGTTGTTTTATGCTTATGATATATCAGACTTGTAAATAGTTCTACCCTATGTGTTATTGCGATATGTGGATATGATATATATGTGCCATGTCGGGAGTAGACTTATATGCAGTGATCGTTAATATTACACGATGAATTGAATTATTCTATGTTAATTGTCGATATGAGATGAAGTGGTTATTGATAGTAACTGTCATATGTTCTATTGTTAAACTATATAGTAGACAGGACACGACTGCATGTTAATAATTTGATAAAGAGTAGATATGATGAAAATAGAGCATGTGGTAATTCATAAATCTACAGTAATACATTTCACGACATGTGGTCAGAATACATGGGATATTGGTGTAAAGAGATGAGAGGATATGATGAAAAAGGGGATATGTGCTTAAATGTGGAATAAGAGATATGTGAACTTTGGATCCGTGGGATCAACGACTGACGAGCTGGGTGGACATGGGATGGTTAGAGTTCCTAGTGCGCCTCTCGCTGTTGAAGATGTCCTGTGATGCATATGCACTATTGAAGTCATCCAGTGTACCGTTAAAGATGTCCGACTAGTGCTCTAATGTATTCTCAACTGTGTAGATGACCAGTGAGGATATACACATCGTTGAAGACGTCCGATGTGCCATTCTATTATTTACAGATAGGTGGTACCGTGTTGACGATCGGTAAGCCTAGCAAGGGATCATGGGACCTACTGCCTAGTCGGGTGATTTTGATTGGTATTATGGTATCGACGTATGGATATCAGATTGGTGTTATTGTATCAATGAATGGATACGGATGAGAATAAGAACTTGGATATGGAACTAGATATGATTATGAGAATGGTTTTGTAAGACGACTGCTTATTAGTGGATTCAGCGTCCCAACGTAATGGTATATGCATGGTTTGTTGCATGGGTTACATGCATAGATTTGGTGAATGCGTGATGAGATATTACATCATGATCTTTATCCTTGTCATTACATATTATGCTTCCTGCTATCATTGAATTCATGAATAGTTTAAAGAGACCTCTCCTATATCCGTGAGTAACATCATTGTTAACAGATTAACCGCATTTTAAGATGCTGAACAATAACGGTGATGAGTGTTGTTTAATGTACTCACTCAGCTTTGTATTCAAAGCTGTTGGCATTTGTGCCCTGGACATTCCAATATCTAGAGCTTGAAAAGTCTTGAGGACGGAGACTGATGTTCCGCTGGACTTGGAGCTGTAGGCTTGAAGACGAAGGCGTGCTACTTTTTATTAGTTAGTTGGTATATCTGTTGTACTTCTATTAATTATTATTATTGGCTTCAGACTCTAAGCCAGCTATTGTAATAGTTTCAGTAGACTTTTAGAATTGGTACTTGGGCATATGTTTCTTCCACACCTTTTATATTTCCGCTGTAGCCTCTGATTATGTTAATAAGATATGAATAGCATCCTTCTTATTATTGTATTTGTTGGTTTGAGTAGATGATAATGCAGTTATTCACTAGTCACGAACCTACAGAACCAAAAAGGAACTTGTTTTCTCAATTTTTGTTTCTCCTGGGCAAGACACAGTGCCTTCGCCTCTCCTCTTCTTTACTCCCACTTTTTCCTTCGCTTTTCCTTTTCTCTTCCTCTTCTGGGCATCTGAGCGACGGGCCACTATTTCCCCAAATCTGCTAGAAGAGGACTGAAATGCGTCGGCAGGGAGGGGGATTAAACCAGACTGAGCCACAATGCCATGAATCACCCACATGCCTTTCAGATGTTTCTTTATAGAAACATAGTGCTTGGCTAGAACTTGAAACTCTATATATAAACGTAGGAGGCCGACCCACTATCCAGTCTCCACAGCATACAATGCACGAACGTACCACAGTGCTAGCTTCTCATGGTAGGACGTCGTGAAGATGCAATTATACAGCATAAGATGGAGCATATGGTAATCGTCGGTTAAGTGCCGATCCTTAATAAGTGAAGAGCTATTCCAGAACTGGACGACCCTGCCTACAATCTCCCGCACTATCGTGGCATATAGAACACATGATCGGGTACCGGGTCGAGAATGGGCAGGTCGAAGGGTTTCTCCGGATGGTACCCAGTAGTAGGATTCATGACGATGGTCCTAAAATTGAAAATGAAAATAAAGGACTAATAAAAACAAGAACAAAAGAACAAAAATAGAAACCGCTTCTGCAATGGTTCGATTGATCGACCATTTCTTAATCGATTGAACAAGGATTGGGCTCGATCGCTTGAGTCCAGTTCATTCGATCGAATGTAGAAGAAAATGCGGGGACAAAAACAAACAGAGAAATGAAAAAAAACTAGAAAGACATTATCAAAATGTAAATTAATTGGTCTTAGGACCAATGGGAGGTCACCCCCTCTTGGTTTTAGCATTAATTAAACTAGGTGGAGGTATGAAGACTTTACCTCTTTGTGAGCGCAGCGGAGAGGATGAAGAAAGGATGGTGATAATTTGGGGCTATTCAAGGTGTCTTAATTGATACATGGAAGGGAGGGAGTGAAAATCACCCAAGATCTCTCTCTCTCTCTCTCGCTGTCTTGAATCGCTTGAAGGAATAAGGGAGAGAGACTACGGAAGTGTATGCTGAGTGCCTCATTTAAATTTAAGTTTCAATCGATTGATAAAGAAAGTTCAATCGATTGATTGTCCAATCGATTGAGGCCTGTTCAAGTGCTTGAGAGTTGAAAAGTTTGATCGATCAGAGATTTTCCAATCGATTGAACACAAAATTTCTAAGAACTCTAGAGTATTTATGCATCCCCAACTAACAAAAATTATTCTGGACAAGCAGGAATACTATAGAGCAGTGTAACACAGAACAAGCAAACCATAATTGATCATCTTAGTAATATAAAATTGCAAATTTCATAAATATAAATTTTACTAGCATCCTCTTTGCAAAATTATTTCCCCAACTTTGGTAGTTAAGACCTTATTACAATGAAAAACCAGAAATAAACTAAAGATAACTAAGATTTGTCTAGGATTACACTTGAATTGTAAACTGATAAACGAATGGAAAACTATAATTGAAGTGAACCACTAGTCTTCGAGCAGGAAAACTTCCTCTTCCACAATTGCTTCCTGCTCTGCCAAATTCCAAACTCGACAATTCACGATTCCAGAAGGTTCTGAAAGCGTCAAGAATATCATCGAATGCGTCTGAAGTCTTCAAAGAATTGAAAGTTCAGGCAATAGGTGATCTTGGTGAGCCTGACGTCATAGATAAAGGAGTGTACCTCCTCAGCTGTTCTTTCTCTTATGGCGGAGTACCAAGAGACCCTATAGGGGGTCCATAAAACAATAAGTGTGGAAGGAACACTGGTAGACCATTGCAGTTCATAGTGATAATACTAGAAAAGGAAAAACAGAATAAAATAAAAGGAAAATAAGATAAGGAAAACAAGAAATAGAGACAAATGAAACAACAGAGAGATAATGAACTAAAACAAAGGAGACTATGACATTATCCTAACCTCACTATTGGCATGGATGCCCAGCGTGCAGTAGCTGGTAAGGGACATTGAAGCCTAAACAGCAAGTAGCTAAGTTGCACGTAGAGGTATGGGACAAGTTTGAGGATGAGAAAGTCGTCGACAAACGTGAAAATAGCATTGTGGGGTTCAGGCACAACATCTTATAAGTCATCATCTTCCCAAGGTTCCCCATTGAGTCATTCTCCCACTGCTGTAGGAGTTCATCAGTAACTTCACCAACAAAGTAACCCTCCTCATCTCCTTCTTCTTTAGGGAGCTCCATATTTTCAAAAGGATTAATGTCGAGGAGAGCTAGTGGTATGGGATATATCCCTGAGATATGTCAATGAAGACATTTGCATCTGGCGCGTTATATGGTGACAGGCATATTCGACCTCCTTAGCTGTCTATGGAGGGTTTTGATATTCAGAAACAGCCCAAGAGCCTATCGAATGGACATCATCATTTCTTAATTTGGGTCCTGCAATGGAGTGATACGAGGGATAGCGAATTAAGAACGACATTACATTTAAGAAGAAGAGTTAAAGCAAAAATAGCAGAAATAAAACAAAAATGCAAGAAATGAAAAGTTTACAACAATAGGTTGAGACTCTTTTAGGTATTTTACGTGGAAGAATTGTTGGGCTCATCCAGTTAGATGTGCTCAGCTTCGGTGTGGAAGTTTTCCAAGAGCAGCATTAACCTTGGGCCATTGACATTAAAACTTTCATCAGTCTTGGAATTTATGAGCTCGACGGCCCTACATGGAAAGATAGATTTCATGATAAACGGACTTGTCCACTGGGATCGGAGCTTACTTCGACAAAGGTAAAGGCGAGAGTCATACAGTAAGACTTTCTGCCCAGCTTGATTGATTTACGAAAAATCGTCCGATCATTGCGAGCCTTCAACCTTTTCTTATGCAACTTCGCAGAGTCATACGCATGTTTATGGATTTCCTCTATCTCTACGAGTTGGAGTTTTTTTAGCTGACCTCCCTCTTTAATATCAAAGTTTAATGAGTGAGTTGCCTAATATGCTTTATGCTCAATCTCGACAGGGAGGTGGCAAGCTTTTACTTACACTAGCCTATACAGGGACATTCCTAGGTTTATTTTATATGCAATACGATACACCCATAGAGCGTCGGTTAGTTTGTATGCCCAGTCTTTCCTGTTGAAGCTAACCCCGTATTTCTTGAGGAGTGACTCTAAGGGCCTATTGTAGAAGTGCTTGCCTTGGTCACTTATTAACGCCCTCGAGGTTCCAAAACGCTACAGAATATGTTGCTTTAGAAAGGACATTACTGTTCTGTGATCATTGCGTCTCGTCGGTATTACTTCTACCCATTTTGAGACATACTCCACAGCTAGGAGTATGTATTCGCAATTGGTCGATTTTGGAAACAGGCCCATGAAATCTATACCACACCAATCGAATATTTAAATTATTATAATTAGAGTTAAGGATGTAGAGTTCCTTTTTGAAATTGTACCAAGCTTTTAACAACGTTAGCACGCTTTGCAAAAGGAATAGGCATCCTTAAATATGGTGGGTCAGTAAAAACCGTTGTGTAGGACTCTTTGTGCAGTCTTTTGTGAAGCAAACTGACCACCGCAGGCTTCTGAATGGCATGATGCTAAACTTACAGTTATATCGTCATTCGAAACGCAACATCTGATGACCTGATCAACACATTATTTGAACTACGGGTCATAAAGAAGAAATGATGTGTGAACGAGTGGAATCATTTCTTATCTTTATTTGACCAATGCCCGGGGGTTTCTCTCCTTAACTATATATGTATACTAAGGCAAATTAGAAACAATCATCAATTTGCTCATTTGGGAATTCATCCTTAATCGGTAGTGGTTCAGTATAGTCAACAAACGTTAACCGAGATAAATGGTCCGCGACCACATTCTCTACTCCTTTCTTATCCTTTATTATGAGATCAAACTCTTAGAGTAGGAGTATCCAATGCATAAGCCTTTGTTTCACACTTTCTTGGATAGCAAATATTTGAGGGCCAGGTGGTCTGTAAAACAAATAATTGGGGACCCTATCAAATAAGACCTGAATTTATCCAAGACAAAAACTATAGCCAGTAGCTCTTTTTTAGTAGTTATATAATTAATTTGAGCTTCATTCAGCATTCGACTAGCATATTAGATAACATATGGCTTTTTATCCTTCCTCTATCATAGAACTGCGCCAATAGCGTAGTCATTAGCATCACACATTAGTTCAATAGGCAAACTCCAGTCGGGTGCCTGTATTATTGATGCAGAGGTAAGCTGCTCTTTTAGTGCATTAAAGGATGTTCAACAACTTTTCGACCACTCGAATGGTGTGTCTTTAACAAGCAGTTAATAGAGTGGTCGGGATATTGCACTAAAATCTTGGATAAATCGATGATAAAATACCGCTTACCCTAAAAAAGAGCGGATGTCTTTGACTGTAAGGGGAACTACTAGATTCGAGATTATGTCGATTTTTGCTTTATCCACTTGGATACCTTCGACGGAGATAATATGGCCGAGGACTATTCCCTTACTAACCATGAAGTGACATTTCTCCCAGTTTAACACCAGGTGATTGTCCTCACATCGTGCTAACACACGTTCAAGATTTTCAAGATAGTTTTCAAAACTATTGCCGAACACAAAAAAATCATCTATGAAGACTTCGAGTATTTGCTCGACCATATCACTGAAGATGCTTAACATGCACCGCTGAAAAGTAGCAGGTGCATTGCATAAGCAGAAAAGCATACGACGGTAGGTGAAAGTACTGAAAGGATACGTAAAAGTTTTTTTCTCCTGATCTTCAAGAGCGATTTTGATCTGGTTATATCCACTATATCCATCCAAAAAGCAATAGTACTTATGACCCACCACTCGTTCTAGCATTTGATCCATGAACGGCAAAGGAAAGTGGTCTTTTTGGGTCACAGTTTTAGTTTTCGGTAATCGATACACATCCGCTATCCAGTGGTGATGCGTTTTGGTACTAATTCACCGTCTTTATTTCGAATAACTGTTATGCCAGCTTTCTTTGGTACCACTTAGGTTGGACTGACCCAAGGGCTATCAGAAATGGGATATATGATCCTAACGTTATGTAGTTTTAAGACATCCTTCTTGAGTACTTCTTGCATGTTGGGATTCAAATGCCTTTGCATTTGTCATGATGGTTTAGCGTCTTCGTCCAAATATATTTTATGGGTGCAATTAGACGGACTTATGCCTTTGAGGTCAGCAATAGTCCATCCCAATGTTCCCTTATGTTGTTTCAGCATTTGGATTAGTTTACCCTCTTGTTCAGAATTTAACATAGATAAAATGATAATAGGGTAAGTCTTTTTAGTCCCTAAGAAAGCGTATTTGAGCTCCTTTAGAAGCTCCTCTAATTCCAAATCGGGAAACTGAAAGTTTGAGAGCATGACTAACTTTGTTATTGGAGGCAATGGTTCATATGGTGTTACCCACATGCATTCAGCTCTATCCTCCTCTATCGTGTCCATCATGAGGCACATTTTATTTAGGTTAGAATCCAGTGGAGTAGAATCGTAGAATCGTTAAGTCGATAGATAGTGTCAAATTGTGACACAACTACCTCCAAAGGATCTTTATAATCGACAACATCGACCTCATCTTCATTGACTATTTCGATGTAGTGAATTTCTTCTTTGTCCTCGTATTCTTCAGGTCGGGGATTAGAAAAGATTTTTACGTTTAAGTCATATTCCTGAATACGATGGTCATAATACCACTTCTTATTTTTATTATGGCATCAATTGTGTTGAAGAATTGACATCCGAATATTATAGGGATTTATGCACATAGGTTAGACACAGGTTCTGTGTCTAAGAGTACAAAATCAATTGGGAAAACAAACGAGTCTATTTGAAAAAGGACGTCCTCCAGTGTTCCTTTAGGGTATTTCATCGACCTATTTTCCAGTTGTAGAGCAATTTGAGTAGGTTTAAGTTCACCTAACCCTAGTTGTTTATAAATTGAATATTGCAGCAGGTTTACGCTCGCTCCTAAATCCAGGTGTGCGTTATCTATTCTTTGATTCCCAATCTGACATAAGAGAGTGGGAGTACTGGGGTCTTTGAGTTTAGGATGCAGTTCAATTTGGATGATTGCGCTTGCTTGGCAAGCGACATAGGCGTGTTTCTTCACACTCTGCCGCCGTTTGACTGTACATAAATCTTTAAGATACTTAGCATAGGCTAGTGCTTAATTCATTGTATCAACGAGTGGAAGGTTTATTTTTACTTATTTAAACAGTTCCAAGAACTCCTAATTCTTTATCTCTTTTTTGGGCTTCTTTAGCCTTTGAGGGTGCTTGGGGAAATGGCATTTTGGTAATTCGTCCTTAACGGGCTCCTTTCTAGGACTTTTCTCAACTTCTTTGACTTTTTTAGGATTGTCATCATTTGCTTTTAATGGTTCATTATTAGTAGATGGCTCCTCTTCCTAGGTAGATGGTTCTTTATTCACAACTTCCTCCTCTTCATACTCTTTCGGTGTAGAAAGAGGCATGTTGTGCCCTATAATCTTGCCGCTTCTCAGAGTAGTCACGGCTTTTGCATGTTCTTGATTATTGGGACCATTGTTGTATTCCTTAGGGTTTTAAAGTGGCTAGGTAGGACATGTTCCACCCGATCCCTCTTGTTGTGTATCCATTCTCTCTAACATCGCAGACATGTTACTCATCCTTTAAATCAATTGATGTGTTAAATTCGCATTAGAGAGCGGATTGCACCTTTTTATGTGGTGGCACATAGACATTAGACTGTTGCTTATTAGAGGGTTGAGCCTAATTGTAGTTGTTAGGTCTATTTTGATTGAACGGTTGGGACTGCCTATTGTATTGCTCTTGGTGTTGGTTATTGTTGTTGTAGGGCTGTTGCTGATATTGCTTTTGGCTCCCAACGTCATTTTTCTAATCAAAACCGGGGTGATTCAATCGGTTGTTATTTTGAAAATTATTGTTGTTATTATAGGAATTTCCTGCCCCTCTATATCCTTGCATGGCGTTTATCTCCATGGGGGATTGTTCTTGAAAATATGGCACATTGGGACAGTATTGAGTGGTGTGTCCCAACATATTGCATGTACCACATGGTTCTTCAGGTAAAACCTACCTAGAACATTCTCCTTTCATTCGTAACTCCTCTACTTTCTTTGCTAGTTCATCGTATTTGTCATTAGGTGATCTTTACTTTTTAACTGATAAATACTTTTCTCCTCTATAACTACTAACTGTGCATGTGAAACCTCTTCAGAGTTTGACCATTCATGAGCATGTTCGGCTAACCACTCGAATTGAGCTTCAGCCTCTTCGGTGTTTTTGCTAAGAAATGGACCTAAGCTCATGGTTTCAACCTATTTTTTCGTTTCACCATTTAGCCCTTCATAAAAGTAGCTAATGGTTCACCATTTCTCATACCCGTGATGTGGGCATGAGAGAAGCAAATCTTTGAAACGCTCCTAGGCTTGAGTTAAGTTTTCATTGGTCTTTTGTTTGTAGGAGTTTATTTGTCGTTTATGTTCAGTGGTCATGCGAGGTGGGAAGAATTTCTTTAGAAGAGCAGTGTTCATCACATGCCCGGAGAAGACTGAATTTGGCTTGAGGGTGAGTAACCACACTTTTGCTTTATCCTTCAGGGTGAAAGGGAATAACATTAAGCATCTCACGTCCATAGGACAGTTTTGAGAGATTGTTTTACAAACATCCTTGAAGTCCTTGACATGCAGATATGCCTTCTCACTCTCCATTATGTGAAAGGTTGGAAGGAGTTGAATCATCACATCATGAAATTGGAATTCGCCCGCATGGTGTGGTATGAGAATACAAGAAGGCATTGGTGCATTTTCGGGTTGCATGAGATCGCGCAAGAAACGCAGTGACTCGTCAATAGGCATAACCACATTCTCACCATTTTCACTTTGAGTGTCACCCATTGAATCAGTAGGTGTGGCTACTGGATTGATAGATTCAGAGGAATCAAATAAGTTGAATGGATTTCCAAAAATTCCTTCGATGGAATTATCAGACATGAAAGGGAAAAGTCAAAATAGATTTTAAACCTAAAGAAAAGAAAAAGAAAAATAGGGATAGATGAAGACAGAGCGAGATAATCTAAATACTAGCTGGTCGACTTCCCTGGCAACGGTGCCAAAAACTTGATACGAAAATCTTTTGTGTGCTCTTGTGTGCAATACCCATGTGTAGGTTGACGTGCAAGTAGTACTGGATAAGACTAGGTTGATCCCACAGAGAAGGTGTGAAGCTAGTTACATAGATTAAACTCAAAAGAAAATAAAAATTCAATATTTAAAGAATGGTGTAGAACACGAAGTTCCACAATTAACAATTACTAAAATTAAAGCAACTAAATTAAGCTAATGATTAAATAATTAACTAAAATGATGTTTGAAAATGATTTGTCTTTATGAAAGGGAAACGCTAGGATTATACGAATCCACAGTGACCTTGCCATCTACCATGCATTTTCATTAAGCTCTATGGAGTACGTCTTTCTACAATATTCTGTATTTTCTAAAGATAAAGATACAATAGTCCTTTCATGGCCTGGACTATATCATTAAGGCTTGAAGTTCAGAAACTGTTTTGACAAACTGAACATTTCGGGACAGTTTGATAACAAATATCAAAAACAAAAAGTCTAGGAATACTACAAAGGATCAACCCAAGAATCTAACGGTTCGATCAATTGACAAGCTTTCGATCGATCGAACATCGTCATCTCTCAATCGATCAAAATGTCTTCGATCGCTTGACTGTATCTCTAGTACGATCTATCGAACTAACTTCGATCGATCGAACACAGGTTTTACACCGCTGCATAGAAGAGGCTGGAGATCAGTATTTCATTGTGATCTCCCAACTCTAGGACTACTTAGATATGGTTTGGAGTGTCTCAGATTGGTTTTTAATGTAACTATTCATTAAGGTTGTATTTGGTTTTGATTTAAACATGCAAACTACAAAACTGTGGATTTTACCACTAACACTGTGAAAAACTACAGTTATAACAGATTGAACTAATAAAATGTAGATAACAATAATACTAAACCTGAAACGAAGAACACTTGTATTGAAAACTAAAATCTCTAAGAAAATCAAGCAATATCAAAGTTTAACCCTATAAAACCAAAATAAACTCTCCTTCCTCTCTATAAACTATTAAAACAAAAGTTGGGCGTCCTTTTTGACGTGTTAATAACTAGTATATATAAACAACCTTAGGGCTAGGGTTAACAACACTTCTTTCTGCTGCGTACACGTAAATTCTGAAAAAAGGCATGTTTGATCGATCGGACGTCCTTCGATCGCTTGAACTTTGAATTACTCGAGCGCTTGAACTGGATTCGATCGATTGAACTCTCGATCGATCGAACTCAACTTTTCTTCTTGGAATTAACTTACTTATAATCAAGCTTTCTCCTTTATCCTATTATTCATTTCTGCACATAGTAGAATAGTGATCTACACAAAATAGCAGCTAGGACAACACAACTCATCGTGGATTAGTCACATTGTACAAAAGCTGGCATTGTAACACAAACTGCAGAAAAAATAGGGAGTTGTAAACTAAATCAGTGTATTTCCTTCTTTTAACGTGGTTGCATTTTACAAATACCCCTGCTTGTCAAAGGTGGTGAAGTGATAGTGCTTAGAACTGCTGTTATAAACTTGTTATGGATTCTCGTAAAAAAAAAAAGAAGTAATCGAGTCATGGTGACACTCCATTTTGAGATCAAGTCGAGTTGAGTCAAGTCATTTTGAGTCTATTTTTATGTTTTGAGTGTTCCAAGCTTAGTCTTGGGTTTGAGTTTGTCTAACAAGTTTTTTTGAGACCTTTATCGAGTCATGTAATCCTTATTCTTCTGTTAATGGAATGAAATTTCATTTTGCTTAATCTAAATATGCCTAAGTCATGAATGAATGAATCATTGAGCGAAAAATCACACTTCTCGGATTTTGGTGGACATTGCTCTATTAATAAATTTTTACATCAAAAAGAATCCCGAAAGGATTGAAGTTAATCTTGCACTAATATAGAGGAAGGCTTAGAATTGATTAGTCGTACTTCTCGGACCAGGTAAATGATATTTTCTTGGTATGTAGTTTAAACTTATCTTCAACTTGCCCAAATATAAAAATTTCTTTCTTTAGACAGGTGGGGGCCCCTACCAAGCCTCCTATGCTGTAGAGGCTGATAGGAGGTCATCCGTCTATTCAAACAGTGCTCCCTTTATTGGCCTTACAATAGGCCGGTAAAGATGCTATACCATATTCTACTTCTGTCTGATTAATATGGACCCAAGAGTCTATGTTATGTTTGGGATGGATTGGGATGATGTCCATTGAGATATATTAAGTTGGTGCATTCATGAACAGGAACAATGAGATGATCATTAATGATGATGTATACTACATATCTCCAGATACTTTGTTAGTATTTGCATTTACTCGGCTGTTGTAACTGATGGTGTTTTACGCCACTGGATATTTAACGTCCAGCTAGCCTATCACGCCCCGAAGTACCAAAAATAGGGAAAAATAAATTTCCTTTATGGGTTCGTAAACACGTGACTGGTTGTGAGTGTCACCTGATTGTCCAAACATCCTTATAACAATAATGTGATATGGGAAAGTGACTAAGTTCAGCGGAAGCAGAAATTTAAAACATCCAAGTCTTACATCAGTAGTATAGTATAGGCCAAAAAGATATCCAAAAGATACATATTACAAGACCAGCTAAACTTTTATATCACTAACATAATAATAACAGAACTATAACAAAAGAAAAGCTCCAAAGTCTTCAGCTGGCGAAACCGTAGCCTTCCTCGTAGTAATCTTCACCAGCATAGTCTTCAGTAGTAAAGTCAGCATCTTGATAGTAGTCGGCTCTGTTTGGACCTACAAAGGCTGGACGTGGAAGGTCCAGCGGCATGAAAAGCCGTTAGCGGTTAAGCTAAGTGAGGGTCCCCTTAAGGTTACCACCACTTAAGGTAAGTTATTCTTCATCTCTTCTTATTCCTCAAAACCATATATCGTTCATCATTTCTTATTCTCGATACTATGCCTTGTTCGTCTTTTCTCATTCTCAAAACCATGTCTTATTTAAACCCAATCATTCCCTTTGAAACTTAACCCAGAACTGAACTGACCAATGACATTGACTAAAAGAAGACTTAACTCCAAACGCATTTACTGGTCAAGAAAGAACAACACTCAACAATGAATAGTGAACTGTCGCCCAATTGGAATTCAAACTGTCGTCCAAATAGCATAAGTGTGCAGGACATTAACAATCTCTTGGCCGAACACGTCATACCGATCCTCAGGTCGCCCGCACATTACCGAACACGTCATGCCGATCCTCAGACCAAGGGTACGAGAAATTAATAATCACTTGGACGAACACGTCATGCTGATCCTCAGTCCAAGGGTGCGGAAAAATAATCAACCACTTGATCGAACACGTCACGACGATCCTCAGGTCATCCGCACTTGACCGAACACGTCATGCCGATCCTCAAATCAAGGAACAAAACATAACTCACCAATCGACTCCATGGAATAATCGAGAGACCAACTTTGCAAGAATTATCCAAACACGGCACAAAAGTTCACGAATCAACTTTGACCAGTAGACACACGACTAGAAACGAGGCCCAATGTTCCTTATTCGCATTAAATCTGTTATTGAAGGTTTTATTGTTATTTTATGCGTTCGCACGTTACGTAGTTTAGTTCATTAATATCATCCATTTATAACCGTTAATATTTTGCTTTACGTTCGACATTCTATTTTACCTCTCAATATGCTTACGATGAGAACATACCCAATCATTATCAACGCAATAATCGTGTTGTACAACATACTCAAAGCTTGGGTATAAGTTTTCCAACGGTCATTAAACTATATTTATAATAATGGAAAACATAGCACGTAGCTCATGGATTTATAACATGAATTTAATACCAATAACCATATAAATGAAACCCTTAACATACTCATCTACGAGATAGCACTACCATAGCACGAGATTTTTATAACAACACAGGTACCAGAAAAATAGCATCAACAATCAATACCATGCATAAACAAAACATTATACAAAAAGCTGTACAATCTGCCAGGATACATTTTCACTTTGTTGACTGAATTAACATGATTTATTTGGGCATGATAAATTTCTTTGTAGATCAAACTCAAAACTAAAACATTGTAGATAATAGGAATATCTTAATGTACAAAAAAAATCTAGCTTCATTTACATTTTTGAGCTACTCAAACAATTTATTTTACAAGACATTTCTTATATCTCGGACTGTTCTGTCCCAGATTTATAGTACTGCATTGTACGTGAATTTCACCTATGAAGGAAGGGTTTTTAGACTGAGCTATAGAAGAGTTATTTGTAGATATATGAGTTAGATTTTACCACAAAAAAATCTAGCTTAATTCTCATTTTTGAACTGCACAAAACATTCATTTTACTAAACTATGTTTTGCTGAGAGTTTCAGTTTCTCAGATTTATAACACTGCGTTGTACATGAATTTCACCTATGAGGAATTGATTTCTAGATTGAGCTATAGAAGAGTTATTTGTATATATATGAGTTAGCCTTTACCACAAAAAAAGCGAGCTTAATTCGGATTTTTAAGCTGCACAAAACATTCATTTTACTAAACTATGTTCTGCTGAGAGTTTCAGTTTCTCAGATTTATGAATTTGTCTTGCATGTCATGAAAACTTCAACACAACAACATCAAACTTCTACTAAACATTAGTACATATTATATGGGTTCTAAATTGAGTTAGATTACTCACAACAACTTGAAACTAAGCTTGGATTGTTGATTTGAGCTTGAAGGAGCTTGAACTCAACTTCACTAGTGAACTTCTTCTCCTTCTAACTTTCTATTTCTTCTCTCTTTTTCTCATGAACCACTCAAGTCCTAATTTTCTCTCCAAAAATTCAGATTGTGATCTAACTAAGAGAGTGTAGTTTGTGCATGTGCTTGTTTATATAGAATTTCCATGTGCTAGGTGTCCTTTGCATGTTGCATGCTTAGGACATGTGTCCATTAAGTGGACATGTGTCCAAGAGGGTGGCATGTGGTTGCCACTTGGCCGATCATGTGGGCCCACCTCGGATTGTGTTCCACTTCCTCAGTTTATGTGCAAAAGTTCCTCGGTATGCGTGTCGGTCTCGAAGTACGTGCAAACTGGTATTATTTCTAATGTCCAGGTTCGGGTACGGGACTAAGTTAAATCTTATTATGGTCGAGTCGGTATGGTTACTACAGGCTATATGGTAATAATACAACACGTCCATACTGTCACGTAATTAAACTAATAATATAATAATATAGTGGGTCCAATACAGAAAATTACAGGTGTTACATCTTCCACCACCTATTAAAGGATTTCGTCCTCGAAATCTAGATTTTGCTAGGTCTTAGAAAGTACAAGGTACTAATAATATCTCAGATTTTAAGGTTATGAGGTTCCCACTAGCTAAGTAATCAGACCTTCTTAAAAATTCTTTCAAAAATCCAAACTTCTTTGCTAAAACAATGCCAAGTGAAATTCATAGTTCTGACATTGAATATGGCACCTTTGGTCTTTCGTCTTGTTCATTGCTGAGATTGATTTGGTGATCTACAAGTTCTCTTTCGGGATCTTCTTTGTGGTGGAACCTTGTTCTGAGTTTCTCGTTTCGGACAATCTTTGCGCACACGTCCAGTCTTTCCACAATTGAAGCACTGTGCCTATCAACTTGTGAGCTGTTTCGGTGCTTTGCATTCTTTAAAGTGATGTCCAGATATTCCGCAGCTATCGCAGATATCACGTTGCTTTGGATGTGTCTGAATAGCAGTTTGATTAACTTTACTTTCATTATTTATTTTGCCTCTTGTGATGATTTTTGATGTATCCAGAGTTTTTCTCAATGATTGTAGGCTGCATTTTAGTAGTTGTTCGGGATACTGGTTTGTTTCTTCTGTGTCGTTAATCGGGTAAGATTCATGCCTCTCAGCTTTTTGATGCGATGGTTGAGAAGTCTAGTTGTTCTCACGATTGCCTTCTATAACTTATAGGGGTCGTGGCGTCCTTTTAAGCGTGTTATTGTGATTGAGTTCCTTTGCGTGTCGTCATGAAATCGTCGTGGAGTTTTGGCGTCGTAGGTGATGGCACAAGTTATAAAGCAATTTCTCCATGCATTAATTAATACCAAGCATATAAGTTGTTACGGGTAATTAGAGTAGGATTGAATTCACTTGTAAGGAGTTGAATTCATAACAAAATGAATACTCATTATGTACTGAGTTAAAAACGAAGAGGTACGTGATCAATCACTTGTACGTAGGATCACAATATATAGAATGAGTATCTGAGAATAACTATTAGATGATTACTATAGGACAATCATAGTAATGCAATGACTATAGGTGCAAGGCCTCCCAGGTAGGACATAAGAATTCCTTGTCTCATGAGCCAATAATTTAGGTGAAGCCTTAATGATAAAAGTCAAGGTTACCAATAAGAAGAATTTGTGAAATGAAAGGAAATGAAAACTAATTTACAAAGGGTGCAAAGAGATCCTTTGCAATAATGTCAAGGGATACGCACTTACAAAAGTTGGTCAAACGGTTGACAGTCCAAACGATTTACAAAGATTGATTAACAGATCATAAGTCCAAATGACTTACAATGATTGGTTTATAAATGAATTATTGGAATTGATTTTCATGGTGATAAGTCCAAAGAGGTGACTTATAGCATTAGAAAGCAAATGAATTCACAATTGGATTTATCACTGATCAGAATGATCCAAAATCTTGTTAAGTGAAATCAGAGAGGACAATGAATAACTGTCAATTAGTGAAACAATAAAGGACATCCCAAGGTTCATCATAAGGATAATTGATCTAACGCAACCAATGGTAAAAAATAGTGGGTTTACTCAAAAGGAGTTAAATCAGAAAGATGAATATAATTACTCAGCCTTACATGGTTTTAATTTATAACGTGCGCAGGGTCAGAGATGCATTTCTTCAGCGTGTTGATGGAACATCAATGTTGTAAACCTGAAATGTGTCTTCTCTTGGTAGGTCCTATGCGATCTGATCATTGGCTTGAAAGTGGAATGCAGTACTCATCTTCACTAATATTCGCGGTGCGAGTCATTCGTTGTGATTAAACGTGATCGATGTCAGCAGTCTATGAGATCGTTCGATCTGTTGAAGGTATGTTCTATTCTTGCCTCTTCCATCGCCTCGGGTTAAGTCAATATTTCATGTGCTCCTTGTAGTAGGATTGACCTTGGTAGTGTAGCAGGTTGTGGCTTGAGTGGTCTCAAAAGCGATTCTGAATGGGCGATATGGAGGTGTCTAAACAACTCGTTTACATAGTCACTTATGCTAGTGTCATCAGCGGTCTTCCATAAGCCTTGTATCAGTCTTCCAAATACACCAGTGGGATCGATCTCCTTAGGTATTATGTTGCTTAGCCTTCTGGACTGGTCCTCGGTTGTTTGAGATGATTCATCCATTGTAGAGATCGAGAGGATCCTTCTGTTCCTACGTATGAGTTCGTGTCTATAAGGTTTCTATCATACCTTATGCGAAGCAATCATACCTATTACATCTCACATTATAGTTATCATCTTAATCCCAGTAACTAGAATATGATGATTGAAACGATTGAACAGATTGACCCAAAATGAAGCCGAGTCCGAAAAGACAGATGAATCCTCATAGATAGAAGTATAATAGTAGAATGATGTGATCCATTCAAGAATAAAATGTAAATCTAACAATAATAGGATGACAGATTACTATGGAAGTAATTGTAGTATCTCAAGATTTGTAGGAAATGAAAGTAACTGATGGCATAAGGCCTTCAACGAATGAAATAAGAATTAGGTATTTCATAAGTGAAATAGTCCAAACGAAACCCTACTGATAAAGAATAAGGTACCACCTGAGAGAGACAATAAGAGGTCAAGATGTACAGAGAGTACATCATTTTTGAGTTCCTAACAAAAACAAGAATAGAGAACTCATTTTGAATTATTTCAAATGAAATGAACTTGTAAGAATTTGTTCAAGGGATAATAAGTCAAAAAGAATGACTTTGCAGTATTAGTAATCAAATATATTTAGAATAATTTCAAAGACAATGAGCTTTCAAGATTTAAGTTCAAAGAATAATAAGTCAAAAGAATGACTTTCCAATACTAGTGATCGAACTTGTTCTCAAAAGAATTTGTCAAAAATAGGATGATCAAGGTACATACTCAAGAATTGTTGACTGGGGCATTTCAAAAAAAAACAAGGAAATGAATTACTTATCAAGGAGTGTATCACAATAGTTATTGATGGCAATCGGAGCCACTTTACAAAATATATAGATACCATTTTCAGAACAAATGCCCATTAGAATAGAAGGTATCGATTTACTCAAAGGGAGTGGAATGAGTAGGAAGGATATGACTGCTTACTATGGTACTCGCCTACCATATCTAAGGTAAAGTTTGCCTCTCTTATTATCTATAACGGGTCCTCTAAGAACTCCTCCTCAGGGTCCTCCTCCTTCTCCTTAATGTCAGCTGGATTTGCTTCGTAGTCCTGCTCAGGCATCAATATCATCTCATCCCCGTCAACTGGTGGTGTTGGATGGTCGTGTACATCATCCCCTGGTCTTTGAAGATCTTCCGTAGGGTCAACCTCATCGATCAGCTCGTCATCGCTACTCGCTGGATCGTCACAATTGTCCGGTCATCGTTATCATCTGTGTCGTCATAGTCAGATGGGTCATCTGCTGAGTGGTCACTGCCTGCAGAATCCTCTCCACTCGCTATGTCGTTGTTGCTATCTGTATCAATGGGATCTAAATCTGTATCTGGCTCTGGTATGGGCTCGGGTGAGAATGGTGGTGCTGGTGCGGTCATGATAATCGGGAAGAGTATATCGTCATATAGTGCCTTGTCCTGAGTCATGCTGATAAGCTCCTGGTGGATAAGTATGGTAGTCTCTGAAGCATGAATTGACTCAAGCTGAACTCGATCTGGATATTGCAGTGCCGGTATGCACGGCTCTCCGCATGTCCTCCTCTAAAATGTGCCTCGCCCTCTGGCGGATCCGCTGTCGATATACTACAGGGTCGGCAGGCTGGATACGACCGTCGAGAATATAGTGCCCTCCGAAACCATTGTAAACAAAGATCGGCTCCATAGTCCTGCAAGAGGAACTAACTTAGTGTCAGTACTAATATGAGGTAAATCTTATGCTCATAACTTAAGGTGTAGGACAATCAGTGAGCGCGTCTAAACCTAAAGCTCTGATGCCAAAAATCCCTGTCACGCCCCGAAGTACCAAAAATAGGGAAAAATAAATTTCCTTTATGGGTTCGTAAACACGTGACTGGTTGTGAGTGTCACCTGATTGTCCAAACATGCTTATAACAATAATGTGATATGGGAAAGTGACTAAGTTCAGCAGAAGCAGAAATTTAAAACATCCAAGTCTTACATCAGTAGTATATTATAGGCCAAAAAGATATCCAAAAGATACATATTACAAGACCAGCTAAACTATTATATCACTAACATAATAATAACAGAACTATAACAAAAGAAAAGCTCCAAAGTCTTCAGCTGGCGAAACCGTAGCCTTCCTCGTAGTAATCTTCACCAGCATAGTCTTCAGTAGTAAAGTCAGCATCTTGATAGTAGTCGGCTCCGTCTGGACCTACAAAGGCTGGACGTGGAAGGTCCAGCGGCATGAAAAGCCGTTAGCGGTTAAGCTAAGTGAGGGTCCCCTTAAGGTTACCACCACTTAAGGTAAGTTATTCTTCATCTCTTCTTATTCCTCAAAACCATATCTCGTTCATCATTTCTTATTCTCGATACTATGCCTTGTTCGTCTTTTCTCATTCTCAAAACCATGTCTTATTTAAACCCAATCATTCCCTTTGAAACTTAACCCAGAACTGAACTGACCAATGACATTGACTAAAAGAAGACTTAACTCCAAACGCATTTACTGGTCAAGAAAGAACAACACTCAACAATGAATAGTGAACTGTCGCCCAACTGGCATTCAAACTGTCGCCCAAATGGCATAAGTGTGCGGGATATTAACAATCTCTTGGTCGAACACGTCATGCCGATCCTCAGGTCGCCCGCACATCACCAAACACGTCATGCCGATCCTCAGACCAAGGGTACGGGAAATTAATAATCACTTGGACGAACACGTCATGCCGATCCTCAGTCCAAGGGTGCGGAAAAATAATCAACCACTTGATCGAACACGTCTCGATGATCCTCAGGTCATCCACACTTGACCGAACATGTCATGTCGATCCTCAAATCAAGGAACAAAACATAACTCACCAATTGAGTCCATGGAATAATCGAGAGACCAACTTTGCAAGAATTATCCAAACACGACACAAAAGTTCACGAATCAACTTTGACCAGTAGACACACGACTAGAAACGAGGCCCAATGTCCCTTATTCGCATTAAATCTGTTATTGAAGGTTTTATCGTTATTTTATGCATTCGCACGTTTCGTAGTTTAGTTCATTAATATCATCCATTTATAACCGTTAATATTTCGCTTTACGTTCGACATTCTGTTTTACCTCTCAATATGCTTACGATGAGAACATACCCAATCATTATCAACACAATAATCGTGTTGTACATCATACTTAAAGCTTGGGTATAAGTTTTCCAACGGTCATTAAACTATATTCATAATAATGGAAAACCTAGCACGTAGCTCATGGATTTATAACATGAATTTAATACCAATAAACATATAAATGAAACCCTTAACATACTCATCTACGCGATAGCACTACCATAGCACGAGATTTTTATAAGAACACAGGTACCAGAAAATTAGCATCAACAATCAATACCATGCATAAACAAAACATTATACAAAAAGCTGTACAATATGCCAGGATACATTTTTACTGTGTTGACTGAATTAACAAGATTTATTTGGGCATGATAAATTGCTTTGTAGATCAAACTCAAAACTAAAACATTGTAGATAATAGGAATATCTTCATGTAAAAAAAAATCTAGCTTCAATTACATTTTTGAGCTACTCAAACTATTTATTTTACAAGACATTTCTTATATCTCGGACTGTTCTGTCCCAGATTTATAGTACTGCATTGTACGTGAATTTCACCTATGAAGGAATGGGTTTTAGACTGAACTATAGAAGAGGTATTTGTAGATATATGAGTAAGATTTTACTACAAAAAAACCTAGCTTAATTCTCATTTTTGAACTGCACAAAACATTCATTTTTCTAAACTATGTTCTGCTGAGAGTTTCAGTTTCTCAGATTTATAACACTGCGTTGTACCTGCATTTCACCCATGAAGGAGTGATTTCTAAACTAAGCTGTAGAAGTGTTATTTGTATATAAATGAGTTAGATTTTACTACAAAAAACCTAGCTTAATTTCGATTTTGGAGCTCCCCAAAACATCCATTTTACTAAACTACATTCTGCTGGAAGTTTCTGTTTTCCCAGGTTTATAACACTACGTTGTACATGCATTGCACCCATGAAGGAGTGATTTATAGACTGAGCTATAGAAGAGTTATTTGTAGATATATGAGTTAGCCTTTATCACAAAAAAACCTAGCTTAATTCGGATTTTTAAGATGCACAAAACATTCATTTTACTAAACTATGTTCTGCTAAGAGTTTCAGTTTCTCAGATTTATGAATTTGTCTTGCATGTCATGAAAACTTCAACACAACAACATCAAACTTCTACTAAACATTAGTACATATTATATGGGTTCTAAATTGAGTTAGATTACTCACAACAACTTGAAACTAAGCTTGGATTGTTGATTTGAGCTTGATGGAGCTTGAACTCAACTTCACTAGTGAACTTCTTCTCCTTCTAACTTTCTATTTCTTCTCTCTTTTTCTCATGAACCACCCAAGTCCTAATTTTCTCTCCAAAAATTCAGATTGTGATCTAACTAAGAGAGTGTAGTTTGTGCATGTGCTTGTTTTTATAGAATTTCCATGTGCTAGGTGTCCTTTGCATGTTGCATGCTTAGGACATGTGTCCATTAAGTGGACATGTGTCCAAGAGGGTGGCATGTGGTTGCCACATGGCCAGCCATGTGGGCCCATCTCGGGTTGTGTGCCACTTCCTCGATTTATGTGCAAAAGTTCCTCGATATGCGTGTTGGTCTCGAAGTACGTACAAACTGGTATTATTTCTAATGTCCAGGTTCGGGTACGGGACTAAGTTAAATCTTATTATGGTCATGTCGGTATGGTTACTACAGGCTATATGGTAATAATACAACACGTCCATACCGTCACGTAATGAAAATAATAATATAATAATATAGTGGGTCCAATATAGAAAATTACAGGTGTTACATGGACAGGGTTATAAGTATGCAGGTGATGAATACATGGATAGGGACTACGAGGATGGAGCCTACGATAGCGAAGGTTATGCTAGTGCTGACTACTACGCAAGCTGAAGATTTAAATCTTCGTCGTAGTTAGTTCATATTTTATGTTTGTAGAGACTTTGTAATAGATACGTTTATATTGATATATGTTGCTGAAATATTTTGATTTGATTTCTACAGATACTTAAGGTATGTAATAGTTTAGTATTAAACTCTGATTTTATATATCGGCCTTAGAACTTTCCAATGTCTGTTTTGAATAATTACGCTGATGGTTTGACTTTGGTGACGGACAATATGGTGACTTTGAACTGTCATGGCCCAGGGGTCCAAAAAGGAATTTATTTTCTCCATTTTTACTACTGCGGGGCATGACAAGATTTTTTGTATCTGAGCCTAGGTTTGGTAGTAGCATTCAACAATTGTTCAATATTTCTTGAGTTTGAACCTTAAGATTTTGTGAGATAGGGGTTGACTCTAAGTTTTGGTTTTGGAGATCGTCCATGATCTCATCAAAATCAAGATATAAAAGTATGCTTACTTATGCTTTACTTTCAAAAGATTTGCAGTGTGGAAGTAAAGGTCGAACCCACAGAGATTGAATACTACTCACTTTAATTTTTAAAACCTAAATTTAGTTAATTAAGAAAAACGGATTTTTGATTTAATTTGAATTAAACTAAAAACAATAAAAGTAAATCTAAATTATGAAGGCAATTAAATATTTGTTTTTATAATCAGTTTAAGGAACCTAGGATTGCAAATCCACCACTAGCTTCATAATAAGGGTATTTACAAATTACTTTAGCTTATTAAGTTGGATGATAATGGGGAATTGTAGCTACAAGCCCAATTCCTCCAACAAGAAAATAACTATGGTTCAAGCACCAACATAATCCATCTTCGGTTAGCACGAATTATCCCACACTAAACTAGGGTTGTGGTATAGTCCGTCTAATCTAGGCATGGACTATTCAGATACTTGATAGCACAATTCAATTTAAGCACCATTACATATAAATATTCTAAACAAGCACAGCAAGGATAGATCATTAAGCACACTACCATCAAAATAGATCTAAGACAAGAGTAAACTTTGAAAGTAACGATTTAATCAATAAAAGCACGATTTATTTATAAAAATCCTTGGAACATGTAACTGTCATTCATACATAATAAAACTAAAATAAAAACATAAAATACAACCTATTACTTGGCTAGGGTTTCATTGAAACCCTAGATCTTGAGTTTAGTTGGCCATAGAATTGTTGAACGGCAAGAGTTTGATGGAGGAGGGCATGGGAATCCTTGGTCTTCTTCTTTTCTCCTTGCTTTCCTCTCTTTAATGGCTGGAAGTATGGTTGTATAGTGTGTGTATATTAATTGCCAACCCAAGAATTGAATTATAATTGAGTATTTATAGATTTAGAGCAAGTTTTGGATGCTTTCCTAACCCAATTCCCACTAAAATTGCTGTATTTAGCTTTCTAGACGTAATTAGGCAGTTTCGTTCGTGTAGGAGTCTTCAGTACATTGAAATACGCATTTTCACTTTTTTGCATAGGTCGCACGAGTGAGTCGCGAGAGCGCGATTTTGGGATGTCGCGCGAGCGATTTCCTAGGTTTCGCGCAAGCAGGTCGCGCGCACGATGTCCTTTTTTCAACTTCTTTTCTTCTGCTTTTTCACCCTATTTAGCTTGGAATCCTTACTTTTCTCCAAATCCTAACAGAATATCAAAAACGAAGTAAAAACATGCAAAAATAGGATAAAAAAGTACTAACAACTGTGAATTAAGGCATGTAATTAGGATTTGTTCTCTCCCGATCAAACCCCCAAACCTACATTTTGCTAGTCCTCGAGGAAAAAGAACATAAAAATTATACTACTCATTAAAAATACTACTCCACTTTTCGCATGGATCATGATTGCACTTAGCTTGTGCAACAAGCCTTTTAAACCTCTAGGTGCCCCCAGTCGGACGAGTAAAGTCTCGTGAGGGTTCTCGTCAACAAGTCACCCACAACCATCTTTATTTCATTATATATTTAAAAAGATTTATTAAAGACAAAAAAACACAATATTCGATACTCCTTATTATAACACAATGATTTGAAATAGAATAACGAACAAGAAGAAATGGAATCAAACGTCTACCTACGTCCTGAAAAATAATCTCAAGCACATGCATCGTATAAATCAATAGAGTTTGTCATAAAATTGCACGTGTGTGATATGGTAGTCAAATCAACACAAGCTTGTCATGAACTTGGAATATAACTTGGATAACCATCAAACTATGCTTCGACTACGAATCTCACAATGAATTACACTCTCAAATGAAACGCTCAGAACATGTGTAATTTATCCAATATATGGGAGCAAAGGAAATATGTTTTCAAAATGAGAAATGCTCACATATGACTCGAAAAAGACGCATGACACGAAAGAACAGTAGTCTCATGGATAGGATGCCAATAGTCAAGAGAAATGAATCATTACCTTGTTTTAATCCCCTTCCATCGTTTATATATCCAAACCATGTTTCTAGGATCAAATAGGACTTTTCAAAGGTTGTAATGTGGCTTGGCCAATGAAAAAGGATAGAAAGGATTAATTAGGTAGTTTTAGAATGGCATTGTAAGGCATGTTCGATTTCTTTCATTCGTCTCTTGTACCAACTTCATCTTTCCATTCTCTTCTTTTCGTATATTTTTTTAATTTCTTTCCTCTTCTTTTTTTTTTTTCTTTCTTCATTGCTTTTTTTTTCCAACCTTATTCTTTTCCTTTTCATTGAATACCACAAATCATCTTGTTTTCTTCTTCTTCTTAATCAATACATCGCCTTATCACAACTAACAGTTGACAAATCTCTCAGTGGTGAACTCCAAGTTTGTCAAGTTGGAGCAAAAAAAGGATAATGGTGTTTAAAGAAAGAAATGACATTTTAACGGCTCAAGGGGGCGAACTAAGAAAATTTATCATTTATCGGTCAGTGGCAAATAAAGAGGGCCTACCATCATCTCCTATGGTCTTATGGTTCTTTAACGTTGACGACGGAAGATTATTTAGTATGGTAGCAAATATTTTAACTTCACTATCAACCAAGACAAGAATAATTAGACTAAACAACAAGTTAATGCACTATTTTAATGAAATTCGACAAACACAAAATGTACTTATAACCCTCTAAAAAGAAAAGACAGGCTCAAAAGCTCACTAGGCTTAGTCTCCACCATGTGTTATCTAGAAATCTGAATCATATTATAGTTCACAACTAACATGTATTCAAGTGACCACGTGCAGTGCATTGGTTTGTGTGCAAATCTATGATATAAAACTATGATTCGAACGATACATGACCTAAATCGTCATATCATGACTTCAGCAAATGTTTAATTGCATCTTCTCCTTTTTACCATTCTATAACGAATCACGTTACATACTAAGAAGTATCGAATTCGAGATTACAAAAACATCGGTAACATCGTTTATTTAAGCACAAGTATCGAAAATTTTTAAAAATTTAGTGTAATAATGTGCATGTGTGTGCATACCCCCAAACCTAAACCTTTCATTATCCCCAATGAAACAATAAAATGAAAGAAAGGAGACTAGGTAAGAAAGGAACGATAATACCTCAATCTCGGCACTCACAAACAGGTGAACGTATAATAATATGGAATCAAAGTTTAATTACTCCAAACGGAGCACTATTTCACCTGTTAATACTTCATAAAAGAAAATTAAACAAACAAATAAATAATGCAAGCTAATATATAATACTTATGTTTTTTATTTTTATTTTTTATTTATTTATTTAATTTTTTTTTTGTAAACAACAGAAACTAAACTAGAATTAAAAGAACGTAAAGGAAATAAAGAAAACCAAAATTAGAACTATGGAAACAAAAATAAACTTAAACGAAAAGAACTGAAAGAACAAACAGAAATGAAAAACAACTAGAGAGGTTGGAGAAACAGAAGCTCAAAGATCAAAGAGAAAAATTGAGAAATCCCCACCTCGTGCGAGCGGACCGCGCGAGGACCCTCGCTCGCGTTAATTCCTCCGCGAGGTTAAGCAGAAGCTTGTTTACATTTTATAAAAGAAAGATTTCTAAGTCCCCAGATCGCGCGAGCGGGCCGCTCGAGCGACCTCCTCGCGCGCGCGAATTTTGCCGTGAGGTGATACTGAGGCTAAATATCACATAAGATTTTTAAAAATTTCACTAAGGGACAAGCTCGCGTGCGAGTTTACATTGTTCCTCTTTTTATTTATTTTTTGTATATAAGTTGAAAATTAGTTTACTCCGACCCCCAAATCCATTCAGAATGACCAAAACTGATTCAAAAAGACCAAAAAATGACCAAAAACAAAAAAAACAGACGAACTAAAGCTTGGATTGCCTCCCAAGAAGCGCTATCTTTTACGTCTTCAGCTAGACCATTCTAGCTCATGATTTATGGAGGCTGAAACTCGGACTGTGTACCCCTGAGGATATCAGGAAGACTCCGGTGATAAGCAGAAATAACGTCGCTTTAAATTAATTCGACCGACAGTTCTCCAGGATTATGTTCAAATCGATTTCTTACCTTTCGAGTAAATTCATCATTCGGGTCTTGGTTGTCAGGATTCATTCGCTCATTACGAATTATATTATTTTCCTCACCCATATTAAGTTCTTTGTTAGGCTCAATATTCCGTCTTACCTCACATTATGCCTCACATAGGTAATCATCATCTTTGGGAGGTTGATCAATAGCATTAAAAATGTTCAATTTTAAGTTCATATTTCCAAACGACACCTTCATCACCCCCGTTCGATAGTTAACACGCGGATTAGCAGTTACTAAGAATGGACCGCCTAAGATGACATGAATGTGTTTCCCAGCATCTAGCACAGGTTCAGTGTCAAGGACCATGAAGTCGACAGGGTAATAACATTTATTAACTTTAACGAGAACATCCTCGACGATTCCTCTAGGTATTTTAATTGAACAATCTGCAAATTGGATAGTAGCTGCCGTAGGTTTAAGTTCACCTAGTCCTAATTGTTTATAGACGTGATAAGGTAAGAGATTAACACTAGCTCCTAAGTCAAGGAGAGCCCGATGAATGATAGTGTCACCTATGACACATGATATCGTAGGCGTACCTGGATCCTTATACTTAGGAGTAGTGTGTTGTAATGTACAACTTACTTTTTTTGTGAGAAAGACCTTTTTCGAAGTATGACTGCGTATTTTGCGCTTTTGCGTGCAACGGTCTTTTAGACATTTAGCGTAAGCGGGACTTTGTTTTATCGTATCGAGGAATAGAATATTGATTTTAACTTGCTTAAACACCTCGAGTATATCTTCAAGTTTTGACTTTTTCTTAGAAAATTTGACTGTTCGACAACGTTTGGTGGAAAAGGCTTTTCGGAATAAAATTAGTTGGGACCGATTCTTTTCTTTTCTACTTTGATTCACGTCCCCACCCATTTATTTATTTGAATTAACGTTTAAATTTTTCTCACCATCATCCAGAAATTCAACAACTTCCTCTTCCTGAATAGTCATCCTAGTCGAAGCAGCGTTCACTTGCTCACTCTTACCCCCATTCTCGTATTGACCCTGAGGTTTCTGAATAGGTTGACTTGGCAACTTACTCTCGATCAAACGGTTTAATGTACTCACTACTTGTCCCATTTTGGACTCTAGTTTTGCGATGGACTGGGTGTGGGAATGTACTAACTGGATTGCTAACCCTAAGTTTTCAAGTGAGGCCAACACCTTCTCCTCAAATGCATTTTTACGTGGAGGTGGAGGATGATTGGGTTGTTAGTATTGATATTGTTGAGGCTGAGTTCGATAAGTATTAGAAAAATTAGTCGGTGAAAGATTATAATTATTTCGTAGGAATTGTTGAATAGAATTAATGTGTTGCTCCACGAATTCAGGAAATTGAGATGCAGAAGGACATGTAAAGATATTATGTGACGGTGCAGAACACAATGCACATACTTTGTGAGGAGGTGAATTGGACCTATTTCCTATCATCATAAATTGGTCAAGTTTTTGATTTAATTCTTGTATTTCGATTGAATGACTTGACTCAACTTTTACCTCTCTTTTTGGCAGTGGCAGGTATCCTTCAGAACGTACTGATACAGCCTGGTGCATCGAGTTCTCGCATAACGTTTCAAAAATCTTCCATGCCTCATCGGTGCTTTTGTGCAAGAAAGTACCCGCATAAACAGCATCGACGGTATTCCAAAAAAAGGAAATAAGCCCCTCGTAGAAGAGTTGAACTAATTGCCATTTAGGAACCTGATGATGTGGGATGATCTGGGCATGAGCGTAATAATTCTTTAAACTTTTCCCAAGTATCATAAAGCGTTTCCCCATCTTGCATCACAAAGTTTGTTATGGATTTCCTTATCTGATTTGTACGCATAATAAGGAAAAACTTTTGTAAAAATACGATGTGTAAGGCTTCCCAGGTTTTAATTGTATTCGGCTCCAAAGATTGGAGCCAATCCTTCGCTTTATCTTTTAAAGAGAATGGAAAGAGCCGCAGTTTCAATTCATCATCAGTTAAGTTTTGAATTTTTAAAGTAGAGCAGATATCTTGAAAATCCCCTAAGTGTTGGTAACGGTCTTCAGTAATGCGACCATAGAAAGAAGGAAGTAGCAAGATGGTAGACGACTTTATCTCAAAGTGAGATATTGTCGCCTCCGGTAATTCGATACCTACTTAAGGGGTGTAAGTTGTAGGAATAAAGTAATCCCTAAGCGGAGGCGGCGGAGGTATATTAGGATTATTTACGTTATTTTTGTTATTTCCAACGTCAGCCATTGGAATAGGTTTTATTTTAAAAATTCGAGTTTTCCTTAACCTTTTAAGGGTACTTTGAAATTCGGCCTGAAATAGAGACGATGGTTCTGGATTCGATTCGTCGTCTAGCAACCGAGCTCTAGAAGCTTGGGTTGAAGATCTATTAATTCTTAAGGTACGTTCTAGTTCAGGATCAAAAGTTTGTAATCCTGGTGTACTAGAACGTGTACCAAACATATACTAAAAAGAAAATAGTGACACTAAGACAAAAACTGACTCCACAAATATAAGACGAAAGCACACAAATAAGGCAAAATGCACACAACTACTATGATGCATGAATATTATCCTGTAATGCAATGACCACGTCAAGCCTAGCACCCCGGGTTTCCTAGCTAATGCATGTGAACAATCATTCCTAAACTAATGCAAATAGTGCGTCTCAGAACCCTAACTTACAGTGGTTGGAATCAAATTTCAAAGGAAGCACTTTAGTTTATTTTTTACTTTTATTTTCGCGTAAGCTCCTTTAACGTGCACAATTGCTCCACTCAAAATGCTAGAATTTGATAACTTTGAGAAACTACAAACAAAAAGAAAAGTTAGTAACTTAAAACAAAAACGAAAAATAAGAAGAAAAAAAAAACCTAATCTAGTATTTACGAATTAACTAAACTAAGATTCTAAAACTAAAGGTAGTAATGCAATCCCCGGCAACGGCGCCAAAAATTTGATCTCATCAGAATCAAGATATAAAAGTATGCTTACTTATGCTTTACTTTCAAAAGATTTGCAGTGTGGAACTAAAGGTCGAACCCACAGAGATTGAATACTACGTACTTTAATTTTTAAAGCCTAAATTTAGTTAATTAAGAAAAACGGATTTTGGATTTAATTTGAATTAAACAAATAATAATGAAAGTAAATCTAAATTATGAAAGCATTTAAATATTTATTTTTATAATAAGTTTAAGGAACCTAGGAATACAGATCCACCACTAGCTTCATAATAAGGGTATATACGAATTACTTTAGCTTATTAAGTTGGATGATAATGGGGAATTGTAGCTACAAGTCCAATTCCTCTGTCAAGAAAATAACTATGACTCAAGCACCAACATAATCCATCTTCGGTTAGCACGAATTATCCCACACTAAACTAGGGTTGTGGTATAGTCCATCTAATCTAGGTATGGACCATTCGGATACTTGATAGCACAATTCAATTTAAGCACCATTACATGTAAATAATCTAAACAAGCATAGATCATTGAGCACACTACTATCAAAATAGATTTAAGACAAGAGTAAACTTTAATCAATTAAAGCACGATTTATTTATAAAAATCTTCAGAACATGTAACTGTCATCCATACGTAAAAAAACTAAAATAAAAATATCAAATACATCCTATTACTTGGCTAGGGTTTCATTGAAACCCTAGATCTTGAGTTTAGTTGGCCATAGAATTAATGAACGACAAGAGGTTGATGGAGAAGGCCATGGGAATCCTTGGTCTTCTTCTTCTTCTCCTTGCTTTCCTCTCTTCAATGGCTGGAAGTATGGTTGTATATTGTGTGTATATTAATTGAATTGAATTATTATTGAGTATTTATAGATTTAGAGCAAGTTTTGGATGCTTTCGTAACCCAATTCGCACTAAAAATGCTGTGTTTAGCTTTCCAGATTTAATTAGGCAGTTTTATTCATGTAGGAGTCTTCAGTACACTAAAATACGCATTTTTACTTTTTTTCATTGGTCGAGCGAGCGGGCCCCACGAGCGCGATTCTGGGAGGTCGCGCAAGCGATTTCCTGGGTTTCGCGTGAGCGGGTTGCGCGCGATGTGGTTTTTTCAAATTCTTTTCTTCTGCTTTTTCACCCTATTTAGCTTGGAATCGTTACTTTTCTCCAAATCTTAACAAAAAATAAAAAATGAAGTACAAATATACAAAAATAGGATAAAAAGTACTAATAACTGTGAATTAAGGCATGTAATTAGGATTTGTTCTCTCCCGATCAGTCCCTATGGAGTTCTTCGTGCTATTAATGTGATCATAGTTATAACTATTATGTTTAGTTGCGAATTACTTTCTGTGATTATTTTTGGATTGACGACTAACTGATAGATATCTATATAGGTACCAAATCCTACTGCATTGATGGTAGGAATGCCTACCCAGAATCATCCCGCACAGATTGAGGATGCACCTCCAGCGCCTCAGGCTGCTGATCTAATTGGATTATTTGAAACCTTTGTGTAGAGGATGGAATGGATCAACAATCCTAATGTGTATAATGGAAATAATCATGGACCACCTCTGAGGCCAGTTGAGGACAGGATAGTGGAGCGCTTTCATCATTTTTGTCAAGAAAAGTTTGACAGAAATATTGAGCCTTGGCAAGCTAAACAGTGGCTCCAAGAGATGGATTAAATCTTCGATACACTGGGATGTAAGGAGATTGAGAGGCATTGAATTGTGACATTCCAGTTAACTTATGCGATGGTCGATTGGTGGGAATTGGAGAAGGTGACCATAGGAGAGGACGCTGCATTACCAATGGCCTGGATCATATTCAAAGTGCTATTTTTAGAGATCTACTTCCCTCAGATGGAAAGGAACAGTAAGGAGAGAGAATTCATTGAGCTAAGGCAAGAGAACCTTACCGTGAGGGAGTATATGGAGCAGTTCGAATGATTATCCTCTATTGCTCTTCATATGATCGATACCCTAGAGAAGAAGAACAAGCAGTATCCTCAAAGTATGCCACTATAATGGAGGACTCTGAATCATCAGGGTCAAACATTTAAAGCTAAGGTTGGAATGGCAGTCGATCATGATGATATTAATGGTCGGGAGTAAGGACGCTTTGGGAATCGACAACCACTTAGGGGTAACGAAGGACTGTGACCTCCGATGTAGTTTTAAGGGAACGAGCATAACTGGACTGGAGAGTGGAAGCTATAACATGCATTTCCTTAGAACCGCTATGCTGTAACCCAATCACCTCCCCTATAAGGACTCTCTGCTACGACTAGAAGAAATACTAGTGGATTCTTCAACTATGAGAAGCCAGGCCATGTTGCTAAGGCTTGTCGAGCTCCCAAGAACTATAACCAGTCAGGCATTCACTGTTATAATTATGGCAACCATTGCCACATCAGCAAGGACTGTAGAGCACCCCATAGGGCATACAATAGACCAACTGCTCAGGGCTAAGTTGGACAGGCTCGTATGAATGCTATCCTCCCAGAGAATGCGGGATTTGATATGGCTGAACAACAAAAAAAAGGAAGGTACTCTTACATTATTCAGCACTCGAGTTAACATATTATTTGATACAGGTACTTTGAATTTGTTTATTGCTATCCAAATTGTTAAATTGATGGGATTAGTACCCTAGGCACTTGACAATGCCCTAAATTTAGTATCACCTTTGGGAAAAGTATGCAAGGACTGTACCTTAACCCTTGAGGATAGAACTTCTTCCCAGAGATCTAATTATTTTGTAAATGAAGAAATTTGACATCATCTTAGGATTTGATTGTCTCATAAAGTATCGTACTAAGTTGGATTGTACTAATAAAGTGATTACCTTTTCAGTACCAGGAAGTCAACATTTCGATTTTTAGTGTAACCCTTCTAGTGATGCTTTCTTTACTAGACGTCAAGTAGCTATCGAGAGCTCGAGTTCGAAACTCACGGTTACACACATTTCGGTAATTCGAGACTCTGAGGATGTATTTTGGAATATTTTGGGATTGCCACCTAAGTGAGAGATTGACTTTTACAATGAGCTAGTGCCCTGCAGTTTAACACAATTAAAGGCTCCTTATCGGATGGCACCAATGGTGATATAATAGTGGAAGAAGCAAGTTCAGGAGTTAGAAGATCTTATGTTTGTTCGACCCAGCACGTCGCCATGGGGAGCGCCAGTGCAATTTGTTAAGAAGAAGGATGAAACTCAATGACTTTGTATCGACTATAAGGAGCTCAACAAGGTCATAATTAAGAACAAGAACCAACTCCCTAGAATTAATGATTTATTTGATCAACTATAAGGAGCAACGATCTTCTCAAAGATTGATCTACGATCGGGATATCACCAACGGTTGGTTCTACCCGAGGATACTTTAAAGACTGATTTTAGGATGAGGTAAGGGCATTTTGAATCCTTAGTTATGTCTTTCGGATTAACCATTATTCCAACAGTATTCATGGACCTAATGAATAGAGTATTTAGACCCTACTTAGACCAGTTCATTATCGTATTCATAGATGATATTCTTATCTACTCAAAAATTGAGGAAGAACATATAAGGATCGCAATACAGACTCTCCAAGATAGCCAATTGTATGTAATGTTTAGTAAGTGTGAATTTTGGCTGAGGAAAGTCAAGTTCCAAGGACATATCATCTCTTAGGATGGATTAGATGTAGAATCAGCAAAGAAAGACGTATTTTTGAATTGGAATATACCAACCACTATAACATAAGTCAGATGTTTTCTTGGTCTAGCTGGATACTATCAGAGATTTATGGAAGGATTCTCTAAGATTGTAGCTCCTCTTACCAGACTACGAAGAAAGACTTGAAGATTGAATAGGGTAACCAGCATGAATGTGCATTTCAAGAATTGAAGGAGAGATTGACCACAGTGCCAGTGCTTGTGATATCTAAGAGCCAAGAGTAGTTCACCATTTCTATCGATGCATCACACCAAGGACTTGGATGTGTTCTGATGCAAGATAGGAAGGTAATCATATACGGATCATGGCTATTGAAACATCATGAAGTGGAATTACCCGACGCATGACCTCAAGCTAGCCGCGATTGTTTTTGCACTCAAGATTTGGAGGTATTATCTCTCTGGTGAGAAGTTTGATCTATTTTCGGATCACAAGAGTCTGAGATATTGTTCTCTCAAAGAGAGTTAAACATGAGGCAACGATGTTGGATGGAATAGTTGAAAGACTATGATTTCACATCACAGTATCACCCTAGAAAGGCAAACATAGTAGCCAATGCATTAGGTTAGAAACCCTAGATATGATGGTAACTTCTCTTTTGGTCAAAGAGTGGTAAGCGTCAGAAACATTGGCTGAATTCGGTACTAATGACTCAGATCCATGTAAAGGATGACAGTTTGGATGTTTCATTGTATAACTAACTATCATCAGTCATATTTTGGAAGCATAGAGGAAGATTGAAGGACTTCGGGAGTGATTCGTAAGCAACGCGATAAAGGAACCAGAGAATTAAAGAATTGATCACTACAAGAAAAAAGGCTTTTTATGTCACTTTTCATATTGTATTTATGTCACTTTTATTTTGAGTGACATAATTATTTCTTGCAGGGTTTTTTTATGTCACTTTTTAAGTATTTATGTCACTTTTTAAAAAAGTGACATAAATACGTGATTATTTATGTCATTTGCTTAAAAAAGTGACATAAATAATAACGTATTTATGTCACTTTTTTAAAAAGTGACATAAATAATAATTCTTTTATGTCACTTTTTTAAAAGTGACATAAATAAAAACACGGTGGCAATTTTGTAAATAAAACATTTTTCTTTTTATGTCATTTTTTGTAAAAAGTGACATAAATAATACATATTACCCTAATTTTTTATGTCACTTTTTGAAAATTGACAAATTTTTAACAAAGTGACATAAAAGATGAAATGGGCGCGCGGGAAAGGGCTGGGAATAAAACTACAGATCCAAACATTTTCCTCTCATTTCCCTCTCATCCATCTCCTCTCATCTCCCGCCTCCTCTCATCACCACCAGCATCACCGCTGCTGCCACCACATCCTCCGCGACACCTCATCTCCTCTCATCTCTCGCCTCCTCTCATCTCCACCAGCATCGCCGCCGCCGCACCATGTTCTATTATTCTCTTCTCTCTCAAAGCTATGGTTTACGAAACTATATATAACCCCCCCCCCCCCCCCCCCCCCACATTGCTTCCTCTGAAACTTTCTTTTGTTTAAAAAAAAAAACTGATTTTTAGGGCCCCCTTCGATTCGTACCGGCAAGCAAAATCTGAACCATCGATTGTCGGAAAACGTTCGAATTCGAATTCTAGGGTTTCGGAGAGACTAGAGAGAGAGTTTGAGAGAGTTTGTTAGATGGGGAAGAAGAGAAAATCTCTGGCGACGAGTCTCGATGAGGTCGATCGAACAATGTACTCGATGTTTTCGAGCGCCGCGAACTCGTTGTCTCAGCTCTACACGCAGACCATGAACCAGCAAAAGCTCTCCTTTCAAGCCGGTGAACGTCATGGTCTGGTATTGTTCTCATCCAATGAATGATTGTGTTCATGTAGAGAGACAGAATGGAAATGATGACTTTGATTTGTTTGAGTAAATTTTTTTTATTTTTTATTTTTGGCTAATTCAATTTCTTTTGCCCAATTTTGGTACATTTACGGTAATTGGGTTTTCCTGATATCTGATTTATTTTCAGCTTAATGCTCATTAATAGTTAATTACTTGCTAGTTTAACAAATAAAAATATCTTAGGTTAGTGTGGATTTGGGGTTGATTGGGTGGTTCATGCTTTGAGTGTAAGAATCCCTTTTATTTAACTTTTTTTCTTGCCATAAATGGCAAATTAGGTCCAAGGGAGTCCCAAAAGGGAGTCTCCCCATTTTTTTCCCTTTGCGTTTTGCCTTTCATGTTTTTCTAAGGCTCTGTTTGGTTCATGGGTTAGTAGGAGAAAACGAATATTAAGTAGTGAGGAAAACGCTTTTCTTTGTTTGGTTAATACGGAAAACAAGGAGAAAAATAGGAAGTAAACAAAAATAGGGTGAAGGAAAATTAAAAAAACTTGAACTTTGACAGTCATTTCCACCCACTTTCTTGAGTTCACATTATATTTTGAAAATTTTAGTTTTATGATAGTATTTAAGTTCTATAGAGAACACTACAGAAAATGCTAGGAAAATAGTTTTCCGCACCTTGCCTAAATCCATAAACCAAGTAGAGCCTTAGGTTGGCATATCGGAACTTGACAATTGAAAGCTTAGGATGTTGAGGAGGCTGAGTGCAAGTAATATCAGATTGTTTTGATATTAGTTAGGTTTGATAGAACAGACATCTTGCAGACTTGCACTTGTGGGTTAGTAAAATATTAATATTGTCTTACTGACAATTGTGGAGAAGCACATTATTATGCACATTGCAAGACTCTAAGAAAGAAGTGAACGTTTAGAGGAGGGGTATGACATCTTTTTTCCCTTTGAAATATTAGCGTCCCTCTTCGTTCTGCTTCCGATGCTTGTTTCATGGATTTAGTGGGAGATTAACGAAGTTAGGTAGTTGATTTCGTAACCTTTTTGTTAGGTAGTTGATTTCGTAACCTTTTTGTTACATTAACGAAGTAACCAAATACCACATAAAGCAATTGAGCTCAGTTTTTTCCCCTTTCTTTCTCTAATTTGTTGCCTTGTACTATTATCTATTGATGTCATTTTTGGAATTGTGGATAAAGAACATTAGAACATTAATTTTTCTTTTCCTTAGTTTGTTTGATACATGAAATGGTGCAAGTTTAGTTCTTTTTCTTCAATTGCACTAGATGAAACTTAATATTATTCTCTCTGTCTCATCTTGTTGCACAACTCTGTATTGTTAGAATCTATTGGAAAAAATGGACAAGACTTCATCTGGGGTCATGTTTTAGTCATGAAGTATAAGTTGTAACAGTTCCTAGCTCATGAATCAATCACCATCCTTTGCAACCAATATATGTCTTTTTTTTCATTCTTCAAGTGCCTTTTTGTCAATCTCCAATTCTTTGGCTTATACTTCTACAAAAGGGTTTGAAAATTACAACTCATAAGGTTTATTATATCTGGCTAGAAATGGACCATGTCGCGTAGTTCAACTAATGACATACTCATGACATTTATACCCAGTTCAGATTGGATCCTGGATGATGTAAAATGGACTAGTTTTTTTTGTAAAATGGACTAGTAATTTCTAATTTTACTTCATAGATACAATATATGGAAGTTGACATTGGTCTATGGTTTTTACTTGTCGAAATTTCACATGTTTGGATCTCATTAGGAATTTCCTTTTGTGCAATCTCGTGCTAGCAAGGGTCTTGATGCACCTACAAAGCTTGCTGCTGCTATTTGGAATTGTATTACAACGTACCAAACCACCATTCCTGATCAGGTTATAATCAGTTTATTTGCTGATTTCACTTTGTTGCGAAAAGCTTAACTAATTTGATTTCTTTCTGATTTTAATTTACTATGTTTGAATATACTATGTTTTTATGTATATAAGTGATTTGAGCAAACGCAATTTAGATATATACGCCTCTCCGAGTAGAAAAGCTTAATTGGTTGAAATTAAACATGTTTAGCTAGTGTATTAGATGTATATATATGTATATTGTGTGTGTGCGCGCACGGGGTTGTGTTAGTACAAATTGGCGGTGAATTTAGCATTAGATGTGCCCTGTTTGTTTAATTTTATAGTTTCATTCAAGTGCGTTTTATGTATGTTGTTGGAGAATGGAGGACCTATTAAGCAAACTTAAGACCGGGGGGTGGGGGGTAAGGCCTCCTCTCATAGTGTGTTGGATTTGGCTACAAAAAAAGAAAAAGAGAGAGAGAGAGAGAGAGAGAGAGAGAGAGAGAGAGAGAGAGAGAGAGAGAGAGAGAGAGAGAGAGAGATGCCCAACAACATTAATAAAGTATAAAACACCACCTAGGTGGAAAACAAAGGAAAAAAAAGAAAAAGTGAAACCATTCAATCAAGACCCCCCATTATTAAAAATGAAATCAGCACTAGCACACTATCATATTGTACATATTTCACACGTAATCCAATTAGGGAAAGGGTGGGGTAAAGGCTAGTGGCATTTCAAAGTTATAGGGAAAGGGTGGGGTAAAGGCTTCAATTTTCGTAGCTCTGCATAGGAAAAAATAGGAAGATAATGAGTTGTTTAGGTAACAAAATGGAAAGGCTTGTGGAATTTGAATTTTTCTCCATAAATAATCCTTATTCTCCATTCCAGTTGATTATGCAAAATAAAACCCACCCACCATTCATAATGAATTACATTAACGCAACATCACCACAACTACTTGTTTAGCTTAATACTTTTAGTTTCCAATTTGCAGATGCCATTGACATGTATCTTCTTTCTCTCTCTCTTTCTCTCTCTCTCTCTCTCTCTCTCTCTCTCTCTCTCACACACACACACACACACACACAAATATCATTGGGAAAGGAAGATATGAAGTCCCCTTTTCATACATGAGAAAGTAATTGTTAATTATGGATGCATCCTGATTAACTCTGGACTCCATCAAAGGAAATGCCATTTCATAGTTTAATTGTCATGGTTGTAACTGAACATTCCATCAGTAATATCCTTGGCACTCTGATGACTTAGATTCACATTCATGTAATTTTTTCTCCAACAAGTTAGTGACTCCTTTCTTAATGCTCAATTTTGTAAAACAGTTAGATGCTTCGCCTCTCAGGTCCGGAACATTGCCTGCATCAGCAGTAGCAGCAAAAGTATCTAGTAAGTTCCTCCCCATTGTCTAGTCACACCCGGTCCTTGTCCACTAAATTACACTAATGTTCTGCCTATATTGTTGATTTCTACGCAAGAAGACGATTGTTCAAAGGAACAGCCGAAGCTCTCCATTAGTTTTTTTTTTTTACATGCTAGTGGGAATATTGCCGCTAAATTTTCATATTGCGAGGTACTAAATCTTTTTTTTTCCTTATATTGAAAGTGTTGCATATACAAGATCTTAATGATCAGATTTTCAGTTTTGACAGCAACTTCAAATTTTGCTTTTTCTTTTGGTTACACAGGGTTGTTACCCGGCGGTGCCGCAACTTACACAGGGTGTTGGGAGGGGTAGGAATGGAATAGTAAGAAGCTTTAGCTTTTTGGCACAAAGTGGGTACTCTTAGGGGCTGTTTTGGAAGGCAGAGAACCAGTGCTTTGGTTCAGGTTCTATGAAGTCAAGTGTTTGGTGAATGCCCCAATCTTGCAGAGGAATGGTCCATTCATTGATGGAACTCCAGGTAGCGAATTACACTGTATCCTTATCAACTTTTGGTCTTAATTAGGCGCTATCCTGATGGAAATTATGGAATATTGGGCTTAGATTCTGTAGGCACATGTATCATGTTTTCTATGATAAAAAGAAAAAAGGGCCACTAGGCCCACTACCTTGTGTTGGTTCATACAATGTCGGGAGCTGGAAGGATATATAGTGGCCACAGGCATAATCTTTGGCAGCCCTTTTGTCTGTGGGTAAAATGCATTTTGCACCCTCAAACTATATATCGTTTTGCACTTTGGTCCCTAAACCTTAAATTTAAGCAATTTCAACCTTAAAGTATTACACTTGTTGCAATTCACACCTTCCCCCAGAATCTGTCAGCAATATTAACGGAATTTGGAGGTTAGGGACCAAAGTGCAAAAAGTGAATGTTTGACAGTGCAAAATGCAACTTGCCCTGATGGTTATAACGTAAGTCTCAATTCACACCTTTCCTTTCATTCTTCTTTTCGATATTTCTACTTTTTGACATGAAAATGAGATATAATTATGTTGCTATTCTTTGAAATGAAGATTTTGAATCCTCTCTCTCTTTCTATCTTGCTACCTGGACATAGTTTATTGCTCTTGGCATTCCATTTGCTTATGCAATGACTTGTTTAGAAACCTTATGAAGTTATTCTGGTATATGAATTCAGCTGCTTTTATTGTTGGGCAGTCAAGTCAACGTTACTATTGTGCAGTCACAATTGGGGCTGCTGCTGTAATATTAGCACTGAGGTTAGTGTGGTAGGAGTTCACTATTTATGATTCCTGGTGTTGCATTTCCCTTCCTCCCCTCTTGGGCACTTTGATGGTTAAGAAAAACTACCACTAAAAGTTCTTTTAGGTCATATAGCCTATTGGGTTTACAAACTATTTCACTGTTAGGTAGGGTCGGTAAGGTTAGAGGCCTCCAGAGTGTTAGCAACAGTAGCGTTTGATTGTGATTGAAGGATTTGTGGTTTGGCTAGGAGGTGTTTGCAAGTCCTCCATGGTGAGAATGGACTGAGATGGGTGTCGGTGAGGGATCAATTTTGGGTATTTCTTTTCAATCCTTACTATATACTATTTATGAACATTTTTAGAATCCTTTTTTCTTCTATTGTTGAGAGATGTGATTGAGTTGTTAAGAGGTGTCCTGGGATTTTCTATATGCATGTTTGATTATGATGCTATGTAGAACTTTCTAGTATACCAAAAAAAACTATTTCAGCACCACTGATTAAGATTTTAATAGTGAATATGTACTAACCAAGATTAATACAACTATCATTTGTATTTCACATGTTGGACTTGACTTGACATATACAATGCTAGTTGTTTATCCTAACTACTACCTACGAGGAGTTACAGGAGTCTCTACCTCCAGAGTATATAAATTTTTTTTGCATTTGATAATTTCACAAGAACACAGAAGCACGTCCTTGCTAAAGCTCTAGAAACTGAGCAAGGAAGCTTTGATGACTGTATACCAACAAGCTCTTATGCGAGACTTCACATCAAAGAAGTGCCAATTGGTGTTGCTTCTAAATTTATCTAGGGAATTTTTCTCATTATAAATGAACTCCCCTTATCTACTTAAGGACATGAAATCAATATAGAGATTGTTCTATCGGACACAACACACTGCTAGCATATTGTTCTATATGTCAAAGATAAATGATGCAGGTCCTAATTGACTGAACCAGTGATTGAGCAGCTCTCTACTTGTAGGTAAAAAGGTTACTAATCTTTCCTAGATTTCCTTCATTTACATAGGTCAAATGTTCTAGCTGATCTATGGATTCTTCTAGAATCTTATATGATTTTCTTTTCTTCTTAATCCCTGAGTTTCAACAACCACAAACAACCCCTTTTAAGATTCTGAAATTTTGTTAGACCTAATTGCAAGACTTATTTGTTGGACCTAATTTATTGCTTGGTGTTTCATGTGGGTGTGTGTGTATGAAATTTTATTGAAACAGACCCATATACACATAATGAATCTCTCTCTCTCTCTCTCTCTCTCTCTCTCTCTCTCTCTCTCTCTCTCGCGCGCGCGCGCGCGCGCACACACACATTGACATTAGAAATTTTGACCCGGCCAAATTCTAAAATTTATTGATTTTCTTTGCATAAGGTGTTGTGAAATAAACTCAATTGATACTTCTATGGAAGCAAAAGCCGGCGAGTCATCAAACACTTTGTTCAGTGACAAACTGCTGTTTCTTAACTTGTAAAATTCAAGGTTGCGGACCCTCATTAACCAAAGGTAAATATAAATGTAGGACTAATCCATTACAATGTGTTTCTATAGAATTGAAATTAGTATATCAATCTTCCTTTGAAATTAAAGTGAATACTTCTGTTGCCTCTATTCAAAGCTTCTTGAACTTAAAGTTGCTTGAAATTAGCATTTAGCTCCAAATTTAGTTTCAGTTTGGGCCTCTGTTCGCTATGCAAACAACTTTGAATTTTCATATCTGTCAGAGATGTAGAAAAGCCAGGATCAAGTGAGTTTTTCATCTACTATGCATCACCTCCTTCACATTGATTTTTGAATCATGGGATACTGCTGGTGCGTGCGCCTGAGCGTGTGCACGCTGTGTGCTGGGCAGTGGGCATGCAGGGAGGGGGTTGCGTGTGCGTTGTGCATGCGCTGCTAGTAGGCTGCCTGGCCGTGCTGGGCCGTGCGGGTGCGCTGTGCGCACAATGGGCGCATGTGGACTGGTCCTACATGCACAGGGACTGTGTGCTGGGCAGTGGGCCTAGCATGTGCTGCTCGCACTGAGCGTGGTTGGGACTGTGGTGCCATGTGTGGCCTGTGCGCTGCCTTATGCTAGGCGCATGGGCTGGCCTATGCACAGTGTGCTGCGCACAGGGGCTGACCGTTTGGACTGCATTGAAAAGCACAATAAATGTAGCATCATTCACTACTCCCTCCTCGAATACAATACTGTAAAGGAAGGGTGTGTCTTCTTAATTGAGGACCTTTACCATGACAAATATATTATTTATTAGCGGTGTATATAAAATTATATATATATATTTGAATATAACCACTCACCATGCTTTGTTTTGAGAATATTTTTGAGGTACCTGAAGTGCACAAATCGAATCTGTTGCTGACAGTATGACACCAACAGCTGCAATTATACATGATATTCAAGCAATCAACATAAAAGCATGGATTGTGACAATAAGGGAAATGTAGAACACTTGAGTTGTGATGATTAGTCACCTAGGTAATCTTTAATACCAAGTGATGTCATACCTATCCTTTTACATAGCAAAAAGGCACATACGTAGTTTAAAGAAATAGGAACTTAGAACTGTTTTTTTTTTTTTTTTAAACTTGATGGCTACCATATAAAGCTAGCGGCCATGTATGTTGGTGATTAGAAGGGAGCAAATATTGATGCTTTAGACACAAGTCCTATCAAAGGCTATGTGACATGGCTATTTCTAATAGGTTAAAGTACCTGTATCAGACATTCGATTCTCGGACAAGGGTATGGGATGTGTACAACACTTCTGTTGGACAGCCACTAAGAAGCATGATAGCTAATTGTATATTTGAATTTTAAAGTGTCTAATTATATTCTTAGTTCTTTCAAAATGGACGAAATGCTCTTGTTAAGTCTTATTATTACATTTAAAACAGCATTTTCTCTTGGAAATATAAGAAAAAAAAAATAGATTTGTTGTCATGTCAGACTTTTCAAAGTCACGAATCTAAGGACATGCAGACATGGTAGTAAATCTATATTTTTAAGAGAAACTAGCTATTGTTGCTTCCTAAAAACAGTCTTCATATGAGCATTTTGTCCATTTTAAAATCACTTTATAGCAAAAGGAACAGAATTGAAGACTTTAACATACAATTAGACAAGTGCGTACTGATTTTTTTATTGCTAGGAGTGTGATAGTTGATTTTGACCAACTTGTCTTAGATTTCTCATAGCATTATGGGTTAAATGAATATAAAGTTAAATTGATTTGCTAGTTTGTTCTACAATTTGATAAGTTATTTGAATGTGAATTTTTTTATTTAATCAGGATGATGTACAAGCTGAAAGTGATGATGAAGAGCAGCAGATCTATAATCCCCTGAAGTTGCCAATGGGTTGGGATGGGAAGCCTATTCCTTCCTGGTTATATAAGCTTCATGGTCTTGGTCAGGTAAATTTTGAAACTAATTTTTTTTTCCCTATATTGATTATGGATTCTCCACCAGGTTTTCATAAGAATCTATCTTCTGCAACATCCCACCTCTTAATTTTTCTTTGCATACACTATAGAACTTCTCTTTGCGATGATGAAGGCTATTAGGATTATAAACCAAATATTCTGCTCATGTATACACTATATATTAGGAGTAATGATATGCTTCCCAATTTTCTATCCCAAAAGTGCTTCCCAAATGATGTGGCAGTAGGGCCAAGTAAACAACTTCTAATTAAAATTTAACTGGTCTCACTATATTAGACCTAGCCCACTGCCACATCATTTGGGAAACACTTTTGGGATAAAAATTTGGGAAGCATAGAATCATTCTTAAATATATATATATATATATATGTTTTTACTATTTTTTTTCATACTAACAGATGATTAAAACGGTTAGATCCTATTGATTTTAAGTGAAAAAATAACTAGATTATTTTCGAGGAAAAAGAAGGGCAGCCCATTGCCGAGCACATCGCACGGCAGCGCACATACAGGACAAGTGCACGCGCATAGCACACGTATTGCTAGGAAGCAAAGAGTTGGTATAGGAAGCAAAGAGTTGGGCAACATTTTCTTTTGTTGCAAAATGAGACACACACAATCTCTCTCTCTCTCTCTCTCTCTCTCTCTCTCTCTCTCTCTCTCTCTCTCTCGCTAAAGAGCAGATTGGCTTCACCACTTCTCTCTCTCTCTCTCTCAATAATTTATTTGTAAGCAACTAGCTTAAGTTGTGCATACCAATGGTAATAACTCTTGTTTGAGTTTGAGTCTCCTTGGGAGTTTTAACCTTCATCCTCAATAACAGTAAATAACTACGAAAATCTTATCCCTCTTTTGACAATATGGTTCTAATTTTTTTTTGCTTTTGAAACTTTACCATGTCTTGAAAGAGCCACTTTCTCCAATTTCAGTCCCTTAGCAAAATCTGTTTTCTAGGTTTCTAACATGCTTGTCACTGCAGGAGCTTGAGAAGGTCACTTTCAGCATGGCTCGGTGTATTGGACATCATGAGGAGACTCTGAAAAAGCTATATGATCTGCAGAATACAATTGAGCAAGAAACGGCTCTGCTGCAAGGTTTTTTTTTTTTTTTTTTTTTTTTTCTGAATGTCTTATTAATCCCCTCATTTTAATGTTTAGAAAGCAACCATATATCGGTTTTTCCCAAGGTTACCTGGATCGCGGATCGATTCGGTACGAGGAACGGGATCGGGAACGCGGATCGCCACGTGCTACAAAATGTGGTACGGTGGGGGTATATTTCTTCCCATCTTAAGAGGGGGAAGTATTATGATAGATTAAAACGTGAAATGATTTTCTAATCATTTTATTGTCAAGTAAAGTTCTAAATGAGAAAATATAATCTACGTACATTTTGTAGTGTTATAAGTTCACTAGATTTTAGTGGTGCTATCACAATATTAGGTGATTTAAAGCCGGAACGCCCAAATTGGCGTTCCAATTCGCTAGTGTACCACGTTTCGGAACGATCGTACCAAAACGGGGATCGCTAGGGTCTTATAGTTTTCTGGTAACACTGGTTTTTCCCCTGTGAAGATTATGATACATATATACTTAATACAGTTGCTCAAAGTGAAGTGGTAATACAATAACTCATCTCACAGGTTCTATGGAAACGGATTTGTTTCACAATTCGGGCTACTCTCTTGAGAAAGGGGTAATGATGGAACAGATTGAAAGCAAGGGAAACTCTGCAGCTGCTGTGCTCTGTAGACTCTTCAAAGAACTTCACCAAGAGCAGCAAAATAAGCTTACACGAAATGTACTTGGCGTGGTTGCACTTCTTGGAACTGTTCAAACCAAGGAACTTAGCAGGTTGTTTCCTGTTCCAATTTTGATTTTGACATGTATGCACGTATTTTGCACAAATATTGCCTGGAACACATTTGATCTGTTAGCAAGGAACACATTTGACCTGTGTGTACGTGTTTAGCACAGATATGGCACGGCACGATGACACAGCAATTCCTAAACATGTAGGACATGAACACGACTAGGACACAACGAACAAAATAATTAGATTTTCTAGCATACCAAATACGTGGCGTGTCTAGTCCCATTTCCTAAATTTTCAACTATAAATGAGGATTTGAATTTTCTATAATTGCCTCTGTGCAGGATACCGTCCGAGTATCTTGGTGAGGATCAAATGCTTGCAGTTGTATGCACATGCTCTTCATGCAGCAGCAACTGGACTAGGAGTATCCATAAGTGGTCGTTATCTTGTTATTTGCGTTAAGGATATAAGGTACAACAAAGGCTTCTTAGTTGTCTTTTGAAATATCGGCAGTGAATGTTAACTGAATTTTCTTCCATATGATTGTTATTTTATCAGACAGAGACTGAACATTTTGGTTCAGTTCGGCTTATGGTTCACAAATAATGCAAAAAAATTGACTTTTTCATCACTTAGGCTTGAAAAAACTTAGTTTTGGGGGTTTTGAGGATTGAAACTGTAAACCGCTTAACCAAACTTCACGAAACCTTACTCACACCTCAAACATGCCTAAATAAACTTACGGGAACTAACGGAGTGCATAACGGATTCACAGTTCACAAATAATGCGAAAAAAAGACTTTTTCATCACTTAGACTTGAAAATTCTTAGTTTTGATGGGTTTTGAGTAGTGAAACGGTAAACCGCTTAACCAAACGCAACAAAATCTTACTCGCACCTCAATAGGCTTGAAAAAGCTTAGTTATTGAGGTTTCGAGTAGTGAATCGGTAAATCGTTTAACCAAATGCCACGAAATCTTACTCACACCTCAAACATACCTAAATAAACTTGCGGGAACTAACGGAATGCATAACGGATTCACAGCTCACAAAAAATGCGAAAGGATTCACGGTTCACAAAAAATGTGAAAAAATGACTCTTTAGTCACTTAGGCTTGAAAAAGCTTAGTTATTGAGGTTTCGAGTAGTGAATCGGTAAACCGCTTAACCAAATGCCACGAAAGCTTACTCGCACCTCAAACATGCCTAAATAAACTTGTGGGAACTAACGGAATGCATAACGGATTCACAGTTCACAAAAAATGTGAAAAAATGACTCTTTAGTCACTTAGGCTTGAAAAAGCTTAGTTATTGAGGTTTCGAGTAGTGAATCGGTAAACCGATTGACCAAACGCCACGAAATCTTACTCGCACCTCAAACATGCCTAAATAAACTTGCGGGAACTAACGGAATGCATAACGGATTCACGACTCACAAAAAATGCAAAAAAATGACTCTTTAGTCACTTAGGCTTGAAAAAGCTTAGTTATTGAGGTTTCGAGTAGTGAATCGGTAAACCGCTTAACCAAACGCCACGAAACCTTACACGCAAGTCAAACATGCATAAATAAACTTGCAGGAACTAACGGAATGCATAACGGATTCACGGTTCACAAAAAATACGAAAAAATGACTCTTTCATCATTCCGAGTCCCCGAACACATTGTGGTCTCTCAAAACCCCCAAACGTAGTTTTACTCTTTTATTATTTTATATACAAATAATTAATGAAAACTTTATCTTTTTTGTAGGTACAAAGTTTCACATTTTGATGGAAGGTTTTGACAAACAAACCACTTTTTTTGTTGGGATAATTCTTTTTTTGTTGCTTTTATAGTTTTGTTTGTACTTTTTGATGAATATGTAATATGTATATGTTATTAGTTTTGCACTTGACTCGGATCAAATGTATGCTTTTTGTTCAAACCAATTAATTGGTTGGTATGAGATGAATCGATGAAATTTAGTAGTTGAAATAGATTATATATTGAGTTGGATTTAATTTTGTACAGGGTGCATGATATTGTATATAGGTACAGGGTGCTATATATTGTTTTTACAGGGTGGTATTTATGTCACTTCTACTGTATTTATGTCACTTTTAAGGCTTTTATGTAATAATTTTGTTTGGTATTTATGTCACTTTTATACTTTTATGTCACTTTAGGTTAAAAGTGACATAAATAAAATGGTATTTATGTCACTTTTAAATAATTTTGTTTGGTATTTATGTCACTTTTCTACTTTTTATGTCACTTTAGGTTAAAAGTGACATAAATAAAATGGTATTTATGTCACTTTTAAGTATTTATGTCACTTTTTATTAACAAATGTGTTGGTTTTATGAAACATTTATGTCACTTTTTTGAAAACATTTATGTCACTTTTAAACTATTTATGTCGCCTCCATTTATGTCACTTTTTACTGAAAAAAAAAGTGACATAAATACCTATTTATGTCACTTTTTAAGTGACATAAAAGGCCTTTTTCCTTGTAGTGGATGTAGACAGAGCGCTCAGATGCAGAGGCTGACTTTGTGTGCTAGATGAAGAAATTCTTAGAAAGGATGTAGTAGATGAAGCTCACGAGCCGCGAATGACTATTCACCCAGGAGTTAAAAAGATGTACAAGGATTTGAAGAGAAACTTGTGGTGGGAAGGAATGAAATGAGTAGTTGTTGAAAGCGTATCTTAATGCCTTACGTGTACGCAAGTGAAAGCAGAACATAAAAAATCACCCAGACTTCTACAATCCTTACTAGTTCCTAGATGGATGTGGGAACATATAACTATGGACTTCGTGGTATGTTTGCCGAGATCTCAGCAAAACCACGATGCTATTTGGGTAGTTGTGGATCAACTTACCAAATCAGTGTACTTCATAGCATATAGCATGTCAATTCTAGTCGAACGTTTGAGCCGTATGTATATACAACAAGTTGTACAACTACACAGTGTACTTGCCTTTATTGTATCCGACTGTGACTCGAGCCCTACCTTTCATCTATAGATAGCTTTACTGACTTCATCAAACTTGAGCACTGCCTTTCATCGATAGACTGATGGACAAATAGAATGGGTTAACCAAGTAATCAAAGATATGCTGCTAGCATGTGTTATTGATTTTAAGAGATCATGGAAGACTCATCTACCGTTGATAGAATTTCCATACAACAACAGCCACCATTTGAGCATAAGATTTACACCCTTCGAGGCATTACATGGATAATCGTGTCGATCGCTTTATGTTGGGCAAAGATTGGAGACAATCAACTACTTGGACCTGAATTAGTTCAGGAAACTAATAAGAAATCAAGAATGTGAAAGAAAGGATGCGAACGACGCAGAGTAGACATAAGAGTTGCGCGGATAAGCGTTGCCAAAGTTTGGAATTCAGTGTTGGAGATCATATACTAATTAAAGTATCTCTGGTGCAAGAAATTGTCAGATTTGGATTGAAGAGAGGAAAGCTAGCACTGCATTTCATTAGACCATTTAAAATTCTCAAACATGTAGGAAAGGTTGCATACCAACTCACATTATCGCCTAAGATGTCGGGAGTGCACAATGTGTTTCACGTCAGCATGTTAAGAAAGTGTGCTCACAATCTGAGTCATGAGATCAGCTTTGAGGACATTGAGGTTAATGATAATGTATCATTTCACAAAGGACTTGTGCCAATTTTGGATTGAGTAGTTAAAAAGCTGAGGAAGTAAGAGATTCCATTGGTGAAGATCCAGTGGAAGTTACACGATGAAGGAAAAGCTTCTTGGGAATTCGAGTTAGAGATGAGAGAGAAGTATCCAGATTTATTTAATGGCGCTTAGTTCGGATTTCGTGGGAGAAATCTTCATTTAGGGGGGATGATGTAACACCCTGTATTTTCATTGTACTTTTACACCTCTTTTTATATTGATGCGATTCAATATGTTAATATTTACATTTCCTGTAATTTCAATTTCAATCGATTGAGCAAGCGTCGAGCGATCGAGAGTTACATTTCTCAATCCATTGAACCTACTTCGATCGCTTAAACCTCTACCAACTAGATTATGATGTGGATCATTTTCTCAAGTGATTGACCTGATTTCAATTGATCGAACCATGAGCAAACAATTCTCAATAGATCGAATTCACTTTGATCGATCGTACTTGTAATTATTAGTTTATGTGTTTTACCACCTGTACCCTCCCCATCCCTATATATATGATGATTTGCATGTGTATGGGGGATTTAGAAAATTGTGAGAAAGTTAGAGAGAGAGAAATACACAGATTTTATAAACACTCATATAGATTTATATACACATACTCGAATATATATATCTATACACACAAACATACACACTCTTGAGTAGAGAGAGAAAAAGGAGGATAAAATAGAAGGAGAAAGAGAAGAGATAGAGAAAGAGAAGGATAAGGAGAAAGCACAGAGAGAGACACCCCCGAGACCACCCACGGCCACAACGAGCTCACCGGTGTCACCAAACCTTACAGTGAATGTCTATACTCACTCTATAGCATAGATATGTTGATATGTATATATATATGTGTTCTTCGACAAGAAAGAATAGGGTTTAGGGTTTTTCAAGCAATTGAGCACAGATAGACTTCAATCAATCGAACATCAATTTCCTCAATCTATTGAACTTAGTTTAATCGATTGAACCTTACTTTTGTCAATCAATTAAAATGATTTTAACGATCAAACTTGATAGAATGTTAAAGGTTGAGTTTGTTTATGTCCGATGAACTATTGAGATGTTTGTTATCATACGTTGATGTTAGAAAGTGGTATTAGAATAATTCAAACGTTGAATAATCGACTAATGCATTGAACAGTGGAACCATTCTGTTAATGTTGGGATAATAATGAGATTGAAAAGCAGTCATGCTTAGTAGTGGGTTTACCGACTGCAGAGGCGGGACTATGTGTTAGGTTTTACGGATGATAGAGTTGGACTGTATGTCAGACTTAGGAGGTTCTGCTAAATAAGACATCATGTCGAGGTTAGTATATTAGGGGCTGCGGGCCATAGTAGCATATCGGGGTTGCGTGCTGTGATAGTATAGAAGAGCTGAGTACTGAGGTATTACAGAGCTGAGTGCTGTAATACTGCTGAGTGATGTAGTATTGCTAAGTGCTATTGTATTGCAAGGTGCTATGATATTGCTGAGTGCTGTGGCTGTGTGTTGTAGTAGAGTTGAGTGCTTATCAAACTGATTGCTATGGTATAGTAGAGCAGAGTGCTACAATATATCAGGACTACATACCATATTATATTAGTGATGCATGCCGTATTATATCAGGGTGGATTGGCTAGAACGTTAGGACTGTGTGTCGATATTTGATATCTTGTCTGATTTATGTGTTAGAGCATGGGACTTCGTGTCAGGTGTTACAGACTATAGGTATGGGACTACGTGTTTGAATAATATGGACCCAAGAGTCTATGTTATGTTTGGGATGGATTCAGACGATGTCCATTGGGATATATTACGTTGGTGCATTCATGAACAGGAACGGTGAGATGATCATGAATGATGCTCTTGTTTATGTATACTACATATCTATAGATACTTTGTTAGTATTTGCATTCACTCGGCTTTCTTAACTGATGGCGTTTTATGTCACTGGATATTCGATGTCCAACAGGCCAAGGTTATGATTATTCATGAGATGCATACATGGATAGGGACTACGAGGATGGAGCCTACGATGATGGAGACTATGCTGGTGCTGACTACTAATCAAGCTGAAGTTTTAAAGCTTTGTCGTACTTAGTTCATGTTTATGTTGTTAGAGACTCTATAATAGATATGTTTATCTCGACGTATGTTGCCGAAATACTTCAATTTCATTTCTTTAGATACTTAAGGATTGTAATAGTTTAGTATAAACTCTGATTTTATATATCGCCCTCAAAACTTTCCAATACGTGTTTTGAATCATTACTCTAATGGCTTGACTTTGGTTATGGACAATATGGTGACTTTCAACTATCATGGCCTATGAGTCCAAAAAGGAATTTATTTTCTCTATTTTTGCAACTATGGGGCATGACATGATTTTTGGTATCCGAGCCTAGATATGGTAGTAGCATTCACCCATTGTCCAATATTTCTTGAGTTTGAACCTTAAGATTTCGTGAGATAGGGGTTGACTCTAAGTTTGTGCTTCGGAGATCGTCCCTATGTAGTTCTTCGTTCTATTAATGTGATACTAGTTATAACTATTATGTTTAGGTGCAGATTACTTTCTATGATTATTTTTGGATTGATGACTAACCGATAGACGTCTACATAGGTTCCCGATCCTACTACATCGATTGCAGGAATGCTTACCCAGAATCCTCCCCCACAGATTGAGGATGCACCTCCAACACCTCAGGCTGCTAATCCGATTGGATTGTTCAAAGCCTTTGTGCTGAGGATGGAACGGATCAACAATACTAACGTGCATAATGGAAAAAATCATGGACCACCTCCGAGGCTAGTTGAGGATAGGATAGTCGAGAGCTTTCATCTTTTTTGTCCGGAGAAGTTTGATGAAATACTGAGCCGTGGCAAGCAGAACAACGGCTCTAAGAGATGGAAGCAATTTTCGATACACTGGGATGTGATGATATTGAGAAGCATCGACTGGTAACATTCCAGTTAACTTATGCGATGGCCAATTAGTAGAAATCGGAGAAGGCGACCATAGGAGACGATGCTGCAGGACGGATGCCCTGGATCACATTCAAAAAGACATTTTTGGAGCACTACTTCTCTCAGATGGAAAGGAACAGGAAGGAGAGAGAATTCATTAAGCTAAGGCAAGGGAACCTTATCGTGAGGGAGTATACGGTGCAGTTCGAACGATTATCCCGTTTTTCTCTTCATATGTTCGATACCCCGAAGAAGAAGAACATACAGTATCATCAAGGTCAGCCACTACAACGGATGACTCTAAATCATCATGGTCAAACATTTAAAGCTATGGTAGAAATGGTAGTCAGTCATAACGATATTAACGGTTGGGCTCAAGGATGCTTTCGGAATCAACCACCACTTAGGGGTAACCAAGGACCGAGACCTTCGATACAGTTCTAAAGGAAGTATCGTAACTGGATTGGAGACAGGTACCCATAACCTGCATTTCCTCAAAACACTATGTTGTTACCCAAGTACCTCCCCTACATGAACTCCCTACTACTATTGGAAGCAATACCGGGCCATGTGGCTAAGGATTATGGTAACCACGGCCAAGCCGAGCTCCTAAGAACTATAACTGATCGGGCATTCGCTGTTATAATTATGGCAACCACGGCCACATCAGCAAGAACTGTAGAGCACTTGTAGGGTATACAACAGACCAGCTACTCTAGGCCAAGTTGGACAGGCTTCTATGAATGCTATCCTCCTAGAGAATGCAGAATTTGATGAGGCTGAACAGCAGAATGAATGTACTCTTACATTATTCAGCACGGTTAAGGTTTTATTTAATACTGGTGCTTGAAATTCATTTATTGCTATTGAAATTGTTAAATTGTTGGGTTTAGTACCCCAGGCACTTGACATAGCCGTGAATTCAGTATCACCTTTAGGAGTAACTGTAAGATTGGGAAAAGTGTGCAAGGACTGTACCTTAACCCTTGAGGATAGAATTCTTCCCACATATCTAATTGTTTTGTAAATTAAGGGATGCCCGACCTTGCCTCTTCCTTACCGACTATGAATCTCCACCGCCCGACGTTCCTCTGGAGATCACGTTGATTTGACCAAGAGGTTGTGTTTGACCGGGAACTCGAGCTCCCTGCGAAGGCCGTCCATCTGTCATGACGTATTCTGTAAGATGACCCTGCTCGATCAGTTTTTCTATGGCTATCTTCAATATGAAGCAATCCTCTGTATCATGACCGTGGTCTCTATGAAAGCAGTAAAACTTATCCTGATTCCTCTTTCCTGGTGGGGCTTTTAGTTTTGCCGGTTGTTGAAGCAACCTCTGCGCCTTGGCGGTGGCCATGACTTTGTGGATTGGTCGAGAAAGGGGCGTGAAGGCGATCGGGGGCTGATCCCAGCCTCCTCTCTGTTGGTCTAGCCTGGGCTTCTTTACAGGTCCGTTCTCAGAGCCTTCACGCCTCCGCTTAGCTTTTAGGGACTCATCTCCTGCGAAACCGGTGCATTTGGACTTCAGAAATTCTTCCGTGTCAGTGTATTTCCCGACCCTCTTTGAGAGTTCCACTAGGGTTCCCAGTCGGTCTTGGTGTAATAACGTAGCAACTTTGGTGTGCTGAACTCCCGAGCAGAAGCCCATGATGACTATTGTTTCGTTTAAATTGCAGATCTGGAGCCTCTGCTAATTGAAGGGTCCATGTACTCCCTTAGGGATTTGCCCTTGCGCTGTTTGACAATCAATAGCTGAGTGTCCGATTGCGACCTCTCGAGCATCCCTACAAACTGGCTAATGAAGAGCTTGCTGAGTGTCTTGAAGTCATCCACCGTTCAAGGTTTAAGGGCGTGGAACCACTTCACGCCTGGCCCTTTGAGAGTGCTGGGGGAACCTAGGCACTGTAATTCATCGACAGTGGTGACCAATGCCATCTGGGCCCTGTAGGTGCGAATGTGATCCACTGGGCTCCCTATCGTGTCATAAGAACTGAAATGTAGTGGCTTAAACTTCCTCAGGATGGGGAATCCGGTGATCCGAACAGTATAGGGTGACTCGGTCTCCCTGTTGGTATAGTCATGACGCTACTTGTAGTTCTGTTATTTGATTTGCTGTTGCAAGTCCTCGATCTGGGCCTTTACATATCACCCGGGCCTCCTTTCCATATCCGAGCAGAACGTCGGGTCTGATGATGATGCTTCCTCCTTGAAGTGCGTCGCCCTCGGGGATAGAACCGAGCTCCGACTTCAAGTAATCGTATGCCTAAGATCTCCCCGGCTCCGGGCCGGAGGGTCTTTGGCTGATTCCCAAGGCTTTGGCCCTGATTGCTCCCTTCTGGTGGTGCGTGGCCTGTTTATGATGTCTCTGGCATCTTCCACCCAATGAGGATTGGTCCGAGCTTGCCGTTTAGTGCGCCTGGGCCCTCTACTACGGTCACCATCCTAGGCGTGTTCCCAATCCGACGGGAATACTAGCGCAGGGTGGGTATGGTTTCAGACTCTTGGGGGATCCCGATCGGGGGCACTCTTCCCGGTCAGGTTCTCTAATTGAGGGCACTTCTCCTGCAAGGCCAACAACACTTCGATTTGCTGCTGGTTTTTCCGTTAGCCTTCCAAAAGTTACGCGAGCATCGCTGTCATTTGTTCAGAGGTCATGGAGGCAGCCTATTGCTCAAGCTGCAAGTTCTCTTGACTGACCGGAGCAGTAATTTTCATACCTGTCTTCGGTGGCATGTTGATCAGTCAAGGAATTCGTTGGTGAAAAACTTATCGCTTCCCACAAACAGCACCAAACTGATGATGCCGAAGATTGGTAAGAGAGATTAAAGGAGAGATATAGGGACCCAAGAGCTTGTGTGTGGTTCAGTCCCGTTAAAGAGGTGACCTACGTCTATAGTTGCGTTAGTGCGCTTCACTAGCAGATCACCGGCGGGCCTGGTGAGCCAATAGTCGGGTGGCACTACCAGCAAAACCGGCCGGGTGTATGCGTATTAATCAATATAAACTGTTATTCTCTAGGTTAAGAATGCAATCCCCTTCATTGGGGGCGGGTGGCCTCTTTTATAGATGCAAGAGTCCGCCTGTATATGTTAAGTATGTCGATTTGGAAGCCAAATCTGATTGCAATTATTCTGCACAAATTTAGGGGAATTTCCTAAGTGGTTTAGGAAACCCTTTAACCTTCCTAATCAACTTCTGGCCAGATAAGAAAACTGCTGAGCGGCTTGGTTGTCAAACTGCACCTTGTGGAAAGCTGCTACGCTGCACGCTCGAGATGTGTGAATCCCCCGAGCTGTAACAGTCAATGACCTCAGGATTGCATAAGCCACAAGCGCCTATTCCGAATAGCCCGGGTCCTTTGCTACTGACAACCAAGCCGCTCAGCAGTTTCCTTATCTGGCCAGAAGTCGATTAGGAAGGGTAAACAGTTTCCTAACCACTTAGGAAATTCCCCTACATTTGTGCAGATTAATTGCAATCAGATTAGGCGTCCAAATCTGCATACTTACCATGTAGAGGCGGACTCTTGCATCTATAAAACAGGCCACCCGCCCCCATTGAAGGCGATCACATTCTTAACCTAGAGAATAACAGTTTATATTGATTAATACACATGCACCCGGCCGGTTTTTCTAGTCGTGCCGCCCAATTGTTGGCTCACCAGGCCCGCCGGTGATCTGCTAGTGAAGTGCACTGACGCAACCGTGGACGTAGGTCACCTTGTTAATGGGACCGAACCACACACGAGTTTTGTCCCTATATCTCTCCATTAATCTCTCTTACCAATCTTCGGCATCATCAGTACCCATTTCATCACGAAAAATCAAAATGATACACAACTTCCACAACTGTCACTTCATCACAAAGAATCAAAGTATTAAACACATGTCCGAAGAATTCTAGCATATCCCGTCATGTTCGAAGACTTCTAGCTTATCGAGCCAAGTTTGAAGACTTTTAGCGTATCCCACCAAGCCTTAAGACTTCTATCTTATCCAGCCAAATCTGGAGACTTCTAGCGTATCCCACCAAGTCCGTAGACTTCTAGCTTATCCAGCTAAGTCTGAAGAATTCTAGCGTATCCCCCCAAGTCCGAAGACTTCCACCTTCAACACTGCCAGGACAAATAAAGCCCGATAATAAGAAAACACCCAGCTCATTAGTCATTGATCACTACGGATCCGGTTTCCTCGATGAGTCTTATACCACTCATCTCTCTCCATAGAATCCAGACTAACACTGTTGGGACAAATAAAGCCCAATAATAAGAAAACCCCGGCTCATCAGCCATCGACCACTACAGATCCGATTGCCTTGACGGGTCTTACACCATTCATCTCTGTCCATAGAATCCAAACAATGCAATGCATACTAACGCCCTGCCATGAATGCTTGTGATCATAATCCTTTACTTGTTAACATTATCAGTCATGGCATGTATTAACATTCTTTATTCATTTCTGTCTTACTACATTCATCTAACGGTGTATATCCAGAAACCGTGATAAAATAAATCATATATCTCAGCATGGAATTGCTACCAACAAAACATATAGATAAAACCCTTTACATGTTCATTGATCTTGTCAAAATCAAGATACAAAAGTATGCCTAACTTATGCTTTACTTTCAAAAGATTTGCAGTGTGGAAGTAAAGGTCGAACCCACAGAGATTGAATACTACGCACTTTAATTTTTAAAACCTAAATTTAGTTAATTAGGAAGAGAGAGCATTTTTGCTCACCCAAAATTTGGTACACCAATGCTCACCCAAGCATCCCATTGGCCAATGCAGTGGGGCCCAGGATTAAACAAATGTTGTTTAATATTGTTTAATCCTGGGCCCCACTGCATTGGCCAATGGGATGCTTGGGTGAGCATTGGTGTACCAAATTTTGGGTGAGCAAAAGTATTTTCTTAGGAAGAATGGATTTTGGATTTAATTTGAATTAAACTAATAAAAATAAAAGCAAATCTAAATTATGAAAGCAATTAAATATTTATTTTTATAATAAGTTTAAGGAACCTAGGATTGCAAATCCACCACTAGTTTCATAATAAAGGTATTTACGAATTACTTTAAGTTGGATGATAATGGGAAATTTTATCAACAAGCCCAATTCCTCCATCAAGAAAATAACTATGGTTCAAGCACCAACATAATCCATCTTCAGTTAGCACGAATTATCCCACACTAAACGAGGGTTGTGGTATAATCCGTCTAATCTAGGCATGGATTATTCGGATGCTTGATAGCACAATTCAATTTAACCACTATTACATGTAAATAATCTAAACAAGCATAGCAAGCATAGATCATTGAGCACACTACCATCAAAATCGATCTAAGACAAGGTTAAACTTTGAAAGTAACGATTTAATCAATAAAAGCACGATTTATTTATAAAAATCTTCAAAACATGTAACTGTCATCCATACATAATAAAACTAAAATACAAACATAAAATACACCCTATTACTTGGATAGGGTTTCATTGAAACCCTAGATCTTGAGTTTAGTTGGCCATAGAATTGATGAACGATAAGAGGCTGATGGAGGAGGCCATGGGAATCCTTGGCCTTCTCCTTCATCTCCTCGCTTTCCTCTCTTCAATGGCTGAAGTTTTTATTGTATATGGATGTATCTAATATTGTGTAATGATGTGTAACCCCATAATTGAGTTAATTTGGGATATTTAGAGTTTTGTAGCAAGTTTGGAAGGTTTCCTAACCCAATTCGCACTAAAATTGTTGTATATAGCTTTCCAAACGTAATTACGTAGTTTCGTTCGCGTAGGAGTCTTCAGTACACTGAAATATGCATTTTCACTTTTTTGCATAGGTCACACGAGTGGGCAGCGCGAGGGCGATTCTGGGAGGTTGCGCGAGCGATTTCGGGACATCCGCGCGAGCGGACCGCGCTCACGAGATGCCTTTTTCAGCTTCTTTCTTCTTGCTTTTTCACCTTATTTAGCCTGGATTAGTGTTTTCTTCCAAAGCCTGCTCTAAAACAGAAAACTAAATAAAGATTCATAAAAATAGGATAAAATATGCTAACAAATGTGAATTATGGCATGTAATTTGGATTTGTTCTCTCCCGATCACACCCCCAAACCTATATTTTGCTAGTCCTCGAACAAAAAAAATACATAAAACTAAACTACTAATAAAAAACTATTCCATTTTTGCATGGATCGCGATTGCATCTAGCGTATGCAACAAGCCTTTTAAACCTCTAGGTGTCCCCAGTCGAATGATTGGAGTCTCATGAGCGTTCTCGTCAACAAGTCACCCACAACCAACTTTATTAACTTTTAAAGAAAAGTTTTATTAAAACGAAAAACAACATTCAATACTCTTTATTATAAAATAATGATTCGAAATAGAATAACGAACAAGAAGAAACAGAATTAAACGTCTACCTACGTCATGAAAAACAATCTTAAGCACATGCATCGTATAAATCAATAGAGTTTCTCATAAAATTGCACGTGTGTGATATGGTAGTCAACTGAACACGCGCATGTCATGAACTTGCAATATAACTCGGATAACCATCCAACTATGCTTCGACTACGAATCTCACAATGTGAATTACACTCTCAAATGAAACACTTAGAAACAGGTGTAATTTTTCGGGTATATGGGAGCGAAGAAAATTTTTTTTCAAAACGAAAAATGCTCACATATGACTCATAAAAAACGCATGACATGAAAGAATAGTAGTCTCATGGATAGGATGCTAATAATCAACAAAAATTAATCGTTACCATATTTTAATCCCCCTCCCATCTTTTTCATATCCAAAACATGTTTCCTAGGATCAAATAGGACTTTTCAACGGTTGTAATGTGACTCGGGTAATGAAAAAGTATAGAAATGATTGATTAGGTAGTTTTAGAATGACATTGTACGGCATGTTCGATTTCTTTCATTCATCTCTTCTACCAAGTTCATCTTTTCATTCTCTTCTTTCCATTTTTTGTCTTTTTTTTTTATTATTTTTTCAACCTCTTCTGATTCTTTTCTTTTTCCTTTTCATTGCTTGTCGACTGATTATTAATTAAATACCAACAACTACCCCAATAACATCATCTTATTTTCTTCTTCTTCTCAATCAACACATCGCCTTATCAACACTAAGAGTTGACAAATCTCTCAATGATGAACTCTATGTTTGTCAAGTTGGAACAAAAAAATGGATAATGGTGATTAAAGAAAGAGGGTATTTTATGGCTCAATGGGGGCGAACTAAGGAAATTTTTATTATTTATCTGGATAGGTAAACAAAGAAGGCCTATCATCATTTCCTATGGTCATATTTTTTTTCAATGTTTACGACAGAAGATTATTTAGCATGGTAACCAATATTTTAACTTGACTATCAACCAAAACAAGACTAATGAGACTAAACAACGAGTTAATGCGCTATTTCAATGAAACTCGAGAAACACACAATGTACTTATAACCCTCTAAAAAAAAGATAGGCTCAAAAGCTCACTGGGCTTAGTCTCCACCATGTGTTATCTAGAAATCTGAATCATATTATAGTTCACATCAAACATGTATTCAAGTGACTACATGCAGTGCATAGGTTTGTGTGCAAATCTATGATATAAAACTACGATTCGAACGATACATGACCTAAAACGTCATATCATGACTTCAGCAAATATTTTATCACATCTTCTCATATGTACCATTCTATAACAATCCAAGTTACATAACAAGATGTATCGACTAGAGATTGCAAAACTGTAGGTGACATCGTTTATTTAAGCACAAGTATCGAAAAAATTTTCAAAATTTTTGGTGTATATATTAATGTGCATATGAGTTCATACCACCAAACCTAAACCTTTCATTGTCCCCAATGAAACAATAAAACTAAAGAAAGGAAAGTATGTAGAGAAGGAATGATAGTACCTCGATTTCGACAACCACAAACCAGGTGAACATATATAAATATAGCAATACAGTTCAAATGCTCCAAATGGAGCACTAATTCACCTGGCAATACTTAAAAGAAAATAAACTAACAACGAATAAGAAAAGCTAATAAAAATTAATATATATAAATATCAAATAGAAAGCTAAACTAAATAAACAACAAGTTAAACTAAACTAATTAAACTAAACTAAACGATAATTAAAAAAACTGCAAAGGAAATGAATTAAAACAAACAGAAACAGAACTAAGAAAAAAAATATGAACTTAATCTAAAAGAACTGACAAGAACAAACAGAAAGGAAAAACAACTGACCAAGTTTGGGAAAGAGAAGGAGAAATAATAAAGAGAAAAATTGAGAATTCCTACGCGAGGTAAACCTGAGGCCATATAATAAAAACATGAAAATTTATCTCTAAGGCACAGGGTCGCACGCGCGACTTTGGTCTTTTCCTCTTTTTTCATTATTTTAATATATATTAGTTCAAAATAAATTTATTCCAACCCCCAAACCTGACCAGAATGACCCAAAAAGGACTCAAAACTGACCCAAAATGACCAAAAACACTCAAAATTAAAAGAAACAGACTAAATAAAGCTTGGGTTGCCTCCCAAGAAACGCAATCTTTTACATCTTTAACTAGACCATTCTAGCTCAGGACTTATGGAGGCTGAGAATCAAACTTTGTACCCCTAAGGATATCAGGAAGACTCTGGTGGTAAGCAGAAATCATGTCACTATGAATTAATCCAACTGACGGTTCATCCTGATTATGTTCAAAATGATTTTGTACCTTCCGAGTAAATTCATCTTTGGGGTCCTGATTATTCAAATCCATCCGCTCACTACTCACCATATTTTTTTCATTACTCACAGGTATTATGTAATTAGGTTCAATAGTTTGTCTTACCTCACTCTCTGCCTCACATAGATAATCGTCCTCTTTGGGAGGTTGAGCAATATCATTAAAAATGTTTAATTTTATGTTCATGTTCCCAAACGACACCTTCATTACCCCCATCCGACAGTTAACATGAGCGTTAGCGGTTGCTAAGAATGGATGGCCTAAGATGATAGGAGTGTGTTTTCTAGAATCTAGCACGGGTTCAGTGTCAAGGACCATGAAATCGATCGGATAATAGCATTTTTCAACTTTTACTAAGACGTCCTCGACGATTCCTCTAGGTATTTTAATTGAACGATCCGCTAATTGTATGGTAGCGGCTGTAGGCTTAAGTTTACCTAGTCCTAGTGGTTTATAGATGTGATAAGGTAAGAGGTTAACACTAGCTCCTAAGTCAAAGAGAGAACGATAAATGATAGTGTCACCTATGACACATGAAATCGTAGGCATACCTGGATCTTTATATTTTGGAGTAGCGTGTTGGAAAATGGAGCTTGCTTTTTTTGTGAGGAAGACCTTTTTCGGAATATGACTGCGCAGCTTGCGCTTTTGACTGCATAGGTCTTTTAGACATTTTAGCGTAAGTGGGAATTTGTTTAATATCATCTAGGAATGGAATATTAATTTTTACTTGTTTGAATACCTCGAGTACATCTTCCATTTTTAACCCTTTCTTAGACAAATGTGACGGTCCCTCAACGTTTGGTGGATATGTCATTCTTGGAATATAATTCCTTGGGACCGGTTCATTCTCTTTCCTAACTCTATCCACATCCTCACCCTTTTCCTTATTCAAATTTATATTTTAATTTTTCTCACCCTCATCCGGAATTACAACAATCTCCTCATCTCGAATATTCGTCCTAGTCGAAACGGCATTCACTTGCTCACTCGACCCCCCATTCTCGTATTGTCCCTTAGGATTTTGAATAGTTTGCGCAAGCAACTTTCCCGCGTTTCTACGACTCATCGCAGTAGCTATTTATCCCATTTGGAATTCAAGCGTTGCAATGGATTGTGTATGAGAGTGCACTATTTGTGCTTGTGCTTGGACTTGCATTTCTATGTTTTTAAGGAAAGACAACACCCACTACAAGGAAAAAGGCTTTTTATGTCACTTAAAAAGTGACATAAATAAGTATTTATGTCACTTTTTTTCCATTAAAATGTGACATAAATGGAGGCGACATAAATGTTTTAAAAGTGACATAAATGTTTTATAAAAGTGACATACATGTTTCATAAAACCAACACGTATGTTAATAAAAAGTGACATAAATACTTAAAAGTGACATAAACACCATTTTATTTATGTCACTTTTAACACTACAACAAAAATGTGCTTTGGCGACAAACAGATTTCGTCGCCAAAAGTCCATTTTTTGTCGCTAAAGGCTTTAGCGACGAAAAAATTTCGTCGCTAATTTCGTCGCCTTTGCCTTGTCGCCAAAGGTCCCTGGCGACGAAATTTTTCTTTTGTCGCCATAGACAAAAATGGCGACGAAATAATTTCGTCGCTATTGATCACAATTTCGTCGCCAAAAGAGTCATTTTTTTGTAGTAATTTTGTATTAGCGACGAAAAAATTCCGTCGCCAATTCATCATATGCAATGGCGACGAATTATTTTCGTCGCCAATTCATTTTCAGCATATGCAATGGCGACGAAATAGTTTTGTCGTCCAGTATATAAAATGATTTGCTTGTATTAGCGACGAAAAAATTTCGTCGCCAATTCGTTTTCATCATATGCAATGGCGACGAAATAATTTTGTCGCTAAAATTATATATTCTAGTAAATAGAATCATTTAAATATACTATAATCATGTTCGTTCCTGTTTATCACAATAATTTTCAAAACCAAAAGAGACAATCATATTAAACACAAGCAAATCCAATGATCTTGAGTAACTTCATTATACAATATATTTACTTGTTTCTGGAAAAAAAACTTCATTATACAACAAGATTTAATATTGTAAATTGTTCACTAACCCAACAAAGAGATAAAAAGTAACAAAGCAATATCACAATGTTCACTACATAACAAATTATCCGACTACATAACAAAAGCAATGAGATGTCGCTGACAATCTACAGATCCACCATGTCCACACCCAATCTGCACGAAAGCAACGGAAATCATTAATATCTCATAAGTTAGTGAAAGATCATAAAATATGTGAAATATAAAGTAATTATAAGTTGAGTTTTTCTCGAACATAAGCTATAAATTGTCCTAAGTTATGGAATCTACCCCGGAGTCAGTTATGCATTCTGTTTCTTCCTACGAGTCTATTTGATCGTACCCGAGGTGGGAGCGTAGGTTTGATGACAGGCGGACAATAGGTTGTCCCAGTTGCCATGCAAAATCTCGATTATGAATGTTTTGGAGTATTTTTATCGTTTTAAGCTATGGAATCTACCTCGGGAGTCCTATATACATTATGTTTCTTTCTATAAGTCTATTTAATCTTACCCAAGGTGGAAGTGTAGGTTTGGTGTAAGTCGGACAGTCAGTTGTCCCAATTGCCATGTACAACGTCGATTATCGTTACATTTTAAGCAATAGATTCCACCACAGTAGTCCATTATTCATTATGTTTCTTCCTACAAGTCTATTTAGTTATACTCGAGGTGGGAGTGTAAGTTTGGTGACAGCCGAACAGTCGGTTATCCAAGTTGCCTTGTAAAACGCCGATTATAGGTGTTTTTTTTTAAACTTTTTCGACGTTTTAAGCTATGGATTCCACCCCGATAGTCCATTATTCATTCTGTTTCTTCCTACAAGTCTATTTAGTTGTACCCAATGTGGGAGCACGATTTTGGTGGCAGACAGACAACAAGTTATCCAAGTTGTTGTGTAAAACCTCGATTATGAGTGTTTTGGAGTGTTTTTTGACGTTTCAAGCTATGAAATCCACACCTGGAGTCCGTTAATCATTCTGTTTCTTCCTATAAGTCTATCGCACGTTTGTTTCTAAATTCAATTCTTCAAATCTACCCGTACTTTATTTATATGGACTGGAGAAGTTATTTTCTATCAAATATCACATAGATTCACTATTTTTAGCTTATTAGTTCATATTTCTCTATGTTAGTATTTAGATTAAGTTCATAGTAGGTTTAATTCACTATTTTTAGTATTCTTGTTAATTTGTTGCTTTAGTTGAACTTATTTAAATTGTAAGCTTGCTTACTTCCAATTATGTCAAATTCAGTGTACAGATTGGGTTAAAGTTAGGTCAAAATCAAAAACTGGTCAAAAATTATAGTTGGTAGATTGGTGTAGATATAAAATGTCCTTTAGGTTCGAGTACACTTCATATTCATGTATTGTAATAGGGGAATTGCTATCCTACTTCATGGGTGGAGTAGGAGAGCACTGTACTGACTCTTACTGTCCTAGCTCTGACATAAAAACAAGGATGTAGCCGAAACTTTGAGCAGACAAGCATTCAACCACCACCAGCAACTGAAGAATTGTGGTATATGAAGTAGGATAGCACTGTACTGACTCTTACTGTCCTAGCCACAACATTAAAACAAAGATGTAGCGAAAACTTTAAGCAAACAAGCATTCGGCCACCACCAGCAACTGAAGCATTGTGGTATCAACAATGGTGTTGGCCGATACTGTCACCAACGCTCACTTTCATATCTGCCTTGTCTTGTTAATATTGGCCTTATCTTTTTCAATATTTCCCATTTTCTTATATTTTCCTTAAGATAAATAAAATGAAAAGATGATTTTCATAGGGGAATTTTAGCAATTCTTTTAACATGGAACATTATGAACTTGTGTTGTAAATCAAAATTAGAGATACCTCTTGCAGGCTCACCATGCTACTCTGAAAAAGTAAGAAAACTAGAAAATTGTAAGTGTTCCACATAATTTCAGATCCCTGCAAATTGCAAGTGATATGATTAATTCTCCGGCAAAAAAATGTATTTTCAAATCATGAAAGAGTAGAAAGTAAATGAAGGATAAGTCTTTCAAATGGAAGGCAAGAACAGAATCCGCAATAATATATGCCCAAAATACAAAAAGCTTTCTGAACATTGTGTACAGTACCGAATATGCTTACCCAACTTCCTCCAACACTCGAGAATAAAAGTGCCCACAAAAGGTGAGAATGCTAATTATTCGCATTGCATACCATATATCTCAACCATTGTAAAAAAAAAAGTGAGAATGCTAATTATAATTGGCAAGGTAAATAATAACTGTAAAATCTTTATCTAGTTATACAAAACTCATAGAAATCTTATCTCAGCATCTTAATATTGACTCACAACGTACAATTGGGTTCCATTCATAATTGATTCTTTGGTAAGGAGCGAATTCAGCTTGTGGAAACTTTTCAGCCGGAGAAAATCCTACCATGGAGATAGAGTGTCATTGTTAGTCGCTTCCTATATACAAGTCCTTATTCATGTCAGCTTAGTCAAAAGACAGATGATTACTCACTAATTGCATTTCTTACCTTTTAACTCCTTAATTTCAGTCCCTGATTCAACTAAAACACCGCCAATGTACTTGAAAAAATTTGAATCACAAGAAACTCTGAAAAAGAAACAAATGTTAGCATTTCTCTTTAAAACACGGTGTACCATTGGAGAGAACAGGAACAGAAAATTCATCAGTTTCTACAAGAATCGTATCAATTATCCAATTGCATAAATGTACTCAGGTTAGTGTATAATAGGTTTCTGCACTATTACAATTTACATGTGAACAACAATAGAAGTCTAATGAGTTGAAGACTTAATCCAAAGAAAATTAAGCTACCAGAATAAGATCGCAAAACAGTGCAAATTCCCCACTCTATGCATGTTTAGCTACATCGACACTCAAAAAACAATATTTTGATTTCAGTCACAAACCATAGAAATCTTGCTATATCCAGTCAATCAACTGACAATCTCCCACTTGTTATTTGCAGAAAATATGATTAGCAATCAACCTGCACTTGAGTAAAGACCATATTGAATTCTGTACTGGACATTTTATTTACATTCTGCTATGTTATGCATCTTCATTCTTCAATAAAACAATTAAATGATGAGATGTGGGTTAACCAAGAAAAAAAAATGAAGACCTTAACTAAACTTTTTAAGGGACAGGTCCACACTACAATGCAATTTTTTTGACAAAGGGAATGATAAAGGTTCCTTATTCTACTCCCATAAAATGCCTTTATTTATAGGTTGCAAAGTTTGTAAACAACAAAAATTTTAATTCTGAAAACATGGAGTCATCAAAGTCTTGATTTAGAAAGATACAAACTAACTAACTTGAATGGTAAATTTTAATTGCTATTCAAACCAAAAAAATAATTAGGCTTGACATGTTGGGTGTCACCAATAAAGCAGTATGGTATACTTTTAATCATTTTTGTAAGCCATAGAATATGGCAATTAGCTAGCAAACATGCAAATTGGTCAAGTGAATTTCCATTTGTTTGGTCAAAGTCTCATTCTGTGGGAGTAACCCAAATAAAGAAATGATTTTAAAAGAAACGTGGAGGCAGTTGTTGCCATTGAGGGTGGTTTTACTTGCACTAGTACAAGCTTCCACATATGTGTGCTGGAAGAAACTACAATCAAATTGGTGTGCCATAAAAAGTGGGTGTTAATGCAAACATTGGTAAAGCCATATCCCTCAATTACCCAATACCCACTAGGCCACTACCTTAAAAAAAATAAAAACAAAAATAAAAAAACTACTGCCAAATGCCTATAAAAAGCCTTTTGGCCGGATTAAGCATATAAATATGCATACATGATATGCATATCTATTACATGGATAATAAGTTGTGGCTTTTATCCAACCCAAAAATTAGAGACAGATTTATCCTATAAGCTTGTAGGTTAATGCTTGCTTTGGTTCATGGATTTAGTGAGGGAAAGGAAAGGAAGACACTTCGGAAAACTCTTTACTTTATTTGGTTAGTAATTAAAATAGCGAGGAAAATTGAAAGGATAAGAAAAAATTGTAAGAAATAAAGTTAAATTTTTTTTTTATTTTGTGAGTCACTCCCCTCCATTTTTTCTAAAGTTACAAGTATATTTCGATAAATTTTAGTTTCTAAGGTTATTCAAGCATGGAGGAAAACACAAACAGTTAGTCGGAATTGCATGCCGTTTACGCTACTTTCAAGTATAACTTTTATAAGTACACATTCGTGGAAATTCAAAAGAAACAAACTAAATTACGCTACTTTCAAGTATAACTTTTACTCTTTAGCCAATACTACATGCATAAGAGGCAGTACCATATGTAGTTAACAACTATATCAAGACCACGCTAAGTCATTGGCTTACACAGAGACGGTAAGCATTGTTTCAAAGAAAAGATTTAGCACTTATGTGGTCTCAAGGACCACAACTTATTCAAGATGCTTTGAATGAAGGGTGATACTAATATAGAAGTAGAACAAAAGGAAATACAGAAACTCAAATTAACTTCTCAATATGACAATCAAAGTTTGATTAACACTACAGATACAAGACAATGTAGTGGTACAATAGTTTTGATTTAGTACAATATCAAAATGTAAAAGGAAACCTGTTAAAGTTTTCTTCTACTTTTTCCCCCTCCAAAGCCTAGAAATTTTAAAACCCACATTCCAAACCCTAGAATTGGGGGATTAAAATAATAAAAGTTATATCTCAATTAAAACCCACATTCCAAACCCTAGAAATTGGGAATCTCGGTCTCAACAGAAATTGAGTCACCGGAGAAGATAAAAACAAGAGAGAGAGAGAGAGGGAGAGAGAGATGAGTACCTCATCGACGAGATAGACCGGACCTAATAAGAATCAGCGAATTAGAAAAAGCTCTAAATTGAATTCAAAAATAATAAGAATCAAAAAGCCTAATCAAACTATATGTATATACAGATCTGTATCTGAATTTGTAAATATATAAATACACCGAATCTATAGATGTACATGGATATATATAGATATAGATATATATATACATATATATATAGAGAGAGAGAACCTGGGAGAACGTTGGTGGCTGCTGGGTGGTGGGGTGCGGCGACGGGGTGGGGTGGTGGGGTGAGGCGGGGTGGGCTGGGGTATGGGTGGTAGTGGTGGTGGTGGTGGTGGTGGTGGCGGGGAGGGGGTGGTGGTGGCGATGGTGAGCCGTTTGGGGGTGGGAGTGGGGGTGCTCAAGAGTGAGAGAGAGACGGCGGAGGGGGTGGAGTGGGTTGGGTTTGAAAGAGAGAGAGATGAAGTGGAGGGAAGCTATAGCAAAAAGAGAGGGAGGGTAAAGTTTCAGCAAACAAAAAAGGAGGGAGTTAAAAATTTTCGCCAAAAAAAAAAATTATATCTATATTATTATAAAGGGAAATGGAGGATTACCAACATTATTTTTTAAGTTTTCTGTAATTACAGTTAAACTATTACATTTTATTTTCTTAAAAAAAATTTGAAGGGATTAAAATGTCGAAAACACTCTTGCTCACCCAAAAAATGGTTTACCAATACTCACCCAAAAAATGGTTCACCAATGTTCCGGTAGAGTTGTAATTTCTTTTTTTTTTCTTTTTTTTTGAGGGAAAAATTAGTTGAGGATCAAATTATTAGTTTATCTATCTTTTATTTATGATCTTCATAACTCTCCCTAGATAAAACAAATATATTAGCACTATACTTTCTTTTTATTGCAACATTAAGTGAAATAAACTTGAATTAATTCAATTAAATTAAATTTACTATAATATATTTAATTAATTTATTATTTAACTAATTAAATTTTATTATTTGTAAGTAATATGTATTAACATAGATATCACTAATTGATACGCCCAAAATTATGGGCACTTTCCTACTCAAGCTAGAAGACTAATGGAAAGTGCATCTATTTCCTAATCCAATTGGGAAACCCCCACAATTAATGTCAATCAATCCTAATACGATTAGGAAATTTATTTGATTGGTGTCAATCACACCCCAATAGGATTATATTTCCTTATCCATGTATGAGTAGGTCTCTTACATCTATAAAAGAGACCTCTCACCCCCCATTGAGGAGGCGGCGAACTCTGTAGTCTACACAGCACCTCTACAAAATTCACCATTATATGCATACACCCGGCCGGTATTACTAGTAGTGCCGCCCCTCTTTGTTGGCTCACCAGGTCCGCCGGTGATCTGCTAGTGAACGTGCTCAGACACACCCGTGGACGTAGGCACCTTCATTAATAGGGCCGAACCACATACAAAAAATAGTCTCTCACACACTCTCTCTCTCTCTTTCTCCTAAATTGCTTTACTTTACTCTTACCAATTTTTGGCATCATCAGTTTGGCGCCGTCTGTGGGAAACGACAAATTTCCTCATCAACAAATTCTTGACTGAGCAGTATGCCACCAAAGAAGGGTAAGAAGGCTGCGCAGCAGTCCGATCGGGATATTCCTTCGGCCCCGGCGTCGACTGCAGCAGTCCTGACATATGAGCAAATCACCGCAACCCAGCGTCAAATCCAGCAACAGATCGAAGCACTGCTAGCCCAGCAAAGCAATCCTCCAGTGGCCGGGAAACGACCCGGGAACATTGCGTACGGTCGAGAACCGATTTTGACCAGACAACGGACCCGATCCAACCCGTCCCATGTTGAGGATGCCAGAGACATCAACAGTGGGCGTGCTGCCCGAGAGGAAAGGCAGGAGCATATGGCCCGGGAATCAGTCAAGGGTCACTCGGTCAAGAGCCAAGTTATCCCTAGGCGAACGGTTACCCGGAGTCATAGCCGAGCCCGATCCCAGAGGACAGCACCTCGCCATGAAGAAAAAGCCTCTTCCACCGACCCGACCAGTTCCTCAGATACCGGTCGGGAAGGAGTGGAAGCCCGAATCAAGTACTTACAGAAGTAGATCGACGGAGTGGCCAAAAAGCTTGGTCAAAACCATGCTCAGAATCAAGCCAATACCAAGACAGAGTCACCGTTCTCCAGTCAAATCACGAGGTTCTCCATCCCGCGCAAATTCAAGCAGCCTCGCCTAGATCCCTATAACGGCTCGGGAAGCCCGGTCGACCACGTCCAGACCTATAAGGCTCAGATGGCCCTAGCCACCAACTCCGATGAGCTACACTGCCTAGCCTTTCCCAGCACTTTGAAAGGCCCGGCAAAGCAGTGGTTCTACTCCTTGGAGCCCCGATCGGTCTGCAGTTTCAAACAACTCAGCAAGCAGTTCATCAACCAGGTCGCCGGTATGCATGAGCGGCCAAAGCCGGACATGCAGCTACTGACAGTCAAACAACGGAATAATGAGTCCCTCAAGGAGTTCACCGACCGGTTCAACCAACAGAAGCTTCAAATCCGTAATTTGGACGAGACAATTGCCATCATAGCCTTCTGCTCGGGAGTTCAACACACCAAGTGCGCCACGTCGTTCCACAAAAACCGACCGGAAACTTTGGCTGAGCTCTCTGAGAGGGTTGGAAAATACATCGACATTGAAGAGTTTTTGAAGACCAAATGCACCGGGCAAGAAAGCAATGAGTCTTTCAGAAGTAAGCGAAAGCGAGATCAGCCCGGGAGTTCTTACAGTTCTTCCATTCACAGGGATCTGAGTCCGGCAATCCTGACCCGACCACCGGTTCACAGCAGTCCGGGTCAGGCAGCCCCGGCCGGATCTCCAGCTCACAACAGGCATGGTTCGACAGTCCCAACCCGACCTCCAGTTCACATCGGTCAGGATCAAGCAGTTCCGGCTTTGCCTCCAGCACAGAGAGATCTGGAGCCTGACGATCCTGATCCGACCTCCTGTATCCATCGGTCTGGATGAGCCCGACTACAGTGATACTTGCCTGATCACCGCGTAAGGCTCCACCGATTGTCAGAGTTCATACAAAGACCTCGGGCCTAACCCTGAGGCATCTGCAAAGACCTCGGGCCTAACCCCGAGGCATCTCAAAAGACCTCGGGCTCCGAACCCAGGCACTCAAAAGACCTCGAGCTCCGAACTCAGGCACAAAAAAGACCTCGGGCTCCGAACCCAGGCATCAAAGACCTTGGGGTCAAGCCCAAGGAACTGGCTTCGCTTAGGTCCAACCGACGATGGGGGCAAACCCCCTAGGTGGCTGATGATGGCAAGCTTCAAAAGACCCTGCAACCACCATGTTCCATGTCGGTTACCTACAGATCATAGCCTCTTTAAGACCCTCGTCTTAACGAAAGCTTGGGGGGCAAGATGGCGTAGTGAACTAAACAGGTAATCACTCCGGGTATCTACAGGCCTCGCGGATAACCAAGTCAAAACCTTGGACAACCCGAGCACCTACAGTACTCAGAGACATTAACTCCACTTAGGGCCAGACCGGCGATAGAGGTGACTAAAATCTCTTAGGTTGGCCGACGATAGAGGAGCAAAAGGACCCTAAAGCAATGTGATTTAGGTCGGCTCCACCAACATGGTCAAGCTCTTCTCCCAACAGCCTTGACGAAGGCTGGCCGGGCGGAAGACAACCATTCTGGGGAGTTAACAGTAAAAAGGACCCTAGAGCAATACGCTCTAGGTCGGCTTTTCCAACATGGTAAAATCCTTCTACCCACAGCCTTGACGAAGGTTTACGGGCAGAAGATAACCATCCTGGGAGCTAACTCAAGCAAAAAGACTCCGAAGTAGGCCGAGTCTCAACTCTAGGTCACTTCCCGAGCATTCAAAGACTCCGAATTAGGCCGGGTCTCAACTCCCGGACAGTTCCCGAGCACCTAAAGGTCCCGAGCTAGACAGGGTCTCAACTCTCAGCCAGTTCCCGAGGACTTACCAGGCGCAGAAGCCCGAGGCAGCTTCCTCAAGAACTCAGACAGTGGCAAGTGGCATCAACTAATTTCCAAACTTGCCCCGATATAGCATCTGGCCAATCTTGGAAATGGGGGGCAGCTGATACGCCCAAAATTATGGGCAGTTTCCTACTCAAGCTAGAAGACTAATGGAAAGTGCATCTATTTCCTAATCCAATTGGGAAACCCCCACAATTAATGTCAATCAATCCTAATACGATTAGGAAATTTACTTGATTGGTGTCAATCACACCCCAATAGGATTATATTTCCTTATCCATGTATGAGTAGGTCTCTTACATCTATAAAAGAGACCTCTCACCCCCCATTGAGGGGGCGGCGAACTCTGTAGTCTACACAGCACCTCTACAAAATTCACCATTATATGCATACACCCGGCCGGTATTACTGGTAGTGCCGCCCCTCTTTGTTGGCTCACCAGGCCCGCCGGTGATCTGCTAGTCAACGTGCTCAGACACACCCGTGGACGTAGGCACCTTCATTAACAGGGCCGAACCACATACAAAAAATAGTCTCTCACACACTCTCTCTCTCTCTTTCTCCTAAATTGCTTTACTTTACTCTTACCAATTTTTGGCATCATCACTAATTAAAATTAAACTAACATTAACATAATATCATTTAATTAATATTACATTAGGCGACGAAATATTATTTCGTCGCCATAGACATCACATTAGAACTCACTTTTGGCGACGAATTAATATTTCGTAGCCATAGACATCATTTTTGGCGACGAAATAATATTTCGTCGCCATAAACATCACATTACAACTCACTTTAGGCGATGAATTAATATTTCGTCGTCAGAGCATCACTTTTGGCGACGAAATAATATTTCGTCGCCATAGACATCACTTTTGGCGACGAAATAATATTTCGTCGCCATAGGCATCACATTAGAACTCACTTTTGGCGACGAATTAATATTTCGTCGCCATAGGCATCACTTTTGGCGACGAAATAATATTTCGTCGCCATAGACATCACATTAGAACTCACTTTTGGTGACGAATTATTAATTCGTCGCCAAAGGCATCACTTTTGGCGACGAATTAATATTACGTCGCCATAGGTATCACTTTTGGCGACGAAATAATATTTCGTCGCCATAGACATCACTTTTGGCGACGAAATAATATTTCGTCGCCATAGACATCACTTTAGGCGACGAAATTATATTTCGTCGCCAAAATTGACACTTTAGGCGATGAAATTCTGTTTCGTCGCCAAATTTATGTTTTTTTCAGCCTCTTAGGCGACGAAAATTAATTTTGTCGCTAAAACTATACTTTTGGCGACGAAATTTAAATTTCGTCGCCATGTTTCGTCGCTAAAGCCTATTTTTGTTGTAGTGTAACCTAAAGTGACATAAAAGTAGAAAAGTGACATAAATACCAAACAAAATTATTACATCAAAGTCTTAAAAGTGACAAAAATACTTTAAAAGTGACATAAAAATTTTAAAGTGACATAAATACTTTATAAAAGTGACATAAATACTTGATAAAAGTGACATAAATGTGTAATTAGTTATGTCAATTTTTTTTAAAATGACATAAATGTTTTAAATAATACTGATTCAATACCACCTTGTAAAAACAATATGTACCACCCTGTACATATAATATCACCCAGTACAAAATTAAATCCAAATCAATGATCTAATTCAACTACTAAATTTTATCGATTCATCTCAATATCAACCAATTAATTGGAATGAACAAAAAAAATACGCAATCAATCCGAGTCAACTGCTAAACTAATAACATATTACATATTCATCAAAAAGTACTAACAAAACTATGAAAGCAACAAAAAAAAAATTAGCCCAACAAAAAAGTGGTTCGCTTGTTAGAACTTTTCATCAAAATGTGAAACTTTGTACCTACAAAAAAGAAAAAAAAGTTTTCATTAATTAATTGTATATATTAAATAATATCAAAATTAGTGCACGTACACAAAAGGTATACAAAACAGTGTGCTAAACAGTGTACAAACTATGAAAACTGAAGCATAGACATTTTAAGGCATTTTAATTCATATGCCCAGAAAAAAGCACACGCTAAAGTTCTGAAAATTAGTGTGCACGGAGAGGGTCTCATATTCACGTGCTGCCCGAGCGCGGCTACCTACCACGGAACATGCCGGGGATGTTTTGGGAGCTGCGGCTTGTGCTTGTAATCCACAGTTAGGCATATGACTATAGTTTAACACATATGACTAGAATATAGAGTTCATGTGGTGTCTGGAACCCCAGGAAGGGTTTGTGACATGATCAAGAGGAGACCATTACGAACTAAAGCAATTAAATTATTAGTTGTTATAAGTTCAGGATTTCCTTGCTCTCCCCTTTGTTTAAACATAATAGGTGTATTTAGGGGTTTGTGAAGGCTTATTATCATCAACGTTATTAAATTTCACCAGGATGAATCTGATGAGATGTTGGGATGTGGTTTCAAAGATGAAATCTATGATGTTTACAGATATCTTCCACCAGAGCTTCATGTAATCAACTCATTTTCTCTCCACCCCTCTCTTATGATCAACTACTCTCAGTTGATGGTGAGCTCTTTCAACTTGTTCCGTACAACACAGACAAATCCATAGCGTTTAGAGTCCAGACACAACCTAAATCAGTCTCTGCATTATGTGTGAACTTTAAAAATTGTCCACACACGCATATATCTATCTAATCTATAATTGGAAGTTAAGTGTTTTCCTCGTGTAAACATCATTACAAGTTAAGAGTTTTCAAAGTATAATTGGAAGTTAAGAAACAAGGGGAGGAAAGTGACTCACGAACTAAATACCTTTAATTTATTTCTCATTATATTTTCTTTCACTTTCTATTTTCCTTAGGCTTTGTTTGGTTCATGGATTTTGTGAGGGGGAAAATATAGTTTACTCACGTTTTCCCTTGTGCCTTACTTCATACTTAAATAACATAAAAAATTAAAAAAAAATTCAAAAATATAATTGAAGTATATGAGTAAAGCAAGGGAAATGACTAGCAAGAATCAAAATACGTAATTTATTTATCAACTTATTCTCTTTTCTATACTATTTTCCTTATTAACCAACCAAAGGAAAAGGTATTCCTCCATATTTCCTTTCTTTTCTCTCACCAAAATCCTTGAACCAAACAAAGCCTTAGTGACCAAATAAAGGAAAATATTTCCCTTGATGTAAACCCTAAGCAGGAGTGACTATTCAAAGTTATTCCATTAAATAAGTTCAAAAAAATTTTAATTTTCAATTTTAATCCAATTCTAATTGAAATTGCATGATAAATGCAAAAAAAGTTATCCAAGTTGCTAAGTGTGAACATGTACAGGTGATTATCTAATTGAGATTGCATGATAAATGCAATAAAATTATCTAGATTGCTAAGTGTGAACATGTACAGGTGATTATCTATCTGCATCCCACCCCCAACTGAAATTAACAAGGCCCTCAGAAGTTGATTTTCAAATGAAAATAGATGAATATCACCTGATCGACAAAGGAATAACAGCATGCATAGCAACTTGTAACCTAAGCATACAATCTCCAAACAGCCAAGATCAAAAGAAATAATATAAAATGATACATGATCCATACATAATAAAATAACCAATCACTGAGATGATAAAATAATAAAAGTACAAAAATAGTGATCATTATGTCCAAAACATCCACACAGTCCCAAAATAACCAGACAACCAAAAGAGTATGAAAAGAGCAGAGAGAGAACAGAAATAAACAAAATGAAATAAAACTCTCATACACGCACTAGCTAGAAACCACTAATCATTGGCTATATCAGACAGAATCTCTATCGGGGCAACCGAATTAACAGCATCTCTGCCCGCCGTAACCAAGGGTGGGGGAAGGGGGGTCTCAGAGGTGGTCGGTGGTGCTATCGACGTAGAAGAAGTAGTCAAATCAGAGGGCAGTAGAGGTGGTGTCGTGGATGGTATAGAAAATGAAGGATCAGTAGTGGGTGGGGCTGTAGCTGGTGGTAGATGATGGAGTAACACATTAGCTCCCAGATGAAGTAAAATAGCATCTAGCTGCGCAGACATATGGGTACACAGGCCCTCAAGTCTGATCTGTGCCTCTCTCTCCTCTAAAAATAATCCATGAATAGACTAGAGAGACACACAAGAAGACTCTTGGCACGAGAAAAAACTTGTGCGCTCTTGTGCAATACCCAAGTGTAGGTAGACGTGCAAGTAATATATGGTAAGACCAGGTCGATCCCACAGGGAAGGTGTTGACCTATCGAATTAGACTAACCTCTAAAGAAAATAAAATAAAAAGAATAAGATTGAACGATGGTGCAGAACACAAAGTTCCACAGCTAAAATTACTAAAGAAAATGACTAACAATCTAACTAGCTAATTAAACAGTACTTGAAATTAAGATGTTTAACTTTAAAAGAAAGTGTTGGGATTACACGAATCCACAGTAATCTAACCATCTACCATGCATTTACCTTGAAGCACAAAGGAGTATATTACCCACAGTTTTCCGTATTCCTCTAAAGATAGAGAATCCATAGCCCTTTCATGACCGGGACCATATCATCACAGTTAAATTAAGATACATGAAAGCGGTTTAATCCAATAGTTAAGACTCGCATCCTCAATGGTGTTAGCATTGAAGATGGTTTGCAAAATGTATTGAAAGAAAATGCCTTAGGGCCTTAGTTTTAAAACTGTTTTGACAAACTGAGCATTTATTTGGGACAGAATGATAACAAATCCTAAAACAAAAGGTCCTGGAATACTGTAGGGAACATCCTCAAGAATCTGAGAGTTCGATCAATCGACGTGCTTTCGATCGATCGAAGACCTTCATCCCTCAATCGATCGAACTGACTTCGATCGATTGACTATCTCTGGTTCGATCGATCGAACTGACTTCGATCGATCGAACACAGCGATTATTCTGCTGCATGGCAGAGGCTGGAGATCACTGTTTCATCGTGTTCTCCCAACCTGGGACTACTCAGACATCGTCTGGAGTGTCAAAGATTGATTTTTAACGTAAGAAAACATTAATACCCTGTTTGGTTGTGAGTTTTTCATAAAAAATCTAAAAACTATGGTTTTGTAAATATTTAACATGTAATATCACGAGATGATTGATTAAGCTACGACTACTACGTGCAGAATATGAATGAACAGTATATAGATAACCTGGAATAGAAGATACTTGTATTAACTTCGAGAAATCCAATCCACAATATGAAAATTCAATGAAAAACCTACAAAAAACCAAACAAACTCTCTATCTCTCTCTATAAAACTGTTAAAATGTAAAGAGGGCCTCCCCTGGACGTGTACAATACTCCTATATATAAGAAAACCTAAGAAACTAGGGTTAAAACCCGCATCTGCTGCGCACGCAAATGTTACTGAAAATACCCCGTTCGATCGATCGAACTGCTCTCGATCGATCGAACCCTTAAGCCTCAAGCGCTTCTACTCTCTTTGAGCGATCGAACGCTCGATCGATCGAACCTTCTAAGATCGATCGAACTTCACTTTTCAGCTTTGACTTCTTTTGTTTTCATTCCAGCATTCCATTTATTCTGATGTTCATCTGTTTAGTCCACACAGCAGTAATCTGCACAAACAACAGCTAAAACAATACAACTTATCATAGATTAATCATAGTGTATAGAAATTAGCCTTGCAATGCAAATCGCAGATAAAACGGGAAGTTGTGATAAAAATTAATACAATTCTTTCCTTTAGCGCGGTTGTATTTTACAAATACCCCCACTTTGCACAACCCCCAACTAGCTTATTGCTAGTCCCTAGCGATAAAGCGAAAATAAAATAAAATAAAAACTCCTAAACTAATACTACCACAACGAAGAAACAAAGAAAAACTACAAACAACCTAAACTAAGATAGAAAGAAAGATCCTAACTCACTTTCGCAGGAATCGCGGTTGCATTTAGCAAATGCAACAAGCCGTTAAACCCCTAGGTTCCCCCTAGTGGACGAGTGTTGTCTCGTGAGGGTTTGCAGTGAATATACCCACAAAATTCTCAATTTTAAGCTCAAAAAGAATTAGAATAACTTGTAGAATTCACCCTTCCATTAAATTGTTAATTCAACTCTACAATAATATAATATCCTCTATCAACCCATGAAAGAGATCCACATGCTCCCCCATATCACCAAGTAAAATATACAAATGTATTACCATCATGCACCCGTGTGTGTGTGAATTTAACAACCATGCATCCAACCTTATTAAGAGTTATATAGACTATTGTACTTTGGAAAACTTGCAGATTTAGCTCAATTCTCACATTGGTCACACTCAAAAATAACGTCTCTCAGAAACTTGCTTTACAATGATCGCACATCGTATGAAAGCTTTGATAAGGATGAGATTATAAGTACTAATGCTTTCATACTGGACTCTATGAAAAACGGACATTTAAGAGTGTATAGTCTCATGAATGGAACACTACTTACTAGAGGAGCGAAATACTGTGGATAACTCAACTCACACTTCCATGTTCAAATCAATTATTGAGAATCTTCAAGACTTTGACTTGCGGCTTTTATTTAGTAGGTAGGAGGGTTGTAGAGAAGAGTGTGCTTTTTTAGTATGTGATGGAATTTCAACTTCTCTTTTTATCCTTAATTCTTTTCTCCACTCAATCTCCCATTCATTTCTTATACTCTTTTTCTCTTCACCTTCATTCATCATTCATTCATATTTCATTTTATTTTATTTTATTTATTTTTTTTTTTTTGGAATAGAATACCTACAACATCCCACAACAACTTCCTTCCATTTCACATACTTTGATGACTCATTCTCAACAAGTTTTATCAAAAGGCTCAATGAGGTCAAGGTATAGATCAAGGATTTGGATTCTTGTGATTCCATTAGAAATATTTGATTGAGGTGGGATCAGGGATGAAATCATTCAATGAATGTAGGTGATAGTTATATCAGGTAAAAGAATGGGTAAACAATGGCTTGAATCATTTTCTCAACTTTCAATTTTTAGCACTTAAGTGTTCATTGAGTTTAATTGGTAAATCCTGAACGTTCTCCTCTAACAAGCAGTCAAAACTTTAAAGAAAACTGAGACTTAACAACGAATTCACGAAGTATATGCAAGAAAAGACCATTCGACAATGTATGAGAATCCCCTCAGAAATGACGACTGGCTCAATAGCTCACGAAGGGTTATTAGCCTCCACTACTTATTCTTTTTCGCACAATAATCATATTACTCAATTTTCAAGTTTTCTACATGGCTGCCAATTAGTGCACAAAAGTGTTGGGTACATAATAGCTTTACAAATGCAATTTATTTCAGTGATACAGAAAAACGCGTGGATTTAATCCATAAAAAGATGAGAATACTACAAATGTGTCATTGTCTAATCAACAAGCAGGAGAGATTATTCAGAGTTATTCTAACAATACGATTAAACAAAATTTTAAAAATTTTAACAGACTGTGTTCTCATTAAATTTAAAACATATCTAAGTGCAAAACCTGATTATTACGGGTGTATACCTATCTATTGTCTCCTACCCCCAACTGAAAACAACAAAGTCCCCAGAAGTTGATTTTCAATAAATAAAATAGATGGGTATCACCTGTATAGAGCAAATGATGATCGCAAGCAAAGCAACCTAGCATAGAAAAAATATAACACAATCTCCAAAACAACCAGGATCAATAAATAAGAATAACACGATAAAACCACGATCCAACAAACCAACCCACTGTAATATGAACATAATAAAATACAAACAGAGATACATAATGTCCATACAAAAAAAAACAACTAACCACATAATACAACCAAAACCACCAACATATATCCAACCAACCAAAAATACATAAATACCACCTCCCCAACTAAAACTAATCGACCCCAGACGGCGTATCATCGGCTATATCAGAAGGGATGTCGATGGGAGTAGGCGGCAATACGGTAGTAGCAGGGGCGGCAGCAGATGGCTCGGAAGCAGCGGTGGAAAAAGGATCAGCAGCCTCAGAATCTGGGGCAGCATCAGATGATGGCACAGTGGTAGGTGGTGCAGACGGGGTCGTCGATGGATGCGGAGTAGAATGAACAGTCGACTCAACCCCGATCTGAATCAAAATGGACTCCAGTAAAGTCTGGAGATGGTCTATCCGGCCCTCGAGTCTAATCCTGGCCTCTCTCTCCTCCAAGAGTAGCTCGTGAACTGTCGGGAGAGGCACAGAAGAAGAAGACTCTCCCTGGGCCTGAGTCTGCGACCGCTGTCGCAGCTCAAACTGCTGAACCGCAGCAACTGGATCATCCTCATCATCCGAATCAAGCTCCTCCACCTCAGTAGGTGTCCCTGAAGCTCCGGCCTCCGTGTCCGTCCCACCTCGCCTCTTCTTCCTCCCCCTCACTCATGCTTTCCCTTTCCCCTTTCGCTTCCTCTTCTGGGCGTCGGAGCGGCGAGCAGCCGCCTCGCTAAATCTGCGGGGAGAAGGGCGAACATCATCGCCAGCAAGTACGGGGAAACCAGCCTCATCCATCACCCTCTGAATAGCCCAAGCACCCTTCAGGTGCTTTTTGGACGAGATATACCGGGTGGGATGGACCATAAAATCAATATATAGGCGTGATATACAAACTGGCTGTCCCGTCCCCACTGCATATAAGACTCGCGCATACCAAGCCGCGATCTTCTCTCGATAGGAAGTCACTAGGAGGCAGTTACTGAGGACCAAGTGGATCATATGGTAGCCATCAGTGAGAAAATGGTCCTCGATCAAAGCATCGCCATCCCAAGACGGAACGGCGCCTCCAGTGAGCTCCCGGATAATAGTGGATGGTGGGGTCACTGGTGCATCTGGCCGGTGGGGGCAAACATAATCTGGTACCTCTGGTACCCCCAACGCGGCTGAAACGGTGGCTGGACTGTTAATGAATGAGAGACTCCGGAAGAAGGCATGGTAGGTGAATGGTGCAACCGGGTCGCTGATCATAGTCGCGCAAGCACCGCGAATCCAAGACAGGTTGACACTCTTGGCCAACGACAGGAGGTGGAACCAATGAGGCATAGAGCGGATCCGTGTAAGGAACCATGGGCTCTCTGTCCAGATGTGCTCAATAGGGCGCTCGACCATCACCATCCTCGTCTGAAAGTGCCGCTCGTACCACAGCCTATCCTCGTCATTCCGGAACCCATGTGCGGGTACCGGATCTGGTATAATACGGCTGAGGGGCTTAGACTTATGGTAGCCCGTCACTGGATTCATCGGGCAGCCCTGAAAATAAGACACGACATGATACAGATAAGAACAGGGAGACAAAGAAACAAAACTGCCACTGCTTGAGTTCGATCGATTGAACTGGGTTCGATCGATTGAACTGGAGTAGACTTCGATCGCTTGAACATTGTTCGAGCGATCGAACATCTCCCCTTCGATCGCTCGAATTCAGTTTCAAGCGATCGAACACAGCGGTGTGCAGCGATCGCAGAAACGAAAAGGAAACAAAAGTTATACAATCAAAAGAAGATCCTAAGACCAAGGGGACACCCCCTTGGGACTTTCTAACACGAATATTAAGAAAAAGAAGGACACAAACAAGTGGGGCCTACCTCGGTGTAGAACACGCAGTGGAGATGGAGGGGATGATGATATGAGGGTGAGGACGATCAGAGGGGTGATCAGGGCGCCTGATTGAGTGCGAGGAATTGAGAGTTTCCGATTCGCCCTCCCTCTGTGTTCGAGCGATTGAGAGTGAGAGTGAGGGAAATGAAAAAGGTGTACTGAAGACGCCTCGTTTAAATGCTTCGTTCGATCGATCGAACACAAATACCTCAATCGATTGAACATAAACTACAAGCGCTTGAACATCCAGGTTTCGATCGATCGAACTGGGTTCGATCGATCGAACACGAAAATTCCAGAATTCAATTGGGGCATGAACCACATTACCCCCAACTATCAGAAACAATTCTGAACATACAGAGAGACTGAAAAATAGTTGAAGTACAAGCATGTATGACAGAAATTCATCCTCAGAATAGAAAATTGCAATTTATATATAAATAAAACTTTATAAGTGCATCCTAATTGCAACATAATTATCCCCAACTGTGGTTAAAACTTTATTTAACTAAAGAAAACCAAAAATAAAACTAAAACTAAAACCAATAAAAATTCCGTCAAGGATTACATTCCAGTTGATAAACAAAAGATGAAATTGAACAAAAACAACTGAAATGCAGCACTAATCTTCGAGTATAAAGATTTCCTCTTCCACAATCTCTTCATAACCTGCCGAATCGTCAGAAGTGAAGTCCAAACTCGATGATTCCCTTTTCCAGAACAATCGAAAAGCAGCAAGGACATCATCAAACAAGTCTGGCGTCTCCACAGAATTGAAAGCCCATGCAAGAGGTGATCCGGACGGAGACAAGGATAAAGGAGTGTGATTTTGCAACGGACTGTCCTCTCGCGGCGGAGTGTGTGGGGGCCTTATGTAGGGCCCAAGACCATGAATCAATTGATGTGGGAGAAATACCGGAATACCATTTAGGAACATAGTGACAATCCTGGACAAAAGACAACAAACTGAAATCAAAATAACAGAACACAAGAAACACGAATTAACAATGAACAGAAAAACAAAGAACAGAAACAAAAATACGAAGAAATGCGACAAGTTCCAACCTCACTATTGGCGTAGGTTCCCAAAATGCACTAGCTGGTAAGGGGCATTGGAGCCTAAATAGCAGGTAGCTCAGGTGCACGTAGCGGTATGGGACCAACTCAGGAACAAGGAAATCGTCCACGAAAACAAAGACGACATTGTGGCGATCTGGGACGACATCCTGAAGGTCATGATCCTCCCATGGCTCCCACATATCGTCATTCTCCCACTGGGCCATGAGTGCATCATCCACCATACGTCCCATGTACAGGTCGTCATCCTCCTCCACATCATCATCATCCTAAAATCCCATATGTTCGTATGGATTGATGTCCAGGAGGGCTGGTGGATATGGAATGTACCCTTGAGCAGCATCAATAAGAGAATGAGCTTCAGGGTCCTGATGAAGCAAGGGGCAGGGTGTGAGTTCACCCTCAGTCCAAGTACCATAGCGACATTCTGAATCAGCCCAAGAACCGACAGAATGAACATCATCACCTCGCATCTATGCACCTGCAACAGAGTGGTTTAAGGTATAATGGATTAGAACTAGATCACAAACACGAAATAAAGAACGAAAACCATAAAGAAGCAAAAGAGAGAGAAACTAAAATGCAGGGAAAGAAAAGAAATACAACAACAATTGGAACTTCACTTTGGATTATTAATCATGAGAATAGCTGGGCTCATCCAGCTGGATGTGCTCAACTTCAGTGTGGAAGTTTTCCAAGAACGGTTTCAATCTTTGGCCATTGACCTTGAAACAATCATCGTTCTTTGGGTTGACAATCTCAACCGCCCCATGTGGAAAAACAGTTTTTACAATGAATGGGCCTGTCCAACGGGAACGGAGTTTTCCTGGGAAAAGGTGGAGGCGAGAGTCATACAGCAATACTTTCTGCCCCGGCTCGAATGCTTTACTAAAAATCGTACGATCATGGCGAGCCTTCAACTTTTCCTTATGCAACTTTGCAGAGTCATACACATCTCGTCGTATTTCCTCTAGCTCTGCAAGTTGGAGCTTGCGTAGCTGACCTCCTTCTTGAATATCAAAGTTCAATGAGCGCGTTGCCCAGTAGCTTTATGTTCAATTTCAACAAGAAGATGGCAAGCTTTCCCGTAAACCAATCTGTACGGGGACATACCAAGATTCGTCTTATAGGCAGTACGGTATGCCCATAACGCGTCTGTCAATTTGTATGCCCAGTCTTTTCGATTGGAACTAACCGTCTTCTCGAGAATATGCTTGATTTCTCGGTTAGCCAATTCTGCTTGCCCATTAGACTGTGGATGATAGGCAAGAGCGATTTTATGATGGACTCCGTATTTCTTGAGAAGTGACTCCAAGGGCCTATTGCAGAAATGCTTGCCTTGGTCACTTAATAAAGCTTTCGGAGTACCAAAACGAGACAAAATATGCTCTCTTAGAAATGACATGACCGTTCTATGGTCATTTCGTCTCGTTGGTATCGCTTCTACCCATTTCGATACATACTCCACAGCAAGGAGTATGTATTCACAGTTATTTGACTTGGGAAATGGGCCCATAAAATCTATGCCCCAACAATCAAATATCTCAATTGTGATGATAGGGGTTAAAGGCATAGAATTCCTTTTAGAAATGGTTCCAAGCTTTTGACAGCGTTGGCATGTCTTGCAAAAGGAATAAGCATCTTTGAAGACTGTGGGCCAGTAAAAACCGCTCTGTAAGACTTTTTGTGCGGTCTTTTGTGACGCGAAGTGGCCACCGCATGCCTCAGAATGGTATGACGCTAATATTACGGTTATATCCTCAGTGGGGACGCAGCGCCTGTTGACCTGATCAGCACAGTACTTGAAAAGGTATGGGTCATCAAAGAAGAAGTGACGCGCGAACGAGAGGAACCGTTTCCTATCTTGGTTCGACCACTGAGTTGGTGTTTCACCCGTGACGAGGTAGTTTACAATATCAGCATACCAAGGCAGACTACTTACTGCCAGTAGCTGTTCGTCTGGGAACTCATCTTTAATGGATTGGGATTCAGTATTGTCAACAAAAGTCAACCGGGACAAATGATCCGCAACCACATTCTCTACTCCTTTCTTGTCCTTGATTGTTAGATCAAACTCTTGGAGTAAGAGTATCCAGCGAATAAGCCGTTGTTTAGCGTCTTTCTTTGTCAGCAGATATTTGAGGGCCGAATGATCTGTAAAACAGACGATTGGTGACCCTATCAGATAAGACCTAAACTTCTCCAGGGCGAATACTACAGCCAGCAGCTCCTTCTCAGTGGTAGTGTAATTCATTTGAGCATCATTCAAGGTTCGGCTGGCGTAGTATATCACATGTGGCTTATTGTCCTTTCTCTGGCCTAGGACTGCGCCAATGGCATAATCACTAGCGTCGCACATTAATTCAAAAGGCAAACTCCAGTCGGGTGCCTGTATTATAGGTGCGGAGGTGAGGAGATCTTTTAGATCCTCAAAGGACTTTTGGCAACTCTCTGACCACTCAAAAGGTGCATCTTTGACAAGAAGTTGACAAAGGGGTCGAGAAATTGCACTGAAATTTTGGATAAATCGACGATAAAAACCTGCATGCCCCAAGAATGAACGAATGTCTCTTACTGTACGGGGAACAGGTAAATTTGAGATTATGTCGATTTTAGCCTTATCCACCTGAATGCCTTCATCGGATATTATGTGGTCGAGGACTATTCCCTTGGTCACCATGAAGTGACACTTCTCCCAATTCAAGACTAGGTGTTTGTCCTCACACCTCATTAAAACCTGCTCGAGATTGGTAAGGCAATCTTCGAAGCTATGGCCGAATACTGAAAAATCATCCATGAAAACTTCAAGGATGTTTTCGACCATGTAACTGAATATACTCAGCATGCACCGCTGAAAGGTAGCCGGTGCATTGCATAGGCCAATCGGCATTCGTCGGTAGGCAAAAGTACCGAATGGACACGTGAATGTGGTTTTCTCCTGATCTTCAGGAGCAATCTCAATTTGATTATATCCACTGTATCCATCCAAGAAGCAGTAATACTTGTGACCCGCCACGCGTTCTAGCATTTGATCCATAAATGGAAAAGGAAAATGGTCCTTTCGGGTCACAGTATTTAACTTCCTGTAGTCAATACACATCCTCCATCCAGTGGGAACACGTGTTGGTACCAATTCGCCATCTTTGTTCGGGATGACCGTTATGCCTGCTTTCTTAGGAACTACTTGGGTAGGACTAACCCAAGGACTGTCGGATATCGGATATATCATCCCAACATCAAGTAGTTTAAGCACTTCCTTTTTAACTACTTCTTGCATGTTGGGATTCAGACGCCTTTGCATTTGCCTTGAGGGTTTAGCGTCTTCCTCCAGATATATCTTATGCGTGCATATGGATGGGCTTATGCCTTTGAGGTCAGCAATTGTCCATCCCATAGCATCCTTATGCTTGGTAAGCATTTCCACTAGCTTACTTTCCTGTTCATGAGTTAAAGCAGCTGAAATAATCACAGGATAAGTTATTCCAGTCCCTAGGAATGCGTATTTTAGCTCTTTGGGAAGCTCCTTCAATTCTAACTCCGGAAACTGGAAACTAGAGGGCATTACCAACTTAGTTTTAGGAGGCAGTTGTTCATATGGCTGTATCCACATGCAATCGGCTCTATCCTCCTCTTTCGTATCCATCATAAGACACGTCTGGTTCAGGTCAGCATCCAATGGGGTGGACTCTGCAGGTTGATAAATATCGCCAAATTGAGTCATCACAACTTCCAAAGGATCTTTATAGTCGACCAAGTCAACTTCATCTTCAATGACCGTGTCTATATAATGGATTTCTTCCGCATCATCGTATTCTTCAGGTCGGGGATTAGAAAAGATCTTGATATTCAACGTCATGTTCCCGAATACGATAGTCATGATACCAGTTCTAATCTTGATTGTGGTATCAATGGTGTTGAGGAATGGACGTCCAAAAATAACCGGGATATGTGCACCAGGATTAGACACAGGTTCTGTGTCCAATATCACGAAATCAACCGGAAAGACAAAAGAGTCTATTTGGACAAGGACGTCCTCTAACACCCCTCTAGGGTACTTTACAGATCTGTCTGCCAATTGCAAAGCAACTCGGGTGGGTTTGAGTTCACCCAACCCTAGCTGTTTATAGACTGAGTATGGCAGCAGGTTCACGCTTGCTCCTAAATCGAGAAGTGCGTTGTCTATCTTTTGATTCCCAATTCTGCATGAGACAGTAGGTGTGCCGGGATCTTTGAGTTTTGGAGGCAACTCATTTTGAATGATCGCACTGGCTTGACATGCGACATAAGCATGTTTCTTCACGCTTTGCCTCCTCTTGACCGTGCATAGATCTTTGAGATACTTAGCATAGGCCGGCACTTGCTTGATAGCATCTAGGAGTGGAAGGTTAATCTTAACTTGCTTAAACAATTCCAGAAACTCCTGATTCTTTGTCTCATTCTTGGGTTTCTTCAACCGTTGAGGATATGGTGCAGGGAAGGGGCATTTCGGTGGTTCCTCCTTAACAGACTCCTTCCCAGGCCTTCGCTCAACTTCTTCCTCTACTCTAGGAGCTTCAATGTTTGCCTTGATTGGTTCGTCATTGGTAGACTGCTCCTCCTCTTGAGTAGATGGTAGCTCAACTTCTTTATCCACCACTTCCTCCTCATCGTACACTTCGGGAGTGGAAAGAGGCATGCTTTTCCCTATGATTTTTCCACTTCTCAGTGTAGTCACAGCTTTAGCATGTTCTTGATTGTTAGGACCATTGTTATGTCCCTTTGGATTTGGAAGTGGTTGGGCAGGGAATGTTCCTCCTGAACCTTCTTGCCGTGCATCTATCCTTTCTAATGTGGCAGACATTCTACTCATCATCTGTATGAGTTGCTGCGTTAGATTGGCATTAGCAAGTGGCTCTTCTTCTTGTACCTTCTTGTGCGGTGGCACATAGGTATTGGTTTGTGGTGCATTGGAGGGTTGAGCTTGATTGTAATTACTGGTTCTGTTTTGATTGTAATGCTGGGCTGGCCTATTGTTTTGCCCTTGATATTGATTGTTGTTGTAGGGCTGCTGTTGATATTGATTTTGGGCCCCAACATTATTTCTCCAATCAAAACCGGGGTGATTCCATCTATTGTTATTTTGAAAGTTATTGTTGGAATTCCCCGCCCCTCGAAAACCTTGCATGGCATTCATCTCTATAGGGGCTTGCTCTTGAAAATATGGCACATTAGGACAATATTGAGTTGTATGTCCCAACATGTTACATGTGCCACATGGTTCTTCAGGCAAGACTTGCCTAGAGCTCTCTCCTTTCATACTTAACTCCTCTACCTTTTTTGCTAGCTCTGCATACTTAGTCATGAGGTGATCTTCATTGGTTAGCTGGTATAGGCTTTTCTCCTCTACACAGGATATCTGTGAGCGTGAGATATTGTCAGAATTTGACCATTCATGAGCGTATTCAGCTAACCATTCGAAATGGGCTTCGGCCTCTTCAGTGTTTTTACGCAGAAATGGTCCCGAGCTCATCGTTTCCACCAACTTCTTTGTTTCACCATTCAATCCCTGATAAAAGAAGCTGATAGTTCGCCATTTCTCAAACACATGGTGTGGGCACGAGAGAAGCAAATCTTTGAAACGCTCCCACGCTTGTGTGAAGGTTTCATTGCTCTTTTGTTTATAGGAATTGATTTGACGCTGAAGGTCTGTGGTCATGCGAGTAGGATAGAATTTCTTCAAAAACGCGGTGCGCATCGCATGCCAGGTGAAAATTGAATTAGGTTTTAGGGAGTGGAGCCACGCCTTCGCTTTATCTTTCAAAGTGAAGGGGAATAGCATTAAATGCGTCACCTCCCTAGGACAAGTTTGCGAGAATGTTTTGCAAACATCCTCGAAATCGGTGACATGTAAATACGCCTTCTCGCTTTCCATCCCATGAAAAGTGGGAAGCAGTTGAATCATCCCATTGCGAAACTGAAATTCGCCATTATGCGGTGGGATTTGAATGCAAGAGGGCGTAGGTGCATGTTCTGGTTGCATGAGATCGCAAAGAGGACGGAGTGCCTCATCAATTGGTACCACAACATTGTCACCATTTTCACTCTGATGATCATCCATTGATGCAGTTGGAGTGGCTATGGGGTTGATGGAGCTTTCAGAGTCAGACAGGTAGGAAGGATTTCCAAAAATTCCTTCAATAGAATTCTCGGACATGAACTAGGAAAGACCCTAAGGTGAGAACTTACCCAAAAGAACTGAAAAGAAGAGAAAATAAAAATAGAAAGAGATGAAGAGAGACTGAGGTAATCTAAGGAATTGATCGTCGCCTTCCCCGGCAACGGCGCCAAAAACTTGGCACGAGAAAAAACTTGTGCGCTCTTGTGCAATACCCAAGTGTAGGTAGACGTGCAAGTAATATCTGGTAAGACCAGGTCGATCCCACAGGGAAGGTGTTGACCTATCGAATTAGACTAACCTCTAAAGAAAATAAAATAAAAAGAATAAGATTGAACGATGGTGCAGAACACAAAGTTCCACAGCTAAAATTACTAAAGAAAATGACTAACAATCTAACTAGCTAATTAAACAGTACTTGAAATTAAGATGTTTAACTTTAAAAGAAAGTGTTGGGATTACACGAATCCACAGTAATCTGACCATCTACCATGCATTTACCATGAAGCACAAAGGAGTATATTACCCACAGTTTTCCGTATTCCTCTAAAGATAGAGAATCCATAGCCCTTTCATGACCGGGACCATATCATCACAGTTAAATTAAGATACATGAAAGCGGTTTAATCCAATAGTTAAGACTCGCATCCTCAATGGTGTTAGCATTGAAGATGGTTTGCAAAATGTATTGAAAGAAAATGCCTTAGGGCCTTAGTTTTAAAACTGTTTTGACAAACTGAGCATTTATTTGGGACAGAATGATAACAAATCCTAAAACAAAAGGTCCTGGAATACTGCAGGGAACATCCTCAAGAATCTGAGAGTTCGATCGATCGACGCGCTTTCGATCGATCGAAGACCTTCATCCCTCAATCGATCGAACTGACTTCGATCGATTGACTGTCTCTGGTTCGATCGATCGAACTGACTTCGATCGATCGAACACAGCGATTATTCTGCTACATGGCAGAGGCTGGAGATCACTGTTTCATCGTGTTCTCCCAACCTGGGACTACTCAGACATCGTCTGGAGTGTCAAAGATTGATTTTTAACGTAAGAAAACATTAATACCCTGTTTGGTTGTGAGTTTTTCATAAAAAATCTAAAAACTATGGTTTTATAAATATTTAACATGTAATATCACGAGATGATTGATTAAGCTACGACTACTACGTGCAGAATATGAATGAACAGTATATAGATAACCTGGAATAGAAGATACTTGTATTAACTTCGAGAAATCCAATCCACAATATGAAAATTCAATGAAAAACCTACAAAAAACCAAACAAACTCTCTATCTCTCTCTATAAAACTGTTAAAATGTAAAGAGGGCCTCCCCTGGACGTGTACAATACTCCTATATATAAGAAAACCTAAGAAACTAGGGTTAAAACCCGCATCTGCTGTGTACGCAAATGTTACTGAAAATACCCCGTTCGATCGATCGAACTGCTCTCGATCGATCGAACCCTTAAGCCTCAAGCGCTTCTACTCTCTTTGAGCGATCGAACGCTCGATCGATCGAACCTTCTAAGATCGATCGAACTTCACTTTTCAGCTTTGACTTCTTTTGTTTTCATTCCAGCATTCCATTTATTCTGATGTTCATCTGTTTAGTCCACACAGCAGTAATCTGCACAAACAACAGCTAAAACAATACAACTTATCATAGATTAATCATAGTGTATAGAAATTAGCCTTGTAATGCAAATCGCAGATAAAACGGGAAGTTGTGATAAAAATTAATACAATTCTTTCCTTTAGCGCGGTTGTATTTTACAAATACCCCCACTTTGCAACTCTCCCTAGGCAGGAGCCTGAGATCGCTGTCTCAGTTCAAACTATTGTGCAGCAGCAATTAGGTCGTCCTTATCCTCAGAATAAAGCTCCTCAACCGCTGTCGACGTCCCAGAAGTTGCACCCTTAGTGTCAGTGCCTCTTGTCCTCTTCTTCTTTGCCCTAACTTTTTCTTTGCCCTTCCCTTTTCTCTTTCTCTTCTGTCTCCCCAAATCTACGAGAAGAAGACTGGAATGTGTCGACGGGGAGTGGGAGCAAACTAGCCTGAGTCACAACACGATGAATGGACCACGCACCTTTTAAATGTTTCTTTACAGAAACATAGCGCATGGGGTGAACTAGAAACTCAATATATAGTCGTAAAAGGCAAACCTACTTTCCCGTCACCACAGCGTATAATGCACGAACGTACCACGGTGCAAGCTTCTCGTGGTAGGATATCGTGAATATGAAATTACATAGGACCAGATGGAGCATATGGTAATCGTCGGTCAAGAGCTTATCCTCTATAAGAGACGAGCCGTTCCAGAACTGGACAACCCCGCTTGTAATCTCCTACACTATCGTGGCATACGGGGTATCAGGAGGTCCTAACCTCGGGGGACAATCACACTCAAGCTCCTCAGGGACTCCTAAAGCAGTAGATAAAGTTGTGGGAATGAAAATAATCTACTGGTCATGGAATAAAGATTGATACGTTAACGGGGCAGCCGGGTCCTTAATCATGGTGGTAGCGGCTTCTCTCACCCAAGAGTATTGACCCACCTAGGCTGGATCAACATCTGATGCCACTGCGGCATCATCTGAATCCGTGCCAAGAACTAGGGTGCTGAACGCCAAACCTTCTCTAGAGGTCTCTCCAACATAACCTTACGGTGGCTGAAGAAATGCGTATACCAGGACTGATCAAACATATTCTAGAACCCATGATCGGGTACCAAGTCAAGAATGGTCAAGTCAAAGGGCATCTCCCTATGGTAGCCAGTTGCAAGATTTATAGTGGGAGACCTAAAATAGGAAATGAAAAAAAAAGATTAGTTAAAACATAAAGAATAGAACCAAACCAAAAACTGCTTCTTCATGCGTTAGATTAATCAAAGAATTTTTTATCGATTGAAAAGGGTCCAGGCTTGATCGATTAAGCCCAGTTCGATCAATCGAACGCAGAATAAATGCGGGGACAAAGACGAACTCAAAAAAGAAAAAGAAACACAAGATACATGATTAAAACATCAAGTAATAGTTCGTAGGACCAATGGGGGCACCCCCACAAGATTTGTATGGAACGATACTTATGGGGTTTGAAATTGACCCTTACCTCGAGTTAAACCACAGTAACGAGAGTAGAAGATAATGGTGATGATCTGGGGCACTGAGGATTCTCTAATGGATGTGTGTGTAAGGGGGGAAAAGAAAATCACTGGAGTTTTCTCTTTATGTAGAATCGCTCGAGAGTGTGAGGGGAGAGGAAGAGACTAATGAAGTGTTTGAAAGACGCTTTGTTTAAATACAATTCTTGATCGATTGAACAAGTTCGATCGATTGAACGACTAATCAATTGAGAATTGTTCAAGCGCTTGATTTGTGAAACCTTCGATCGATCGAGATTATTTCAATCGATCGAACATGAAATTTCAGACACACTTTGAATAGAATTCCTGTGTACCCCCAACTAACACAAAGAGATCTGGTTATATAAGAATAGTCTAAAAGCAGTGCAAGCGCAGATAGGTAAGCCAGAATTGACCATCATAGTAATAAAACGTTGCAAATATTATAAATATAAATTTTCAATAGCATCCATTTTGCAAAGTTATTTCCCCCCAACTTGGTTCATAGACCTTATTTCAAAGAAAAACTAAAATAAAAACCAAAACTACTAAGTCTTTTGTTTAGGATTGCACTTCAAGTGATAAAAGATAGACTAAATGACAAAACACAATTGAAGTGGGTCACTACTCTTCGAACATGAAAATTTCATCTTCCACAGTTGCTTCATACTCCGTCAAATCTTCAAAGGTGGAGTCCAAACTTGATTAATCTCTTGCCTAGAATTGTTAGAAAGCAGCGAGGATATCATCGAGCAAGTCTAAAATCTCAAAGGAATTGATGGCACAGACAAGAAGTAATCCAGATGGAGACATTGATAAAGGAGTGTAAATCCATAGCGAACCTTCTTCTTGCGGCGGAGTACTCGGGGACCCTTAGGAGGTCCATAAAATGATAAATGCGGAAGGAACAGAGGCGGTAGCATTGGATTCATAGTGATAATCCTGGACAAAGACAACAAAAGAAAAAAAAAGAACGAATAAGACAAGGAAAAATGATAAATAGAAATAAAACAAAGAAGAATATGACATTATCCCAACCTCACTATTGGCATGAATACCCAGTGTGCACTAGCTGGTAAGGGACATTGAAGCCGGAACAACAAATAGCTCATGTGCACATAAGTATATGGAATCTACTTGATGACGATGAAGTCATCTACATATGTGAATACATTGTTATGGCATTCGGGCACTACATCTTGTAAATCTTCTTCATCCCATGGTTCCCCCATCTAGTCGTTCTCCACTATTGCAGGAGTGAATCATCCACCTCACCAACAAAATACCCCTCTGGTTCTCCTTCTTCTTCTGGGAGATCTATGAGAAATTTCAATGAGAACATTTGCATCCGACCCTTCACATGGTGAACAGCGGAATGCGACTTCTTTAGCGGTACAGGATGGTTTTGATATTCAGAATCAGTCCAAGAACCAATCGAATGGACATAATCATCTCTCATGTTGGAGCGTACAATAGAGTAGTATGGCGAACAGTGGATTAAGAACAACGTCACATTCATAAGGAAAAAGACAAAATAGACGAAATGAGAATTAACAAAATGTAATAAAGTAAGGAATACAACAACAAGTTGAGGACACACTTTAGCATTCCAGATTGAGGAATAGTTGGGCTCATCCAGTTGGATGTGCTCAACTTCAGGTTCGAAGTTTACCAAGAACAGCTTCAATCTTTGGCCATTGACCTTCAAACTTTCATCGTTCTTTGAATTTAATAGCTCGACAGCCCCAAGTGGAAAAATATATTTTAGGATGAATAAACATGCACACTGGGATCGGAGCTTACCTAGGAAGACATGAAGGCAAGAGTCATACAACAAGACTTTCTGCCCCGGTTCGAATTATTTACAAAAGATAGTTCTATCATGGCGAGGCTTCAACCTTTCCTTGTGCAACTTAGCTGAGTCATATGCATCTCTACGAATTTCCTCTAGCTCTGGGAGTTGAAGTTTTCTTGAGTGCCTTCCCTCTTTAATATTAAAGTTTATTGAGCATATCACCTAATATGATTTATGCTCAATTTCGACGGGGAGGTGATATGCATTTTCGTACTCTAGCCTGTATGGGGACATTCGCATGTTTGTTTTGTAAGCAGTACGGTATGCGTATAGAGCATCGGTCAGCTTGTATGCCCAGTCTTTTCTATTTGAACTAACCATTTTTTTTAGAATATGTTGTGTTTCTCGGTTAGCCAATTCTGCCTGCCCGTTAGTTTGTGGGTGGTAGGCTAAGGCAATTTTATGGTTAACCCCATACTTTTCGAGAAGTGACTCCGATGGTCTATTGCAAAAGTACTTTCCTTGGTCACTAATTAATGCCTTAGGTGTTCCAAAATGCGAAAATATTTTCTTTTAAACCGTTCGATGATCATTTTGCCTTTATGGGATTGCCTCTACCCATTTTGAGATATACTCTACAACAAGGATTATATACTCGCAGTTATTGGACTTCAGGAATGGGCCCATGAAATCTATGCCCCAATAATCAAAAATTTCAATTGTGATTATGGGAGTCAGGGGCATAGAGTTCTGTTTTGAAATTGTACCAAGCTTTTGACAGCAGTGGCACGATTTACAAAAGAAATAGGCATCTTTAAATATGGTTGGCCAATAGAAACCGCTATGTAAGATTTTTTGTGCGGTCTTCTATGATGCAAAATGGCCACCACATGCCGCAGAGTGCCATGAGGCCAGGATTACAGTGATATCCTCATTTGGAACACAACGTCAGATGACCTGATCAATGCAATATTTAAACAAGTACGGGTCATCCAAAAAAAAATGACGTGCAAACGAGAAGAACTGTATCTTGTCTTGATTGGACCAATGTTTGGGGGTTTCTCCTATGACTAGATAATTTACTATATCCGTGTACCAGGGCAAACTGGAAACAGTCATCAGTTGCTTGTCTAGGAATTTATCCTTGATCGATTGCGATTCAGCATTGTCAACAAACGTTAACAGAGACAAATGGTTCGTGACCACATTCTCTACTCCCTTTTTAACTTTGATTGTGATATCAAACTATTGGAGTAGGAGTATCCAACAAATCAGCCTTTGTTTCATGTCTTTCTTGGATAACACATATTTGAGGGCCGAGTGGTCTATGAAATAGAGGATTGGGGATCCATTCAGATAAGACCTAAATTTATCTAAAGCGAAGACTATAGCTAGTAGCTCTTTTTCAGTAGTTGTATATTCATTTGAGCTTCATTCAGCGTTCGGCTGGCATAATAGATCACATAGGGCTTATTGTCCTTCCTCTGCCTAGAACTGTGCCAATAGCGTAGTCACTAGCATCGCACATTAGTTCGAATGGCAAACCCTAGTCGGGTACCTGCATTATTGGTGCAAAGGTAAGGTGGTCTATTAGTGCATCGAATCATGGTTGACTGTTTTTTGACCACTCAAGTGGTGTGTCTTTAATGAGCAGTTGACAGTGTGGTCGGGATATTGCACTAAAATTCTGGATAAACGACGATAAAATCGCGCATGTTCCAGGAAAGAGTGGATGTCTCTGACTATTCAGGGGAGGGGTAGATTCGAGATTATGTCAATTTTTGCTTTATCAACTTGGATACCTTTGTCAGGAATAATGTGCCCGAGGAGTATTCCCTTGGTCACCATTAAATGACACTTTTCCCAGTTTAACACAGGGTGTTTATCCTCGCATCGTTAGCACACGTTCAAAATTATCAAGACAGTTTTCAAAACTACGGCCGAACACATAAGAATTGTCCATAATGACTTCAAGTATCTGCTTGACCATATCACTGAAGATACTCAACATGCACCGTTGAAAAGTAGTAGGTGCATTGCATAACCGAAGTGCATACATCGTTAAGCGAAAGTACCGAACGGGCATGTAAAAGTTGTTTTCTCTTGATCTTTAGGAGTGATTTCGATCTGGTCATATCCACTGTATCCATCCAAAAAGTAATGGTATTTATGACCTGCCACTCATTCTAGCATTTAATCCATGAACGATAAGGGAAAGTGCTCTTTTTGGGTAACAACATTCTATTTTTGATAATCGATAAACATCTGTCACCCGATGGGGACGCGTGTTGGTACTAATTCATCGTCTTTATTAGGGATAACCGTTATGCCTGCCTTCTTTGGTACCACTTGGGTTGGACTAAACCAAGGGCTGTCAGATATTGGGTATATAATCCCAACGACAAGTAGTTTTAAGACTTCCTTTTTGACTACTTCTTGCATGTTGAGATTTAGACGCATTTGCATTTGTCGTGATGGTGTAGCGTCTTCCTCTAAATATATCTTGTGGGTGCAAATAGACGGACTTATGCCTTTGAGGTCGGCAATTGTCCATCCCAATGCTCCCTTGTGCTATTTCAGCATTTGTAATAGTTTACCCTCTAGTTCAAGACTTAAATTGGATGATATAATGATGGGTAAGTTTTCTTAGTTCCTAGAAAAGTGTATTTGAGCTCCTTACGAAACTCTTTTAACTCTAAGTCAGGAAAATGGAAATTTGAGGGCATAGTTAGTTTTATTTTTGGAGGCAATGGTTCATATGGTGTAACCCACATGCATTCAACTATATCCTCCTCTTTTCTTTCCAACATGAGGCAAGTTTGATTTAAATCAATGTCTAATGGAGTAGAGCTTTTAGGTTAATAGTTAGCATCAAACTACGATACTACGACTTCTAACGGATCTTTGTAATCAACAAAATCACCCTCATCTTCAATGACCATCTCGATGTAGTTAACTTCTTCCTCATCCTCGCACTCTTCAGGTCGGGGTTTTGAAAAGATTTTTACACTTAAGTCATATTCCCGAATACGATGGTCATTATATCACTTCTTACTTTTATTGTGGCGTCGATTGTGTTGAGGAATGGTCGTCTGAAAATCACCAGGATTTGTGCACATGGGTTTGACACAAGTTCAGTGTCTAAGATTATGAAATTGATCGGGAAGACAAATGAGTTTATTTGCACGAGTACATCCTCCAGTATTCCTCTAGGGTATTTAACTGACCTATCTGCCAGTTGTAGTGCAACTCAGGTAGGTTTGAGTTCACCTAACCCTAGTTGATTATAAACTGAGTATCGCAGCAGGTTTATGCTTGCTCCTAGATCGAGGAGTGCATTGTCTATTCTTTGATTCCCAATTTGGCATGAGAGAGTGGGAGTACTAGGGTCTTTGAGTTTCGGAGGTAATTCATTTTGGATAATTGCGCTTGCTTGGCAGGCGACATATGTTTGTTTCTTCACACTTTGGCTCCTCTTAACCGTGTATAAATCTTTAAGATTTTTAGCATAAGCCAGTACTTGTTTGATTGCATCAAGTAGTGGAAGGTTAATTTTAACTTGTTTAAATAGTTCCAAGAACTCCTTATTTTTTATCTCATTTTTGGGCTTCTTTTGCCTTTGAGGGTAAGGCATGGGGAAAGGGCATTTAGGTAATTCTTCATTAATAGGTTTCTTTCCGGGCCTTCTCTCAACTTTTTCTACATCTTTAGGAGCGTTATCATTTGAATCTAATTGTTCGTTATTAGTGGATGACTCCTCGTCCTGAGTAGGTGGCTCCTTTTTATTTACCACTTCATCCTCTTCGTATTCTTCAGGTGTAGAGAGAGGCATGTTATGCCCTATAACCTTGCCACTTCTTAGAGTAGTCATGGCTTTAGCATGTTCTTGATTATTGGGACCATTGTTGTATCCCTTAGGGTTTTGAAGTGGTTGGACAAGAAATGTTCCACCCGATCCCTCTTGTCGTGCATCCATTCTCTCTAATGTCGCAGATATTTTACTCATCATTTGAATTAATTACTGTGTTAAATTTGCTTTAGAGAGCATTCTTCCTCTTATACCTTTTTATGTGGTGGCACGTACACATTAGACTGTTGGTTATTAGAGGGTTGAGCCTGGTTGTAGTTATTAGATCTGTTTTGATTGAATTGCTAGGGCTTCCTATTGTATTGCCCTTGATATTAGTTATTGTTGTCGTAGGGTTGTTGTTGGTATTGATTTTGGGTCCCAGCATCGTTCTTCCAATTAAAACTGGGGTGATTCCATCAATTATTGTTTTAAAAATTATTGTTATTGTAGGAATTCCCCGCACCTCTATATCCTTGCAAGCCGTTCATCTCCATGGGGGCTTGTTCTTGAAAATATGGCACATTGGGATAATATTGAGTGGTGTGTCACACCATATTGTATGTGCCACATGGTTCTTTATCCAAAACCTGCTTAGAACTTTCTCCTTTCATCCCTAACTCTTCCACTTTCTTTGCTAGTTCCTCGAATTTGGTCTTGTGATGGTCTTCAATTTTTAACTGATAGCTACTTATCTCCTCTGCACGTACTTACTAGTCGTGTGGAATGTCGTCAGAATTACACCATTCATGAGCATGTTTGGCTAACCACTCAAAGTGGGCTTCAGCCTGTTTGGTGTTTGTGTAGAAATGGACCCATTCTCATGGTTTCAACCAGCTTATTCATTTCACCATTTTGTCCTTCATAAAAGTAGCTAATGGTTCACCATTTCTCGTACCCGTGGTGTGGGCATGAGAGAAGAAAATCTCTGAAACACTCCCAAGTTTGAGTGAAGGTTTCATTACTCTTTTGTTTGTAGGAATTTATTTGACGTTTTAGTTCAATGGTCATGCGAGGTGGAAAGAATTTCTTTAAAAATGAAGTGTTCGTCGCATACCAGGTGAAGATTGAATTTGGCTTGAGGATGAGTAGCCACGCTTTAGCTTTATCCTTCAGAGTGAAGGGAAATAGCATTAGGTGTGTCACATCTACAGGACAATTTTATGAGAATGTTTTACAAACATCCTCAAAATCCTTAACATGCAGATATGCCATCTCGCTCTCCATTCCGTGAAAGGTTGGAATGAGTTGAATCATTCCGTTGCAAAATTGGAAATTCGCCCACATGGGGTGGAATGAGAATGTAAGAAGGCGTAGGTACGTGTTCGGGTTACATGAGATCACATAAGGGATGCAGTGAATTGTTAATAAGTATAACCACATTGTCACCATTTTCACTTTTAAAGTCACCCATAGATTCTGTGGGAGTGGCTATGGGATTGATAGTACTATCAGAGTCATATGAAAAGAGTGGATTTCCAAGAGTTCCTTCCATGGAATTATTGGACATTGAAGGAAAAAGCCTAAAAAGATTTTAAACCTAAAAAGAAAGAAAATGAAAAACAGAAATAGACGAAGAGCGAGGTGATCTAAGAAAAGGCTGGTCGACTTCCCCGGCAACGGTGCCAAAAACATGACACAAGAATTAATTTATGCGCACTTATGTGCTATACCCAAGTATAGTTTGACGTGCAAGTAGTATTCTGGTAAGACCAGGTCGATCCCACAGAGAAGGTTGTAGACTAATAACTTAGATTAAACTCTAAGAGGAAATGAAAATTCAATATTTAAGAAAGGTGCAGAACACGAAGTTCTACAATTAACAACTACTAAAAGTAAAGCAATTAAATTAACTATGAATTAACTACTTAACTAAAACGAATTTAAAACGATTTTTAACTTAATAAAAAGGGACATTGGGATCACACGAATCCACAATGACCGAACCGTGTACCATGCAATCACATTAAAGCTCAGTGAAGTACATCTTCTACAATATTTTGTATTTCTCTAAAAATAAAGAATCCATAGCCCTTTCATGGACGGGACTCTATCATCACAATTGATTCGAAATAGAAGAAAGTGGTTTAAAACAATAGTTAAGACTCGCACTCTGAATGGTGTTAGCATTCAAAGTGGCCTACAAAAGTTATTGAAGAAAAATGCCTTAAGGTTTAAAGTTCAGAAATTGTTTTGACAAACTGAGCATTTGCGGACAGTTTGATAACGAATCACTAAAATAGAAGTCTAGGAATATTGCATAGGATGTTCTCAAGAATTTGAGGTTTCGATCGATCGATCGACACACTTTCGATCGATCGAACATGGTCATCTCTCAAGCGATCAAAATGTCTTCGATCTCTTAACTGTGTCTTTGGTCCAATCGATCTAACTAACTTTGATTGATCGAACACATGTTTTAAACTACTGTATGGTAGAGGCTGGAGATCACTATTTCATCATGATCTCCCAACTCTAGGACTACTCAGACATGGTTTGGAGTGTCTCAAATCTATTTTTAATGTAAAGTTTCATTAAGACATTGTTTGATTGTGATTTTAACATGCAAACTTATGAAAAATAAGGATTAAAGCTAACTAACATGCAAAACCATAAACAATTCAGATTATAAACTACTGGCACTAATGACAGAATGTAAATAATCAATAAATAAACATGGATGAACTGCAAACTTGTATTAAACTCTAAATTTCAAAGTAAAATAGGATCTAATGTGTTAAAAACCTACAAAACCAACAAACTCTCTCTATATATATAAAAACTGATGAAAAACAAAGTGGGCATCCTTTGGGCCATGTTTATAATCAATATTTATAGAGAAAATCTAAGGCTAGGGTTGATTACAAAACATCTGCTGCGTGCGCGTAAGGTTTTGATAACAGCATGTTCGATCGATCAAACATAATTCGATCGCTTGAACCTTGCATTATTCGAGCGCTTGAATAGCCTTCGATCGATCGAAACTTCAATCACTTGAGGGTTCCTCGATTGCTTGAAGTCCACTTTTCATCTTTAAATTGTCTTACTTAAAATCAAGCTTTCCTTCTTATCCTGTCCTTCATTCCTTTACACAGCAACACAATGATCTGCACAAATAATAGCCACAATAATACAACTTATCATAGATTAATCGTATGAGGGTTCTTCGATTGCATAAAGTCCACTTTTCATCTTTGAATTGTCTTACTTAAAATCAAGCTTTCCTTCTTATCATTTCCTTCATTTCTTCACACAGCAACACAATGATCTTCATAAATAATAGCCACAATGATACAACTTATCATAGATTAATCGTATTGTGTATAAACTAGCATTGTAGTATGAAATACAGATATAAAAGGGAGTTGTAAACTAAATTAGTGTATTTCTTTCTTTTAGCGCGGTTATATTTTACAAATATCCCCGCTTATGACTAAGATAATAATGAGATTGAAAAAGTGTCATGCTTGGTAGTGGGTTTATCCACCATAGAGGTCGATACTATTTACACTTATGCGTATGATTACGGTCACTAAGATCATATGATGTCGAGTGTGGGATCCCAAGGTGCTGGGATAGGATCGGGACTATATGTTAGGTTTGACGTATGATAGAGTTTGACAGCGTGTTATATTTGGGAGGTTATGCAATATAGGACTTCATGTCAAGTTTAGTATATCAAGGGCTACGGGTCATAGTAATATATCAGGGGCTTCAGGCCATAGTAGCATATTGGGGTTGCGAGCTATCATAGTATAGAAGAGTTGAGTGCTAAGGTATTACAGAATTGAGTACTGTGATATTGCTAAGTACTATAGTATTGCTGAGTGCGGTAGTATTGCTAGGCACTGTGATATGGTTGAGTGCTATAGTATTGCTGAGTACTATGGCTGAGTGTTGTGGTGGACTAAGTGCTTATAAAACTAAGTGTTGTGGTATAGTACAGCTGAGTGCTATAGTATGTCAGGGCTGCGTACCGTATTATATTAGGATTGTGTGCTACATTACATCAGGGCGGGTTGCCCGAAATGTTTGGACTATGTCAGGATTTGATAGCTCATGTGATATAGAAATACATGTTTTATTTATGTGTTAGAGCGTCGGACTACGTATCAGGTGGGACAAATCGTAGGTATGGGACTACGTGTCTAATTAATATGGACCCAAGAGTCTATGTTATGTTTGGGATGGATTGGGACAATGTCCGTCAAGATATATTGAGTTGCTGCATTCATGAACAGGAACGATGAGATGATCATTAATGATGCTGTTGTTTATATATACTTCATATCTGTAGATACTTTGTTAGTATTTACATTCACTCGGCTTTCATAGCTGATGGTGTTTTATGCCGCTAGACATTTGATGTCTTGCTGGCAAGGGTTATGTGTATGCAGGAGATGCATACATGGATAGGGACTTCGAGGATGGAGCCTACGATGACGGAGGCTATACTGGTGCTGACTACTATGCAAGTTGAAGATTTGAAGCTTCACCGTAGTTAGTTTATGTTTATGTTTTTGAGACTCTATAATAGACATGTTTATATCGGCGTATGTTGCAAAAATGTTTTGATTTTGTTTCTGTATATAATTAAGGTTTGTAATTGTTTAGCATTAAACTCTGATTTTGTATATCGACCTTAGAACTTTCCAATACATGTTTTGAATCATTATTGTGATGGTTTGACTTTAGTTATATATAATATGGTCAGTTTCAACTGTCATGGCCTATGGGTACAAAAAGGACTTTAATTTCTCTATTTTTGCTACTGTGGGGCGTGACAGTGTCCTCTGCCTACGCAGACAAGTCGAGAGAAAGCCAACACTGTTGTCGGTAAATAATTTGTGTTGGATGGAGAATTATTCATAAAGAGTTTGAAAGACAAAATCTTATTTAGTTGTGTCGATAAACTCGAGGCCATGAAAGTAATGGCCAAAGTGGATGAAGGCATATGTGGGGCATACCAGGCAAGCACAAAAATGAAACGACTCCCCAGAAGTACAATTACTATTGGCCAAGCATGTTGAAAGACTAGATCGACTACACTAAAGGGTGCCAGGCTTGTCAAAAACATGGGCCGATACAGCGAGTACCGACCATTGAGATGTAGCCGATTGTAAGGCCCTGGCCATTTCGTGATTGGGCTATGGATCTGATCGGCAAAATATTTCCACCATCATTGGGCCAACACTATTTTATCATTGTAGCCATTGATTATTTCACTAAATAGGCAGAAGTTGTGCCCGCATATTCGGTCAATCAAGCCTATATGGTCAAGTTTATTAACGAACATATATATCACTGATTTGGGCTTCTAGAAATAATCACTACAGATCAAGGATCAGTCTTTATAGGGGATGAGTTTAAGGCATTTGTTGAACGCCAAGGTATTACAATTCTTAATTCTACACCTTATTTTGCTTAAGGGAATGGACAGACCGAGCCATCTAATAAAACTATTGTAATACCTGTAATTCTCTACGTGAAATAATATGAATTTTATGAATTTTCATGTCTGGTCTATTATTATATTATTATTTTATGTATGTGACTGTATCAGTGTAATGTAATTACTAATTAGACTATAAGTACTGCACCGAATCAACCGTAATTAGACTTAACTTTTTTCCAATACTTGGACTCGAACGTTAGAAATAATACCCGTTTGCACATAAAATAAGATTGACATGTATACCGAGGAAATTTACATGAAAATTGAGGTAGTGTAACAAAACTCAAGGTGGGCCCCACATGGCCGGCCACTTGTGGCATATGCAACCCCCTAGACACATGTCACCATCTCATGTGACACTTGTCCACATGTGGGACACTTATTCTTGCATGAGCACAAGCAAGCATGCATGGTGACAAATAAATATTTTGAGCAGCCTACGATTTGTCCCACCTGATATAATTGAAGCATAAGTAAAATAAATATTTTGAGCAGCTCAAAAATATAATTGAAGCTAGATATTTTTTGCACATGAAGATAATCCAATTAACTACAATGTTCTAGTTTTGAGTTTGACCTACAAAGCAGTTTATCATGCCCAAATAAATCATATGAATTCAGTCGATAATGTGAAATTAATTCTTGGCAGATTGTACAGCTACTTGTATGATGTGTTTATTGATGATGCTTGTTCTCCAGTACCTGTGTTGTTGTGAATATCTTGTACTATGGTAGTGGTATCGCGTAGATGAGTAGGTTAAGGGTATCATCTATATGTTTGTTAATATCAAATCCATGTTATGGATCCATGAGCTACATGCTAGGATTTCGTTCTTATGAATATAGTGTGATGACCATAGAGAGTTCATACCCAAGCTATAAGTATGTTGTACGACATGATTATTGCGTTCATAGTGATTAGGTAAGTTTCCATCATAAGTATATTACGACATAAAATAGAATGACAGATGTATTAACGTAACTTCGAAAGTATATTCGAAAGTCCTTTAATGAACTAAATTCCAAAATGAGTGACATATGAGCGGTCGGGAAAATGTAAGGGTCGGTTGTACAATCTTAGAAGTAGATTATGCTAAGTATAATTGTCGGATAGGTAATCCTGGCAGCGGAGGTCATGATAGTGAGAAAAGGGTATGGTTGACAAATGTAAAAGTTCTGTATCATTTCGATTGTTTGTGACAAATTGGATTTGATCTTTGTGACGTGTGTATCATTTTGATTCTTTTGGACAAAATTGATATAGTCTTTATGACGTGTGTATCGTTTCGATTTTTTGTGACGAAATTGATATGGTCTTCGTGACGTGTGTATCATTTCGATTCTTCGTGAATAAATTGATACGGTCTTCGTGACGTGTGTATCATTTCGATCTTTTATGACAAAATGGATATGGTCTTCATGACATGTGTATCATTTTGATCCTTCGTGACAAAATGGATACAGTCTTCGTGACGTGTGTATCATTTCGATCCTTCGAGGAGAAATGGATATAGGCTTCATGACGTGTGTATGATTTTGATCCTTCGTGACAAAATGGATACGGTCTTCGTGACATGTGTATCATCTGTATCCTTCTAAACCTCTACTATTTAATCCCATCTTCGAGTTTTCTCAGCCTCTAACTTCTTTTTTGCCCTAGACCATCTCATTTCCTATTCAATCTTTCATCTTCCATGGTTGAAAATCCTCTAGAATTCACTACACCCCTAATACAGAGGATATTGCCACCGATCCTCAATCGCGGGCCAAAGAATCTCTAAAACAATTTCATGCTTTTGCTTTTGAAGGCGTCATTCTGCAGGTAATGGCACCCTCCCCTGACTTCATCTCTCCTATCCTTGGCCCAAGCGTAGCTTAAGAGTTGTCTTTCTCTGAGTCTCTAATCTCTTTGCTCGTGATGGTCTCTTCTTGTATGAATGCCCTAGTCCCCCGCTGAAAAGATGGAACAATAGTAACGATATTCATTTCTGGACGGAGCTACTCCTTTTAAATCGGACGAATGGCATATGCAACACATTCATGACCTAATGCAATTAACCTCTGTGCCAATACCTATGAATACCCCCCTTCTTTCCTCTACTCTAGCCTTTTGGTCTGTTTCCACCAACTCTTTTTATTTTCCTTGCAGAATGATATCGCCTACTCTACTTGACCTAGCTGCCCTAATTGGGGTAAGACCAGACGGTGACCCAATCAGTGCTTTATTATCTCAATAGACATACTCCATCTCTTCCATTACCTTTGGCATTGAAAAGAATACCAACTATCAATCTGTCATCCTAAAATATAAAAAGGATGGTGGTCCCTTGACTGATATAGAATACCATACTTTCCTTACTTTCTGGGTTAGCAGATACTTAGCGTGTTCACCTTGCTTTAAAGTAGTCAAGTCCGATCTTCCTTTAGCCCTAGCTTTGGCTTCTGGCCAAGTACTGGCATTAGGCCCTTTCCTCCTAGCTCAGATTTATCGAGGTGGTTTTAGGTTGATAGGAAGTAATTTGGACACTTAAGGCAGTCCTTTATGGATCCTACAGTTGTGGCTCCATCTATATTTTCCTAAGGTTAGCCCTTCTTGAACAACCATATCAGACTCATCTGTTTATGCCCAAATTTTGGCCATGTATTCTTCCAACTCCTTTGGATTTTCAAATTGCTTAAGCTTCTTTTTCTCTCATAGGAACCCTTCTCCTAGTAGGTTCTTACCCCTATCATCCTCCTTTATATGGATCAGCCTGGTTTAAAGATTCCCTCCCTAAGCTACACAATTACCCTGAACGATGGGCGTACTATTTGGTCTCTCGGTATTGTCAACACAGAGTAACAAAAGAAAATTCAGGAAATAACCAATGTGGTGTGGAGTCTTACTTCCTAAACTATCATGCACGCCAATTTAGTCTAAGCCAAGCACTCCCTTATCCCAATTTTTTGTCAGCTAACCCAGGCTTTTTGACTTATACAGTCTTTCAAACCTACAAATTAGTCATTAGGAGGATGAACTCAATATACTTCTCCATGATTAGTTTGAATTCCAACCTTTCTCCCTTCACCCTGCATCCATTCCTTCTTTTAAAACATTGTGGATAGAACATTTTGATCGCACCTTTAGTGATTTTGATTTATTACTCAACACATTGTCTCTATTGCCATCACTAACTGCTAATCCTTCACTTATTCAGTCTGGAGGAAAAAAGAAAGAGAGGCCCAGGTATGGATCCTGACCTTAATGCTGATTACGATTCCATCATCAAATTCAAAGAGTTTTATAAGCTCAAATGGAATCCCCTGAAGCCCTCTGAGTCAATTTATGAGGCAAGTTGCATCAGAATCTGACTAAAAAAGGAACTGGTTGAAAGAAAGCTTGTGAATAGTGGAAAAAACATGGCAAGACTCCAAACTGGCAGTAACTTTATGCTTCTGTTGAGAATTGGATCAAAAGGATCTGCCCTTTTCCACCCTTGACTGAATTTGGAATTGTGGAGCATGTGGTTCAGACTGATGCATCTATGGGAGTGACCCTGGCAGGGTATAAGTCTAGAACCTCAGTACCCACCATCTTTGGTGGCATCCCTGTAACCAGTCATCAAGCAGATTGGGCATTCCCTAAATCCACTAGTCAGTCTTTCTACTTGGTTTTCCGAGATTTTAATTTTTCCTTTTGATGACTTGGTATTAGGACTAAATTATATTACTCCTTTATTTGATCCTAGTTACCTCATTGCCCCTTTTCTTTTGGTTAGGCTTCTCCAATCCTCCTCCTGCCATGCCAATTGAGAAATAGGATGCTTTCCCAAAGGCTCTTTCTTCCATTCCTATTCATCGTAGCTCCAGGAATACTAAATGACTAGATTACACAGAAATGGTAAAGAAGACCCCCTTAGAGGAGACAACTCATGAGCATCCCATTCAATTGGAAGAAGAGAAGTCTGAGCGTGTCCTTACACAAGAAACTCCTAAGGCAGCCAAAAAGGCAAGGCTTAAAGCTCAAGCTCAGAAGCAATTACATGATAAGCCAGCCATGAGTAGTTCTTAGCCTTCCTTTGACACAACCCCAGAAATCAGGGACTGCATAACCCACAGCTCTCCTCACCTTCCTTACAAGGTCCTCCTTCTGCCAAAGCTTTTCCTCTTCCTGGTTAAACTGACACTGGCACTTCGAAAGACTCTGTTGATGATTCAAATGTCCTTTTAAATGTCCCTTAATGTTCAAAGATTCTTCTTCCTTAACCTCCTACCTTAGTAGCCAAACTTGGCTCATCAACTCCTATGAGTCAAATTTCTCTAGACCCTCAGTTGACATCAAACATTAAAGGTCTCGGTCTCCGGGCATAGAATCTTAGGTAAGCCTTTTCCCAAAGGCTCGGTACAGCCTCCTTGCTCCCAAAGCCTGCCTTAACAAAGACCACCCCGTCTTACACAAAGGCTTAACTTCAAGCAAAGAACCTTTTGGCTTCCTTACGTTCTTGAACCTTCAGAAATGCCATGGGGCAATAGGAAGCCAGTAAGAACGTCGTATCCCTACTTTCTAGTGATTTTGTCGGCTATTCTTCTTCCTCGCTATCAGCATCTTTCTTGTAACAATTTAAGAGAATCACTAACACCATGGCTGAAGCAACCCAAAAACTTGTTGACGTGAAAGAATTCTTTGAGAAGAGATAAGAGGTGACTAACTAGTGTATTCTGTTGGCTGACATCGTGGAGGCTGGATTAAAAAGGTCTGCCTCACTCTTGGAGGATTTTAAGAAGATGTGGGCCACCCTTAAGAAAATGGAAGCCAATTATGCCTCCCAACAAGCTAACTTGGAGAAGGTTCCAGAATAACTCAATCAATTGACTGATGAGATTTCAGCCTTGGATGCACAAGAGGAATCATGGCAGGCTGTGTAGACACCAAATTTTGACCACACTGATAGGATTTAGGGTGGACAACGTCTTTGAAGGATTCGATGATGAAAAGTACCCCATGGGAAGTACTGGATTCCACATAATCGAAGGATCGAACTCCAGAAAGTGACTTCAAGTTCAAAAAAGCCCTTTTCCTTGCATAAATCCTGATTTTGTCAAAATCGTCTCTCAAATTCATATTCAATCAGGGTGAACATGAAGTGTTCTAAATGAAGTATTCTAGGTATCAAGAGATTCAATTTTTAAGAAAAGTTTAAATTTGATGCAAATTGAAAAGCAATTTTGAAAACGAAGTCGTTCGATTTCAAAAAGACGATGAAAGTTCCAGAGGATTTCCGAACTTCAATTGAACTTCAATTTTCATTTCAAAAACTCTTGGAATATTTTTATACTGAAATTCAACTCGGCAAATTTCCAACGGTACGTAAACGGATGATTTCGGATGCCAAAAAGCATTTTTAAGAAAATCTAGAAAAGCAGCGCACGTAATATTTAAAACAGGATATAAGGGCAACCAGGGGAGCAAAAATAGTAAATGGCGCATCCCACAAAATGGGTGGCGGGTTCCACCTAAGCCACTACCTCATATGTGCCCCCTTTATCGAGTTTTTCAGTCCCAAACCCTTCCAGAGGCCTCCCACTGCGAGGAAATTGCCTGAAAACTGTGTTTAGGTACCGAAATGGCAATTTTAACCCTTTTCTGACCTCCAAAATCTCTATTTAAACCCTAAAACTTAAGGGTTAAGTTTTCAAAACTCTATATGTAGATCTCATGCATCTCATATGAGATCATCTTGGAATATTTAGAGATCATCTTGAAGAGCTTTAAGTATACCTTGAATATACTTGAAGATATACACACATATACTTTCAATTTAAGAGATTTCTAGATAGTGAATTATGAATGAAATTTCCATAAAACTAATCCCTAGATAATTAGATCAGAGAATTAGAAAATTGGACTTCAATTGCTTCCCTTAACTTCCATGGATGAGTGCTTGAAGAACTTGAAGAACACTTGAAGAAAAAGACTCTTCAAATCAACATTAATTGCATAATTGAGAATCCTCTAAGGGGTAGACATCACAATTCATCACTAATTCCTACTTTTTTATATAGGTCTATAAGACTTGGATCTAGTTTAGTTTTGTTTAATTTGTTAGAACAACTCATCTTCTTCCTCTCTTGTTCTTCACACACTCACATAGATAGATCGTAGTCTCTTTTGATTTTGTTGATAATTCTTAATTAGAGATTGATTTTCACTTTTGATTTTCAATTTTGATTTCATTCTTCTATTTTAATTTAGATCCATGCATACATGATTGTGTATGTATATCTATTTTAAATTCTATGAAGGTTTGGAAGTATGATCTATGAGAAGGACGATTCCTATGTTCATACTTTTCTCTTAATTATTCCTATGACCTAGAATTCCTATGTTTTGAAAAAGGAAATGATTTTCCATCTTTGTAAATCCACTTTTGTTAATATCATTCTTTGAAAAATCTTTTGCAACAAAGATACCGGATTATTTAAAAATCTCTAATAAACCAAAAAAGAAGATAGGACCAAAAAGTTGTACTCCTTCCTAGACCAGAGCTCCGAATAGCCGTTTGATCATATAAGGGTTTTAAGAAGGAACAACTGAGTCAACTAGGGTTAAGGGTGTAACGTACGAAGCTGATATAGAAGGCAGGTTAGCCGCAATACAAGCTGTGTTGGATCAGAGTAGAGGAAAAAATCGGGAACGACTTGATACCATGATGAGAATGATTGAGCAACTGACTAATATGCCACCACCACCGCCTCTGATGCATCACGAGGGAGAAGACTGTATGGAGATAATTCAACCAAAGGTGTAACTAGATCAGGAAATTCATGATAAGTTGGCTAAGATCGACAAGCTAGAGAGTGTGTTCTGGAAAAGCACAGGGGTGGAGACATTGAAGAGTTGTATGATGCTCCGAAATCCAAACTCCTAGAGAAGTTTAAGATGTCTCATATTAAATTCTTCAATGGAATCGGAAATCCAAAGACAAATCTGAGGCTTTATGTAAGAACTTTGCAGCCCATGGGCATTAAGTCTGACTCTTTTGTCGTGCTATTTCAAAGAACTTTGAGTGGAACAGCACTATCATGGTATCTGACCTTAGAATCAGCTATGGCCAAAGATTTGGAAGTCCTAGCTAGAGCATTTATGGCTCAATACTCATACAATCAGTCATTCAATATTACTACAAGAGATTTGGAAACCACTAGGCAAGAATGTGAGGAATCCTTCACAGGATTACTTACTTGTTAGAGGGCTAAGGCTTCTCAGATGATAAGCAGGCCTACGGAGAAAGAGCAAGTCCGAATGATCCTCATGAACCTGTAGCTTGAGTATCTTGAAAAGATCCGATTCCAGTCTATCATGACATTTGAACAACTATTTGACATACGTACACTAGTCAAAGATGCAATCAAGGATGGGAAAATCAAGAAAGAGAACATGAATAATCGAAGGCCAATCTATTATCAGTCTACTAATATCAATGCATTGGCTCCTAAGCCTTTTCAAAGAGAGCATAAGAATGTCACTATTGCAAGAAAAAGTCAAAACCAGGGGCAGTCAAAAGAAAAGAGGGAGTTTTCTGAATTGGGAATGTCTCTAAGCACATCATTGGAAAGAATGTTGGAAAGGGGGTACTTGAAGAAGTTAGATCCGATGCTGACTCTAAACCTACATCCACAAAACTTTAGGATGGATTTATAATGCAACTTTCATTAAGGACATTGCCATAGTACCAACAAGTGTTGGAGGCTTAGACATGAAATTCAAGATCTAATTGATAATGGGATCATTACCCCTCCACCTACATAGTCAGATGTCAACGATAATTTGCTTTGAGATATCAAAAGGTTCCACCGCCACGAGATATCAGCTTCATTGAAATAGGGCGTGAATCCTACGACCCTACTGTGTACATCACATCATTAGACCAACTAGCCATCTCTGTTGAGCTTCCAAAAGATTTGATGATATGCACAATAAGAGCTGGAGAAGAAGAGATGTCATTTAAAGAATATATGAATGCTAGGATGACCGCTATGGAATCTAATATCAACCAAATCAGTGAACTGCTTGTGAAAATGATGGGTGTGATAAAGCAATTGGCTGACACAATGCCTCTGACACTTCCTCTTGCACCTTGTGATGATAATGAATGGTTTGAAAGATTGTCTAATCTTGAAATACAAACTCTGGATCAGGAAATCCTTGACAAGCTCATCAAGAGTGGTATACTAGAGATTGTGACCTGTAAAAGCAAAAGAATTGGTGACCATGATAGGGAGGGATTATTTGATATGCCCAATGCAAGGTCTTTAAAAAAGTTCAAAGGACCACTTATTTTCAACAAATATCCATTACCTGATATCGATGGATTGTTACCATAATTGCCAAAGAGACCAATTTAACAACAATAGGAAAAGAATGCTAGATTTGCAAGCAAAAATCAGAACCAAGGGCAAAAGAAAGGGAAGAGAAAATTTGCTGAGCTAGGAATGTCCCAGAGCAGCGCACTTGAAAAAAAACTAGAGGAAGCGTACTAGGAGAAGTTGGAACCCAAGCTAGAACCTGATCCACTTCTACAAGGCTTCAAGACTGGGTACTACTGTGATTTCCATCAGAGCCATGGGCATAGCACAGATAGATGCTGGAGGCTTACGCATGAAATTCAAGACTTAATCGAAAAGGGTATCATCATTCCTCCACCTCAAAAGTCCTGAGGAATCAGCCAAAGAATTCATGAACGAAGAACTTGGGAGAGCTTACAAGGGGTAGTGTTGTGAGGAGTTTGGAATAGCTGCTTGTTAAAGCCAAAGTGATGTTTAAAAAGGAATAAGCAAGTCACAATGACACTCCACTTGAGATCAAGTCGAGTCTAGTCCAATCGAGTCAATTTTGAGTCTTGTTGTCGAGTCTGTTTATCGTCGAGTTGTGTTTGAGTCTGTGTCGAGTACTGTAATCCTTCTCTTTTGAAGTAATGAAATAAAATCTTGATTTGCTTTATCTAATGCGCTTAGTCATGAATGAATGAATCTATAAGCTGAAAGTGTCATTTCTCTGATTATTATGAAAAATACACTGGTGATAATTTTATGCTTTGAAAAGAATCCAAAAAGGATCAAAGCCAATTTTGCGTTAGCACCACAGAAGGCTAAGAATTGATTTATCTTACTTTAAGAATCTTGAGATGCTTTTGCTTAAATCTTGAAAAGATATGCTTGATAGTAACTTGGGACTAGCTTAACTACCTGATCTTTCCATTTCAAACTCTTAAGCCCAGAAAAATGAGCCATTCAAACCTGTCTAAACTGTAAGCCTTGTATACTTTGTCCTTGATGGTAGCCAAACATTTCAAATGAACTACTACTCTCAAAAAGAAAAAAAGAAACTCGCTAGGATGAAAACCTAAAAGGGCGCCTAGGCAAAAGTTAGAAAAATAAAAAAAAATAAAAAAAATAAAATTTTTCGTGTTGTTTTCAAGAACCCGATCCTAGGCAGTCAAAACTTTGGAGAAAAAAGAAAAGAAAAAAAGAGAAGAAAAAAAAAGAGAATGTAGAAGATTCAGAAATCGGGAACATGAATTGTCCCAAAGCTTTGAATTATAATCTCTTTGAGTAAATTTCAGGGCAATCTTGCTCTAAAAAATATATTTGATGTATGATGAGAAATGCAAAATCGGGTGGCTAGTGAAAAGGTAAAAAGAATCAACTGTCAATAAAAAAGAAAGAAGAAAACAAAAAGAACAGAAAAAAGGAGAGGTTGTTTAGTTTCTTTCAATGCTACCACAAGGGACCTGCTATAGAAAATCTATCTGATGACATGACTTGAAAATCCCCCTAATTCTTGAATCCTTGCTCTTTTAAAACCCCCAGCAATCGAGGAACTACACTTGACGAGATTCCCACTTGGGGATACGTAGGTAACGTACTCGGTTCGATCACTACTCCTGAAACACTCTGCAATATCTCAAATATTTTCTTTCAAGACTTAGCCGAACTACTTTGAACCTAATTCCCACTTGGGGATAAGTAGGCGAGCTTCCCTGGCTCTCAGTTCTTGAAACTTGCAAACTAGGAGCAAACTTTCAGTTGGCCCAGAACCTCAAATATATCATTGCCACACTAGGGACAAACTGCATTTGCCCAAGCTGCCATCTATCCCCATCATCTAGGGGCAAACATCGTTCGCCTTACCCCCATCAACATTATAAGCGAATCTTGAGCTGTCAGGTATATCTTTGAAAACATTTGAAGTGAATTGTCTCTTATTCTATAAGCTAAGGCACTAATTCGAAGCACGTTTCAGAAAAATCATAGGATTGATTGAGATCCATATGGAGTATTTTCAAAGCATTTCTTTATCAGCTGAGTATTATCACACTAAGATGAGAAGTAAACATGAAAATCAAAGAGATACGTTAGACATAACAAATGTGCATTATCTCAAGGCAAATTAAGTTATTTCCACCAAACTTCTATTTCAGTGTCAAGAGTGTTATCTTCTTGTGTCAATGTCTATCGTGGCCAATTCTCTTGTCATCTAGTCTGTGATCTCAAGTGTATGGGTCCACAGTGATCAACAATAAATTTTCAAAACTTTAAGAGTATCTTAAGGTGGACACAAGTAGACTGTTATTGCATCAATCAATCATAATAATCAGAAGACCGGCCTTGGATGTTGAGTTGAGCTATTATTGAAATAGATCAGAGTGCCTTGCATGATTATCTTCTAGAATTGGTTGAAGATTTGTGAAGCTCGTCGAAGTCATCAGGTCTTTTGAATACCTATCAATTATGGATCAGAATTGTGATATTAGGGACTTTTTTGACCCCAGATTGGTCCGATCTTGATGTATAAACCTTAAGAGTGCTTGAAACTTGTTAAAATTGGTCTAAAGAACCCTTGGAGATTTGAATCTTGGCTGAAAGCCGTTCAGAATTGAAGAAAAAAATCCAGGCAAGAAGAATCGAGGACATCACGACTTAAAAACAGCAGATAAATGATGATTTGTAGCGAACTCCCGTTATTTTGGGTTGATTATGTGCTGTCCTGAAAAGTGGACATTTGGGTTTGTAGACTTTCAAGAACTACATACAGAAAGGATTTATTGAGTACATAGGAGATGAATCAGAATGCAGAATCGTCGAATCATGATCAAGATGTTAGAGAAATGTCAATATGAGCCAAATGATTTTTGGACTTGTCGAAGCACCATTGTCAACTTCAGATCAGCAGAGCATCCAGAATATGAGCCCTTGTCTCCGCTCAGAACATGCTTTGGAAATAGTCATGATCTTGTATTTAAGAATTTTAGAAATCTCTCCAGCAGAGGACTTTTATCAATCGTCCAGGTGTTAAGGCATGCTTCGCAACAAATTGTCTGGGTATAAAAGACAGGTTACTTCAGAGATCATCCAGGTGGTAGGACACTTCATCATAGATTGTCCAAGTGGTTTGGACTCTTACAAATCTTTTAAAGTTTAAAAACATGCTTCATCATAAATTGTCCAATCGAGTTTAAGATTAGATCGAGTTTTAGAACATGTCGAGTTTAAGATTAGATCGAGTTTAAGATCATGTCGAGTTTTAAATCGAATTTAAGGTTAGATCGAGTTTAAGATCATTTCGAGTTTTAGATCGAGTTTAAGATTAGATCGAGTTTAAGATCAAGTCGAGTTTTAAATTGAGTTAAAGATTAGATCAAGTTTAAGATCATGTCGAGTTTTAGGTCGAGTTTAAGATCATTAAGATAGAATTGAGTTTGAGATTTGATCGAGTTTAAGATCATTGATCAAGTTTAAGATCATATCGAGGTTAAGATTATGCAAAATTTAAGATCATATCAAATTTAAGATTTTGGCAAGTTTAAGATCATGTCGAAGTATAAGATTGGTGTGAGTTTAAGATTAGGTCGAGTTTAAGATCATATCATGTCTAAGACTAAGTCAAGTATAACAAATTATCATAAGACCTGTTGAGAATAAGACTTGTGTAGAACCCTCTTCGTTAACCTGAATCAAATAGGAGAGATTATGTCAAAAGTTTTCGTATGTGAGAGAGATTCGTCGCATTCGTTGCATTAGGTTTGCATCTAGAACCCTTGAGGACGATTCCTCTAGCACGTGCACATTTACGTTTTTATACTGCATCAGCATCCTAGGATAGGAGCATTTCATCCACATTGTTGTTGGTGTGTGTTCTCCGTCTCCTTGCACGATTGAACTACTTCCTAGTCTGATTCCTGGAAAGGATACATAGGCAGCTCCAGCAGAGCATAACCCACAACAGCTTCGAATTACCCGCCTCTCCCCAACATTGCATTGCATTCTTATATTTGTAATTTCTTGATTTTCTCAGATTTTGAATTTCTTGAATTTCATGAATTTTGGTTTTTCCTAAAATCTCATAGTATGGTTATTGGGTGCCTTCTAGCTTTGGTACTAACTTGCAGTTTACGTTGTTCACAATAAGCTCTGCCAAAGAGGGGCAAACTGTAGACACCCAATTTTGACCACACTGATAGGATATAGGGTGGACAACGTCTTGGATGATTCGATGATGAAAGTACCTCGTGGAAGGTACTGGATTCCACACAATCGAAAGATCGAACTTCATAAAGTGACATCAAGTTCAGAAAAGCCTTTTCCATGCATAAATCCCAATTTTGTCAAAATCGTCTCTCAAATTCGTATTCACTCAGGGTTATATGAACATGAAGTGTTCTAAATACAGTATTCTAGGTATCCATAGATTTAGTTTTAAAGAAAAGTTTGATATCGAAGCACATTGAAAAGAAATTTTGAAAAAGAAGTCGTTTGATTTCAAAAAGACGACGAAAGTTTTAGAGGACTTCCAGACTTCAATTGAACTTTAATTTTCATTTCAAAAACTCCTGAAATATTTTTATTCTAAAATTCAACTTGGCAGCTTTCGAATAATACATAATTAGACAATTTTAGAAACCAAAAAGCATTTTTACAAAAATTTGGAAAAGTAGTGCACGTAATATTTGAAATAGGACATAAGGGCAACAACGGGAGAACAAATATTGAATGGCGGGTCCCAGAAAGGGGTTGGCAGGTCCCACCTAAGCTGCTACCACACATGTGCCCCCTCCATCGAGTGTTTTAAGTTCCATACCCTTCGAGCTAGAGACCTCCCACTGCGAGGAAATTGCCTGGAAACTACGTTTAGGCACTGAAATGGCCATTTTAACCTTTTTTCGACCTCTAAAATCTCTATTTTAACCCTGAAACTTCAGAGTTAAGTCTTCAAAACTCTATGTATAGATCCTATGTATCTCATATGAGATCATCTTGGAATATCCAATGATCATCTTAAAGAAGCTTTCAGTACACCTTGAATACACTTGAAGATATACACACATATACTTTCAATTTAAGAGATTTTCATAGAGTGAATTATGAATCAAATTTTCATAAAACTAATCTCAAGATAATTTGATTGAGAGTTAGAAAATATGACTTCAATTGCCTCCCTTAACATCCATGGATGAGTGCCTGAAGAACTTGAAGAACACTTGAAGAAGGAGACTCTTCAAATCAACTTTGATTGCATAATTGAGAATCCTCCAAGAGTTAGATATCACAATTCATCTCTAATTCCTACTTTTATATATAGATCTATAAGACTTGGATTTAGTTTAGTTTTGTTTTATTTGTTAGAACACTCATCTTCTTCCTCTCTTGTTCTTCACTCACTTACATAGCTAAATCCAAGTCTCTTTTGAATTTATTGATAATTCTTAATGAGAGATTGATTTTCAATTTTGATTTTCAATTTTGATTTCATTCTTCTATTTTAGTTTAGATCCATGCATACATGATTATATATATCTATTTTGAATTCCCTAATGGTTTGGAAGTATGATCTATGAGAAGGATGATTCCTATGTTCAAACTATTCTCTTGATTATTCCTATGACCTAGAATTCATATTGAATTTCATCTCCAATAGAATATTTGTAAGTCCCTTTGATCCATGATCTAAAATTATTCAAAGAACTTGAGGGCTAAATTGATTGGGAATCTTGATAATCAAGTTGATCTATGAGTTTAATCTCTTTAATAAGCTTCAACCGTCACCTAAGATGTTTTTCTCACAATTTAAAATGAACTAGTTAAAATTCAGCAAAACAGATTGGTTTTGTCCATAAGATTTGATCCATCAAAACCTATAGTTTAATAGATTTCAAATTTTCTGGGTAAACTTTGTTGAATTAGCTTTCATTTGATCCGTTTTGATAACCCTTAGGATCCATATGCTATTTTTAGAAATTATTGAGAAATCGGTTGACAGATTTGAACATAGTCTCTTTGTGATTGAATTTCAGAAAATCTATGATAGTTATCGATGATCTGCTTTTCGGGGATGATTTCTAACTCATGTATCTATATGTAGATGTAAAATTGTGAGTATACGATCGATGTAAGGTCGTTTGCTATGCGTTTGAAGTTGATATAACTATTCTGGAATTTTCTAAGTTTAACTACAAGTATGATTAAGTACACAAAATGGTCATACCTTGACCATTCAACAACAATTGATGACCAATATTTTGTTTATAAATCATCTAGGATAAATGGATGAGAGATCAAAAGCTTAGATTAAATTGATTAACATGATTCATGAGTTTCTATTATGTTTTGCATTCTTTTGTCAAATGACACCAAACTTCCTGAATAATAGAGTCTATTTAAAATAACTTTTCAGAGACCTTAAATTCATTAAATGTCCATGGGATAATTTATTTCCTAATCTACAATTAAATAGATTTCTTTTGACACCCAATAGAGCTACAAATGATTTTTTTAGAATTAATTATGATTTTTACAAGAACAATGGACAATCCTTATCCACTGTTCCCAAAACTCTTATTTCTCAAACTTGAAAAATGGTAATGAGTTCCTACTTTTTGGAGAAGTTCCCTAAGACATGTATCTAACTTTTTTTGTAAATGGATTTTAACTCAGCTCATGTTTAAGTCCACGTTTGATAGGATTCATTAAAGATTGCTAAATTTAGAAATTTGATTGATGACATCTTTTCCTTATTTTTCATGTATATCATTTGTTTGCTTGTATTTTTTGCAATGCTTGGATATTCCTTGGTGTCTTAGAGTAGAGAATTGAATGTTGTGGATTCGGACTTCAATTTATGGGTTTGCCTCGTCTACATGTTGTAATACCCTGTATTTTTGTAATATATTATGTGAATGAGACCCTGTATGTTTCTTTTAATACTTGTATGAGCCTGGCCTTACCCTTGGTATAATTTGGATACCAATCGATTGACAAGTTTTCCAATCGATTGCCTTATTTTGGATACCAATCGATTGAACTTTATACCAATCGATTGATTTTGTCAATCGATTGACATCTATATCAATCGATTGGAGGCAGCTGGGCAGATTCTTTTGCTCTGGCTGGGGATTGTCCACTTGAACACCTCCTCTCTATTTATACCAGCCCATTTTGGGCAGATTTCTGTTTACAGAAATCAGAGAGAGTGAGAGGGAGAGTCTTGTGTGTGTATTTTATATATATACTCATATATATATACACACATATATACACCTATTCACTCACACACACACAGATGGATTAAAGAGAAAGAAGAAGAAGACCAGAAAGAAGAAGAAAAGAAGGAGAAAGAAGAAGGAAGAAGACAGAGCTAGAGAGAGAGGGAGGAAGACCACCATTGAAGCTCCAAGCTTCATTACACCCAACCAAACACGCCCTTAACGCCTAAGGTGAGTTTTAAACTCACTTGGTAGCTATATATTGATGTTAGAATGTGTTTGGAATGATGAAATGGAGTATAAACCATGTATTCCCGTTTATATGTTGCTGGGCAGTCTTCACTGTGAAGAAGACGAAGTGTCAATCGATTGAACTCCTACCAATCGATTGACATCTTTCAGGTTCCAATCGATTGACACTTTATGCAATCGATTGGCATGGATTGTGATCCAATCGATTGAACCTCTTTCCAATCGATTGACACTACTTTTATACCAATCGATTGACCTCTATACCAATCAATTGGAAGTTTCAGAATACTGCTTTTCTTATAATAACTGTTTAGTTGTTTATTTACTGTTCAATATTTCCCAGTATGCTTTATTATTGTAATACAGACATGATAATGAGTTAATACGGCAAAGGATCGTAGTAACAACAAGATTAACGGATAATGTTTATGATGTTAGATAACGGAATAGTCGTAAATCCTTTGGAGTTAACGTTCATTTCATTCAGAGTAGTCGGGCCACATTGGGATTGTCATGTATCGATAATAGAGTTGAACTTAAGTAGGTTTGCTAAGATTCGGGAACCTTGCGTGGGCGGGCTTTGGTCGATCATATGTTCTTAAAAGCGGTAGACAGACAAAGGTGTCTACGACTGCGGTGGACCGGACCATTTGCCCTAAGATAGCCAGATGATCTAATCATATGTTCTTAAAAGCGGTAGACAGACGAAGGTGTCTATGACATGCGGTGGACCGTGATCACTGGTAGAAGTCGCTAAGTCGTGGCATAGAATGATGTACTGTTGTTTAAAGCGTTATATCCCTGACATGCGGTGAACTGTGCATATGTTCTTAAAAGCGGGGGATGGACTAACGTGGTATCCATGACATGCGGTGAACTGTGCATATGTTCTTAAAAGCGGTGGATGAGCAATGGTGTGTTATAGAGTTGAACTATTGTCGAGTCTGTTTCCCCTCAAGACGTGTCTTCGGTCTTAAAATGAGTAAGACGTTAGTAATCGGATAGGAGTTACCCTCATTGAACTCTAACTTGGTTACGGTTTATAACTTGTAATAACTTCAATAGTTGATACCTTGTTAGTATCTAACTCACTCAGCTTTCATTAAGCTGACGGCGTTTATACCGCTGGACATTTCTACGTTCCAGCGCACCTTGGTTATGACTATACAGGTGGAGGGCCCACCGGAGAAGACTACCATGCTAGTGACGACGTCCCCATGGAGAATTTCCCCGACGAAGGTCTGACCGAAGAAGACTACTACGCCGAGGACTACCTTTATGCCAACTGAAGACTAGACTAGAATTATAGTTAATTGTCTTTACTGTTTTAGAACCCTATTTTGTAGTCAGGCATATGTTGCCTTGACATTCGTACTTCCGCTGTTTTATATTTGATTCGAGACTCTGATGTGTAATAGTTGGTAACTTCTGTTGACTTTGTGTTACGTGGTGATCAGAACCTGGACTTCATTCTTGTTACACTATTACTGCTTGTTGCTTAGTACTGTGTGGTGTGGACAATCATGTGACTTCACCCGTCGCTGTCTTTGGACCCAAAAAGGAAATTTATTTTTCTCTATTTTTGCCGTTCCGGGGCGTGACACATGTGACATAGTGCCCATGTATTTCTTTTGTATTTTGTGACTCTGCTTGAGTCAACCCAATTTGAGTTTTCTTGTTCCCTCTTGTATATCATAACATGTTTCCTTTACTTGCATCGGTCCCGGGTGGGCCTAGCAACTGTAAGTATACCTCTCTCTTGTATCGCATATGCATTCGATCGCTACTTGATTTATTCTCTTGAAATGATTTTCATTAGATATTCCTTTTGATGTGTATATATTATCTAGTATGTTTGAGGAAATAAGACCAATTATGAATTAAGAACAAGGATATTTGAATCAAGGCCTATCATCTGGTAGGGCGATGAGGTGGTAGTTTAGTACTACTTGGGCTCCTTCCCCTCTCGTACCAAGACCCCCGAACCTAGTTTCTGGTAATGAAGGGCGAGTAACCTTATTCAATTTTGGGCGAGTCAAACTTGGGTTTCCTAATTCTCGATAAAAATTAGATGGCGACTTTTTATCTCTAAGACCGCATGAGGAAGTTCTCGTTCCATGATGTGTGTTCCTTGGACATGTCCCAAGACCTTGTTGAGGAATGCCAGGACCCCTCATCCGCATGTCCATAAGCTGTTCAAAAAGCCACAACTACTGCCCTATCACAAGTTGATGAACAATGGGCTCAAGCTTTGATCCTTTTGGCTCCCTTTTTCTCATGATCTCTTTTTCTTATTTCTCTTGGAATTTTGTGATTTTCTTTAGTTTTGGATTTTACCAAGTGGCCATGGAGCCAAAACTACTTGTTTTGTTTATTTCGCCTTGTTTAGCTCTTATATGGCATGCTTATTTTTACATTATATCAGTTTGTTTCTTAACACGCCATATTCTAACAATCTTCTTGATCACTAACCAACTCCATCAGTCTGCGTCTAGACACTCTCACGGTCCAATTCTTCAAACTGATCTGGAATAACCTGAACATCTTGGGCAATCTCAATTTCCTGCTCTAACTACGATAAATATGATTCCCACATACAAGGCTTATATTTCTTTAAGTACTTACTGTTTATAAGCCTGTTGTGTATCTGCCCATCTAATTTCCTCAATTGGTAAGCTCCCCCTTTTAATACTTCATGAATTTCAAAGGGTCCTTCCCAATTAGGAGACCATTTGCCTAATCTATGGTCCTTGAGTCCTAATGGTAAAATAGCCTTCATGACTAGTTCACCAATGGAAAAGTATTTGGCTCTCACTCTTTTGTTATAAGCTTTTTTAGCTCTACATTTTTGTAACCTAAGATGGTCCAAAGTCAAAAGCCTTACCTAATCAAGGTTTTATAGTTCTGTTAACATGGCTTGATAATATTCATCTATATCCATGTCATTTTTCCTAGCAACTCTTATGAACTTAACTGTTAATTCTATGGGTAACACGGCATCATGATCATAAGTAAGTGTAAATAGTGTAGTACCTGTGCTTGACCTTTTTGAAGTCCTGTAAGCCCATAGGACTTCTGAAAGTAACTCATGGCAAACTCTAGGGTTATTATCAACCATTTTGTGAATGTTTAGTTTGAGAATTTTGTTGGTTGATTTTGCTTGTTCATTGGCTTGAGCATAATATGGAGTTCAATTAAGAATAGTAAAACCATACTCAAAGCCGAACTCCAACATATCTGTGGTCACGTGGAATCCCGCCTTCCCCTTTTAGTTTGTTTTGAGATTATTTTGAAAAAGGAAAGGAAAAGGTCTATTGAAAACAGATACAGAGTCGCCACTTGGTCTTTAAGGAACCAAGAAACTTAATTTTGACTCACCCAAATGGATAAAGGGCACCAGCCTTTCATAACCAAAGAACTTGGCTCGGGATTTTGGTAAGAGAGAGGAAGTAGCCTTTTTCACGACTAAAACACCATCAACTCGCCCCATCTTTTGACGGGCCTCAATTAGCATCCAAAGTAAAGAATAAAAGTAAATCAAAAAAATAAAAGTAAAAGAATGTTTGCTAAGAATAGTGGACAGAATAGTGACTAGATCTTGTGAAAAATCAAAAGTAGGGTTAGGAATGTTTTAAATGTGTGATTTGTTGTGGAGATCATCCTTCGTGTGTTTTGAACACAATTCAAAAAGCTAATCCTCAATAACTATTACAAATTGAGAGAAATCATATTAACAATAAAAGTTATTCAGAAATAGAGTCCGTACTATCGACTGAAATATTAGAAAATATTATAAAATGAAAATAAAATATCTAGAAGCCCATATTATACATAAACGTCCCTAAGACTTTAAAGTTCAAGGGAAAAATAAGTTGGGACCACTCTTTTTGGAAACAATTTTTGTAAAAACAAGTTGAAATGAACCTAGCTGCTGTGACAGCAGAGGCAGAATGTTTGGATAAAAATGGACCCCTTTCAAGTGCTTTCAAGTCAAGCCAAAAATCATGGGTGTTCTATAATGAGTTAGGAAGACTATCCCAATGATCTTGCATCCTTACCTTGAGTTTTGAACTCAGAATAATTCTTTGAAACTAAACAACTCATTGTTTTAAAGATTTTTTGAGAGAAATAAGGTTTATTTCTTGGAATCCCAATATTGGTGGTTTTGAAATAGGGGTTTTGAAAGTATATTTTCAGCACTTAAGCGGAGATTATGACTGCTTGAAATATCAACATTTGAACTCATATTAGGAGCCTCCAAGATTGTTGAAGACATTGTTTTATTTTGGAAATAACCTCAAGAATACATGGGGATGTATTGAGGTTGTAACCATCATCCATCAAACATGTTTTTGAGGTCAAGAGCTACTATCCATAAGGATTCACTCACCTCAAACTTCATATCCTCATCTAGATGATGATGAACTAGTAAGTAAACAAGAAAAAAAGAAAAAGAAATGAGATAAGAGGAGATGAACATCAAAGTTAGCAAACAAGTATATAAACAATCAATAGATGATATTCAATGATGTATTGGACTTGTAGCTTGGTGTTTCACTCATATGTGGTAACATTGGACATGGAAGTAGCTTCCTCTCTCTTAAATGCTCACTAAAATGGTGGTTGGGTGTATTGAATATGAAGTAAATGGAAGTAATGAAGTAAAAAACAAAGTTTAGAACTCACTCTCTTGTTTGGAAATCAAAGAAGAAAGCTTCTTTTCTCTCTACTATAACCTTATCTATACAACTTTCGCTCTAAAACTTTTCAAAGTTTGCATTTAACACACCCCAAAATGAGAAGTCAATGGGGGTTTATATAGGCCAATTTGGGGTGATTTTGGGATTTTAGAAGTACTCCCATTGGTCCCAAACATCTGTGAACATAGAGCTACGTCGTTTTGGTTTCTAATTAACCCATTTAAACCCCCAAAAGAAATTAGAAAAATAGACCATTCTGGGGGATAGGGCCGCAGCGGCACTGGGCCTGTGCTGCGAAGGCAGTGGGCCAGTACCGCGGCGGCACTGCTCCTCATTCGTCCAGATAATTCTTTTTAGGCCCCAGAGGTTCCGATATTCGTCAAAAGGCCCTATTTCGTCCGAAATTCATAGAAAATGCATATGAACTCCAAACCTAGCTTGTGATATACCGTTGGAAAGGTAATGGAGTCCATTTTCCGTAAAAAAAATATTTCGGAGATAGGTCACTTTGAAAAGTTTTGCGGTATTCGCGATAACAGCCGATTTGATCACCTTTTTCACCTTCGGAAATTCATAATAAATTCGTTTTAAATCCAAAAATTATGTGCGCTATACCATTGGAAAGCTATTGAACTCTAGTATCTATGAAAAATATTTGAAAAATAATACGGTGCTCCAGTTTCAAAGTCAACTTTTGGTCAAACTGGTCAACCTTGGGATTCTTGGGAAGTTCTAGAAACCTCTGGGAGCTCCCAGGAGCTAACATTTTTGTTCGATTTTCTTTTAAAACTCATATTAGTATTTTCCACATGATCTAGAATAATGCGGGAACTTTTCGGTGAATTTGGACGATTTCGGTCAAACCTTGGTCAAACTTGGTCAAACCATGGTCAAATCGGTCAACGGGGACTTTCTGGGAACTTCTGCGACTTTCGAGGGTCTCTGGGAGCCGACGATTTCATCTGGTCTTGCTTTAGAACTCATTTTATTGCTTTTCTTAAGACGTAGCGCATTTCTAGAACATTTGGTTCGAATCCGAGAGCGATCCGATTTTTAGGTGTATTTTGGTCGTTCTGAGCATTTTGAGAGATAGAACTAACTTTCAGGAGTCCTTTTTAAGTCTTTTTCGATCATTGTGAACCACCAAGCTATGGGTCTCCTAAATTTGATAGCTAAAAAAATGGGGTGTCTACAGTTTGCCCCTCTTTGGCATTAACTTGCGAGGCAACGCATGTCGCAAGTGAGTGCCACAGCTTTGAAGAGACAGGTCTTTTTGGAGGCTATAGAATTAGGATAAAAGCGTTGCAAATATGTAATGATAGAATCATGATGCTGGGGCTAGGGCTGGTCGTGCTCTTGGTGAGCTACCTACGTATCCCAAGGGGAATTAGACCAGGAAGTAGTTCGGGGCACAAAGGAACAAATTACATATGCACATACACAATAATCAGGCGGATGCTATGCTATAAGAATGATATGCAATGCATGGATGTGATATGAATTGCGTCCTGAGTCCTATCATGTTTAGTGTTCTAATCTTAGTATGAGTTAGTGCTGTGGGGTGTATGCCACTCTGAGTAGACTTATGCCATTCTAGTGTCTCTGACTGTGATGCAGTGGCTAACTTGGATAAAGACACAAATGGTTTGGAAGACTCTGGGTCTCAAGACAAACTTCTTAAATTCCGAGAAACGAGCCCTGTAAGCGAAATGGATCAGACGCAGGGTTCTAGAGGATGACAACTAAAGGTGACCAAGGGATCTTGTGATAACCGATAAGTGCGAAAACTATGATAATGGACAAATGAGAAAGCTCATGATAATCAGGAGACATGGAGCCGTGGAAGGACGGTGCTCGTCTTCGAAATCTGGATACGGGCGATGTTTTGGTTATTCTTGATGGCCGATCTCCGGGATTCAGTTATGCTTTTGCTACTTTCTTCTGGGGATAGTGGGAACTAGTATCCTTCCATTTCTGTCCTCGGGGAATGGCGTAGGACTCTCGGGGAATCTCTCTTAACTGTTTCTTGATCGGGAACCAGGACCCATCTCTTAATCTCTCACGGTTGATAAGATCTTTGCGATGGTTGGTCTGAAAAATCGATTCGGGCCTTCGAGAGCTGATATCTTTCTGTTTTTGTCCCTGGGGGATACTGTAGGATTCTCGAGGAATCTCTCTTAGCTGTTTCTTGATCTGAAACCAGGACCCATCTCTGAATCTCTCACGGTTGATCAGATCTTTGCAATGGTCAGTCCGAAAAATCGATTCGGGCCTTCGGGAGCTGATATCTTTCTGTTTCTATCCTCAGGGGATTAACTGAATCTGTTGGGGATAAATTGGATTTCTTGGGGATAAAACCTTAGAAATCATGACTAAAATGGGCCACCGGGGCTAATCGGGACCACAAACGGGTCAGAATGGGCCGAAACGGGCTAAAACGGAGAGAAGTAGGGCCCGCAGGGTGCAGTACTGCGGTGGAACTAGGCCACTGTCATGGTGGCAATTGGCCACTATCGCGGCGGCACTAGGTGGCCGGACTCCATGGATGTATATCTCAGGTTTTTGAGCATTTTGAGCTCATTTTTGGCCATTTTAAGTGTTTTTGGAGTCAAAATCCGTCAAAACGCAACTTGTGCTCGATCAGGTGAGTAATCTTTCCCCATGATTAGAATTTTGATTAGGTTTTTACTTTTTTAAAAATCTCAATGATGTGCTGCCATTTTTTATTTTTCTCGATCAGAAAGTTGTGCTGCCATTTTTATTTTTTTGCTGATCCATGGTTTCAAGCTCAATGATGCCGTCCAAGAAGGCCAAGGAACGGGCAAAGGCTGAGAGTCAACCTCCGGAGTTAGTTTTGTGCGACACTCAATGTCACCTTTTGGCCGCGGCTCTAGCTCATCAGGTATGTAGTTCGGGACTATTCCCATGCATTGTGCTTGTTTTTACTACACCAAAACAACGAATTTGTCACCCTTATTTTCGCTAGCTTTTTCACTGTCTTTAGCAGTGACAAAATTGTCACTGTCTTGGACAGTGACAAATTGAGATTGGTGACAAAATAATATATTGTCACTGCCAATAGCAGTCATAATTTTTTTTGTACCACTGTCACCGCCATCAACAGTGACAAACCTGGCATAACGAGCACTCCCAAAACACAAAACCAACCCCTTCTTTCCACACCCCCACACCCCCCCATCTACAATAAAAATTTTGGTTTCCCTCCAACTTACCAAACACGTGACAGATAAAAAGGAGAGGTCGTGAAGTTGTGTCACGCCCCGGAGCAGCATAAATAGAGAAAAATAAATTTCCTTTATGGGTCCATAGGGAATGACGGGTGAATAACCGCATTGTCATCTAATCAAACCAACAAACACCACGATAGGGAGGATGCTATTCATAGAACATAACTTATTAACATAATCAGAGGCTACAGCGGAAACTATAAAAGGTTTGGAAGCAACAGATGCCCAAGTACCAATTATAAAAGTCTACTGAAACTATTACAACAACTGGCTTATAGTCTCAGGCCTATAACAATAATAACAACAGATATACAAACTAACTATTACAAGCAGCACGTCTTCTTCTCCAAGCCTTCAGCTCCAAGACCGGCAGAACATCAGTCTCTCGTCCTCAAGTCCTGCGAAGCTCTAGACATTGGAATGTCCAGGGCATAAACGCCATCAGCTTTGGATACAAAGCTGAGTGAGTATACTAAACAACACTCCTCACCGTTATTGTTCAGCATCTTAAAATGCGGTTAATCTCTTAACAATGGCGTCACTCACGGACATAGCAGAGGTCTCGTTAAACTATGCATTAATCAACGATAGCAGGAATCATATTAAGTAATGACAAGGATAAACATCATGGTATAACATATCTCATCACGTATTCACCAAATCCATGCGTGTAACCCATGCATCCATCCCATGCATATACCTTTACGTCGGGACGCTGAATCCACGACTGAACATTTATCTCATCATATCCGTACTCATATTCATATCTCTATCCATCTCTGTATCCATACATCAATCACATTATTCCAATCTAATATCCATTCGTCGATACAATAATGCCAATCGGAATCACCCGACTAGGCAACAGGTCCCACAATCCCTTGATAGGGTTACCGGTCGTCTACACGGTACCACCTATCTGTAAACGATGGAAGCGGCACAACGGACGTCTTCTACGCTGTGTATATTCTCACTGGTCGACTACACGGTGAAAATACATTAGGGCACTAGCCGGACGTAATCGTCAACGGTACACTGGACGTCTTCAACAGTGCATACGCATTACTGGACGTCTTCAACAGCAAGAGGCGTACTAGGAACTCTAACCGTCCCACGTCCACCCGACTCGTCAGCCGTTGATCCCACGGATCCCAAAGTACACATATTTCATTATTCTATATAAATCACAGTTCCCCTTTCTCATCATATCTTCTCATCTCTTCATATCAATATCCCATTTCTCATCAGATTCTCTTACCTCTTCGCATCACTATCCCATGCATGCTGACACATGTTGTGAAATGCTCATATACTAAGTACAGGAAATACCACATGCTCTGTATTCAACATATCTACTGATTACTGATTATTAACATGCTGTTGTATTCCGTTCTACTATTCAATAACATATGACAGTCCAATAATTCATCTCATATTGACAGTTAATAATAAACAGTTCATCTTGTAACATTAACATAAACATCATATAAGGCTAACGTAGTATCATGTTGACTAAGCACATATCAAATATCACGTATGGTACAACCATTAGCAGCTTGGGTACATTACAATCAACTCATAACATATAACAATAGATAAACAGCATTCTGCTCTTCCCAATCGATTGGAAATAATGTCAATCGATTGGACTTGATGTCAATCGATTGGAAATAATGTCAATCGATTGGACTTGATGTCAATCGATTGGAAATAATGTCAATCGATTGGACTTGATGTCAATCGATTGGAAATAATGTCAATCGATTGGACTCTGTGTCAATCGATTGAATATATCAATCGATTGAACTCTATGTCAATCGATTGAACTCTGTCTTCTTCCTCAAAACTGCAGGGTTTTATTTATAAAACGTTGGGGTCCTCTTCTCTTCTCATGCACGTTATTATACACACATAATCATCACAAAAACAACCTCTTTGAGTGAGTTAATAAACTCACCTCTCCCGGCGTTCCGGTGACGGCGTCCCGAGCTCCGCGGCGGCGGTTATGGTGGTTAATCTCTCTCCTCTCCTTCTCGGTCTCTCTGTCTGTCTTTGTTCTCTCTGTCTCCCCTCCTCTTCCTTCTTCTTCTTCTTCTCTTCTTCTTCTTCTTCTCTTCTTCTTCTTTAACCCGAGTGTGTGTGTGTGTAAGATATATATACAATATATATGTGTGTGTATACATAAATGAGAGTATGCATCTCTCTCTCTCAAGGCTGCCAAACTTGGCCCAAGGCCACAAATGAACAAGTATATATAGGGATAAGGGAGTGCCACACGTTCAAAGCTGAAGGAAAGAAGAAAATGTTTCTCAGGTTATGTCAATCGATTGAACTCTGTGTCAATCGATTGGAGACAGATATTTGTAGTCAATCGATTGGAATGAATGGCAATCGATTGGAAATGTTGACACGTCATCAATTTTAGTCGGTAGAATGTCAATCGATTGGGAACATGTCAATCGATTGGTATCTGAAAAGTGTCAATCGATTGGGAAAACTTATCAATCGATTGGAAACTCAAACTCACCAAAGACTAAGGAAAGTACAAGGGATATATATACCTGAAAATACAGGGTATTACATCATCCACCACTCATCAAAAGATTTCGTCCTCGAAATCTGAAGCAGTAGGCCCTCAAATAAAACACAAATCATCTCGGAAGACATATTCTAAAATGCTCAAGTTCTCGTTTTACATAAACGATCACATCAGCGGCCAAAGGGTTAAGTTCTAAACACGCGATGCAAAGTTATCAACGATCTATAAGTGCTAGGGTAACAACTATCAATCATCGGGTTAGCTATATGAAAATTCGTATGTCGAACTTCGAGAAAAGGTTCTAGGTAGCATAATCAAATCCTCTTACAAAACGGAAACAGTTAGTCCCAAACACCGAAGATTCCTTCCTCAGGTCAAACTCTATGGTGTGAGGGTTCTAATCTTATCTAAATTGTAAAGAAGCGTTGTTGTCTACTCTCGTCTCTGAAGATGCTTCATATTGTACTGACGATGTCTCTACTGTATCATCAGATGGTTGTCTCCCATCTCTGGACTCCTGGTTATGATTGTCAGCGTCCTTAGTCGGTCTCTTGTTGTACACGACGTCCTTGTTAACTTCATTGTTGTCATCATCATCCTGTAGTATGCTGACTTGAAAGCATTGTGACTCCAACATCGTAGTTGTTGATTCGAACTTCCTCATGTGTCTCCAAATTCCCACGTATTATTAATATAATCATCTCTCGAGGTTGTACCATCCATTGAATACTCATTTTACTTCCACGTACTAATCAAATAGGTTATGCAAGACTACATACTGATATCGTGAGTCGTTCTACTACAAAACATCTCGACTAGATAAAAGTAACAGGTGATCGGTGTTGAAAAGCATTCCTCTTCGATACTCTTTTAAAGTTCTGGTGTTGTCTCTGCGTTACTCGTATCTCTTCTCGTATACTCGCAATCTTCTAGTTCCTCCTTTCTTGTCAATGCAGTGTCTCTAGAAAATTGAGATTTCTCATCTCTAATCTCTGTCCAACATACCAATGGTTGGCGTAGTCTTTCGATAGGGAGGCAATTGACGTCATATAAGGATGCAATTGAAGTCTTATAGGGATGTAAAAGAAGTCATATGGGATGCAATTGATGTTATATCTATTCTTGGAAAACTACTGTTGATCAGTGTCAAATGAATTGTTCCGGTAATTACAATTTACGGTGTAGGCTAATCCTCTTACAATAAAATCAAGCGAATACCAAACTTCCTGCAATATCGGGATCATATATAATACAAAATATAGGTGATGAGTGTTGTACCTTCTGTCTATCGTCCTTGTCTAAGTTGAGACCAATTATTTGTATGGCGAGTCTGCCCTCGTGATACTTGTTACAACGGAACATTGTGTTGCATCTCTAATTCTGGACAAAACTTACGGATATGACCAAATTTACCACAGTTGAAACATCGTATTCCCCGTCCATTAGATTTCCTTGCTGCTCTGCATTCTTGGGAATGGTGTCCTGGTACTCCACAATTGTAGCAGATATCTCGTTCTCTGTGCTGTATTGGAGTCGTCATTAGTTTTGATTCTTTCTGGTCATTCCCCATCCTCTTACGCTTCTGGTGGTTGCTTGTATAACTTCTTTCCATGTTTCCTCGTTGAACTTGGTTAGTTGCCAACACAATCTGACTGTCCCTTCCTCTTTGACCCGTTAGGGGAAACTGATCATACTTTGGAAATATTTTATCAAAGTATGGTCCTTCACTAATCTGAGTATCGTCTTCTAGCTTCGTTGCCATTTCTACCAAAGCTTCGAAAGATTGATCTAAATGTCCTATAGTCATATGACGAATATGTGGAACTAGTCCCTGATGATATCTCTTGATCTTCCTTCTTGGTGTATCGATCATATGCGGTGCAAATCGTGATAGCCTCTCGAATTGAGTTGTATATTCGGGCACTGAAAAACAACCTTGAACTAATTGGATGAACTCCATTTCCCTTTTGTTCTTCTCAGATTCTGGAAAGTACTTCTCTAGAAATCGAGTCTTGAATGATTCCCAAGTCATCCTTCCTACAACTTCTTCACCTATCGTAGCTTTCACTGCATCCCACCAATCTGCTGCTGAGAACGTCAGTTGAAATACGGCCAAATGTCTTTTCTCAACGTCAGTACATCCAAGTACCTCAAATATCAATTCTATCTGTCGAATCCATTGCTCAGCTTGCCATGCTCCTGTTAATCCGGCAAAGGTTCCTGGTTGAAGAGCACGAAATTCCTTTAGCAACTTGACTCTTGTTTGTCGTACTGGTGCTTCATTGCCGATGACACGATCTGCATGATTTATAACTTGTTCCATGCGACGAATGAAAACTCCGACCATTCCTGTTGGATCTATCTCAGGAGGTACTACATCAGATACTCCATTCAGCTGGCTCTGGTTTCCTCGAGTCGTTCTAACCATAACGAGTGCTGGTAGGGTTCAATGACTCTACCTATAAATGAAAAACTATTCGGTCAGACACATTCTATCTTACAGCTCAGGTAAGAACATGCGGTAACAAATAGTACCACTATATAACACGATCACATCAAGCAATACGAATACCTCACATAAATAATAATATTAACCCCAGAGGTCAGTCTATCTACCAAGTGTACTCCAATATATCTATGCTCAAGACACGGATTATGAAACTATAGGTTCTATACGTAACGTCAAATCTAAACATTCTATTTCTATTCTCAGGTTCCAAACTATGAGTATTGCTCAACTAACATGTGAGACCACTCAACTAACATGTGACTAAAGGTAACAGGATAATCTTATCTTTATCCTCTTTCTATTTCTAGGACATACTGACTGTTCCGAGATCACTCAGGAATTCATCAGCGTCTAACATCCAACGGCTCTATATTTAGGATCTCCATCACCACAACTAACTCTCAATGCCTTATTCTCCGCGAACTCAGCTATCCAAATTCTTATTGGTTCCAACAGTTACTACCTTCCAAAGAAACATCCTCAAACGGATTTTTCCAACCTCTTATCTGCGTGACAAGATAACAGTTCTATCTCATCTCAGCTAATCCTCATGCTACCGATATTATCTTAGAATTCGGGTTCTAATCACAAAAGACAAGCGGTTAACAACTGAAACCTAGGCTCTGATACCAAAAATCCTGTCACGCCCCGGAGCAGCATAAATAGAGAAAAATAAATTTCCTTTATGGGTCCATAGGGAATGACGGGTGAATAACCGCATTGTCATCTAATCAAACCAACAAACACCACGATAGGGAGGATGCTATTCATAGAACATAACTTATTAACATAATCAGAGGCTACAGCGGAAACTATAAAAGGTTTGGAAGCAACAGATGCCCAAGTACCAATTATAAAAGTCTACTGAAACTATTACAACAACTGGCTTATAGTCTCAGGCCTATAACAATAATAACAACAGATATACAAACTAACTATTACAAGCAGCACGTCTTCTTCTCCAAGCCTTCAGCTCCAAGACCGGCAGAACATCAGTCTCTCGTCCTCAAGTCCTGCGAAGCTCTAGACATTGGAATGTCCAGGGCATAAACGCCATCAGCTTTGGATACAAAGCTGAGTGAGTATACTAAACAACACTCCTCACCGTTATTGTTCAGCATCTTAAAATGCGGTTAATCTCTTAACAATGGCGTCACTCACGGACATAGCAGAGGTCTCGTTAAACTATGCATTAATCAACGATAGCAGGAATCATATTAAGTAATGACAAGGATAAACATCATGGTATAACATATCTCATCACGTATTCACCAAATCCATGCGTGTAACCCATGCATCCATCCCATGCATATACCTTTACGTCGGGACGCTGAATCCACGACTGAACATTTATCTCATCATATCCGTACTCATATTCATATCTCTATCCATCTCTGTATCCATACATCAATCACATTATTCCAATCTAATATCCATTCGTCGATACAATAATGCCAATCGGAATCACCCGACTAGGCAACAGGTCCCACAATCCCTTGATAGGGTTACCGGTCGTCTACACGGTACCACCTATCTGTAAACGATGGAAGCGGCACAACGGACGTCTTCTACGCTGTGTATATTCTCACTGGTCGACTACACGGTGAAAATACATTAGGGCACTAGCCGGACGTAATCGTCAACGGTACACTGGACGTCTTCAACAGTGCATACGCATTACTGGACGTCTTCAACAGCAAGAGGCGTACTAGGAACTCTAACCGTCCCACGTCCACCCGACTCGTCAGCCGTTGATCCCACGGATCCCAAAGTACACATATTTCATTATTCTATATAAATCACAGTTCCCCTTTCTCATCATATCTTCTCATCTCTTCATATCAATATCCCATTTCTCATCAGATTCTCTTACCTCTTCGCATCACTATCCCATGCATGCTGACACATGTTGTGAAATGCTCATATACTAAGTACAGGAAATACCACATGCTCTGTATTCAACATATCTACTGATTACTGATTATTAACATGCTGTTGTATTCCGTTCTACTATTCAATAACATATGACAGTCCAATAATTCATCTCATATTGACAGTTAATAATAAACAGTTCATCTTGTAACATTAACATAAACATCATATAAGGCTAACGTAGTATCATGTTGACTAAGCACATATCAAATATCACGTATGGTACAACCATTAGCAGCTTGGGTACATTACAATCAACTCATAACATATAACAATAGATAAACAGCATTCTGCTCTTCCCAATCGATTGGAAATAATGTCAATCGATTGGACTTGATGTCAATCGATTGGAAATAATGTCAATCGATTGGACTTGATGTCAATCGATTGGAAATAATGTCAATCGATTGGACTCTGTGTCAATCGATTGAATATATCAATCGATTGAACTCTATGTCAATCGATTGAACTCTGTCTTCTTCCTCAAAACTGCAGGGTTTTATTTATAAAACGTTGGGGTCCTCTTCTCTTCTCATGCACGTTATTATACACACATAATCATCACAAAAACAACCTCTTTGAGTGAGTTAATAAACTCACCTCTCCCGGCGTTCCGGTGACGGCGTCCCGAGCTCCGCGGCGGCGGTTATGGTGGTTAATCTCTCTCCTCTCCTTCTCGGTCTCTCTGTCTGTCTTTGTTCTCTCTGTCTCCCCTCCTCTTCCTTCTTCTTCTTCTTCTCTTCTTCTTCTTCTTCTCTTCTTCTTCTTTAACCCGAGTGTGTGTGTGTGTAAGATATATATACAATATATATGTGTGTGTATACATAAATGAGAGTATGCATCTCTCTCTCTCAAGGCTGCCAAACTTGGCCCAAGGCCACAAATGAACAAGTATATATAGGGATAAGGGAGTGCCACACGTTCAAAGCTGAAGGAAAGAAGAAAATGTTTCTCAGGTTATGTCAATCGATTGAACTCTGTGTCAATCGATTGGAGACAGATATTTGTAGTCAATTGATTGGAATGAATGGCAATCGATTGGAAATGTTGACACGTCATCAATTTTAGTCGGTAGAATGTCAATCGATTGGGAACATGTCAATCGATTGGTATCTGAAAAGTGTCAATCGATTGGGAAAACTTATCAATCGATTGGAAACTCAAACTCACCAAAGACTAAGGAAAGTACAAGGGATATATATACCTGAAAATACAGGGTATTACATCATCCACCACTCATCAAAAGATTTCGTCCTCGAAATCTGAAGCAGTAGGCCCTCAAATAAAACACAAATCATCTCGGAAGACATATTCTAAAATGCTCAAGTTCTCGTTTTACATAAACGATCACATCAGCGGCCAAAGGGTTAAGTTCTAAACACGCGATGCAAAGTTATCAACGATCTATAAGTGCTAGGGTAACAACTATCAATCATCGGGTTAGCTATATGAAAATTCGTATGTCGAACTTCGAGAAAAGGTTCTAGGTAGCATAATCAAATCCTCTTACAAAACGGAAACAGTTAGTCCCAAACACCGAAGATTCCTTCCTCAGGTCAAACTCTATGGTGTGAGGGTTCTAATCTTATCTAAATTGTAAAGAAGCGTTGTTGTCTACTCTCGTCTCTGAAGATGCTTCATATTGTACTGACGATGTCTCTACTGTATCATCAGATGGTTGTCTCCCATCTCTGGACTCCTGGTTATGATTGTCAGCGTCCTTAGTCGGTCTCTTGTTGTACACGACGTCCTTGTTAACTTCATTGTTGTCATCATCATCCTGTAGTATGCTGACTTGAAAGCATTGTGACTCCAACATCGTAGTTGTTGATTCGAACTTCCTCATGTGTCTCCAAATTCCCACGTATTATTAATATAATCATCTCTCGAGGTTGTACCATCCATTGAATACTCATTTTACTTCCACGTACTAATCAAATAGGTTATGCAAGACTACATACTGATATCGTGAGTCGTTCTACTACAAAACATCTCGACTAGATAAAAGTAACAGGTGATCGGTGTTGAAAAGCATTCCTCTTCGATACTCTTTTAAAGTTCTGGTGTTGTCTCTGCGTTACTCGTATCTCTTCTCGTATACTCGCAATCTTCTAGTTCCTCCTTTCTTGTCAATGCAGTGTCTCTAGAAAATTGAGATTTCTCATCTCTAATCTCTGTCCAACATACCAATGGTTGGCGTAGTCTTTCGATAGGGAGGCAATTGACGTCATATAAGGATGCAATTGAAGTCTTATAGGGATGTAAAAGAAGTCATATGGGATGCAATTGATGTTATATCTATTCTTGGAAAACTACTGTTGATCAGTGTCAAATGAATTGTTCCGGTAATTACAATTTACGGTGTAGGCTAATCCTCTTACAATAAAATCAAGCGAATACCAAACTTCCTGCAATATCGGGATCATATATAATACAAAATATAGGTGATGAGTGTTGTACCTTCTGTCTATCGTCCTTGTCTAAGTTGAGACCAATTATTTGTATGGCGAGTCTGCCCTCGTGATACTTGTTACAACGGAACATTGTGTTGCATCTCTAATTCTGGACAAAACTTACGGATATGACCAAATTTACCACAATTGAAACATCGTATTCCCCGTCCATTAGATTTCCTTGCTGCTCTGCATTCTTGGGAATGGTGTCCTGGTACTCCACAATTGTAGCAGATATCTCGTTCTCTGTGCTGTATTGGAGTCGTCATTAGTTTTGATTCTTTCTGGTCATTCCCCATCCTCTTACGCTTCTGGTGGTTGCTTGTATAACTTCTTTCCATGTTTCCTCGTTGAACTTGGTTAGTTGCCAACACAATCTGACTGTCCCTTCCTCTTTGACCCGTTAGGGGAAACTGATCATACTTTGGAAATATTTTATCAAAGTATGGTCCTTCACTAATCTGAGTATCGTCTTCTAGCTTCGTTGCCATTTCTACCAAAGCTTCGAAAGATTGATCTAAATGTCCTATAGTCATATGACGAATATGTGGAACTAGTCCCTGATGATATCTCTTGATCTTCCTTCTTGGTGTATCGATCATATGCGGTGCAAATCGTGATAGCCTCTCGAATTGAGTTGTATATTCGGGCACTGAAAAACAACCTTGAACTAATTGGATGAACTCCATTTCCCTTTTGTTCTTCTCAGATTCTGGAAAGTACTTCTCTAGAAATCGAGTCTTGAATGATTCCCAAGTCATCCTTCCTACAACTTCTTCACCTATCGTAGCTTTCACTGCATCCCACCAATCTGCTGCTGAGAACGTCAGTTGAAATACGGCCAAATGTCTTTTCTCAACGTCAGTACATCCAAGTACCTCAAATATCAATTCTATCTGTCGAATCCATTGCTCAGCTTGCCATGCTCCTGTTAATCCGGCAAAGGTTCCTGGTTGAAGAGCACGAAATTCCTTTAGCAACTTGACTCTTGTTTGTCGTACTGGTGCTTCATTGCCGATGACACGATCTGCATGATTTATAACTTGTTCCATGCGACGAATGAAAACTCCGACCATTCCTGTTGGATCTATCTCAGGAGGTACTACATCAGATACTCCATTCAGCTGGCTCTGGTTTCCTCGAGTCGTTCTAACCATAACGAGTGCTGGTAGGGTTCAATGACTCTACCTATAAATGAAAAACTATTCGGTCAGACACATTCTATCTTACAGCTCAGGTAAGAACATGCGGTAACAAATAGTACCACTATATAACACGATCACATCAAGCAATACGAATACCTCACATAAATAATAATATTAACCCCAGAGGTCAGTCTATCTACCAAGTGTACTCCAATATATCTATGCTCAAGACACGGATTATGAAACTATAGGTTCTATACGTAACGTCAAATCTAAACATTCTATTTCTATTCTCAGGTTCCAAACTATGAGTATTGCTCAACTAACATGTGAGACCACTCAACTAACATGTGACTAAAGGTAACAGGATAATCTTATCTTTATCCTCTTTCTATTTCTAGGACATACTGACTGTTCCGAGATCACTCAGGAATTCATCAGCGTCTAACATCCAACGGCTCTATATTTAGGATCTCCATCACCACAACTAACTCTCAATGCCTTATTCTCCGCGAACTCAGCTATCCAAATTCTTATTGGTTCCAACAGTTACTACCTTCCAAAGAAACATCCTCAAACGGATTTTTCCAACCTCTTATCTGCGTGACAAGATAACAGTTCTATCTCATCTCAGCTAATCCTCATGCTACCGATATTATCTTAGAATTCGGGTTCTAATCACAAAAGACAAGCGGTTAACAACTGAAACCTAGGCTCTGATACCAAAAATCCTGTCACGCCCCGGAGCAGCATAAATAGAGAAAAATAAATTTCCTTTATGGGTCCATAGGGAATGACGGGTGAATAACCGCATTGTCATCTAATCAAACCAACAAACACCACGATAGGGAGGATGCTATTCATAGAACATAACTTATTAACATAATCAGAGGCTACAGCGGAAACTATAAAAGGTTTGGAAGCAACAGATGCCCAAGTACCAATTATAAAAGTCTACTGAAACTATTACAACAACTGGCTTATAGTCTCAGGCCTATAACAATAATAACAACAGATATACAAACTAACTATTACAAGCAGCACGTCTTCTTCTCCAAGCCTTCAGCTCCAAGACCGGCAGAACATCAGTCTCTCGTCCTCAAGTCCTGCGAAGCTCTAGACATTGGAATGTCCAGGGCATAAACGCCATCAGCTTTGGATACAAAGCTGAGTGAGTATACTAAACAACACTCCTCACCGTTATTGTTCAGCATCTTAAAATGCGGTTAATCTCTTAACAATGGCGTCACTCACGGACATAGCAGAGGTCTCGTTAAACTATGCATTAATCAACGATAGCAGGAATCATATTAAGTAATGACAAGGATAAACATCATGGTATAACATATCTCATCACGTATTCACCAAATCCATGCGTGTAACCCATGCATCCATCCCATGCATATACCTTTACGTCGGGACGCTGAATCCACGACTGAACATTTATCTCATCATATCCGTACTCATATTCATATCTCTATCCATCTCTGTATCCATACATCAATCACATTATTCCAATCTAATATCCATTCGTCGATACAATAATGCCAATCGGAATCACCCGACTAGGCAACAGGTCCCACAATCCCTTGATAGGGTTACCGGTCGTCTACACGGTACCACCTATCTGTAAACGATGGAAGCGGCACAACGGACGTCTTCTACGCTGTGTATATTCTCACTGGTCGACTACACGGTGAAAATACATTAGGGCACTAGCCGGACGTAATCGTCAACGGTACACTGGACGTCTTCAACAGTGCATACGCATTACTGGACGTCTTCAACAGCAAGAGGCGTACTAGGAACTCTAACCGTCCCACGTCCACCCGACTCGTCAGCCGTTGATCCCACGGATCCCAAAGTACACATATTTCATTATTCTATATAAATCACAGTTCCCCTTTCTCATCATATCTTCTCATCTCTTCATATCAATATCCCATTTCTCATCAGATTCTCTTACCTCTTCGCATCACTATCCCATACATGCTGACACATGTTGTGAAATGCTCATATACTAAGTACAGGAAATACCACATGCTCTGTATTCAACATATCTACTGATTACTGATTATTAACATGCTGTTGTATTCCGTTCTACTATTCAATAACATATGACAGTCCAATAATTCATCTCATATTGACAGTTAATAATAAACAGTTCATCTTGTAACATTAACATAAACATCATATAAGGCTAACGTAGTATCATGTTGACTAAGCACATATCAAATATCACGTATGGTACAACCATTAGCAGCTTGGGTACATTACAATCAACTCATAACATATAACAATAGATAAACAGCATTCTGCTCTTCCCAATCGATTGGAAATAATGTCAATCGATTGGACTTGATGTCAATCGATTGGAAATAATGTCAATCGATTGGACTTGATGTCAATCGATTGGAAATAATGTCAATCGATTGGACTTGATGTCAATCGATTGGAAATAATGTCAATCGATTGGACTCTGTGTCAATCGATTGAATATATCAATCGATTGAACTCTATGTCAATCGATTGAACTCTGTCTTCTTCCTCAAAACTGCAGGGTTTTATTTATAAAACGTTGGGGTCCTCTTCTCTTCTCATGCACGTTATTATACACACATAATCATCACAAAAACAACCTCTTTGAGTGAGTTAATAAACTCACCTCTCCCGGCGTTCCGGTGACGGCGTCCCGAGCTCCGCGGCGGCGGTTATGGTGGTTAATCTCTCTCCTCTCCTTCTCGGTCTCTCTGTCTGTCTTTGTTCTCTCTGTCTCCCCTCCTCTTCCTTCTTCTTCTTCTTCTCTTCTTCTTCTTCTTCTCTTCTTCTTCTTTAACCCGAGTGTGTGTGTGTGTAATATATATATACAATATATATGTGTGTGTATACATAAATGAGAGTATGCATCTCTCTCTCTCAAGGCTGCCAAACTTGGCCTAAGGCCACAAATGAACAAGTATATATAGGGATAAGGGAGTGCCACACGTTCAAAGCTGAAGGAAAGAAGAAAATGTTTCTCAGGTTATGTCAATCGATTGAACTCTGTGTCAATCGATTGGAGACAGATATTTGTAGTCAATCGATTGGAATGAATGGCAATCGATTGGAATGAATGGCAATCGATTGGAAATGTTGACACGTCATCAATTTTAGTCGGTAGAATGTCAATCGATTGGGAACATGTCAATCGATTGGTATCTGAAAAGTGTCAATCGATTGGGAAAACTTATCAATCGATTGGAAACTCAAACTCACCAAAGACTAAGGAAAGTACAAGGGATATATATACCTGAAAATACAGGGTATTACAAGTTGCGACCGAAACCCTCCGGTATTTCCTCCATCCTTCTCCTCCGATCTCAATCAGTTACGGAAAGCAAGAATCCACAATCATTCTCCTCCGATATCAACCAGTTAAGGAAAGCAAGAATCCTCCGACTCTCGAGATCATGAAGACTTTGACCGAAACCCTAAGGTATTTCCTCTTAAATTTCTTGAATCCTCTGCCTCTCGAGATCTCTTTCCCTTTTTTGTTTTTTGTAGTTTTTGAGATTTGCGTGTTATAGAGATCCCTTTTTGTCTTCGTTAGATTTAAGATTTGTATGCTACAGGTTTATTTTGTGTGTGTGTGTGGGGGGGGGGGGGGGGTGTGGAGGGGGAGTTGATATAAAGTAAAACAAGAATTTATTCTTGTTCTCTCACCCTTTTGTTTTTGGTGGTTTTGAAAATCAAAATTAACCCTAAATTACAGTTAGGAGAATGTTGAAATTTCTCGTATCCCATGATTGTTGACACTAGTAAGCTCTCTTTTCATCTTTCATTTCTTCTTCTTGATTTGAAATTTCATTCAAAAAAAACAAATTAGGGTTTGTTGTTTGAGTTCTTAATGCCAAATGATTTTTGTTTTTAAAGTCTTAGTTGCTTTTTCTTTTCGTCTCTCTGAACTGGAATTTAAGAAACCCCAAACATGATAGCTCAAGAACAATTTTATTAAGTTGTGGCCTGTGGGGTTTGAGTTTTGTCATGTTCAAACAAATGTTATAGTGAAGGTTTTTTCTTTGAAGTTGAGAAAATGGTTGAACAGGTAAAGATGATCAATGATGGGATGCAAGAGTTCCACGTACACTTCCATGGGCCCAGTGATAGTAAATCTTCCATACCCATATCTCAATCTTATAATGAGTTTGTAAATTTGGAGTCTTGAAGATTTCTGCAATATTTTCTGATTCTCCTATTGATTTATATATGTCGATCATCTATATATGTGATGAGCTCTTATATGCATCTTCTAATATTTTTCATGACATTCTTTCATAGTTAAAAAAAATGGATATTCATTTGGGGGCTGAGGTGGTTTATTGCTATACTAATCTAGGCATTAGAAATATAGATTTTTGTTTCAGTAATTTTGCAGTTGACACATTGCTCTCTCTCTCTCTCTCTCTCTCTCTCTCTCTCTCTATCTATCTATCTATCTATCTATCTATCTATCTATATATATCTAGTTTTGATTTAAGCAGCTTTTATGGCCTATTTTTGTTCCTTAGGATTTTTGAATTATTATGGTTTCAATTGATTTGTTTATTTTCTTCTTAATTGATCATTGCAGGTCCTTATCACGGAGGTGTTTGGAGGATAAGGGTTGAGCTTCCAGTTGCTTATCCCTATAAATCTCCCTCCACAGTCTTTGTTAATAAGATATACCACCCAAAATAAAGCAAGAGTTTATTCTTGTTCTCTCACCCTTTTGTTTTTGGTGGATTTGAAAATCAAAATTAACCCTAAATTACAGTTAGTAGAATTTTGAAATTTCTCGTATCCCATGATTGTTGACTCTAGTAAACCTTCTTTTCATCTTTCTTTTCTTCTTCTTGATTTGAAATTTCCTTCAAAAAAACAAATTAGGGTTTGTTGTTTGAGTTCTTAATGCCAAATGATTTTTGTTTTTAAGGGCCAAGTTGCTTTTTCTTTTCGTCTCTCCGAACTGGAATTTATGAAACCCCAAACATGATAGCTCAAGAACAATTTTATTAAGTTGTGGCCTGTGGGGTTTGAGTTTTGTCATGTTCAAACAAATGTTATAGTGAAGGTTTTTTCTTTGAAGTTGAGGAAATGGTTGAACAGGTAAAGATGATCAATGATGGGATGCAAGAGTTCCACGTACACTTCCATGGGCCCTGTGATAGTAAATCTTCCATGCCCATATCTCAATCTTATAATGAGTTTGTAAATTTGGAGTCTTGAAGATTTCTGCTATATTTTTTTATTCTCCTATTGATTTATATATGTCGATCATCTATATATGTGATGAGCTCTTATATGCATCTTCTAATATTTTTCATGACATTCTTTCATAGTTAAAAAAAAGGATATTCATTTGGGGGCTGAGGTGGTTTATTGCTATACTAATCTAGGCATTTGAAATATAGATTTTTGTTTCAGTCATTTTGCAGTTGACACATTTCTCTCTCTCTCTCTCTCTCTCTCTCTCTATATATATATATATATATATCTATCTATCAATATATATATCTGGTTTTGATTTAAGCAGCTTTTATGGCCTATTTTTGTTCCTTAGGATTTATCAATTATTATGGTTTTCAATTGATTTGTTTATTTTCTTCTTAATTGATTATTGCAGGTCCTTATCACGGAGGTGTTTGGAGGATAAGGGTTGAGCTTCCAGTTGCTTATCCCTATAAATCTCCCTCCACAGTCTTTGTTAATAAGATATACCACCCAAAATAAAACAAGAGTTTATTCTTGTTCTCTCACCCTTTTGTTTTTGGTGGATTTGAAAATCAAAATTAACCCTAAATTACAGTTAAGAGAATGTTGAAATTTCTTGTATCCCATGATTGTTGACTCTAGTAAGCCTTCTTTTCATCTTTCTTTTCTTCTTCTTGATTTGAAATTTCCTTCAAAAAAACAAATTAGGGTTTGTTGTTTGAGTTCTTAATGCCAAATGATTTTTGTTTTTAAGGGCCTAGTTGCTTTTTCTTTTCGTCTCTCCGAACTGGAATTTATGAAACCCCAAACATGATAGCTCAAGAACAGTTTTGTTAAGTCGTGGCCTGTGGGGTTTGAGTTTTTTCAGGTTCAAACAAATGTTATAGTGAAGGTTTTTTCTTTGAAGTTGAGGAAATGGTTGAACAGGTGAAGATGATCAATGCTGGGATGAAAGAGTTCCACGTACACGTCCATGGGCCTAGTGATAGTAAATCTTCCATACCCATATCTCAATCTTATTATGAGTTTGTAAATTTGGAGTCTTGATGATTTCTGCTATATTTTCTGATTCTCCTATTGATTTATATATGACGATCATCTATATATGTTATGAGCTCTTATATGCATCTTCTAATATTTTTCATGACATTCTTTCATAGTTAAGAAAAAAAAGGATATTCATTTGGGGGCTGAGGTGGTTTATTGCTATACTAATCTAGGCATTTGAAATATAGATTTTTGTTTCAGTAATTTTGAAGTTGACACATTTATTATTCTCTCTCTCTCTCTCTCTCTCTCTCTCTCTCTATCTATCTATCTATCTATCTATCTATATATCTGGTTTTGATTTAAGCAGCTTTTATGGCCTATTTTTATTCCTTATTATTTTTCAATTATTATGGTTTCAATTGATTTGTTTATTTTCTTCTTAATTGATCATTGCAGGTCCTTATCACGGAGGTGTTTGGAGGATAAGGGATGAGCTTCCAATTGCTAATCCCTATAAATCTCCTTCCATAGTCTTTGTTCAATTATTAAGAGAATGTTGAAATTTCTCGTATCCCATGATTGTTGACTCTAGTAAGCCTTCTTTTCATCTTTCTTTTCTTCTTCTTGATTTGAAATTTCATTCAAAAAAACAAATTAGGGTTTGTTGTTTGAGTTCTTAATGCCAAATGATTTTTGTTTTTAAGGGCCAAGTTGCTTTTTCTTTTCTTCTCTCCGAACTGGAATTTATGAAACCCCAAACATGATAGCTCAAGAACAGTTTTATTAAGTTGTGGCCTGTGGGGTTTGAGTTTTGTTATGTTCAAACAAATGTTATAGTGAAGGTTTTTTCTTTGAAGTTGAGGAAATGGTTGAACAGGTAAAGATGATCAATGATGGGATGCAAGAGTTCCACGTACACTTCCATGGGCCCTGTGATAGTAAATCTTCCATGCCCATATCTCAATCTATAATGAGTTTGAAAATTTGGAGTCTTGAAGATTTCTGCTATATTTTCTTATTCTCCTATTGATTTATATATGTCGATCATCTATATATGTGATGAGCTCTTATATGCATCTTCTAATATTTTTCATGACATTCTTTCATAGTTAAAAAAAAGGATATTCATTTGGGGGCTGAGGTGGTTTATTGCTATACTAATCTAGGCATTTGAAATATAGATTTTTGTTTAAGTCATTTTGCAGTTGACACATTTCTCTCTCTCTCTCTCTCTCTCTCTCTCTCTCTATATATATATATATATATATATCTATCTATCAATATATATATCTGGTTTTGATTTAAGCAGCTTTTATGGCCTATTTTTGTTCCTTAGGATTTATCAATTATTATGGTTTTCAATTGATTTGTTTATTTTCTTCTTAATTGATTATTGCAGGTCCTTATCACGGAGGTGTTTGGAGGATAAGGGTTGAGCTTCCAGTTGCTTATCCCTATAAATCTCCCTCCACAGTCTTTGTTAATAAGATATACCACCCAAAATAAAACAAGAGTTTATTCTTGTTCTCTCACCCTTTTGTTTTTGGTGGATTTGAAAATCAAAATTAACCCTAAATTACAGTTAAGAGAATGTTGAAATTTCTTGTATCCCATGATTGTTGACTCTAGTAAGCCTTCTTTTCATCTTTCTTTTCTTCTTCTTGATTTGAAATTTCCTTCAAAAAAACAAATTAGGGTTTGTTGTTTGAGTTCTTAATGCCAAATGATTTTTGTTTTTAAGGGCCTAGTTGCTTTTTCTTTTCGTCTCTCCGAACTGGAATTTATGAAACCCCAAACATGATAGCTCAAGAACAGTTTTGTTAAGTCGTGGCCTGTGGGGTTTGAGTTTTTTCAGGTTCAAACAAATGTTATAGTGAAGGTTTTTTCTTTGAAGTTGAGGAAATGGTTGAACAGGTGAAGATGATCAATGCTGGGATGAAAGAGTTCCACGTACACGTCCATGGGCCTAGTGATAGTAAATCTTCCATACCCATATCTCAATCTTATTATGAGTTTGTAAATTTGGAGTCTTGATGATTTCTGCTATATTTTCTGATTCTCCTATTGATTTATATATGACGATCATCTATATATGTTATGAGCTCTTATATGCATCTTCTAATATTTTTCATGACATTCTTTCATAGTTAAGAAAAAAAAGGATATTCATTTGGGGGCTGAGGTGGTTTATTGCTATACTAATCTAGGCATTTGAAATATAGATTTTTGTTTCAGTAATTTTGAAGTTGACACATTTATTATTCTCTCTCTCTCTCTCTCTCTCTCTCTCTCTATCTATCTATCTATCTATCTATCTATATATCTGGTTTTGATTTAAGCAGCTTTTATGGCCTATTTTTATTCCTTATTATTTTTCAATTATTATGGTTTCAATTGATTTGTTTATTTTCTTCTTAATTGATCATTGCAGGTCCTTATCACGGAGGTGTTTGGAGGATAAGGGATGAGCTTCCAATTGCTAATCCCTATAAATCTCCTTCCATAGTCTTTGTTCAATTATTAAGAGAATGTTGAAATTTCTCGTATCCCATGATTGTTGACTCTAGTAAGCCTTCTTTTCATCTTTCTTTTCTTCTTCTTGATTTGAAATTTCATTCAAAAAAACAAATTAGGGTTTGTTGTTTGAGTTCTTAATGCCAAATGATTTTTGTTTTTAAGGGCCAAGTTGCTTTTTCTTTTCTTCTCTCTGAACTGGAATTTATGAAACCCCAAACATGATAGCTCAAGAACAGTTTTATTAAGTTGTGGCCTGTGGGGTTTGAGTTTTGTTATGTTCAAACAAATGTTATAGTGAAGGTTTTTTCTTTGAAGTTGAGGAAATGGTTGAACAGGTAAAGATGATCAATGATGGGATGCAAGAGTTCCACGTACACTTCCATGGGCCCTGTGATAGTAAATCTTCCATGCCCATATCTCAATCTATAATGAGTTTGAAAATTTGGAGTCTTGAAGATTTCTGCTATATTTTCTTATTCTCCTATTGATTTATATATGTCGATCATCTATATATGTGATGAGCTCTTATATGCATCTTCTAATATTTTTCATGACATTCTTTCATAGTTAAAAAAAAGGATATTGATTTGGGGGCTGAGGTTGTTTATTGCTATACTAATCTAGGCATTTGAAATATAGATTTTTGTTTCAGTAATTTTGCAGTTGACACATTTCTCTCTCTCTCTCTCTATATATATATATATCTATCTATCTATATATCTGGTTTTGATTTAAGCAGCTTTTATGGCCTATTTTTATTCCTTAGGATTTATCAATTATTATGGTTTTCAATTGATTTGTTTATTTTCTTCTTAATTGATTATTGCAGGTCCTTATCACGAAGGTGTTTGGAGGATAAGGGTTGAGCTTCCAGCTGCTTATCCCTATAAATCTCCCTCCAAAGTCTTTGTTAATAAGATATACCACCCAAAATAAAACAAGAGTTTATTCTTGTTCTCTCACCCTTTTGTTTTTGGTGGATTTGAAAATCAAAATTAACCCTAAATTACAGTTAAGAGAATGTTGAAATTTCTTGTATCCCATGATTGTTGACTCTAGTAAGCCTTCTTTTCATCTTTCTTTTCTTCTTCTTGATTTGAAATTTCCTTCAAAAAAATAAATTAGGGTTTGTTGTTTGAGTTCTTCATGCCAAATGATTTTTGTTTTTAAGGGCCTAGTTGCTTTTTCTTTTCGTCTCTCCGAACTGGAATTTATGAAACCCCAAACATGATAGCTCAAGAACAGTTTTGTTAAGTTGTGGCCTGTGGGGTTTGAGTTTTTTCAGGTTCAAACAAATGTCACAGTGAAGGTTTTTTCTTTGAAGTTGAGGAAATGGTTGAACAGGTAAAGATGATCAATGCTGGGATGCAAGAGTTCCACGTACACGTCCATGGGCCTAGTGATTGTAAATCTTCCATACCCATATCTCAATTTTATTATGAGTTTGTAAATTTGGAGTCTTGAGGATTTCTGCTATATTTTCTGATTCTCCTATTGATTTATATATGACGATCATCTATATATGTTATGAGCTCTTATATGCATCTTCTAATATTTTTCATGACATTCTATCATAGTTAAAAAAAAAAAGGATATTCATTTGGGGGCTGAGGTGGTTTATTGCTATACTAATCTAGGCATTTAAAATATTGATTTTTGTTTCAGTAATTTTGAAGTTGACACATTTATCTCTCTCTCTCTCTCTCTCTCTCTCTCTCTCTCTCTATCTATGTATCTATCTATCTATCTACATATATCTGGTTTTGATTTAAGCAGCTTTTATGGCCTATTTTTATTCTTTAGGATATTTCAATTATTGTGGGTTCAATTGATTTGTTTATTTCTTCTTAATTGATCATTGCAGGTCCTTATCACGGAGGTGTTTGGAGGATAAGGGTTGAGCTTCCAGTTGCTATTCCCTATAAATCTCCTTCCATAGTCTTTGTTAATAAGATATACCACCCAAAATAAAACAAGAGTTTATTCTTGTTCTCTCACCCTTTTGTTTTTGGTGGATTTGAAAATCAAAATTAACCCTAAATTATAGTTAAGAGAATGTTGAAATTTCTCGTATCCCATGATTGTTGACTCTTGCAAGCCTTTTTTTCATCTTTCTTTTCTTCTTCTTGATTTGAAATTTCCTTCAAAAAAACAAATTAGGGTTTGTTGTTTGAGTTCTTAATGCCAAAAGATTTTTGTTCTTAAGGGCCTTGTTGCTTTTTCTTTTCGTCTCTCCGAACTGGAATTTATGAAACCGCAAACATGATAGCTCAAGAACAGTTTTATTAAGTTGTGGTCTGTGGGGTTTGAGTTTTGTCATGTTCAAACAAATGTTATAGTGAAGGTTTTTTCTTTGAAGTTGAGGAAATGGTTGAACAGGTAAAGATGATCAATGATGGGATGCAAGAGTTCCGCGTACACTTCCATGGGCCCAGTGATAGTAAATCTTCCATACCCATATCTCAATCTTATAATGAGTTTGTAAATTTGGAGTCTTGAAGATTTCTGCTATATTTTCAAATTCTCCTATTGATTTATATATGTCGATCATCTATATATGTGATGAGCTCTTATATGCATCTTCTAATATTTTTCATGACATTCTTTCATAGTTAAAAAAAAGGATATTCATTTGGGGGCTGAGGTGGTTTATTGCTATACTAATATAGGCATTTGAAATATAGATTTTTGTTTCAGTAATTTTGCAGTTGACACATTTATCTCTCTCTCTCTCTCTCTATCTCTCTCTCTCTCTATCTCTCTCTCTCTCTCTCTATCTATCGATCTATCTATCTATCTATCTATCTATCTATCTATCTATATATATCTGGTTTGATTTAAGCAGCTTTTATGGGCTTTGTTTATTCCTTGGGATTTTTCAATTATTATGGTTTCAATTGATTTGTTTATTTTCTTCTTAATTGATTATTGCAGGTCCTTATCACGAAGGTGTTTGGAGGATAAGGGTTGAGCTTCCAGCTGCTTATCCCTATAAATCTCCCTCCAAAGTCTTTGTTAATAAGATATACCACCCAAAATAAAACAAGAGTTTATTCTTGTTCTCTCACCCTTTTGTTTTTGGTGGATTTGAAAATCAAAATTAACCCTAAATTACAGTTAAGAGAATGTTGAAATTTCTTGTATCCCATGATTGTTGACTCTAGTAAGCCTTCTTTTCATCTTTCTTTTCTTCTTCTTGATTTGAAATTTCCTTCAAAAAAATAAATTAGGGTTTGTTGTTTGAGTTCTTCATGCCAAATGATTTTTGTTTTTAAGGGCCTAGTTGCTTTTTCTTTTCGTCTCTCCGAACTGGAATTTATGAAACCCCAAACATGATAGCTCAAGAACAGTTTTGTTAAGTTGTGGCCTGTGGGGTTTGAGTTTTTTCAGGTTCAAACAAATGTCACAGTGAAGGTTTTTTCTTTGAAGTTGAGGAAATGGTTGAACAGGTAAAGATGATCAATGCTGGGATGCAAGAGTTCCACGTACACGTCCATGGGCCTAGTGATTGTAAATCTTCCATACCCATATCTCAATTTTATTATGAGTTTGTAAATTTGGAGTCTTGAGGATTTCTGCTATATTTTCTGATTCTCCTATTGATTTATATATGACGATCATCTATATATGTTATGAGCTCTTATATGCATCTTCTAATATTTTTCATGACATTCTATCATAGTTAAAAAAAAAAAGGATATTCATTTGGGGGCTGAGGTGGTTTATTGCTATACTAATCTAGGCATTTAAAATATTGATTTTTGTTTCAGTAATTTTGAAGTTGACACATTTATCTCTCTCTCTCTCTCTCTCTCTCTCTCTCTCTCTATCTATGTATCTATCTATCTATCTACATATATCTGGTTTTGATTTAAGCAGCTTTTATGGCCTATTTTTATTCTTTAGGATATTTCAATTATTGTGGGTTCAATTGATTTGTTTATTTCTTCTTAATTGATCATTGCAGGTCCTTATCACGGAGGTGTTTGGAGGATAAGGGTTGAGCTTCCAGTTGCTATTCCCTATAAATCTCCTTCCATAGTCTTTGTTAATAAGATATACCACCCAAAATAAAACAAGAGTTTATTCTTGTTCTCTCACCCTTTTGTTTTTGGTGGATTTGAAAATCAAAATTAACCCTAAATTATAGTTAAGAGAATGTTGAAATTTCTCGTATCCCATGATTGTTGACTCTTGCAAGCCTTTTTTTCATCTTTCTTTTCTTCTTCTTGATTTGAAATTTCCTTCAAAAAAACAAATTAGGGTTTGTTGTTTGAGTTCTTAATGCCAAAAGATTTTTGTTCTTAAGGGCCTTGTTGCTTTTTCTTTTCGTCTCTCCGAACTGGAATTTATGAAACCGCAAACATGATAGCTCAAGAACAGTTTTATTAAGTTGTGGTCTGTGGGGTTTGAGTTTTGTCATGTTCAAACAAATGTTATAGTGAAGGTTTTTTCTTTGAAGTTGAGGAAATGGTTGAACAGGTAAAGATGATCAATGATGGGATGCAAGAGTTCCGCGTACACTTCCATGGGCCCAGTGATAGTAAATCTTCCATACCCATATCTCAATCTTATAATGAGTTTGTAAATTTGGAGTCTTGAAGATTTCTGCTATATTTTCAAATTCTCCTATTGATTTATATATGTCGATCATCTATATATGTGATGAGCTCTTATATGCATCTTCTAATATTTTTCATGACATTCTTTCATAGTTAAAAAAAAGGATATTCATTTGGGGGCTGAGGTGGTTTATTGCTATACTAATATAGGCATTTGAAATATAGATTTTTGTTTCAGTAATTTTGCAGTTGACACATTTATCTCTCTCTCTCTCTCTCTATCTCTCTCTCTCTATCTCTCTCTCTCTCTCTCTATCTATCGATCTATCTATCTATCTATCTATCTATCTATATATATCTGGTTTGATTTAAGCAGCTTTTATGGGCTTTGTTTATTCCTTGGGATTTTTCAATTATTATGGTTTCAATTGATTTGTTTATTTTCTTCTTAATTGATCATTGCAGGTCCTTGTCACGAAGGTGTTTGGAGGATATGGGTTGAGCTTCAAGTTGCTTATCCCTATAAATCTCCCTCCATAGTCTTTGTTAATAAGATATACCACCCAAAATAAAACAAGGGTTTATTCTTGTTCTCTCACCCTTTTGTTTTTGGTGGAATTGAAAATCAAAATTAACCCTAAATTACAGTTAGGAGAATGTTGAAATTTCTCGTATCCCATGATTGTTGACTCTAGTAAGCCTTCTTTTCATCTTTCTTTTCTTCTTCTTGATTTGAAATTTCCTTCAAAAAAACAAATTAGGGTTTGTTGTTTGAGTTCTTAATGCCAAATGATTTTTGTTTTTAAGGGCCTAGTTGCTTTTTCTTTTCGTCTCTCCGAACTGGAATTTAAGAAACCCCAAACATGATAGCTCAAGAACAGTTTTATTAAGTTGTGGCCTGTGGGGTTTGAGTTTTGTCATGTTCAAACAAATGTTATAGTGAAGGTTTTTTATTTGAAGTTGAGGAAATGGTTGAACAGGTAAAGATGATCAATGATGGGATGCAAAAGTTCCACGTACACTTCCATGGGCCCAGTGATAGTAAATCTTCCATACCCATATCTCAATCTTATTATGAGTTTGTAAATTTGGAGTCTTGAAGATTTCTGCTATATATTCTGATTCTCCTATTGATTTATATATGTCGATCATCTATATATGTGATGAGCTCTTATATGCATCTTCTAATATTTTTCATGACATTCTTTCATAGTTAAAAAAAAAGGATATTCATTTGGGGGCTGAGGTGGTTTATTGCTATACTAATATAGGCATTTGAAATATAGATTTTTGTTTCAGTAATTTTGCAGTTGACACATTTATCTCTCTCTCTCTCTCTATCTCTCTCTCTCTCTCTATCTATCGATCTATCTATCTATCTATCTATCTATCTATCTATCTATATATATCTGGTTTGATTTAAGCAGCTTTTATGGGCTTTGTTTATTCCTTGGGATTTTTCAATTATTATGGTTTCAATTGATTTGTTTATTTTCTTCTTAATTGATCATTGCAGGTCCTTGTCACGAAGGTGTTTGGAGGATATGGGTTGAGCTTCAAGTTGCTTATCCCTATAAATCTCCCTCCATAGTCTTTGTTAATAAGATATACCACCCAAAATAAAACAAGGGTTTATTCTTGTTCTCTCACCCTTTTGTTTTTGGTGGAATTGAAAATCAAAATTAACCCTAAATTACAGTTAGGAGAATGTTGAAATTTCTCGTATCCCATGATTGTTGACTCTAGTAAGCCTTCTTTTCATCTTTCTTTTCTTCTTCTTGATTTGAAATTTCCTTCAAAAAAACAAATTAGGGTTTGTTGTTTGAGTTCTTAATGCCAAATGATTTTTGTTTTTAAGGGCCTAGTTGCTTTTTCTTTTCGTCTCTCCGAACTGGAATTTAAGAAACCCCAAACATGATAGCTCAAGAACAGTTTTATTAAGTTGTGGCCTGTGGGGTTTGAGTTTTGTCATGTTCAAACAAATGTTATAGTGAAGGTTTTTTATTTGAAGTTGAGGAAATGGTTGAACAGGTAAAGATGATCAATGATGGGATGCAAAAGTTCCACGTACACTTCCATGGGCCCAGTGATAGTAAATCTTCCATACCCATATCTCAATCTTATTATGAGTTTGTAAATTTGGAGTCTTGAAGATTTCTGCTATATATTATGATTCTCCTATTGATTTATATATGTCGATCATCTATATATGTGATGAGCTCTTATATGCATCTTCTAATATTTTTCATGACATTCTTTCATAGTTAAAAAAAAAGGATATTCATTTGGGGGCTGAGGTGGTTTATTGCTATACTAATCTAGGCATTTGAAATATAGATTTTTGTTTCAGTGATTTTGAAGTTGACACATTTATCACTCTCTCTCTCTCTCTCTCTCTCTCTCTCTCTCTCTCTCTCTCTATCTATCTATCTATCAATCTATATATATCTGGTTTTGATTTAAGCAGCTTTTATGGGCTATGTTTATTCCTTAGGATTTTTCAATTATTATGGTTTCAATTGATTTGTTTATTTTCTTCTTAATTGATCATTGCAGGTCCTTATCACAGAGATGTTTGGAGGATAAGGGTTGAGCTTCCTGTTGCTTATCCCTATAAATTTCCCTCGATAGTCTTTGTTAATAAGATATACCACCCAAAATAAAACAAGAATTTATTCTTGTTCTCTCACCCTTTTGTTTTTGGTGGATTTGAAAATCAAAATTAACCCTAAATTACAGTTAGGAGAATGTTGAAATTTCTCGTATCCCATGATTGTTGATTCTAGTAAGCCCTCTTTTCATCTTTCTTTTCTTCTTCTTGATTTGAAATTTCCTTCAAAAAAACAAATTAGGGTTTATTGTTTGACTTCTTAATGCCAAATGTTTTTTTGTTTTTAAGGGCCTAGTTGCTTTTTCTTTTCGTCTCTCCGAACTGGAATATAAGAAACCCCAAACATGATAGCTCAAGAACAGTTTTATTAAGTTGTGGCCTGTGGGGTTTTGAGTTTTGTCATGTTCAAACAAATGTTATAGTGAAGGTTTTTTCTTTGAAGTTGAGGAAATGGTTGAACAGGTAAAGATGATCAATGATGGGATGCAAAAGTTCCACGTACACTTCCATGGGCCCAGTGATAGTAAATCTTCCATACCCATATCTCAATCTTATTATGAGTTTGTAAATTTGGAGTCTTGAAGATTTCTGCTATATATTCTGATTCTCCTATTGATTTATATATGTCGATCATCTATATATGTGATGAGCTCTTATATGCATCTTCTAATATTTTTCATGACATTCTTTCATAGTTAAAAAAAAAGGATATTCATTTGGGGGCTGAGGTGGTTTATTGCTATACTAATCTAGGCATTTGAAATATAGATTTTTGTTTCAGTGATTTTGAAGTTGACACATTTATCTCTCTCTCTCTCTCTCTCTCTCTCTCTCTCTCTCTCTCTCTATCTATCTATCAATCTATATATATCTGGTTTTGATTTAAGCAGCTTTTATGGGCTATGTTTATTCCTTAGGATTTTTCAATTATTATGGTTTCAATTGATTTGTTTATTTTCTTCTTAATTGATCATTGCAGGTCCTTATCACAGAGATGTTTGGAGGATAAGGGTTGAGCTTCCTGTTGCTTATCCCTATAAATTTCCCTCGATAGTCTTTGTTAATAAGATATACCACCCAAAATAAAACAAGAATTTATTCTTGTTCTCTCACCCTTTTGTTTTTGGTGGATTTGAAAATCAAAATTAACCCTAAATTACAGTTAGGAGAATGTTGAAATTTCTCGTATCCCATGATTGTTGATTCTAGTAAGCCCTCTTTTCATCTTTCTTTTCTTCTTCTTGATTTGAAATTTCCTTCAAAAAAACAAATTAGGGTTTATTGTTTGACTTCTTAATGCCAAATGTTTTTTGTTTTTAAGGGCCTAGTTGCTTTTTCTTTTCGTCTCTCCGAACTGGAATATAAGAAACCCCAAACATGATAGCTCAAGAACAGTTTTATTAAGTTGTCGATTGTGGGGTTTGAGTTTTGTCATGTTCAAACAAATGTTGTAGTGAAGGTTTTTTCTTTGAAGTTGAGGAAATGGTTGAACAGGTAAAGATGATCAATGATGGGATGCAAGAGTTCCGCGTACACTTCCATGCGCCCAGTGATAGTAAATCTTCCATACCCATATCTCAATCTTATAATGAGTTTGTAAATTTGGAGTCTTGAAGATTTCTGCTATATTTTCAAATTCTCCTATTGATTTATATATGTCGATCATCTATATATGTGATGAGCTCTTATATGCATCTTCTAATATTTTTCATGACATTCTTTCATAGTTAAAAAAAAAGGATATTCATTTGGGGGCTGAGGTGGTTTATTGCTATACTAATATAGGCATTTGAAATATAGATTTTTGTTTCAGTAATTTTGCAGTTGACACATTTATCTCTCTCTCTCTCTCTCTCTCTCTCTCTCTCTATCTCTCTCTCTCTCTATCTATCGATCTATCTATCTATCTATCTATCTATCTATCTATATATATCTGGTTTGATTTAAGCAGCTTTTATGGGCTTTGTTTATTCCTTAGGATTTTTCAATTATTATGGTTTCAATTGATTTGTTTATTTTCTTTTTAATTGATCATTGCAGGTCCTTGTCACGGAGGTGTTTGGAGGATATGGGTTGAGCTTCAAGTTGCTTATCCCTATAAATCTCCCTCCATAGTCTTTGTTAATAAGATATACCACCCAAAATAAAACAAGGGTTTATTCTTGTTCTCTCACCCTTTTGTTTTTGGTGGAATTGAAAATCAAAATTAACCCTAAATTACAGTTAGGAGAATGTTGAAATTTCTCGTATCCCATGATTGTTGACTCTAGTAAGCCTTCTTTTCATCTTTCTTTTCTTCTTCTTGATTTGAAATTTCCTTCAAAAAAAAAATTAGGGTTTGTTGTTTGAGTTCTTAATGCCAAATGATTTTTGTTTTTAAGGGCCTAGTTGCTTTTTCTTTTCGTCTCTCCGAACTGGAATTTAAGAAACCCCAAACATGATAGCTCAAGAACAGTTTTATTAAGTTGTGGCCTGTGGGGTTTGAGTTTTGTCATGTTCAAACAATTGTTATAGTGAAGGTTTTTTCTTTGAAGTTGAGGAAATGGTTGAACAGGTAAAGATGATCAATTATGGGATGCAAAAGTTCCACGTACACTTCCATGGGCACAATGATAGTAAATCTTCCATACCCATATCTCAATCTTATTATGAGTTTGTAAATTTGGAGTCTTGAAGATTTCTGCTATATATTCTGATTCTCCTATTGATTTATATATGTCGATCATCTATATATGTGATGAGCTCTTATATGCATCTTCTAATATTTTTCATGACATTCTTTCATAGTTAAAAAAAAAGGATATTCATTTGGGGGCTGAGGTGGTTTATTGCTATACTAATCTAGGCATTTGAAATATAGATTTTTGTTTCAGTGATTTTGAAGTTGACACATTTATCTCTCTCTCTCTCTCTCTCTCTCTCTCTCTCTCTCTCTCTCTCTCTATCTATCAATCTATATATATCTGGTTTTGATTTAAGCAGCTTTTATGGGCTATGTTTATTCCTTAGGATTTTTCAATTATTATGGTTTCAATTGATTTGTTTATTTTCTTCTTAATTGATCATTGCAGGTCCTTATCACAGAGATGTTTGGAGGATAAGGGTTGAGCTTTCTGTTGCTTATCCCTATAAATTTCCCTCGATAGTCTTTGTTAATAAGATATACCACCCAAAATAAAACAAGAATTTATTCTTGTTCTCTCACCCTTTTGTTTTTGGTGGATTTGAAAATCAAAATTAACCCTAAATTACAGTTAGGAGAATGTTGAAATTTCTCGTATCCCATGATTGTTGATTCTAGTAAGCCCTCTTTTCATCTTTCTTTTCTTCTTCTTGATTTGAAATTTCCTTCAAAAAAACAAATTAGGGTTTATTGTTTGACTTCTTAATGCCAAATGTTTTTCGTTTTTAAGGGCCTAGTTGCTTTTTCTTTTCGTCTCTCCGAACTGGAATATAAGAAACCCCAAAAAATGATAGCTCAAGAACAGTTTTATTAAGTTGTCGATTGTGGGGTTGGAGTTTTGTCATGTTCAAACAAATGTTGTAGTGAAGGTTTTTTCTTTGAAGTTGAGGTAATGGTTGAACAGGTAAAGATGATCAATGATGTGATACAAGAGTTCCACGTACACTTCCATGGGCCCAGTGATAGTAAATCTTCCATACCCATATCTCAATCTTATAATGAGTTTGTAAATTTGGAGACTTGAAGATTTCTGATATATTTTCTGATTCTCCTATTGATTTATAAATGTCGATCATCTATATATGTGACGAGCTCGTATATGCATCTTCTAATATTTTTCATGAAATTCTTTCATACTTAAAAAAAAAAGGATATTCATTTGGGGGCTGAGGTGGTTTATTGCTATACTAATCTAGGCATTTGAAATATAGATTTTTGTTTCAGTAATTTTGCAGTTGACGCATTTATCTCTCTCTCTCTCTCTCTCTCTCTCTCTCTCTCTCTCTCTCTCTCTCTCTCTATCTATCTATCTATCTATTTATCTATCTATCTATCTATCTATCTATATATATATGGTTTTGATTTAAGCAGCTTTTATGGGCTATGTTTATTCCTTAGGATTTTTCAATTATTATGGTTTCAATTGATTTGTTTATTTTCTTCTTAATTGATCATTGCAGGTCCTTATCACGGAGGTGTTTGGAGGATATGGGTTGAGCTTCCAGTTGCTTATCCCTATAAATCTCCCTCCATAGTCTTTGTTTATAAGATATACCCCCCAAAATAAAACAAGGGTTTATTCTTGTTCTCTCACCCTTTTGTTTTTGGTGGATTTGAAAATCAAAATTAACCCAAAATTATAGTTAGGAGAATGTTGAAATTTCTCGTATCCCATGATTGTTGACTCTAGTAGGCCCTCTTTTCATCTTTCTTTTCTTCTTTTTGATTTGAAATTTCCTTCAAAAAAAAACAAATTAGGGTTTGTTGTTTGAGTTCTTAATGTCAAATGATTTTTGTTTGGGTAAAATGTATTTTGTACCCTTAAACTATACACTCGGTAGCACTTTGGTCCCTAAACTTTGAATTGTGGCAATTTGGTCCCTCAACTATCCAATCAATTGTACTTTGCACCTTTGCTACTGTTTTCTTAAAATGATAATTACATTTCAGTCAACTTTTTGTATGAAATTTAGAAGTCAATCTACTACTTTTTAAAAATTAAAAAATACCAACATTATTTTTTAAAAAAAATATCCTAAAAAATAAAGGATGCATGCCTAGTACCAGCTGATATAAATAGTTGTATTTTTCTTTTATTATTATTATATATATATATTTTTTATGATTTTGAACTTTCAAATATACTTGGGCATTGTTATTTATTAGTGAACAAATTAAGAAGACAATCTGTTGCACTTATTATTTTTTTTAATGGTTTTGAACTTTCAAATATACTTACTCGTATTTATTTGTTTTTGACTTTTTTTGTTTCCCCCTTTTTTTTTTAATCCAATGACTGAAAATTATCTCTCTCTCACCTGTGAGTTCTCCTAATACAGTAAACATTTTTCAATCAAATCTTGATTGATGTTTGGAAGTACTTTTTCCTAATCTTGATCACATCTATTTAAAAACGTGCTATGAAAAGGAAATGATGGAATGTGAGTGCTCATACATCAATGCCGAAATACAATAGTAATTTGTGTAATATTAAGAATACCAAAAGGTTTATGCATTTTCTTTTATTATTGAAACTCTTCATTTTTCTTATTGAGCATTAATGAAACGCTTCGTTAATTATGATATAAAATAAAAGAGCCAAATTTTCCATTTAGAGGGGAAAAAAAAAGCAGTGCAACAGTTTATCTTCTTCATTTGTTCACTAATAAATAATAATGCCCAAGTATATTTAAAAGTTCAAAACCAATAAAAAAAATAAAAGAAAAATACAACTATTTACATCAGTTGGTACTAGGCATGCATCCTTTTTTTTTAGGATTTTTTTTATAAATTAATGTTGGAATTTTTAAATTTTTAAAAAGTAGTAGATTGACTTCTAAAATTCATACAAAAAGTTGACTGAAATGTAGTTATCATTTTAAGAAAACAGTAGCAAAGGTGCAAATTACAATAGATTTGATAGTTGAGGGACCAAATTGCCACAATTCAAAGTTTAGGGACCAAAGTGCTACTGAGTGTATAGTTTAAGGGTACAAAATACATTTTACCCTTTTTGTTTTTAAGGGCCTAGTTGCTTTTTCTTTTCGTCTCTATGAACTGGAATTTAAGAAACCCCAAACATGATAGCTCAAGAACAGTTTTATTAAGTTGTGGCCTGTGGGGTTTGAGTTTTTTCATGTTCAAACAAATGTTATAGTGAAGGTTTTTTCTTTGAAGTTGAGGAAATGGTTGAACAGGTAAAGATGATCAATAATGGGATGCAAGAGTTCCACATACACTTCCATGGGCCCAGTGATAGTAAATCTTCCATACCCATACCACAATCGTATTATGAGTTTGTAAATTTGGAGTCTTGAAGATTTCTGCTATATTTTCTGATTCTCCTATTGATTTATATATGACGATCATCTATATATGTGATGAGCTCTTATATGCATCTTCTATTATTTTTCATGACATTCTTTCATAGTTAAAAAAAAAGGATATTCATTTGGGGGCTGAGGTGGTTTATTGCTATACTAATCTAGGCATTTAAAATATAGATTTTTGTTTCAGTAATTTTGCAGTTGACACATTTATCTCTCTCTCTCTCTCTCTCTCTCTCTCTCTCTCTCTCTCTCTCTCTCTCTCTATCTATCTATCTATCTATCTATCTATTTATCTATCTATCTATATATATCTGGTTTTGATTTAAGCAGCTTTTATGGGCTATGTTTATTCCTTAGGATTTTTCAATTATTATGGTTTCAATTGATTTGTTTATTTTCTTCTTAATTGATCATTGCAGGTCCTTATCACAGAAGTGTTTGGAGGATATGGGTTGAGCTTCCTGTTGCTTATCCCTATAAATCTCCCTCGATAGTCTTCGTTAATAAGATATACCACCCAAAATAAAACAAGAATTTATTCTTGTTCTCTCACCCTTTTGTTTTTGGTGGATTTGAAAATCAAAATTAACCCTAAATTACAGTTAGGAGAATGTTGAAATTTCTCGTATCCCATGATTGTTGACTCTAGTAAGACCTCTTTTCATCTTTCTTTTATTCTTCTTGATTTGAAATTTCCTTCAAAAAAACAAATTAGGGTTTATTGTCTGAGTTCTTAATGCCAAATGATTTTTGTTTTTAAGGGCCAAGTTGCTTTTTCTTTTCGTCTCTCCGAACTGGAATTTAAGAAACCCCAAACATGATATCTCAAGAACAGTTTTATTAAGTTGTGGCCTGTGGGGTTTGAGTTTTATCATGTGCAAACAAATGTTATAGTGAATGTTTTTTCTTTGAAGTTGAGGAAATGGTTGAACAGGTAAACATGATCAATGATGGGATGCAAGAGTTCCACGTACACTTCCATGGGCCTAGTGATAGTAAATCTTCCATACCCATATCTCAATCTTATAATGAGTTTGTAAATTTGGAGTCTTGAAGATTTCTGCTATATTTTTTGATTCTCCTATTGATTTATATATGTCGATCATCTATATATGTGATGAGCTCTTATATGCATCTTCTAATATTTTTCATGACATTCTTTCATAGTTAAAAAAAAAAAGGATATTCATTTGGGGGCTGAGGTGGTTTATTGCTATACTAATCTAGGCATTTGAAATATAGATTTTTGTTTCAGTAATTTTGCAGTTGACATATTTATCTCTCTCTCTCTCTCTCTCTATATATATATATATATATCTATCTATCTATCTATCTATCTATCTATCTATATATATCTGGTTTTAATTTAAGCAGATTTTATGGGCTATGTTTATTCCTTAGGATTTTTTTAATTATTATGGTTTCAATTGATTTGTTTATTTTCTTCTTAATTGATCATTGCAGGTCCTTATCACAGAGGTGTTTGGAGGATATGGGTTGAGCTTCCAGTTGCTTATCCCTATAAATCTTCCTCCATAGTCTTTGTTAATAAGATATACCACCCAAAATAAAACAAGGGTTTATTCTTGTTCTCTCACCCTTTTGTTTTTGGTGGATTTGAAAATCAAAATTAACCCTAAATTACAGTTAGGAGAATGTTGAAATTTCTCGTATCCCATGATTGTTGACTCTAGTAAGCCTTCTTTTCATCTTTCTTTTCTTCTTCTTTATTTGAAATTTCCTTCAAAAAAACAAATTAGGGTTTGTTGTTTGAGTTCTTAATGCCAAATGATTTTTGTTTTTAAGGGCCTAGTTGCTTTTTCTTTTCGTCTCTAAGAACTGGAATTTAAGAAACCCCAAACATGATAGCTCAAGACCAGTTTTATTAAGTTGTGGCCTGTGGGGTTTGAGTTTTGTCATGTTCAAACAAATGTTATAGTGAAGGTTTTTCTTTGAAGTTGAGGAAATGGTTGAACAGGTAAAGATGATCAATAATGGGATGCAAGAGTTCCACGTACACTTCCATGGGCCCAGTGATAGTAAATCTTCCATACCCATACCTCAATCGTATTATGAGTTTGTAAATTTGGAGTCTTGAAGATTTCTGCTATATTTTCTGATTCTCCTATTGATTTATATAAGACGATCATCTATATATGTGATGAGCTCTTATATGCATCTTCTAATATTTTTCATGACATTCTTTCATAGTTAAAAAAAAAAAGGATATTCATTTGGGGGCTGAGGTGGTTTATTGCTATACTAATCTAGGCATTTGAAATATAGATTTTAGTTTCAGTAATTTTACAGTTGACGCATTTATCTCTCTCTCTCTCTCTCTCTCTCTCTCTCTCTCTCTCTCTCTCTCTCTCTCTCTCTTCCTATCTATCTATCTATCTATCTATCTATATATATGGTTTTGATTTAAGCAGCTTTTATGGGCTATGTTTATTCCTTAGGATTTTTCAATTATTATGGTTTCAATTGATTTGTTTATTTTCTTCTTAATTGATCATTGCAGGTCCTTATCACGGAGGTGTTTGGAGGATATGGGTTGAGCTTCCAGTTGCTTATCCCTATAAATCTCCCTCCATAGTCTTTGTTAATAAGATATACCACCCAAAATAAAACAAGGGTTTATTCTTGTTCTCTCACCCTTTTGTTTTTGGTGGATTTGAAAATCAAAATTAACCCAAAATTATAGTTAGGAGAATGTTGAAATTTCTCGTATCCCATGACTGTTGACTCTAGTAAGCCCTCTTTTCATCTTTCGTTTCTTCTTTTTGATTTGAAATTTCCTTAAAAAAAAAACAAATTAGGGTTTGTTGTTTGAGTTCTTAATGCCAAATGATTTTTGTTTTTAAGGGCCTTGTTGCTTTTTCTTTTCGTCTCTCTGAACTGGAATTTAAGAAACCCCAAACATGATAGCTCAAGAACAGTTTTATTAAGTTGTGGCCTGTGGGGTTTGAGTTTTTTCATGTTCAAACAAATGTTATAGTGAAGGTTTTTTCATTGAAGTTGAGGAAATGGTTGAACAGGTAAAGATGATCAATAATGGGATGCAAGAGTTCCACGTACACTTCCATGGACCCAGTGATAGTAAATCTTCCATACCCATATCTCAATCTTATTATGAGTTTGTAAATTTGGAGTCTTGAAGATTTCTGCTATATTTTCTGATTCTCCTATTGATTTATATATGACGATCATCTGTATATGTGATGAGCTCTTTTATGCATCTTCTAATATTTTTCATGTTCTTTCATAGTTAAAAAAAAAGGATATTCATTTGGGGGCTGAGGTGGTTTATTGCTATACTAATCTTGGCATTTAAAATATAGATTTTTGTTTCAGTAATTTTGCAATTGACACATTTATCTCTCTCTCTCTCTCTCTCTCTCTCTCTCTCTCTCTCTCTCTCTCTCTCTCTCTATCTATCTACCTATCTATCTATCTGTCTATATATATCTGGTTTTGATTTAAGCAGCTTTTATGGGCTATGTTTATTCCTTAGGATTTTTCAATTATTATGGTTTCAATTGATTTGTTTATTTTCTTCTTAATTGATCATTGCAGGTCCTTATCACGGAGGTGTTTGGAGGATAAGGGTTGAGCTTCCTGTTGCTTATCCCTATAAATCTCCCTCGATAGTCTTCGTTAACAAGATATACCACCCAAAATAAAACAAGAATTTTTTCTTGTTCTCTCACCCTTTTGTTTTTGGTGGATTTGAAAATCAAAATTAACCCTAAATTACAGTTAGGAGAATGTTGAAATTTCCCGTATCCCATGATTGTTGACTCTAGTAAGCCCTCTTTTCATCTTTCTTTTCTTCTTCTTGATTTGAAATTTCCTTCAAAAAAATAAATTACGGTTCATTGTTTGAGTTCTTAATGCCAAATGATTTTTGTTTTTAAGGGCCTAGTTGCTTTTTTTTTCGTCTCTCCGAACTGGAATTTAAGAAACCCCAAACATGATATCTCAAGAACAGTTTTATTATGAGATCTGGCAGATGGACGTCAAGACTGCATTCTTGAATGGCAATATTGAGGAGGACATCTATATGCAACAACCAGAAGGGTTCATAGCTGGTCGAAAAGGTAACTTGGTATGCAAATTGCAAAAGTCCATTTATGGGCTTAAGCAGGCATCCAGAAGTTGGAACATCCGATTTGATCAAGCGGTCAAGTCGTCTGGTTTCATACAAAATCTGGATGAACCTTGTGTATACAAGAAATGTGAAGGAAAAGTTGTGGCTTTTCTTGTGCTTTACATTGACGACATTCTGCTCATTGGAAATGATGTAGCGGCGCTGTCAACGGTCAAGGTTTGGCTAGCTAGTAGATATGAAGGATCTAGGAGAGGCGAGCTATATTCTTGGGATAAAGCTCTTTCGGGATCACAAGCGAAAGATAATGGGATTATCTCAAGCTGGTTATATCGATAAGGTGCTAACTAGGTTTTCAATGGATAATCGAAGAAAGGTTTGTTACCTTTCAGGCATGGTTTAGCGTTCTCCAAGGACCAGTGTCCAAAGACACAGGAGGAGAGGAATCGCATGACAGGAATTCCCTATGCTTCGGCAGTGGGAAGTCTCATGTATGCGATGTTATGCACTAGACCAAATATCTGTTTTGTCGTTGGCATGGTTAGTAGATATCAGTCGAATCCAGGTCCAGAGCATTGGACAGCCGTCAAGCACATTCTTAAGTACTTGAGAAGAACTAAAGATTATATGCTTATGTACGGTAGAATTGAGTTAATTCCAGTGGGATACACTGACTCGGATTTTATGTCAGATAAAGATTCGAGGAAGTCGACGTCCGGTCATCTCTTTACCTTGGGAGGTGGTGCTGTTAGTTGGAGGAGCATTAAGCAGAAATGCATTGCAGACTCAACTACAGAAGCTGAGTATGTGGCTGCTTGCGAAGCCGCGAAGGAAGCTGTTTGGCTCAAGAAGTTCCTTATGGAGCTTGAGGTGGTACCAGCGTCGCTGTCACCTATTACGCTTTATTGTGATAATAGTGGGGCAGTGGCTCAGTCCAAGGAGCCAAGAAACCACGGAAAGTGAAAGCACGTAGAGCGGAAATATCATCTTATCAGAGATATTGTTCAACGTAGAGATGTTACTGTCACCAATATTGCCACCGCCGACAATCTTGCTGATCCGTTTACAAAGGCCTTGCCACAGAAGGTCTTTGATCGTCATCTAGATAGTCTAGGTCTTAGATGTAATTCTGAATGGTTATGAGTGCAAGTGGGAGTTTGTTGGGTTTGTGCCCTCAAACCATTACTATATGTATTAGACATTAGCATTTTAATATATGGATATCAGCTTTACATTTCATTATGTATGTTTTTTTCATGAGATGATTGTTTAATCCATAAGTATCATAGTAAGTATTTCGTGTGTGTATGAGATACATACAATGAGATACGAACTACTATTCTTTGATACTTAAAGCTTGTCACAGTGGATGATGAGACTGGATATCTCATCAGGTATACACTGTAGCATTATTAACTACCATTGGATGGAGTGATAAATCTCAATCACTAGAGTGTGACTCTTTGTTAGTGTGCTAGTGCTTATAGTGCATTGACGGACCTGAGCTTTCCTATTGACATTCAAAATTGTCAAACAGTCGATAGGAACTCATAACTTGTATAAGGTACGTGTTCTCAATCTTGAGATGATTATGAACACAGACTGTGGACATGGCTGCTTTGACTTACAAATCAGTGAGGTCTATAGAAGATCAACACCTGGGTATCTTGGGTATGTCATGTTCACGGGGTTGTGAACATATATTGTCAAGATAGAATCTACCCTCTGATTCAGAGTAAGCATTCCCTTGAGAATGTCACCAAGTTGATTACTGAGAACTGCAGTCTTGTTGATAATAGTTATCGACATGTTGGGTAATCATGAGAGGTGAATGGGACTCAAGGAATACAAGAAGTAATCATGATTCAGGTTGACAGTAACAGTTATCCGACTACCTGAATATGATTACGAATGCTGACGGTAGAGGGACATTAGTACACCATACAAGTCTAGTCATCGCTTCGGATATGTTCTTTTGAGTTGGAGTTCAGTTATCGTTTTATAGTGGAGTAAACGTTAACTGACCTGTTAGTTAGTTTGCTGATCAAAGAGTTTGGTCATGGTAATTAACAAACTGGTCTGAACCAACAATAAAGAGCCTAGGAGGTCCCACTCTTAGCTCCGCCAGGATGCTTGGAAAGACACTTGAGGAAGCTGTCAAGACAAGTTCGATCGATTGAAGTCATGGCAGGTTCGATCGATCGAGAATGGTTCGATCGATCGAAGGTTCGATCGATCGAAGTCACTTCGATCGGTCGAAGTTTAGGTCGGTTCTGGAAATCTATAAATATGGCAGCTGTGTTCTGGAAAAAGTTGATCGTCGTTCTTATACGCAGAAGCTGCAGAAACTATAATAGTCTTCCCAAACCTTCCTATACTCTATATTAGGGTTCCCACCAACCCTAGTCTTTCCGGCAGGCATCCGCAGGAGTCATAAGGGTGAAGATCATCTAGTGGAGGCATCTGAAAGTTGAAGTTCAGAATTGGGTTCAAGACACTAAGGTATAACTCTTGTCCCCTATGGTAGTACGCATCTATGGAATTGACGGGTACTAAATCCTGGGGCACCAACAAGTTTTGTAACTTGACCTATTTCCGCTGCGCGTTTAAAACTTAATTTAAATTTGTTTTTCCATCAATTGGTATCAGAGCCACGCTCGTTTGGATCTATAGATGCGTTTTGGAACACTTGCTTTGATTTGCATGTTGTTTTAGAACTGTTTTCGAAACTCCATCGTCACAGATCTGTTTCTGCAGTGTTATCACAGCAGTATACAAATCTGTGATTGCATTGGATGCAAGGTGGGTTCGATCGATCGAAGTAGTCTCGATCGATTGAACGCTCTGTACTCAATCGATCGAACAGTTGTCGATCGATCGAAACTTTCTGGTGTTCGATCGATCGAATGTAGTTAGATCGATCGAGACAAACTCTTTGTCAAGTTCTCTGTTTCACAGTTTTTAAGAGTTTTGAAATTAAAAACTTTAATTTTAAAATATTCTGTAAAATTTTCAAATTATTATGTGAAACAAAATGTTTAAGCGATTGAACAATGTTCAATCGATCGAAGGTTCGAGCGATCGAACGGTCTTCGATCGATCAAACTGTGTCAAAGAAGTAAGATGCTGTTTTAAGTTCTAATTCAGTATGTAAAGAGTTTATATACTGTGTGAATCAATTAAGTGTTCCAACAGTTACATATATTTGTTATGTATGTGTGGATGCATGTACGACTAACCCTTTTGCAGCGAAAGTTAGTCGCTATCTCCCATGGCACCAAGAGCATTTATTTTTTGTATTAAAATGTTTTGAGATTGGTGTGTTGTTTTAAATTTTGGTTTGGTTGTAGGCATATGTAAAGGGCGCTGCGACTTCAATCCTATGAAAAGGAAATTCGCACCGGTTTCCCTAGCCTTTTATTTCAATTCTTGCTATTTCCTTTTTCTAGATAAATTGTAAGCTTCAAAAGAAGCATAGGTCCAATGTAATAGAATTAGAATTTCCATGAAGATGGAGCAAGGAGCCGTTGTCCATGGGATGGAACTGGAGGCGACCAAACCAAGAAGGTGGTTCTATGGAGACAGAGCAGTGGGAGATAGAGGCATTGTTTGAATGCCTATATTTAATTTTAGTTTTTTGTTTTTTGTTTTATGTGCTTGGTTTGTGATTGGCGTATAATACATTGTTGCATGCACGCAAAACAAGTTTTCTAAAATAAAATTCAAAAACCGTTTTCAACACATTAGTAAACATTAGATGTTTATAGGAAGTGTGTAGAAACAGATTTTCTCAAAAAGTAAAATCCTTTTTTACTAAATCTAGTGGGAGAGGGTCTTATTAATTACACCCACGATCTTCCATTAACGGTTCATTGTAAGATGAGTGTTGCATTCTGTGTCACCTCGCCAGGGGTGATCATTCCATACGGAGGGTGCATTACTCATTGGTTACTAGATGTGAACTTCTTTTGATAGGATCAATCAGACGTGTTAGAGGGTGACCACCACACAGAGGCGCTACTTGAGACGGTTGTGATTGGATCCTAGTTAATGGTACACACTAGCTAAGCTATGGATAAAGGATCCCATACGGGGCATTATTCAGAAACTTAGAGATCAAATAGGTTCGGAAGTCATAACTTGTTTTGCAAGAGTTGCATAGCGGATAAGTTATGATAAATCGAAAGATCGAACATTGACCACCACACGGAGGCTTTATTCTTTCGTTTCGATATTTCGGCGACTTTGTTTTAAAATAAGAGTTTTAAAAGGATTCTTTTATTTCAAACTGTCAAATTCTGATATCCATATTTATTTTCTTTTGATTTTTAAAGTAAATCATAATGTCTGGATCTGCATTTAGTCCACTTGCCACCATACTCACTCAAAACAAGTTAACTGGAAACAACTACACTGAATGGAAACATAATCTTGATATCGTGTTAACTGCGGAGGATCACATATATGTCCTCACCACCCCATGCCACGAAGAACCCGCTGCAAATTCTTCGGCTGCTGCTAGACGCGAGTTCGATAAATGGAAAAAGTCGAATGGGATGGCTCGTTGTTACATATTGGCTTCTATGGCTAATGTGTTACAACACCAATACCAGTCGAACAATTCCGCCATTGACATAATCGAATCCCTGAAAAAGATGTTTGGGGAGCATGGCAGGCCTGCCAGACAGGTAGCTATGCAGAAGATAATGAGTGCTAAGATGTCGGAAGGGACTCCAGTCAAAGAACATGTTTTGAAAATGATTGGTTATTTAAACGAGCTGGAGACCCTAGGTGCCAACATCGATGCACAGACCCAAGTTGATATGATCCTCAATACGCTGTTCCCATCATTCGCTCAATTTAAACTGAATTATAATATGAATAAAATGGATTTTTCAATGAGCGAATTGATGAGCTCTTTATTGGCAGCGGAAGGGGTGATCAAGCCTGGGGGCAGCGTTTTAAACGTTGAGAAAAGCGCTTCCTCTTCCCGATCTGTGCCGAAAGGAAAGAAAGGGAAGAAGAAAGCTAGCACTGGTGGTTCAAGTGATGGACCAGTCCCTAAGATTGCAAAATCAAAGGGAAAAGGTAAGGGCAAAGGGAAGGTAGGTGGCCAAGGCAAAGGAAAGTGTTTCCAATGCGGTGAGAAGGGCCACTGGAAGAGGAACTGTCCAGAATTCTTAGCTACAAGAGTTCAAGGTATGATTGAATCACATGTGATTGAAGTAAGTTTTATAACGGATACTTCAAACACTTGGTGCATTGATTCTGGTGCGACTAACCATATCTGTAATTCATTGCAGGGGTTCAGATCAACCAGGAGGTGCAGTGATGGGGAAATCGTACTAACTCTAGGTTCTAGCACAACCGTTTCTGCGGTTGCTATAGGAGTCGTAGTTTTAGAATTTCTAGACAATAAAGTTTTGATTTTATCAGATGTACTTTACGTCCCTTCAATGAGACGTAATTTAATTTCAGTTTCTAATTTATCGAATAATGGTTATTCTTTTCACTTTGGAACTGAAGTTGTGATTAAAAAAAATAGTTCTTTTATATGTTCTGGTGTTAAATCAAATGGTTTGTATGTAATTACTCCCAATATTTCTAAAGATTCTTGTATGGAACTTAATAACTCAATGGTAACTGTACCATCTAAAAGAAAGAGACCTTCTACTAATCCAACAAGGCTTTGGCATATGAGGCTTGGTCATATCAATCTAAATAGGATTGGCAGACTAGTCAAAGAAGGGGTCTTAGGCGATTTGGTTCTCGAACCAATGGAAGTCTGCGAGTCTTGTTTAGAGGGTAAGATGACCAAAAGGCCCTTTCTTGTAAAGGGAAATAGAAATAATGCATTGTTGGAATTAGTTCATACTGATGTGTGTGGACCAATAAATATTAGAGCAAGGGGTGGTTATGAGTATTTCATAACATTTACTGATGACCACTCCAGGTATGGATATGTGCACCTAATGCAGCACAAGTCTGAAGCTTTTGAAAAGTTCAAAGAGTTTAGGGCTGAAGTGGAGAAGCAATTGGGCACACGTATCAAGGCCATTCGATCTGATCGAGGTGGCGAGTACCTCTCTAATGAGTTTATTGATCACCTCGTACAGAATGGGATTCTATCACAGTTGACTACACCTGGTACGCCTCAGCAGAACGGTGTAGCGGAGAGAAGGAATCAGACTCTTTTAGACATGACTAGGTCGATGATGAGTTATTCGGAGTTGCCATTATTCCTTTGGGGTTATGCTTTGGAAACTGCTGCGTAGATACTAAATCTAGTACCAAGCAAATCTATTCCCAGGACACCACGAGAGATGTGGATTGGGCGCAAGCCTTCTTTGCAACATCTCCGGATATGGGGGTGTCCGGCACATGTAGTGAAAGGAAAGATGAGCAAGTTGGATTCTAGATCGGAAGTATGTTACTTCGTAGGGTATCCAAAGGGTACTTATGGATGGTATTTTTATGATCCAAGAGAGTAGAAAGTGTTTGTTAGTACGAATGCTGTTTTCTTGGAGGATGACTATATCATGAACCATAAACCTAAGGGAAGGATAGATCTTAGAGAGATAGAAGGAGAGCCCTCAGTCTAACCCGTAGTTGATAACGATATAAATCAAGAAAATACCACTTCTTCACCCATTTCTGCACCGGTACCTCGTCGTAGTAAGAGGATTATCAGCCAGCCTGATAGATACATGTTCTTAGGAGAAGTTTTTGAAGCTGTCTCCATAGAATCTGAATCTGATCCTGCCACATACGAAGAGGCAATGGCTGATGTAGACTCGGCTCATTGGATTAAAGCTATGAAGGCTGAATTGGAATCTATGGATTCTAATCAGGTCTGGGATCTTGTAGAGCTTCCAGCCAATATTAAACCCATTGGCTGTAAGTGGGTCTACAAGAGGAAAAGAGGATCTGATGGAAAGGTTGAAACCTTTAAGGCTAGGCTTGTAGCGAAAAGTTATACTCAAAGGGAGGGCATTGACTATGAGGAAACCTTCTCGCCGGTAGCCATGCTCAAGTCCATCAGAATACTCTTATCCATTGCTGCATGCCTAGATTATGAGATCTGGCAGATGGACGTCAAGACTGCATTCTTGAATGGCAATCTTGAGGAGGACATCTATATGCAACAACCAAAAGGGTTCATAGCTGGTCGAAAAGGTAACTTGGTATGCAAGTTGCAAAAGTCCATTTATGGGCTTAAGCAGGCATCCAGAAGTTGGAACATGCGATTTGATCAAGCGGTCAAGTCGTCTGGTTTCATACAAAATCTGGATGAACCTTGTGTATACAAGAAATGTGAAGGAAAAGTGGTGGCTTTTCTTGTGCTTTACGTTGACCACATTCTACTCATTGGAAATGATGTAGCGGTGCTGTCAACGGTCAAGGTTTGGCTAGCTAGTACTTTCGATATGAAGGATCTAGGAGAGGCGAGCTATATTCTTGGGATAAAGCTCTTTCGGGATCACAAGAGAAAGATAATGGGATTATCTCAAGCTGGTTATATCGATAAGGTGCTAACTAGGTTTTAATGGATAATCGAAGAAAGGTTTGTTACCTTTCAGGCATGGTTTAGCGTTCTCCAAGGACCAGTGTCCAAAGACACAGGAGGAGAGGAATCGCATGACAGGAATTCCCTTTGCTTCGGCAGTGGGAAGTCTCATGTATGCGATGTTATGCACTAGACCAGATATCTGTTTTGCCGTTGGCATGGTTAGTAGATATCAGTCGAATCCAGGTCCAGAGCATTGGACAGTCGTCAAGCACATTCTTAAGTACTTGAGAAGAACTAAAGATTATATGCTTATGTACGATGGAAGTGAGTTAATTCCAGTGGGATACACTGACTCGGATTTTATGTCAGATAAAGATTCGAGGAAGTTGACGTCCGGTCATCTCTTTACCTTGGGAGGTGGTGCTGTTAGTTGGAGGAGCATTAAACAGAAATGCATTGCAGACTCAACTACAGAAGCTGAGTATGTGGCTGCTTGCAAAGCCGCAAAGGAAGCTGTTTGGCTCAAGAAGTTCCTTATGGAGCTTGAGGTGGTACCAGCGTCGCTGTCACCTATTACGCTTTATTGTGATAATAGTGGGGCAGTGGCTCAGTCCAAGGAACCAAGGAACCACGGAAAGGGAAAGAACGTAGAGCGGAAATATCATCTTATCAGAGATATTGTTCAACGTGGAGATGTGACTGTCACCAAGATTGCCACCGCCGACAATCTTGCTGATCCGTTTACAAAGGCCTTGCCACAGAAGGTCTTTGATCGTCATCTAGATAGTCTAGGTCTTAGATGTAATTCTGAATGGTTATGAGTGCAAGTGGGAGTTTGTTGGGTTTGTGCCCTCAAACCATTACTATATGTATTAGACATTAGCATTTTAATATATGGATATCAGCTTTACATTTCATTATGTATGTTTTTTTCATGAGATGATTGTTTAATCCATAAGTATCATAGTAAGTATTTCGTGTGTGTATGAGATACATACAATGAGATACGAATTACTATTCTTTGATACTTAAAGCTTGTCACAGTGGATGATGAGACTGGATATCTCATCAGGTATACACTGTAGCATCATTAACTACCATTGGATGGAGTGATAAATCTCAATCACTAGAGTGTGACTCTTAGTTAGTGTGCTAGTGCTTATAGTGCATTGACGGACCTGAACTTTCCTATTGACATTCAAAATTGTCAAACAGTCGATAGGAACTCATAACTTGTGTAAGGTACGTGTTCTCAATCTTGAGACGATTATGAACACAGACTGTGGACATGGCTGCTTTGACTTACCAATCAGTGAGGTCTATAGAAGATCAACACCTGGGTATCTTGGGTATGTCATGTTCATGGGGTTGTGAACATATATTGTCAAGATAGAATCTACCCTCTGATTCAGAGTAAGCATTCCCTTGAGAATGTCACCAAGTTGATTACTGAGAACTGCAGTCTTGTTGATAATAGTTATCGACATGTTTGGTAATCATGAGAGGTGAATGGGACTAAAGGAATACAAGAAGTAATCATGATTCAGGTTGACAGTAACAGTTCTCTGACTACCTGAATATGATTACGAATGCTGACGGTAGAGGGACATTAGTACACTATACAAGTCTAGTCATCGCTTCGGATATGTTCTTTTGCGTTGGAGTTCAGTTATCGTTTAATAGTGGAGTAAACGTTAACTGACCAGTTAGTTAGTTTACTGATCAAAGAGTTTGGTCATGGTAATTAACAAACTGGTCTGAGCCAACAATAAAGAGCCTAGGAGGTCCCACTCTTAGCTCCGCCAGGATGCTTGGAAAGACACTTGAGGAAGCTGTCAAGACAAGTTCGATCGATTAAAGTCATGGCAGGTTCGATCGATCGAGAATGGTTCGATCGATCGAAGGTTCGATCGATCGAAGTCACTTCGATCGGTCGAAGTTTAGGTCGGTTATGGAAATCTATAAATAGGGCAGCTGCGTTCTGGAAAAAGTTGATCGTCGTTCTTATACGCAGAAGCTGCAGAAACTATAATAGTCTTCCCAAACCTTCCTATACTCTATATTAGGGTTCCCACCAACCCTAGTCTTTCCAGCAGGCATCCGCAGGAGTCATAAGGGTGAAGATCATCTGAAAGTTGAAGTTCAGATTTGGGTTCAAGACACTAAGGTATAACTCTTGTCCCCTATGGTAGTACGCATCTATGGAATTGACGGGTAGTAAATCCTGGGACACCAACAAGTTTTGTAACTTGACCTATTTCCGCTGCGCGTTTAAAACTTAATTTAAACCTGTTTTTCCATCAGGTTTTTTCTTTGAAGTTGAGGAAGTGGTTGAACAGGTAAAGATGATCAATGATGGGATGCAAGAGTTCCACGTGCCACTTCCATGGGCCCAGTGATAGTAAATCTTCCATACCCATATCTCAATCTTATAATGAGTTTGTAAATTTGGAGTCTTGAAGATTTCTGCTATATTTTTTGATTCTCCTATTGATTTATATATGTCGATCATCTATATATGTGATGAGCTCTGATATGCATCTTCTAATATTTTTCATGACATTCTTTCATAGTTAAAAAAAAGGATATTCAGTTGGGGGCTGAGGTGGTTTATTGCTATACTAATCTTGGCATTTGAAATATAGATTTTTGTTTCAGTAATTTTGCAGTTGACGCATTTATCTCTCTCTCTCTCTCTCTCTCTCTCTCTATCTATCTATCTATCTATCTATCTATGGTTTTGATTTAAGCAGCTTTTATGGGCTATGTTTATTCCTTAGGATTTTTCAATTATTATGGTTTCAATTGATTTGTTTATTTTCTTCTTAATTGATCATTGCAGGTCCTTATCACGGAGGTGTTTGGAGGATATGGGTTGAGCTTCCAGTTGCTTATCCCTATAAATATCCCTCTATAGTCTTTGTTAATAAGATATACCACCCAAAATAAAACAAGGGTTTATTCTTGTTCTCTCACCCTTTTGGTTTTGGTGGATTTGAAAATCAAAATTAACCCTAAATTACAGTTAGGAGAATGTTGAAATTTCTCGTATCCCATGATTGTTGACTCTAGTAAGCCTTCTTTTCATCTTTCTTTTCTTCTTCTTGATTTGAAATTTCCTTCAAATAAACAAATTAGGGTTTGTTGTTTGAGTTCTTAATGCCAAATGATTTTTGTTTTTAAGGGCCTAGTTGCTTTTTCTTTTCGTCTCTCCGAACTGGAATTTAAGAAACCCCAAACATGATAGCTCAAGAACAGTTTTGTTAAGTTGTGGCCTGTGGGGTTTGAGTTTTGTCATGTTCAAACAAATTTTATAGTGAAGGTTTTTTCTTTGAAGCTGAGGAAATGGTTGAACAGGTAAAGATGATCAATGATGGGATGCAAAAGTTCCACGTACACTTCCATGGGCCCAGTGATAGTTAATCTTCCATACCCATATCTCAATCTTATTATGAGTTTGTAAATTTGGAGTCTTGAAGATTTTTGCTATATTTTCTGATTCTCCTATTGATTTATATATGTCGATCATCTATATATGTGATGAGCTCTTATATGCATTTTCTAATATTTTTCATGACATTCTTTCATAGTTAAGAAAAAAGGATATTCATTTGGGGGCTAAGGTGGTTTATTGCTATACTAATCTAGACATTTGAAATATAGATTTTTGTTTCAGTAATTTTGCAGTTGACACATTTATCTCTCTCTCTCTCTCTCTCTCTCTCTCTCTCTCTCTCTCTCTCTCTATCTATCTATTTATATATATCTGGTTTTGAGTTAAGCAGCTTTTATTGGCTATGTTTATTCCTTAGGATTTTTCAATTATTATGGTTTCAATTGATTTGTTTATTTTCTTCTTAATTGATCATTGCAGGTCCTTATCACGGAGGTGTTTGGAGGATAAGGGTTGAGCTTCCAGTTGCTTATCCCTATAAATCTCCCTCCATAGTCTTTGTTAATAAGATATACCACCCAAATGTTGATGAGATATGAGTAATTTAATACTAAGATGTACAATTTTCTATATAGGAATGTTAACAATATTATCCACTTAAAGAGGATTAATGTCTGATAGTCTTCAATAATTTCTAATTTCAGGTCAAGCTCAGTTTGTTTAGATGCTATTAATCAGACATGGAGCCAAATGTTTGGTAATATAACTTATATTACCATGGCTTTTAGTGATTAAGAATCTAAGATATAAAATAATTTCTATGGGCAAGGTTCTGTTTGAATCACTTATATAAGGTTCTGTTTGAATCACTTATATTGTCGCAGCTCTGATGATGCGTGACCGAACTGCTTATGAACAACGAGTTAAAGGTATTGAACCTAAATTTATATTTTTAGATATGTACATTCCTTTCAATGTAGATTGGATGAGAATTATAGATATAGTTATTTATCCTATATCTATTACTTGGTCTTTTAACTACTTCCACTTTATTTATACATGTCTTTTTACCCCATCACGTCTTGTTTGGTAGATTTTAGTCTTCATAAGCAAACCAAGTATGGTAGCAACTTTCTCTTATTTGCTACCACGTGGTTTTATATTTAACTTCACAAGAAGATTGTGAATAATTTCTTGCCTTTTCCACTTTTCCATGTCACCATCTTCATTTAAAAATGTATTTCTTGCCTTCCTCGCATTTTACACTCGTAGGCATGGTTGAAGTTGCAATTTCCACTAATCTGGAAATAGTCCAAATCATCCATTAAGATCCATTTTCTTGTTTCTTCGAATGAAACGCAATTTTCTTCCAAATATTTGTGCCTTAAATTATCTCATTGCTTTAAATTTTCACTTTATTAGATTATTGTGCATCATGATGTTTCCTCTGTTGTGCTCCTTGTATCTTTCCTACTGTCCATCGTGGGATCATAGTTTCTAGCAATGAATGCATGATCCAATGATCCTCTAGTAAGAAATGCAAATTAATTCTTACATCTTTTGGATATACTTAGAAACGTTAAATGTTTTGGGCCTTACCTATAAAATTATAAATGTGTCTGATTTAGAACCAATAGTGGAGTTTTAATGCTACTTAATTGCTGTTTATTCACCACCTGATTTGTTTATTTATGAACTCATCACTAGAATAGAACTTTAAGTATTTTGCTTTCTTTAGAAAGTAGTTTTCAAAGTGAAGCTATGCACTTGAAGTAGTTTTCAAAGTGAATAAAGTGCACAGCAGCACAGCACAGCACAACACAACACGTGTGCAATGTACACACTCACGGCAGCGCACAACACGTGCACAGGCAGCACACGTCCATGCGCAATGCACACAGTTTTGGTCTGACTTTCTGGTCATCTTTACCCTAGATAAAACAGTTCAAGTTTTTCCTCAGAACTACAATATTGTAGCTCTCTGAGTTATCTTCCCACAATCGTGAACGGGGCATGATTTGAAGTTCCGAGTGAGGAGAAAAGTCCATTTTACTAACACACTGTAAGTCTAAAAAACTGCTACTTTTTATTCCGAGTTTTATACTTTCAATCTGTTTTTTGTTCACAAGATGAATGAATGATCAAACTCTCAAAACTTCAATGTTATAGATCTAGATGTCTTCTTTCCAGAACATTAAGATTTCAATGATTTGGAATTTTGAGTGAAAAAATATGGCCAAAATACTACAGCTACTGCAAGCTGCCAAAGTAACTGTTTTTGAGTTTATTTTAGCTACTGTCTTTAGGCCATATCTCCCAAACGGTTTGGGTAAAGGTTCTGAAATTTTTAGGGTAGAAAGATTATGAAAAATATAACAACTTTCATGTAGAACACCTTCGGATTTTATCGTGAAATCGCAGGAAGATCTCCATGTGAGGGTTAACAAATGCACTATAACTCTTAACCACTGATTGGTAATTTGTCACTGATTTTTACATGTTTCTCATTTTCTGGCTTACAATTTGTTCTACTTCTTAGTGTGGAATGACAAAAAACTCAGGTAGGAAACTTTTGCAGATTGTATGAAATGTTCTTTTGGATTGCAAAATCTGGTTGTATATTGGTTTTTCTGTTATTTAAATCAATTGCAGTTCGGTATTTGTCTGCCATTTCATGCAACTAACTCATATTCGATATTGCTACCATCTTTGAGAAAGGAGTTGTAATATTGTTTTGTTGATGCTTTTACTCACAATAAGATGGGACACAATTCTATTTTGAAAAAAACCAAGGAAAAGAAGAAAAAATATCATTCATCATATAGATCAGTACATGTACTGTCAAGTTACTTTTGTGATAAAGATTCTAGTTGTTTTGTGTTTGGTTATAATAAGTGCAAGATCAGGGAGAATATGTTGAGTGATATTCAACATTTGGCTCATATTCACTACAAATATGACATTAAAGCTGGAAGAGGGGCTTGCTCTAAGGCAGTACAGTCTCCTAGATGTTCCATTAATATTGTTTTGTGAAATATTATGGTTCCGTTAGATGGAAGTTTGTGCTGGTTTTACTTCGGCGATTGTGGTTTCTGCATTCTAGGTGGTCTGATCGAATATGTGGGTGTGCTGCATGTTTGTGTTCCACATTGTTCTCTCTTTAGTTGCACACGTGCACCCATGCACTTACGTTCTGTTTGGTTGGAAAGATAGGTGAATGAATGGAATAAAAAGAAAGGAACTTTGAAACTCTAGTTGTTATGTTTTGGAAATAGAATCTTTTGTATCGAATAGCTTTCCCGAGCTTTTTTTTTTATATGCTCTTGAGGTATATATGGTGTCATAGTATGTTTGAATGTTGGATGGTGTGAATTCTATTCTTGCATTTGCTTCTTTGATTTCTAAGCACACTCACCATCAAATGTATGTGTTTGTCCCTTGCTACCCAACTAAGACCCTTTCTACCTTCTAAGGGTACCAAACACATGCTGCTATGAATACATTCAACCATTTATCGCTGCACTATCTTTCATTGATATTCAGGTTTTTTTTTACGCCTAGTACGTGATCACTCCTAGTATACTTGTGTATGTAGATAAGAGAGAATTATTCTAATTATCAACTTTATGCGTATACAAAATACTTCTTTCTATTATACCCCAAGTTTCTATGAATTGAGAATTGGGTCCCTTTTTATGTGAAGTTGTTACTACCATGTCACTCCCTAAAATACAAATTACTACTAAATGACATTTTATTATTACCAAAGGGTACCCTACAATAAGAAATGAAACCAAATGTTTAACATATTAACACCTTGTTCCTAAAATTTGAGACCTAAATAGTAAAAGAACCAAATAATCAAAAGTACATGGTTGTATAATAGAATTCCCCACTCTTATTTTTTAGAGTACTATCCATTTATTTATTTATTTTGTCAAGTCACTACAGTTTATAAAGGTTTTGTTTTCCATTGTGCGTCATTTTTGGTTATTGCATTTGGTTCTTTCACAAATTACTTGATGGATCTAGAAAAAAAAATTACCAAAACAGGAACACCCCCAAAAGCCAAAAAATAGGACAGTTTTGAAAATATGGGACTATTGTTTTCTTCTTGTATAGAAAGCCATACATATTGGTCGAAGTTCAGTGGCTAATTCTATTACTTAATAATTTCCATTTTTCCATGACAGTTTAGCTTTACGACAGTTGAGGCAGGTTTCCCAAGAAGTTTCTCAGTCAACTGTCATTGGGTGGTGGCGACATCCTGCAGCTCTTCATGGACTTAGCCAGAGATTGAACAAGTGAGTTTGTTTGATTCTTGAGAGCTTTAAAGGTAAGAGTAAATTGGTATTCCTAATGAATTTTATGAGTTGGTTAGGGAAGCAATCCAGGATTCACATGCCTTCTTGAAAAAAGAATATAAAGTGCACATGTAGTCAACATACTTCCCTCAATGCAACCAAACTTAGGCATTGTCAATTTTTATATAGAGAGTGGACAGCTTGGTCTCCATCAGGTTAGTTGATGCTCATGTTATAATATTCATTTTGTTAAATAAGTCAGTTAGAGACATTTACTAAGTTAACAAGCCAAGTATGGTTATTCTTGTGAACTGTTGTGTGAGACAAATGCTTTGTGTTAAGTGCAGTAGTAGTTAGCTATAGTCCGACTGATTAGTACAGTTTCAGTCAGGTTATTTGTTCTTCTATCCATGTTTGGGTGGGTTAATGTGTTTCCTGAAAGTTTAAACATCAAAACTTTTAGATTTTTGTTTATAAAATTTTGAGTTGTCTAACTAGTAATCTAACATTCTAAATACATCACTATGCTATAAGCTTGTTGCTGCTTGGTAAGACCTCTCTCAACTTTTTCTCCTTAATGGGACATCCTTCTTCTTGCCAAATTTTCCTGTCTTTATTAGAAACTAGTCGATACCCCGTGCTATGCATGGGTTGTATAGCTTGTAAGAGTACATTTTTAACAGTTGAACCTCATCACATCATGAAACATCATTTAACTTTTGTTGGGTTTTTATAATTCCAGAAATGTCATTGTAACTTCATTATATTCATTTTTAAATGGATTACTTCCAACCATAAATTGTTCAAACAAAACAATGAAAAGTAATCATTCCGTCCCATTTGTTGAGTCTTAGCCTTCTTCTGCAACCACACATAATCAACACTTCCTATAATTTTTTTTCCTTATTTTCTTCTCCTTCCTCGGGGATTCAGCCAGCACATCCAAGGCTCAGTTCTCCTATAGATCTTCTAATTCGTCGCCACACCAATCACACCAATATACTATGCTATGGTCCAAACATACTCTCTCTTACTCTCTCTCTCTCTCTAGATTTTCTTTACAAATACATAAGTATAATTGTATACATGTACATTAGCTTAATGTTAAAGAGGAAAAAATCTTCAATGTTTGTATCTGGCTCATTATTACTAATTTTCGTGTATGTGGTTTGAATTCAAACACTCGTGTAAGTGGTTTGACCATACAAGAAGGTTTTGGCAGGTCGTAGCTTTGGAGATGAGGGACTATTTTTCCTTAGCTTACAATCAGGTCAGGGTTTACACACGTATATGTATCAATGTATGTACTTACATAGTAAATTATATGTTTCTGATCTGTCCATCCTTGTTGATTTAGTTTTACTTTGATTGTTCCTCTATCCTTTCTTTCATTGTGATGACAGTTGAATTTTGCTACTCGAAGTCAATATGATACTACACACATGAGGATGCTTTGCTTGCATATAAGCCTGTTTATAAGCATGAAGTAGTCCTAGAAGAACAATAGAATTTTTAAGTTTGCTTTCTTTAGCAAGTAGTTTTCAAAGTGAATAATTGTGCACATGAAGTTGCTATCAAGTAGCTATCTTCTATCAATACCTTACTTAGGGACTGCGAAAATAAAAAAATTACGCACTTCTTTATTATTAACTGATTGTTAATGTCCTGCTTGGGGTTTTCTATGCACACACATGCACATAGCAGACTGTCTTCATGGAATGCACACACGTGCACGTAGCAAAATGTCTTCATGCACACACATGCACAGCACATAGCACACGTGCATAGCACAGCAGCCCACGTACACAGTAGCACAACACTCCACTCGCCCCCCAACTTCTCATTCCTCCAGTCACTCTTTCTCTCCTCAACTAATGGGATTTAATTTTTTTGAGGGAGTGTATCAATCTTTACTACCATTCAGCCATATATTAATCATTGGTATAATCCCATATGTTAATTTTTCATACTTACCTGTTTTCACTTTATTTACTACTCGGTTTAGTGAATTTTAAGATCATGTGGCTTATATTTGGTAGGCTAGGTTTGTTATGAGTCTCATCTTACTTTCCCAGAGTTTCTTGCAAATGATTTAGAAAGTTTTGACTAGGTTGCCATAATTTGGTCCTTTTCTGTTGCAAATCTGGTGCAGTGAAAAACAAGTTTATTTTTAAAATTTCTTTCAAAATTTGTCAAGGTTCAAAGAAATGACAAATTGAAAACATTGTCACTAACATTTGTCACGGTCAAGAGCAGTTACAAATTCAAAACAATTGTCACTCCACATTATCCCGGTTAATAGCGGTGACAATATTTAAAAATTGTCACGGTTTTTAGCGGTGACAATTATCATAATTGTCACGACTTAGAGCGGTGACAAATTTTAAAATATTTGACATGCTTAGCGGTGACAAAGTAAAGGCAATTATCCATTTAAGGGGTCCTCAAATGGGCAGTGACAAACGAAATTATCACTGTTATGAGCAGTGACAACTATTTTTTGTTATCGTCGGAATTGTCACGGTCAGTAACAGTGACAAAGGCCCTTTGTCAGTTCCCATAGCAGTGACAAATCGGCCATTCTGGTGCAGTGTTTGTGAGCCGTAGTGTGCACCTAGAGATTGTTAGAAGTTCAATTTGTGCTCAAATGTTGATTTTGTGAAGTTTGGAATTCGAGCAGTGAATAGTGATTTTATGCTTTGTTGCTACCATTTTTTATGTGTGCAGGTGCCAGACGTGACATTGAAGGGCCATGGTAGTCTTGCCCACACTTTCCTATGGTATACCCAATTGTCGCCCACCGTCAAGCAGATGGTTGATGATATAGGCTTTGGCGGCTTTGTCCGTCTGGTTTCAAAGAATACCAATGACCTGGCCCATTTCTAAGCTCTTGCTGAAAGGTGGTGGGACATGACTAATACCTTCCATCTTCCATTCAGTGAGATGACGATGACACCTTTTGACTTCTTGATGATTACCGGCCTGAGGGTTAGCGGGAAGCACCTAGTCTTGGATTACTTCTATGAGATTGACCCTGAAGCTATAGAGATGCTGATTGGGACTATTCCACCTAATCTGGAGAGGCACTGGTTCCCTTGTGGCTGGCTTTATCGGGCCTACGGAAGTGGGGGACACACTCTGAATGACCGGTAGTTGTTACGGGCTTTCCTACTGTATGTTCTTGGCTGTTCAATTTTTGCTACACGGAATGACTGGGTGAGCCTGCGGATCCTTACTTGTTTGGCGACCATTAACAAGATTCCTTCTTATGATTGGGGCAGTGCTGCCTTGGCCCACCTTTATAAGCATATGGGGGAGGTCTCCCGTGGCGACATAAAATCTATTAGAGGATTCTGGCGAGTTTGGAAGGTATGTTCTGTAAATTTTTCTTATCGTTTGGCCCTTTCTTATTTCTGCTTTCTGACTTTCACTTTCTTCCTATGCAGCTCTGGAGCTTTGAGTATTTAAAGATGCTGGACCCTACCCCTACTGACGAATCGGGTAAGGATGAGGATGGCATGCTCATGTGCCTTTATTTCCTCGGGGCTTAAGGTGGCAGAGAGACATTTTTAGAGTCAAAAGTAGGGCCCATCAGATTGTCCTTTTGAGGAACTTCTTATCTGAGCTGACGGTTGCCAGTGTTGACTGGATGCCTTGGGAGCATATTTTTTATGTAGCTCTTGAGGAGATTCAGGCGGTTAGGCCTCTTGCTTCTTGTTGCCTTTTGATGGAGAGCACCAAGAGCAGGCAATGGTACCTTGGCGAGCGAGTATCCCGGCAGACGATCGGTAGCCCGAGGTATTTTGTTCTTCATGATCCTCCTATAAAGGACGCTGGTGACCTTTCTGGTGCTATTCTGTTAGCAGCCTTAGTTGGCACTGATGTTTCGGATCACATCCGCTCCGAGACTGGCTATGAGACATACCGTGGCCGCTTCCTGATGCCGAACTTTCCACTCCTTGATGTGAGTCTTTTCATGCTTTTGTCTCTATTCGTCACTTATATTTTTGACTCGTCTTTTCCTTAACTTGTTTTGTGCCTACAGCTTCACGAGATGTACAAGAGACAGGTTCCCCTATCTTCTGATCCTATCCTTCCTTGGGATTGGACCGATAATGTTTTGGGTACAGATGGCTCTCCGTATATCATGGAGGTGCTGCGAGTCACGTGCGTTACCCCACCCAGCCAATGGGCGTCCTCAATGTTTCCTGGAGTTACGCTGAGGAGGGTTACGCCTTGGCAGCTAGCTTATAGTCCTTGTTCCTTACGCGAGACCACCGGGTGTGTCTCTAATTTTGTGCTCCTTAAGGTTATGAGGTTCTAACTGACACGAGAATATTTTGTGTGCGCTTGTGTGAAGTGTAGGTAATCGTGCAAGTAGTAATCTGGTTAAGTCCAGGTCGATCCCACAGGGAAGGTGTTAAACTAAATACCTAGATTAATCTTAAACAAGAAAGTAAAAATCAAAATTTTAAGAAAGTGTAGAACACAAAGTTCCACAGTTTATCAACTACTAAAGATAAAGCAATAAAACTAGATTAAACTAATTACTAACTAATTTATTAAAGCGATGATTTAAAACGTGTTTATATTAATAAAAGGGAACTTTGGGATTACACGAATCCACCGTGACCTAGCCATCTACCATGCAGTTACATTGAAGCTCAATGAAGCACGCTCTCTACACTATTCCGTATTTCTCTTAGGATAAAGAATCCATAGCCCTTTCATGCCCGGAACTATGTCATCACAATAAGGTTTGAAATACATGGGAGCGGTTTAAAACAATAGTTTCAACTCGCACCTACAATGGTGTTAGCATTGAGGGTGGTTTGCAAAATATATTGAAGAAAAATGCCTCAAGGCTTAAAGTTTACAGACTGTTTTGACAAACTGAGCGTTTGGGGACAATTTGATAACAAATCAGTAAAGCAGAAAGTCTAGGAATACTACATAGGATGTCCTCAAGAATCAAAAGGTTCGATTGATCGACGCGCTTTCGATCGATCGAATATCTTCATCTCTCGATCGATCAAACAGACTTCGATCGCTCGACTGTATCTCTGGTCTGATCGATCGAACTTTCTCGATCGATCGAATACAGGAATTATTCTGCTGGATGGCAGAGGCTTGAGATCACGGGTTCATCGTGATCTCCTAAACTGGGGACTACTCAGACACAGTTTGGAATGTCACAGATGTGTTTTTGACGTGAAAGTTCATTAAGGTCATGTTTATTTGTGTTTTAATCATGAAAACTAAGAAAACTAATGGTGTGAACTTGTCTAGCATGCAAAACTATAAAGTTAACAGATTATGCTACTATAAACTATGTGCAGAATTTAAATAAACAATAGAGTAGTCAAGCTACAAAACCACAAATCAATGAAAAACCTGCAAAAACATCAAAGAAAAAAAACTCTCTTCTCTCTCTAAAAACTGATGAAAACTAATGTGAGTGTCCTTATGGATGTATATAATATGATAATTTATACTAAAAACCTAATGCTTAGGGTTCAAAATCCATTTTGATGCGTGTGCGTATAATCTGATAAAAGCCATGTTCGATCGATCGAACATCTTTCGATCGATTGAACTGCTGGGATCTTCAATCGCTTGAGCTTCTATCGATCGATCGAACCTTCGATCGATCGAATGGTCTTCAATCGATCGAGGTTCACTTTTCATCCTTTACTTGTCTTCATTAAAATTCAGCACCCCCTTTTATCTTTTTCATCCAATTCTTCACACAACAATAGTAATCTGCACAAACTACAGCTAAAACTAACAACTTATCATAGTTTAATCAAATTGTGTACAAACTAGCATTGTAATTCAAATTGCGGATAAATGAAGAAATTGTGAAATAATTTAGCACATTTTCTTCTTTTAGCGTGGTTGTATTTTACAAATACCCCGCTTGTCACTAACCCTAAACTTTACCCTTGGCAGATGGACGGTATGCGGCAGTTCGCCACCAGTTAAATGGCATCCTTGGTAAGTTTCTAACTCGAATCGTTTTTTGTACTTTTTTTGTTTCTTGACTGATTGCTTTTATTTTGAGTGTGTAGTGTTGAGGAGGTGGTGCCGGCTTGTTGAGGACCAGGCCAAGGTGCAGGGGCGGCAGGAGGAGGCCATCGTCGACGTACACTCCGGGTGGTCCGACAGAGGATGAAGAAGAGGAAAACTGACGCATTAGGGGACTTTGCTTTGTCTCCATTTCATGTCTTCTATTGGGTTGTACTAGTGAATAATGTGTAGGATGATCTTTTAGATGATGTGTAGGATGATTCATCACCCTTGACAGAGTATTAAGATGTTTTGCCTTTCGGACCGGATAGTCTCCGATTTGAAGGCACAGTTGTGTGCTTATTTTTGTTGGTGGTTGTGTGATGATATATGTGTACTGCGATTCTGTGATCATTAATGTTACTACGATGAGCAGCTTTGTGATAGTGAGTGTGTTTGCATTACAGGTGGGATACTCCATGAAACGGGGAGGTGCTGCCAAAATTTTGAATCTTACTAGAACCGCGATAGAATAATGGCATTGTACGATCTCGCTCAACTCACAGCTTGGCTGAACATTATGGATGGTGTGGAGCGGATCAACCTCTTCAGCTACGGTCTGACCGAGCTATTCTCTCTTCGCCAGATGGCTCTGAACAATGAGTTCATGCGTGCTGCTATTACCCACTGGGACCCTGTAAATCATGTCTTCAATTTCAACAGCCTAGAGATAAGCCCTCTGTTTGAGGAGTTCTGTACTATCCTCAACTTCGATCCAGATTCTGACCTAATTTTACCCCAGTCCTACGCGAGGCCTAGCTGAATACCTGAATTGTTCCATTGCTATTTCCCGCCGAATGATTCATGTTGATGTTCTCGACATTCCCCCATAATTGCTCGGTATGTTAGTCCTGGGAATTCCAGCGTATATGATGCCATCCGTGGGGCTGTTCTGATAATATGCATGACTTCGCACTTTCTATTCCTGAGTACTTCCCCTGGCTTAGTGCACATGTGCCTCGGGCAAAAATTGAGTTAGAACCCCATGGGCATGGTTTTGGCCGAAACTCTGAATGGTTTGGATCGTGCTTTTAATCAAGGGGCTCTCCTTCTTTCTGGGACGCCCTTAGTGTTACAAGCTTGGCTCTACGAACGCCTTCAGTTATGGATTGGTAGCGTGCCGCCAGTTTACCTCTGCAAGGCCGTGCTTCATTCTCATTACACTTCTGCCAATTGGGTTGGCATGATGGGTGATTTATCTGAGGCCAACTTTTGCTGGATTATGGGGCATTGGGGCCTCCCTGTTGTGACCACCAGCCTCGGGGATTACCAGAGAGTGTGGTTAATGGGCCTGAGAGAGACTTCTTTTTATCATCCTTGCCGATTGGCCAGACAGTACGGGCGAGTTCAAGAGGTCCCCCAGGGGTTTACTGAGAGGGTCTTTGCTTCCAGAGTCAGTGCTGTTACTATTGCTACTTTCATCAGTGGATGGGCCTGCCGAGTAAAAGCCTACCTCCAAAGACCTTTGAAGAAATAAGAGACACAAAATAAAACTAGACTTGACTGATTCTGCTTTTTCCTCCAAGTCTCTTTGATATTTGTGATTTCTTTCTGAAAGAACTTTTTGTGTTTTCATTTATCCCCGCTTATGTAATATTCGAAGTTTGTTTATCGGTGAACCTTGGTTACTTGGAGAACCTTATTTTATGCATTTGGCTTTATGAAAATATTTGTAGTATGATTTTGATCAGATGTTTGCTTTTTGTACTTGTTTGGGCACGCTAGGACGATTAGAGGCAAACGTGATGGGTGGCCGAAGTTTGCCCCTAGTTTGGGATATGCATGGTTATGAGGCAAACGAGGTAGATGACCGACGTTTGCCCCTAGTTTAGAAGAGGTTCAGGAAAACGAGGCAGGTGGTCGAAGTTTGCCCCTAGTATGAAGGGTGATTTCTGGGTTATGGTAAGGACCGCGACTTTATTTCTCTCACACGCTCATAATTTTTCCTAGGCACCAGTTAGGTGACCTAGCGAGCTCTTTTCTCTCTTTTGTTATTATTCAATTTGGATTTAACTCTAATTTTTGCCTAGGCGTCCTTTCAGATTTTCGACCTAGTGAGCCATCCTTCTTTTCTTTTTGAAAGTCTGTCTACGTACCCTCGAATGGGGATCAGGTCCAACGTAGTTTGGGCCAAAGTCTTGGAAGAAAAGGGGTTGATTATGATGGTGTTGACTGAACCGATACGGTTGCCTACGTATCCCCGAGTGGGAATCAGGTCGAGCATAGTTCAGGGCGAGGCTTAAGAGGAATTGGGCTATTTTTTTTGGGTGGAGCGACCGAACTGATGTGGTTGCCTACGTATCCCCAAGTGGGAATCAGGCGAGCGTAGTTCAGGCGAGGCTTTGGAAGAAGTTTGGGGAATGGTCAAGCATAGTAGTTTTTGAGACGATCCATATTGATTGGTTCATTGAATTCGATGCCATCGAGGTCCATGAGGTAGGTTGCTCCTCTGGAAAGGATAGCTTTGACGATATAAGGGCCGACCCACACTACAACAAAAATGAGTTTTTGCAACAAAGCTTGGCAAGGAAAGATGAATTTTCTTGCTAAAAGTATAGTATTAGCAAGGAAATATTATTTTATTGCCAAATGGCTGAAAGACATACACATTTAACAAGGAAAATGTTATTGCCTTGCCAAAAGTGTAGCCTTTGGCAACGAAAATTCATTTCCGTTGCCTGTAGTGAATTATTTTGCCACAAAAAAATAATTTCCTTGCTAAAAGTATGTTTTGGCAAGGAAATTATTATTCCTTGCATAAAATTAAGTAAATATTTGTGAAAATAGTTTCTAGCAAGGAAATGCTTTCCTTGCTATTACTTGCTTTTAGCAAGGAAGCTTGTTTTTTCTTCCTAAAATGTACTTTTAGCAATGAATTATTTTTTCTTAGCCTATAATTCTGTCTAAAATGTTTTTTTTGTAGGAAAAGAGTGAAGCACATTTTGCAAATTAACTAATACATATATATATGTGCCCTACCCCCAAATTTTCCTCCTCAAATTTTACTAGCCCTAAATCTAAATTGGAGAAGAGCCAACTACTCCACTCCAGGCCGCCGCCCCTACCACTCTACTCCAGGCTGCCACTGACTTCTCCAAGGTTTCCCTGGGTTAGCTTCTCTCTCGGTCCGATCAGCTTTTCTCTCACTAAATCCATTAAGGAAACACATTTTGCATACTCACACTAATCACAATCTCTCAGTGATTCAAGCCTCAGGTCAGAATCCCCATCTCTGTCTCGTAAGACTCTTGCCGCCTCCATCTCTCTCTCTCTCTCTCTCTCTCTCTCTCTTTCTCTCTCTCTCTCTCTCTCTGAACCATAACTTTTCCTGCTCAACCACTTCAAAACCCTAAGGGATACAACAATGGTCCCCCTAATCATGAACAGGCAAAAGCCGTGACAACTTTGAGAAGCGGCATGTGTCGCATGGTTCTTCAGGCAAAAACTGCCTAGAACTCTCTCCTGAACTCATGGTCTCGACCAATTTTTTAGTTTCACCATTTAATCCTTCATAAAAGTAGCTGATGGTTTGCCATTTCTCGTACCCGTGATGTAGGGATGAGAGTAGCAAATCCTTGAAACGTTCCCAAGTTTGGGTGAATGTTTCATTGCTCTTTTGTTTGTAAGAATTTATTTGTCGTTTAAGCTCAGTGGTCATGCGAGGTGGAAAGAATTTCTTCAGGAAAGCAATGTTCATTGCATGCCAGGTGCAGATTGAATTTGGCTTTAAGGTGAGTAACCACGTTTTTGCTTTATCCTTCAGGGTGAAAGGAAATAGCATTAGACGTATCACGTCTACAGGATAATTCTGTGAAAAAGTTTTACAAACATCCTCAAAGTCTTTGACATGTAGATAAGCCTTCTCGCTCCCCATTCCATGAAAGGTAGGAAGGAGTTGAATCATTCCATTGCGAAATTGAAATTCGCCTACATGAGGTGGAATGAGAATACAAGAAGGTGTAGGCGCATGTTCAGGTGTCATGAGATCGCACAAAGGACGCAGTGAATCGTCAATTGGTACGACCACATTATCACCGTTTTCACTTTGATTATCAACCATTGAATCAATAGGTGTAACTATAGGGTTAATAGAACTAGATGAATTGGATGAATAGAATGGGTTTCTACAAATTCCTTTGATGGAATTATCAGACATAAAGGGAAAGACCCTAAGTAGTTTTTTAATCTTAAGAGTGAAAGAAAAAGGAAAACAGAAAGAGATAAGGATAGATTGAGGTAATCGAAGCGTTAGCTTGTCGCCTTCCCCGGCAACGGCGCCAAAAACTTGACACGAGAACTTTCTGTGTGCGCTTGTGTGCTATACCCAAGTGTAGGTAATCGTGCAAGTAGTAATCTGGTTAAGTCCAGGTCGATCCCACAGGGAAGGTGTTAAACTAAATACCTAGATTAATCTCAAACAAGAAAGTAAAAATCAAAATTTTAAGAAAGTGTAGAACACAAAGTTCCACAGTTTATCAACTACTAAAGATAAAGCAATAAAACTAGATTAAACTAATTACTAACTAATTAATTAAAGCGATGATTTAAAACGTGCTTATATTAATAAAAGGGAATGTTGGGATTACACGAATCCACTGTGACCTAGCCATCTACCATGCAGTTACGTTGAAGCTCAATGGAGCACACTCTCTACAGTATTCCGTATTTCTCTTAGGATAAAGAATCCATAGCCCTTTCATGCCCGGGACTATGTCATCACAATTAGGTTTGAAATACATGGGAGCGGTTTAAAACAATAGTTTCGACTCGCACCTACAATGGTGTTAGCATTGAGGGTGGTTTGCAAAATATATTGAAGAAAAATGCCTCAAGGCTTAAAGTTTACAAACTGTTTTAATAAACTGAGTGTTTGGGGACAATTTGATAACAAATCAGTACAGCAAAAAGTCTAGGAATACTGCACAAGATGTCCTCAAGAATCAGAAGGTTCGATCGATCGACGCGCTTTCGATTGATCAAATATCTTCATCTCTCGATCGATCAAACGGACTTCGATCGCTCGACTATATCTCTGGTCCGATCGATCGAACTTTCTCGATCAATCGAACACAAGAATTATTCTGCTGCATGGCAAAGGCTTGAGATCACGGGTTCATCGTGATCTCCTAACCTGGGGACTACTCAGACACAGTCTGGAGTGTCACAGATGTGTTTTTGACGTAAAAGTTCATTAAGGTCTTGTTTGTTTGTGTTTTAATCATGAAAACTAAGAAAACTAATGGTGTGAACTTGTCTAGCATGCAAAACTATGAAGTTAACAGATTATGCTACTATAAACTATGTGCAGAATTTAAATAAACAATAGAGAAGTAACCTGAAATGAAAAACTTTGATTAAACCAAGAGTAATCAAGCTATAAAACCACGAATCAATGGAAAACCTACAAAAACATCAAAGAAAAAAAACTCTCTTCTCTCTCTAAAAATTGATGAAAACTAATGTGGGCGTCCTTATGGACGTATATAATACGAATATTTATACTAAAAACCTAATGCTTAGGGTTCAAAATCCATTCTGCTGCGTGCGTGTATAATCTGATAAAAGCCATGTTCGATCGATCGAACATCTTTCGATCGATTGAACTGCTAGGATCTTCAATCGCTTGAGCTTCTATCGATCGATCGAACCTTCGATCGATCAAATGGTCTTCAATCGATCGAGGTTCACTTTTCATCCTTTACTTGTCTTCATTAAAATTCAGCACTCCCTTTTCTCAACCAATTCTTCACACAGCAATAGTAATCTGCACAAACTACAGCTAAAACTAACAACTTATCATAGTTAATCAAATTGTGTACAAACTAGCATTGTAATTCAAATTGCAGATAAATGAAGGAATTGTAAAATAATTTAGCACATTTTCTTCTTTTAGCGCGGTTGTATTTTACAAATACCCCCGCTTGTCACTAACCCTAAACTTTACCCTTGGCAGATGGACGGTATGCGGCAGTTCGGCACCAGTTAAATAGCATCCTTGGTAAGTTTCTAACTCGAATCTTTTTTTGTACTTTTGTTGTTTCTTGACTGATTGCTTTTATTTTGAGTGTGCAGTGTTGAGGAGGTGGTGCCGGCTCGTTGAGGACCAGGCCAAGGTGCAGGGGTAGCAGGAGGAGGCCATCGCCGACGTACACTCCGGGTGGTCCGACAGAGGATAAAGACGGGGAGAACTGACGCATTAGGGGACTTTGTTTTGTCTCCATTTCATATCTTCTATTGGGTTGTACTAGTGCATAATGTGTATGATGATCTTTTAGATGATGTGTAGGATGATTTATCACCCTTCACAGAGTATTAAGATGTTTTGCCTTTCGGGCCGGATAGTCTCCGGTTTGAAGACACAATTGTGTGCTTATTTTTTTTGGTGGTTGTGTGATGATATATGTGCACTGCGATTCTGTGATCGTTGATGTTCCTGTGATGAGCAGCTTTGTGATAGTGAGTGTGTTTGCCTTATAGGTGGGATACTCCATGAAACGGGGAGGTGCTGCCAAAATTTTGAATCTTACTAGAGCCGCGATAGAAAATATGGCATTGTACGATCCCGCTCAACTCACGGCTTGGCTGAACATCATGGATGGTGTGGAGCGGATCAACCACTTCAGCTACGGTCTGACCGAGCTATTCTCTCTCCGCCAAATAGCTCTAAACAATGAGTTCATGCGTGCTGCTATTGCCCACTGGGACCCTATAAATCATGCCTTCAATTTCAACAGCCTAGAGATATGCCCCCTGTTTGAGGAGTTCTGTACTATCCTCAACTTCGATCCGCATTCTGACCTGATTTTACCCCCAGTCCTACGCGAGGCCTAGCTGAATACTTGAATTGTTCCATTACTATTTCCCACTGACTGATTCATGTTGATGTTCTCGACATTCCCCCATAATTGCTCGGTATGTTAGTCCTGGGAATCCCAGTGTATACGATGCCATCCGCAGGGCTGCTCTGATAATATGCATGACTTCACACTCTCTATTCTTGAGTACATTCCCTGGCTTAGTGCACGTGTACCTCGGGCTAAAATTGAGTAAGAACCCCATGGGGATGGTTTTGGCCAAAACTCTGAATGGTTTGGATCGTGCTTTTAATCAAGGGGCTCTCCTTCTTTCTGGGATGCCTTTAGTGTTACAGGCTTGGCTCTACGAGCGCCTTCAGTTATGGACTGGTAGCGTGCCACCAGTTTACTTCTGCAAGGCCGTGCTTCATTCTCATTACACTTCTGCCAATTGGGTTGGCATGATGGGTGCTTTATCTGAGGCCAACTTTTGCTCGATTATGGGGCATTGGGGCCTCCATGCTGTGACCACCAGCCTCGGGGATTACCAGAGAGTGTGGTTAATGGGCCTGAGAGAGACTTCTTTCTATCATCCTAGCCGATTGCCCAGACAGTACGGGCGAGTTCAAGAGGTCCCCCGGGGGTTTATTGAGAGGGTCTTTGCTTCCAGAGTCAGAGCTGTTAGTATTGCTACTTTCATCAGTGGATGGGTCTGCCGAGTAAAAGTTTACCCCTAAAGACTTTTGAAGAAATGAAAGACACAAAATAAAACTAGACTTGACTGATTTTGCTTTTTTCCTCCAAGTATCTTTGATATTTGTGATTGCTTTCTGAAAGAACTTTTTGTGTTTTCATTTATCCCTGCTTATGTAATATTCAAAATTTGTTTATCGGTGAACCTTGGTTACTTGGAGAACCTTATTTTATGCATTTGGCTTTATGAAAGCATTTGTAGTATGATTTTGATCAGATGTTTGTTTTTTGTACTTGTTTGGGCACGCTAGGACGATTAGAGGCAAACGTGATGGGTGGCCGAAGTTTGCCCCTAGTTTGGGATATGCATGGTTGTGAGGCAAACGAGGTAGATGACCGACGTTTGCCCCTAGTTTAGAAGAGGTTCAGGAAAACGAGGCGGGTGGCCGAAGTTTGCCCCTAGTATGAAGGGTGATTTCTGGGTTATGGTAAGGACCGCGACTTTATTTCTCTCACACGCTCATAATTTTGCCTAGGCACCAGTAAGGTGACCTAGCAAGCTCTTTTCTCTCTTTTGTTATTTCTCACTTTGGATTTAACTCTAATTTTTTCCTAGGCGTCCTTTCGGATTTTTGACCTAGTGAGCCATCCTACTTTTCTTTTTGAAAGTCTGTCTACGTACCCCCGAATGGGGATCAGGTCCAACGTAGTTTGGGCCAACGTCTTGGAAGAAAAGGGGTTGATTATGATGGTGTTGACCGAACCGATGCGGTTGCCTACGTATCCCCGAGTGGGAATCAGGTCGAGCATAGTTCAGGGCGAGGCTTGAGAGGAATTGGGCTATTTTTTTTTGGTGGAGCGACAGAACCGATGTGGTTGCCTACGTATCCCCAAGTGGGAATCAGGTCAAGCGTAGTTTAGGCGAGGCTTTGGAAGAAGTTTGGGGAATGGTCAAGCATAGTACTTTTGGAGGCGATCCATATTGATTGGTTCATTGAATTCGACACCATCGAGGTCCATGAGGTAGGTTGCTCCTCTGGAAAGGATAGCTTTGACGATATAAGGGCCGACCACACTACAACAAAAATGAGTTTCTGCAACAAAGCTTGGCAAGGAAAGATGAATTTTCTTGCTAAAATTATAGTATTAGCAAGGAAATATTATTTTATTGCCAAATGGCTGAAAGACGTACACATTTAACAAGGAAAATGTTATTTCCTTGCCAAAAGTGTAGCCTTTGGCAATGAAAATTCATTTTCCTTGCCTATAGTGAATTATTTTGCCACGAAAAAATAATTTCCTTGCTAAAAGTATGTTTTGGCAAGGAAATTATTATTCCTTGCATAAAATTGAGTAAATATTTGTGAAAATAGTTTCTAGCAAGGAAATGCTTTCCTTGCTATTACTTGCTTTTAGCAAGGAAGCTTGTTTTTCTTCCTAAAATGTACTTTTAGCAATGAATTATTTTTTCTTTGCCTAAAATTCTGTCTAAAATGTTTTTTTTTTGTAGGAAAAGAGTGAAACACATTTTTCAAATTAACTAATACTTATATATATATGCCCTACCCCAAATTTTCCACCTCAAATTTCACTAGCCCTAAATCTAAATTGGAGAAGAGCCAACTACTCCACTCCAGGCCGCCGCCCCTACCACTCTACTCCAGGCTGCCACTGACTTCTCCAAGGTTTCCCTGGTTTAGCTTCTCTCTCGGTCCGGTCAACTTTTCTCTCACTAAATCCATTGAGGAAACACATTTTGTATACTCACACTAATCACAATCTCTCAGTGATTCAAGCCTCAGGTCAGAATCCCCATCTCTGTCTCATAAGACTCTTGCCGCCTCCATCTCTGTCTGGTAAGACTCTCTCTCTCTCTCTCTAAACCATAAGTGTATGATTGCACAGTGTCGTCGTTCTTTGAATCTCCACTCAAAAGGATCTATAAAATTTTATAGTGCTTGAGACAACCAGGTTAGTTTCTAGGGTTCCAATACACATATATATACAAATTTATATCTTTGTGTGTGTGGTTGCACATATATATATGTACTTGAATTTATATATATACAGGAATTTCTATCTTGTTTTTAGAATCAATTGAACTAATTTCTAAGTTGGACCTAAGAGTGACGTCTAACTTTTTGGATTGTAGTCGAGAAATACATTTCCGCAACGAGGATTTTCCGGAGTTCCTTGCAGTCTTGGATTGCTCCCTTCAGCTTTTCAATGATATTTGAGCCTTTAACAACACTGGACAATAGATTCGAGAGCTAATGAATTGTTTGTTAAGCTCTCAGGTTCTTGATCTTCTTATTTGTATCAGGAGTTGACTTGCATGTTTATTGTTTTATGCTATGTCAAGCTTAATATGTGTTAATGGTTTGATATGAGTCATATTTTTATTTGCAAATTAATTAGTTGCTAATCTTTGTATTGGGTAAATGTTAGACATAAATTGTGAGAATATATAACACTAACATTGCTGTTTCTTTTGATTTGCCACTTCATTTCTCATCCCAATTAGAGGGTTTCCATGTGAAAATTCATTCCTAGCTCTATTTTTTTCCCTTGGAAACTAAAATGATGTTGTATTGGTTGTCTTTCACTTTCATTCCTATTTTTTCCCTTTTTACTTTAAAGCTCACTTAGCTTTTACGAAAAAAAAAAGCTAAAAGAAACAAAACTGAACTTTCGTCCATGCTTAGGCTTCTAAATTATCATAACACGTCTCACTAATATCGTATTTTAAAAATTGGCATAGCACATATAAATTGTCATCATAGCACATCTCTCTCTATCACTCTCTTTCTCACATAGGGCAGGTTAATTAATAGCAAAAATTACTTTTGATAAGTGTCATAAAGGGGTATTCAAAGAGCCTTCATTTGGTTTAAAACAAATATCAAGTTTGCATTTTATGTAGACTGGTCTTGGGTTTAGCTAGCATGAAAAAATTAGGAAAAGGATTTTTTGTATTCTTTTTTATAAGTTCCAGAATATTATGTAACATAAGGAATAGATGGAGTTCATTCATCTATGTACAATCTTTGCTTTCTAGATAGGAACGTGGGTATTTATTATTAACCCCACCTAACCTATTCTCATTCTTTCTCTGTAATTAATGTTACTAGGAGTACTATTTATTGCTTATCTTTAATTTCATCAATAGATTGATTCAAATAGGTAAATTTTTATATTACACAATGCATTTGTATTGTGTACTTGCAGGTTGGCATTCATGTTTATTTGTGGCTTCACAAAGGAGGTGAGATTCATCACCATCATCATCCCTATTTGATATATATGTAGCATTGTCTGTTTTTATTTATATTAGTTCATTTGGTGTTTTGATTGAGTGGGAAATGAAATTAACAAAATTAATTGGGGGAAAATGACAGCATGCATATTCATGTAGCATTGAGCTTTCTCTGAATATGGAGGCTGATAAGAAGTTGCAATACTTAAACTACTTTATGCACCGAATCAATTTGCTTCATCACTATAAGATCACACCGTTAGTTGTTTTTTATAGTGGGAATATCTCTTGTAAGGCTGCCACTGAGCATGAAAGACACAGGCATGGACCATTTTTCTATTAAAATAAAATACACTACTGTTTTGAGATGCTGCCCATTTGTTGTCTCTAAATTCTACTTCTTTTGATGTTAACTAGTTTTGTTTTTGGTTGATATAGGAAAAGAAAAGCTACTCAAGATTTAGCAATGGAGAAGCTCAATGAAGGAAAAGTTCATGCTGCTTCTAAGCTATTCCAGGTATTATTAGTATTACTATTAAATTTTTTTCCCGGCTCATGTAATGGCAGTTATAGCTATGGAAAAAAAAATTATATACACACAATCTCATCTAGAATTGTGTGTTGTGTGTGTGTTGAATGTACTATAAGGTTCGCGTGGATCACCCTAAGTTAAAATTAAATATGATTAAATTTGATGTCATTATATATGAACATTCATCTAATTAATTATGATCATGAAAAATAAATTTAAGTAGAAAAAGAAAAGAACAAATTGATTGCTCTTCTATGTACTTTGAATCAAACTGTTGTTTCGGTTCCTTGGTCATGGAAAAAGTAAGTGGAAATGTTAGTCGTCTCCTGTTTGTCTAATTTAAATAAGTTAATTGGTTGGACTAACGTAAATACTTGGAGAATACCACTCCCAGATGCATACGATGAAAGATGAAAGACAGTGTGTGCAGAAGAGAAGAAGCCTTACGCGTCACCGAAGCTCTTCTTCTTCTCAGCTCCTGCACTAAAGGTACACACGCACACACTGCATATTTTTTGTGAGGGGCAGGTGATAGAACACTAGCTTTTTCATAAAAATTAATAGATAGGTTTGGGGTGAAATTAGGTTTCTATTTTTTTTTGGTCAAAATCAATTTCTACAATTTTAACTTGGAATACTCGATAGAAACAGGAGAGAAATAAGAGAGGGATTTTACCTGGAAAACATATGCAATGAATTTTTTTTCCAGCTTTCAAGCAATGTATTGTCTTCTTCATTATTGAGCTGCCTGAGATACTAGAGTTGATATTGATGTCTGCATGTAACTTTGGTTCATGAATATGGTCACAGTGTACTCCTAACAACCTTGGCAGCAATGGAGTATTTTCAAATTTTGGATTTATCAATCCTATTTTTTTTGGGGGGTTAGATGGACAAACACAGTCAGGTACCTCGGGTACCCCTAAAGCAGTGTAGACAGTGGCCGGACTAAAGATGATCTCCCGACCACGGAAAAATGATTGTAATGTGAATGGAGCAGTCAGGTCCCTTACCATCGTCGCACATGCCTCCCTAATCCAAGATAGATTAACGTGCTTAGGCTAAGAGAGGAGCGTGTACCACTGTGGCATAGCGCGTCGCCGGGCAAGATACCAAGGAGTAGCAAGCCATGCTGTCTCGAGGGGTCGCTCGAGCATAACCTTACGCGACTGGAAGTATCTAGTGAACCATACCTAGTCTTCTTCATTCATGAACTTGTGATCGGGTATAGGGTCGGGTATGGTTAGGTCAAATGGCTTGAACTTGTGATACCCAGTGATAGGGTTCATTGTTTAGCCCTGAAACAGAAGAAACAAACATAGAAACATTAAAAATGGGAAAACCAAAAAAGACAAAGAAAAACTGCTGCACTTCGATCGATCGATCGACGGATGTTCGATCGATTGAGAAAATCGTGGGTTCGATTGCTCGAGCCGTGTTCGATCGATTGAGAGGTATCAGGGTTCGATCGCTCGAAACCAGTTTGATCGATCGAACATAGTGAAATGGCAGCGTCGAGGAATGAGAACGAGAAGAGCCCGAAAACATAAAATACAACAAGAAAAACAAAGACAAAGGGATAAAATAACCAAAGGGGGGCACCCCCATACGAATATGAAAGGAAAAGAAAAACGAGGGGGTTCTCGGGGCCGAACCTTGAAATACGTGGGGAGGAGAAGATGACGGTGAAACAAATGATGTTCACGGGGACCAGTTGCTCCTTAATTGATTAGGTTGTATGTGGGGAGGCCAAAATCGTGTGTGTCTCTTCTGTCCTCGATCGCTTGTGTATGAGGGAGAAAAAGAGAGACTGATGAAGATTCTGAACGACGCCTCGTTTAAAAATAGGGCTTGATCGATTGAGAAGGTTCGAGCGATCGAACCTTCGATCGATTGAGGCTTGTTGAAGCACTCGAGGTTATGATACTCTCGATCGATCGAGATACGTTCGATCGATCGAACTTAGAAATTCTACAATATCCCTGAATTGAGAAATTATACACTCCCAACTAACCAACATTGGTCTGGACATACAGAATAGTGATAAAACAGTTCATTAACAGGGCATCTATGCCAAAAACATCATCCTCATAGTTTTAAATTGCAAATTTATATAAATCTTTATAATAGCATCCATTTACAACATTATTGCCCCCAACATGGTATTTAAAACCTTATTGATAAAGAAAAACTAAAATAAACCTGAAATTAATAAAACTTTGTCTAGGAATACACTACTCATCAAGCATGAAGATATCGTCTTCCACAACCTCCTTCTCTGCCAGAACTTCAAATGTAGAGTCTAAACTTGATAATTCCCTTTCCCAGAACAAGCCAAAAGCAGCGAGGACATCATCGAGCAAGTCCGAACTCTCTAAGAAATTGATTCCACCGACAATAGGGGATCTGGATGGAGACAAGGATAACGGAGTATAATTGCGCATCGGACGTTCCTCTTGCGGCAGAGTACCCGTGGACCTTATGTATGGTCCAAATCCATGAAAGAGGTGATGTGGAAGGTACATCGGTGGAAATGGTGGATTCATAGTGATATTCCTGACAAAGGGAAACAAAAATGAAACGAAGAAAATAAATTAACTAGAGCAAAAGAAAGATCAAACAGGAAGAATTAAACAAAGCAACATGAAAAGAAAGATAAAGGAATGTGACCCAAAGTTAGCCTCACTATTGGCCGGATATTCGCAGGTGCACTAGCAGGTAGAGGGCATTGAAGCCGGAACAACAAATAACTCACGTGCTCATAAATGTAGGGAACCACTTGGATAACAAAGAAGTCGTCAATATATGTGAATATAGCATTATGGCGTTCTGGCACCACATCCTGTAAGTCCTCTTCTTCCCATAGTTCTCATATTGAGTCATTTTCCCACTGTTCCATCAGAGCGTCATCGACTTCCCAAATAGCATATCCCTCTGGTTCTCCCTCCTCTGCAGGGAGTTCTATGTGCTCAAAAGGATTGATCTGGAGGAGAGCAGGATAGTATGGGATGTATCTGTGGGTTAAGTATCGGCTCCTGGCCCTTGATATGGAGATAAGCAGAATGCTATTTCATCAACAGTCTACGGTGGGTTATGGTATTCTGAATCAGCCCATGACCCTATTGAGTGAACATCGTCACCTCTCATGTTGGAAAGCCTACAGGAGATAGATAAGAAATGGAATAGCAGATTACGATCAAGGTCACACTAAAAAAGAAATAGATAAGCAAAAGAACAAAACAAAATAAAAAATAGTACAAAAAAAAGTACAACAACATTGTAAAAATGCACTTGAGCGTTCTAGGTTGAGGCATAATCGGGCTCATCCAGTTGGATGTGCTTGACCTCGGGTTGGAAATCTTCTAAGAACGGATTTACCCTTTTGCCATTAACCTTGAAGCTCCCGTCATTCTTAGGATTAAATAACTCGATGGCCCCATGTGGAAAGACAGATTTGTCTATGAAAGGTCCTATCCACCGAGATCGGAGTTTTCCTGGGAAGAGATGAAGGCGTGAATCGTATAATAAAACTTTCTGCCCCGGCTCAAAAGATTTTCGAAAAATCGTTCTATCATGGTGAGCCTTCAACCTTTCCTTGTGAAGTTTGGCATTGTCATATGCATCTCGTCGAATTTCTTCCTGTTCTGCCAACAGGAGTTTCCGGAGATGACCTCCCTCTTTAATGTCGAAGTTTAGTGAGCATGTTACTCAATATGCTTTGTGCTCGATTTCGACGGGAAGGTGACATGCCTTGCCGTACACTAATCTATATGGGGACATTCCTAGGTTTGTCTTGTAGGTAGTACGGTATGCCCAAAGAGCATCAGTCAGTTTATAAGCCAAGTCTTTTCTGTTGAAACTAACCGTCTTTTCTAATATATGCTTGATTTCACGGTTAGCCAACTCTGCCTGCCCATTCGTTTGTGGGTGGTAGGCTAGAGCGATCTTGTGATTCACCCCGTAGTTCTTGAGTAGTGATTCCAAAGGCCTATTGCAAAAGTGTTTGCCTTGGTGACTTATTAGCGCTTTTGGGGTCCCGAATCGCGATAAGATATTTTCCTTAAGAAAGGACATTACCGTTTTATGGTCATTGCGTCTTGTCGGTATCGCTTTTACCCATTTTGATATATATTCCACAGTAAGGAGTATATATTCACAGTTATTAGATTTAGGAAATGGGCCCATCAAGTCTATGCCCCAACAATCGAATATTTCAACTGTGATGATGGGAGTTAAGGGCATCGAATTCCTTTTCGAAAGGGTACCAAGCTTTTGACATCGTTGGCACGATTTACAAAAAGCATAGGCATATTTGAACACGGTGGGCTAATAGAAGCCGCTATGCAATACTTTGTGTCCGGTCTTTTGGGAGGCAAAATGGCCACTACAGGCTTCAAAATGACAGGAGGCCAAAATTACAGTTATGTCCTCGTTCGGAACGCAACGCCTGATGACCTGATCAGCACAATACTTAAATAAGTAAGGGTCATCCAAAAAGAAATGGCGTGCAAACGAAAGGAACCTTTTCTTGTCCTGATTTGACCAATGACTCGGGGTCTCTCCTGTGACAAGGTAATTTATTATATCTGCGTACCAAGGCAAACTAGAGAGAGCCATCAGTTGCTCGTCTGGGAATTCATCTTTTATAGGTACAGGCTCAGCGTTGTCAGTGAATGTCAACCGAGATAAATGATCGACGACCACATTTTCTACTCCTTTTTTATCCTTGATAGTGATATTAAATTCCTGGAGTAGGAGTATCTAGAGAATAAGCCTAAGTTTTGCGTCTTTCTTAGATAACAGATACTTGAGGGTCGAGTGGTCTGTAAAACAGACGATTGGGGACCCTACCAAATAAGACCTGAATTTGTCTAGAGCGAAGACTGTTGCTAGTAACTCTTTCTTGGTAGTCATATAGTTCATTTGAGCTTCGGTAAGTGTTCGGCTGTCATAGTAGATTACATAAGGCTTGTTGTCCTTCCTCTATCCTAGAACTGCGCCAATGGCATAGTCGCTAGCATCGCACATTAACTCAAATGGCAAACTCCAATCAGGTGCCTGTATTATCGGTGAGGAGGTAAGGTGTTCTTTTAGTGCATCAAAAGATATTTGACAGTTTACCAACCATTCAAAAGGTGCATCTTTGACTAGGAGTTGGCATAGTGGTCGGGAGATTGCACAAAAATTTTGGATAAAGTGTCGATAGAATCCTGCGTGTCCCAGAAAAGAGCAGATGTCTTTAACTGTACGGGGTACCAGTAAGTTTGAGATAATATCGATTTTCGCTTTATCGACTTGGATACCTTTGTCAGAAATAATGTGGCCGAGGACAATTCCCTTGGTCACCATGAAGTGACACTTTTCCCAGTTTAGTACTAAGTGTTTGTCTTCGCATCTCGCTAACACATTCTCAAGGTTTTCCAGGCAGTTATCAAAACTATGGCCAAACACTGAGAAGTCGTCCATAAAGACCTCGAGTGTCTGTTCAACCATATCACTGAATATGCTTAACATGCACCGCTGAAAGGTGGCAGGTGCATTGCATAAGCTAAAGGGCATACAACGGTAGGGGAATGTACCGAACGGACAAGTAAAAGTCATCTTCTCCTGATCTTCAAGAGCTATTTCGATTTGGTCATAGCCACTATATCCGTCCAAGAAGCAATAAAATTTATGACCCACCACTCTTTCTAGCATTTGATCCATGAACGGAAATGGAAAGTGGTCTTTCCGGGTCACAGTATTTAACTTTCAGTAATTAATACACATCCGCCATCCAGTGGGGATGCGTGTTGTTACTAACTCGCCGTCTTTGTTTAGGATAACTATTATACCAGCCTTTTTGGGCACCACCTGGGTTGGACTAACCCAAGAGCTGTCAGAGATAGGATATATTATCCCAATGTCTAGAAGTTTTAAGACTTCCTTTTTCAATACTTCTTGCATATTAGGGTTCAGACGCCTCTGCATTTATCACAAAGGTTTAGCGTCTTCCTCCAGATATATCTTATGGGTGCAAATAGATGGGCTTATGCCTTTTAGGTCAGCAATAGTCCATCCCAATGCTCCCTTGTGCAGTTTGAGCATTTCAATTAACTTATCCTCTTGTTCAGAATTCAATGTAGATGAGATTATCACAGGATAAGTCTTTTCAGTCCCTAGAAAAGCATATTTGAGCTCTTTTGGAAGCTCCTTTAATTCTAAATCAGGAAACTGAAAGTTCGAAGGCATGGTTAATTTCATTTTCGGAGGCAAGGGTTCATATGGTGTGACCCACATGCATTCATCTCTATCTTCCTCTTTAGTTTCCATCATGAGATAGGCATGATTTAGGGCAGCGTCCAATGGGGTAGAATTGTTAGGTTGATAAGTAGCGTCAAATTGTGACAAAACTACCTCTAAAGGATCTTTGTATTCTACAAGATCAGCCTCTTCTTTGATGACCGTTTCGATGAAATTAACTTCTTCTTCGTCCTCATATTCTTCAGGTTGGGGATTTGAAAAAATCTTGACATTTAAAGTCATGTTCCCGAATACGATGGTCATAATACCACTCCTTATTTTGATTGTGGCATCTATGGTACTGAGGAATGGACGTCCAAAAATCACCGGGATTTGTGAACATGGATTAGACACAGGTTCGATGTCCAGAATCACAAAATCGACCGGAAAGACAAATGTATCTATCTGTACCAGAACATCCTCCAGTATTCCTCTAGGATATTTGACTGACCTATCTGCCAATTAAAATGCAACTCTGGTAGGTTTGAGTTCACCCAACCCTAGTTGTTTATATACTGAATATGGCAGCAAGTTTATGCTAGCTCCTAAATCGAGGAGTGCGTTGTCTATCCTTTGATTCCCAATTCTACACGAGACAGTTGGGGTGCCAGGGTCTTTAAGCTTTGGAGGCAACTCGTTTTTGATGATTGCACTTTCTTGGCAAGCGACATAAGCGTGTTTCTTCACACTTTGCCTCCTCTTGACCGTGCATAAATCTTTTAGATACTTAGCGTAGGCTGGCACTTGTTTGATTGCATCAAGGAGCGGTAGATTAATTTTAACTTGTTTGAACAACTCCAAGAACTCCTGATTCTTTGCCTCGTCTTGGGGCTTTTTAAGCCTTTGAGGGTAAGGCGCGGGGAAAGGGCATTTAGGTAATTCGTCCTTGATGGGCTCCTTTCTAGGCCTTCTCTCAACATCTACTTTCTTAGGAGCATCCTCGTTTGATTCTAATAATTTGTCATTAGTGAACGACTCCTCTTCTTAAGTAGATGGGTTGTTGTTAGTTACCACTTCTTTCTCTTCATACTCTTCGGGGGTAGAATGAGGCATATTTTTCCCTATGACTTTGCCGCTTCTCAAAGTTGTCACGGCTTTTGCCTGTTCATGATTAGGGGGACCATTATTGTATCCCTTAGGGTTTTGAAGTGGTTGAGCAGGAAAAGTTCCACTCGACCACTCTTGGCATTTTACTCATCATTTGAATTAACTGTTGTGTTAAATTCGCGTTAGAGACTAGATCTTCCTCTTGTATCTTTTTGTGAGGTGGCACGTAAACATTCGCTTGTTTATTATTAGATGGTTGAGCGTTGTTGTAGTTATTTTGAGTAGTGTGTCCCATCATGTTGCATGTGTCGCATGGTTCTTCAGGCAAAAACTGCCTAGAACTCTCTCCTTTCATTCCCAATTTTAACTTGGAATACTCGATAGAAATAGGAGAAAAATAAGAGAGGGATTTTACCTAGAAAACATACGCAATGAATTTTTTTTTCCAGCTTTCAAGCAATGTATTGTCTTCTTCATTATTGAGCTGCCTGAGATACTAGAGTTGATATTGATGTCTGCATGTAATGTTGGTTCATGAATATGGTCACGGTGTACTCCTAACAACCTTGGCAGCAATGGAGTATTTTCAAATTTTGGATTTATCAATCCTATTTTTTTGGGGGGTTATATTGACAAGTTTAGTTGAAAAGTCTTTACCACCTTATCTTCATATATCCAACTGTGAATTGTTGTAAACCTGGGTGGCGCTTTTAATACATGTTTAGTTTGTGATTTTACAAGTTCTATGTTCAAGACATGTTTGGACAGTAAGAAAAGTTTGTAAAATAACTTGAATAAGTCTCCACTACATACAAAATCAGTGTGTATAGTTTATACTCAACAACTACGACTGGAGTCATAGAGGTTGTGGATGGGATTGAAGGTTTGGGGTTTTACTGTAAAGTCAGATACCAATCTTTAAGCAAATAAAAAGGTGCTTGTCCTCTATAGGCAAGCCAGACAATGTCAGTTCCTCAACCTTTTAGAGAGAAATAGTCCCCATCACAATTCTCTTGGTGTTATCGTAGGCTCTCACAGATTACACATATGATGTGATATTAAGGATGTTGACCCCCAAGGCAGTGGTAGGCCTTAGAGCACAAACATTTAAGGCGGAGCCTGTATCGACCAGACAGAATGGCACATGTTGTCCCTTACATCTAACAATGATTTATAAAGCTTTGTTATGTGTAGACTCTTCTGGTGGCATGTCTTCATCAGAAAATGTACTGATTGGGTCAGGGGTGAGTGTGCCCAAGAAAGCCACCATGTCTTCCGATGTGGCGTCGATGGGGACCTCAATTCCAACCAAGGCATTCAACACGGCTTGCCTATGCTTGTAGGATGTTACCATGATGTCCCATATCGAGAAATGTGCTTGGGTTTTCTTCAACTACTTTATCAACTCATTGTCTTCTTTGATGATCTCATCCATTTTTTCCTTCCCCTTGCCTTTGACTAGACTTTTTTCGATCACTTCAGTGGTAGGCTGTGGAGGCTGATAATGACGGCCTGACCTATTTAGAAGATCAATCTTGGCAGGAGTAGGCCCTTCTACAGTCCCATCTTCTTTGAACTAGTCACAATCTATTTCCATAAATGGTTTCTCCGACTTGTTCCGGATAGAAGCATCGCTTTCATTATCGGGATCATACCATTTGAGGTCCACTAACCCTAGATCGTGTTCTTCCAATAAGAATAGATCTTGTTCATCAGCCAGCTGTTGCTGCCAATCATCATCCCCTCCTTCAATCAGATGAATTCTGACAGATTCTTGGATGTCAAATAGGGGTAAAGGTTGACCTAAGGGGGTGATATAGGTAGCAAGGTTGAAGGATACATGGTTGGACTCAATAAGGCTGATATTTTGGTGGTTTGGTAGAGGATTTTGGAGTGATATGGGCTGCTTTAGAGGTGGCTCAATGATATTCTAGTTAATGAGGTCTTGGATATCATGGCGAAGGCACATTCAATCATTGGTGTTGTGGCCTGGGGCTTAGTGGTAGGTACATCTTTTGGACATATCGCAGTTCGGCGGGAGCGGGGCATTTCAAGGCTGGAGTAGTTGGAGGTAGCCCTTTTTAAGGAGGCGATCTAAGGTTGAGGAGAGGGGATTTCTAATTTGGCGAAGTTGTGAGTAAGCTTCCTCGGGAAAGGGCGATTGGAGGAGTTAGCTTGGTTGGGAGGTTGGTAATGATGAGAATCAACATGGGCTTCAACAAGATTCATTGCATGTTCCAAGTAGGCCGATTACTAGAGCAAGATCCAAGAAAATCAAGGAGGCATTTAGAGGGCTGATTCAAGATATTTGGGCTGATTTCAAGAGTCCTAAGTATGGCCCAAAGCGAAATGAAGACTTTGTCAATTTAATTCATGCATAAGAAGATGTGGACTGAATATAACTTCTAAGATATAGCTATTTATGTTTTATAGATAGTAGTTGAGAGTTGGTTCATGTTAGTAAGTGCATTTAATGAGTTAAACTACTTTTTTGTATTAGCTTTTGCTAAAAAACGTGAATGCATTATTTCCTATGATTGGAGGGTTGTTCCAACAACTTGCATTTATTCCTATGGTTGGAGGGATGTTCCAACAACTTGCATTTATTCCTATGGTTAGAGGGATGTTCCAAGCCTATATATATATATCCTTGTTTATCTTTTGTATTGGTCAGATTTGATAAAATGATAAAAGTGAGTCTTTACTCCTTCTTCTTGGTTCTTCATTGAACTTCCAGAACTTATCAAGGTTTTCACCTTGTGGCATTCAAAACTAAGAATACCTGTGGTTTGCGTCTCTTTATAGACGTTGGGTCTCAGGTTCACTAATTGGAATACCTGTGGTTTGCATCTCTTTATAGGCGTTGGGTCACATGTTCACTTTTACAACAATCTGATTTTTAGCTTTCTTGGGAAGATATTCAATCTTTGTTGTTGGGTCTCATTGCTAGTCTATTGAGGTTCACATCATTTGGTATCAGAGCAAGGTTTCTAAAATCAGGTTATCTATCCTTTTAATTTTCGTCTATTTTCTGTTTGTTCTTCGTATTTTCTTCGTGACTCTTCGTGTTCTTTTGTTCTTCAAATTCTATTTTATATTGTGTTCTTCTTTGTTTTTTTGTTTTTTGTGCCTCTAGTTATACAAAAGAAAAGAAAAGAAGAGATCCGAAAAAAAAATAAAGAAAAATAAAAGAAAAGAAAAGATATCCAAAAAAAAAAAAAAAGAAGGGAGGCATTGATATCAAAGAAAGGCCAAATCTGATTTTTTTTGTTTCTTTCTTCCTTTGAGGCATACTAATCTTGGTTTCTAGTTCTCTCATAAAAAATATAACTATATCTCTGGTTTCTTCTCTCTCAAATCTGATTGTTAGTTTCAAATTCTCTTAAAATCTGATTGTAAGTTTTAATTCTCTCAATTCTGATTGTGTTTGTCGTTCTCCATTGATTCGTCATTTCTAAAATACTTTCAGCATTGGTATTAGTTTTGAAACACCACTCGTTGAGATCTCTTGATTCAAGTTCATTTAGTTCATTAAAGAACTGAAAAGGGGAGTTAAGAGTGGAAAAAGGCAAGAGAGTGTGAGATCAATTTCGAAAAAGCCAATTAAGAGTGAAACACTAGTGTGAGTGACAAAATTTTGAGTGCATACACGTGAGGGAGTGCTGTGAGGTTTTATCTCTAACATTTTTTTCACAGATTTTAAAATATGTCTTCTCAATCAAATAAAGAAGGAAAGGAGGATCCGTTTTTCATGTTACAAGCTATGCAGCAATAATTTGAACGTATGGGCATGATGTTTAATGAGATTCGGGATAGGATGGATAGACAAGATGCTGAAATTGCAACTTGGCATGAAGGGTGTCCCCAAAGAATCCGAAATGCTAGAAGGCAAGAAAGGCACATACCCATAGATGAATCTGATGAAAATCATGAGGATGAGTTCGATGAAGAAGAAGATCG